>CM061545.1:224857723-226057723 GCA_030864215.1 Capsicum pubescens
CTTTTATAGTTAATTACCATACGAGCTTTACATCTTATTTGTTCACTATGATTTCTTACCATAAAAGTTGTTGATCTATGTCTAGAAGTAGATCTTCTTATTACTTCTAATTTTTAAAGTTCTTTTATTTGTATATCGAATTCTTTAGTATCTTCATTATTTGCTTCTATAGGTACTGTTTTTATAGTATATTCTGAATTAATTATATCTAATTTACACATTATCTCATTAGCATCCCAATGGGCTAACGGCCTTTCTCCAATTATTTTCATTTTATCTAATATAGATATTATATTTTCTAAATCTTTTGGATTGTTTATCATTCCTACCTTATTTATTTCTTTTTTTTTAAATTATAAAATTGGGTTTCTATACTTATTAGGGTATAATCTTTTTCTATATCTTTTAAGCATTCTTGTCCTTCTGCATTAAGTAGAGTATAATTTTTAAACTCTTCTAAGTTTTCTTCTAAATTTTTGTTTTCTTTTAACAGGTTGGTATTTTGGCATTGGTTATTTTGACAATCTTCGCAACATGGTTTTGAATATAAATTCTTTTTATGTATTTTTAATATTCTATATACTGTTGGTAATGTTACTGTTTGTATCGGTGTATAAGTTAAATTTTTAAAGAGCATTATTCCATCTCTTATTAAGAGACATCCTCCTTTATTTTGGATACAAAAGCGTAGTCCTATAACAAAGTCTGATCCTATGTTCAAATCCCTTGCTAATATTTTATTAACATTGTAAACTAGGTTATAGAATTTATTGCATGTATTTAAGAAGCTTATTTGTGCATTTTCTATGCAGTAATTGTAAATATTTTGTGATCCATCCATTTGGGTAGCTGTTATAGGTCTTTCAAGTATTTTTAGTAAATGTCCTGGTACCATTTCTTTATTAATTAAACAGCTAGTACATCCGGGATCTACTAGTGCTAAAGTTTCTATCTCTACGTCTTTAATTTTAATTTTTACTAATACTTTTATGGTAGAGAATTCTTTATCTTCATTGCATATTAGGCTAGTGTCATCGTCTTCCAAATTCATAAGTTCTGCCTCTACTTTCTCTAAATGTATAGCTTCTTGTGTATCTGATTCTTCCATAGAGATTTTGGTTTTTCCTTTTTCTAGGATGGCTAGTCTTTGTTCTAGATCATTTACTCGGGTTTCTAGAGTTGATACTCTTAAATTTAGGATTTGATTATTGTATATTTTTGTTCGTTTTTTATTTCTGATTCTATTTTTATCTTTAAAGTGTTTTCTATACTGTTTATACAAGCTTCTAAGTAACATTTTTTGCATTTATCTTTGTTATCTTTACTTGGATACCAATTGCATATACGACATCTATTACTGTCTAAACCTTTGTTTCTTTGGAATTCATGTATACATTCTTGACTGACATTCATTAAATTATTGATTACTAGATTGTTTAAGTCTAGATCTTCTATATCCTGTCCTAATTCATTTACTAAGTTATCTTCTTCTGATTCCGAAGAATCAGATTTAGAATTATCTTTATCATTTATATCAAAACTTATTATTGAGTATATACTTTCTGTATCTGACATGTATTCGTCTACATTTAGTAAAGTTTCTTGGAAGTCTTCTATTAATTGAGAATTTCTAGTTCTATTATTATTTCTTTTAGGACATACATTAGCTAAATGGTCTATGCTTCCACAAGTATAGCATTCTAATTTATTTTTATAGTTTCTGTCATTTCTATATTTCCTAACATGTCTATCTCTATTTAACCACGATTTTTTGGCTTTTTATTTTCTTAAGAAGTATTGTTTACGACTATATGGTTTTTGATTATGTTTCTTCTTATATTTTCTATATTGTTTTTTATCATAATTCTGGGTTGTGTATATAACAGATTTACAGAAATTCATTTCATTTCTTTTTAGTTGTTTTTGTATTTGTACGTTTGTACATTTTTATGTTAGTATATCCATTATATGTTGTGTTCTATGCCCTATTGTCCATTTTAGGTTTGGGTTGGCTACTACACCATCTCTTTTATACCATCTATCTTCTATTTCTCTTCCTAAAGCTTCAGGTAATTTATTAAATAATTTTTTGCCTAATTCTTCATTAAAAGTATTTCCGCTGACAGTGCAATAATAGAAATAGTCTTGTAAAAAATTCTTTATATATACTCAATGTGAAATACTTAGTTGTTCTAGTTTTATTAATGCTTCTTTTTGTAATGCTAATAATCCACTATTTGGATCTTTTCCGGTTAATAACATATGCATTTTATTTGTGAAATTATAGGGGTTTGGTCCCATACTTAATAGAACCTGGAAATCATATGGGCAATTTGTCTTAAAACTTTCCCATGTGGCTTTTGCAGATTCTCCTAAAAAGGTTTTCAAATATTTGTACATTGTTTTCGTATCCGTTTCTGTATAATGTCTTAAGTAATCTGTTGCTACTATTCCTTTCCATAGATCTATTACTGCATCCCACATTTGTGGGTCGTGTGCTGCTATATTTAGAATTTTACCTTTACTACCTCCTTCTTGTAGTTTAATTGGTTCTTCTATTGTCATTCTCTTACCTGCTGGTCTTATATTATCTCCTCTAAGTTTTGTAGCTGGGTTTATCCTAATTGTTGGTCTTCTAGGTACATTACCTGTACTATAATCTATTGGTTGAGGATTAGGATTTGTCTGTTGAAATGGGCTAGCACTTGACGAGCTAGTTGGTTCTAATTCTGCTAGTTCTTTATAACTTATTGTAGAACTTAATACAGATATTGTGTCTTCATCTTTTCTTTCAAGGAATAGTTTATTATTTCTATATACTAAATTATCACTTCTTTCCAAACAATTTTTAAAATGATCTATACATTCTTCTATTTTCATTTCATCTTTTTGATATCCTTTACATTTAAAAGTTATATATTTATATTCTTCTGCTAAATTTTCAGCTTTTTCTATGACCATATCTACCTCATAACCTTCTTGTAGAATTTCTATATTCAAGAATTCGCTCTCTGTTTCGACATCGTCTAAATTTCTTTTAGTTGTATAACTATAATCTGTAAATCTAACTGAAGTTTCTCCTTTACTTGTAGTATACAGTAAATGAGAGTCAGGAGTGAGGATTTTTGGTTTATTAAATTTATTTAGATTCCATTCTAAACCTGCATATACTTCTGGGTCTATTTTTATTGGTTTTATTAAACTTATGCCTTTATTTTCCATTATTTCAACTACATCATTTACTTTTAATTTTAATTTAGTATTACTACTTAAATTTAATTTTCCGATAAATCCTATGCACATTAATAAATTATTACCACTATTCATTTCTTCATACCCTTTAGTTTGGATTCCTATTTTAACATTTTTTCCAAATTCTTTCAAGTTCATTAAAAAATCTGGACTTATATAGAATATTCCTCCATTATTTGTCATATCTACTTCAGTTAATCCTATTATTGATTTTTTAATGTCTGACCATCTATCATCATCTATTGTTATTAACACTTTGGATCCTAGATTTTTTCTAGTTAGACCTTTTATTCCTATAACAATTAAACCCATATGCATTAGTATTATTTTATTATTTTTTATATGTCTTAAAGAATTTACTAAATCTAGTATTTTAAAATCTTCTCCTATGGCTGATATTTGTTCTTCTCTATAATGTCTATATAGCTGGTTATCTGTAGAAAAATATCCTGCACTATATAATGTTTTAGGATTTAATAATTTTAATTCATTTTATTATTTAATTGATGTTTAATAAAAGGCAAAGAAACTCAAAAACCAGCCCAAGAACCGGAACTACCCGAATTACATAAAAAAAATAGACGTCTTAATAAAAAATAAAGAAGCTCAAAAACCACCTTGAAATAGAAGAGCCTATTAACCAGTTAAAAGGAACTGAATTAACTCCTAAACAAGAAAGAAAAAATATAATAAGAAAATCTCAAAAATGGATTTTCTATCAAATAGACGGAGAACCATCGAAAACAACGAAAGATAAGGAGAAGAAAGACAAAGAATAAGTTTTTCGGAGAATAAAATAGGAAATAATAATATATTATCCAGAATATGTAGAAGACAACCAAATATGGAGCAGAACAAAGAACTAAATGAAATAATAGATGTAGATAGAGATTTGCAAATTTTCCAACAACATCAATTAAAATTACTAAATTCTAAAACATTATATAGTGCAGGATATTTTTCTACAGATAACCAGCTATATAGACATTATAGAGAAGAACAAATATCAGTCATAGGAGAAGATTTTAAAATACTAGATTTAGTAAATGTTAACTCTTTAAGACATATAAAAAATAATAAAATGATACTAATGCATATGGGTTTAATTTTTATAGGAATAAAAGGTCTAACTAGAAAAAATCTAGGATCCAAAGTGTTAATAACAATATATGATGACAGATGGTCAGACATTAAAAAATCAATAATAGGATTAATTGAAGTACATATGACAAATAATGGAGGATTTTTTATATAAGTCCAGATTTTTTAATGAACTTGAAAGAATTTGAAAAAAATATTAAAATAGGAATCCAAACTAAAAGGTATGAAGAAATGAATAGTGGTAATAATTTATTAAAGTGCATAGGATTTATCAGAAAATTAACTTTAAGTAGTAATACTAAATTAAAATTAAAAGTAAATGATGAGGTTGAAATAATGGGAAATAAAGGCATAAGTTTAATAAAACCAATAAAAATAGACCCAAAAGTATATGCAGGTTTAGAATGGAATCTAAATGAATTTAATAAACCAAAAATCCTCACTCCTGACTCTCATTTACTATATACTACAAGTAAAGGAGAAACTTCAGTTAGATTTACAGATTATAGTTATACAACTAAAAGAAATTTAGACGATGTCAAAACAGAGAGTAATATAGAAACAGAGAGAGAATTTATGAATATAGAAATTCTACAAGAAGGTTATGAAGTAGATATGGTCATAGAAAAAGCTGAAAATTTAGCAGAAGAATATAAATATATAACTTTTAAATGTAAAGGATGTCAAAAAGATGAAATGAAAATAGAAGAAAGTATAGATCATTTTAAAAATTATTTGGAAAGAAGTGATAATTTAGTATATAGAAATAATAAACTATTCCTAGAAAGAAAAGATGAAGACACAATATCTGTATTAAGTTCTACAATAAGTTATAAAGAACTAGCAGAATTAGAACCAACTAGCTCATCAAGTGCTAGCCCATTTCAACAGACAAACCCTAATCCTCAACCAATAGATGATAGTACAGGTAATGTACCTAGAAGACCAGCAATTAGGATAAACCCAGATACAAAACTTAGAGGAGATAATATAAGACCAGCAGGTAAGAGAATGTCAATAGAGGAACCAATTAAACTACAAGAAGGGAGTAGTAAAGGTAAAATTCTAAATATAGCAGCACACAACCTACAAATGTGGGATACAGTAATAGATCTATGGAAAGAAATAGTAGCAGCAGATTACTTAAGACATTATACAGAAACGGATACGGAAACAATGTACAAATATTTGAAAACCTTTTTAGGAGAATCTGCAAAAGTCACATGGAAAAGTTTTAAGACAAATTGCCCATATGATTTCCAGGTTCTATTAAGTATGGGACCAAACCCCTATAATTTCACAAATAAAATGCATATGTTATTAACCGAAAAAGATCAAAATAGTGGATTATTAGCATTACAAAAAGAAGCATTAATAAAACTAGAACAACTAAGTATTTCACATTGGGTATATATAAAGAAATTTCTACAAGACTATTTCTATTATTGCACTGTCAGCGAAAATACTTTTAATGAAGAATTAGGCAAAAAAATTATTTAATAAATTACCTGGAGCTTTAGGAAGAGAAATAGAAGATAGATGGTATAAAAGAGATGGTGTAGTAGCCAACCCAAACCTAAAATGGACAATAGGGCATAGAACACAACATATAATGGATATACTAACAGAAAAATGTACAAACATACAAATACAAAAACAACTAAAAAGAAATGAAATGAATTTCTGTAAATCAGTTATATACACAACCCAGAATTATGATCAAAAATAATATAGAAAATATAAGAAGAAACATAATCAGAAACCATATAGTCGTAAACAATACTTCTTAAGAAAATCAAAAGCCAAAAAACCGTGGTTAAATAGAGATAGACATGTTAGGAAATATAGAAATGACAGAAACTATAAAAATAAATTAGAATGCTATACTTGTGGAAGCATAGACCATTTAGCTAATGTATGTCCTAAAAGAAATAATAATAGAACTAGAAATTCTCAATTAATAGAAGACTTCCAAGAAACTTTACTAAATGTAGACGAATATATGTCAGATACAGAAAGTATATACTCAATAATAAGTATTGATATAAATGATAAAGATAATTCTAAATCTGATTCTTCGGAATCAGAAGAAGATAACTTAGTAAATGAATTAGGACAGGATATAGAAGATCTAGACTTAAACAATCTAGTAATCAATAATTTAATGAATGTCACTCAAGAATGTATACATGAATTCCAAAGAAACAAAGGTTTAGACAGTAATAAATGTCGTATATGCAATTGGTATCCAAGTAAAGACAACAGAGCTAAACGGAAAAAATGTTACTTAGAAGCTTGTATAAACTGTATAAAAAACACTTTAAAGATAAAAATAGAATCAGAAATAAAAAACGAACAAAAATATACAAATAATCAAATCCTAAATTTAAGAGTATCAACTCTAGAAACCCGAGTAAATGATCTAGAACAAAGACTAACCATCCTAGAAAAAGAAAAAACTCTCACAACATACTCCCTTCCTGAAATGTGTAAACTCTTTCTTCCAAAAAACCTATCCATGCTTGTCCTCTTTGTATAAACTAAGTTGCATAATATTAAGTGTGTTTGAATAAAAGTTTTCAAGTTTTCTATTCAATCTTAAGGGCATTTCCGAAAGAAAAACCTCTCTCCAAGTTACTTCATGTAAGTTCTATCTACATATTTCCCCACCAAAAATATTTATTTGTTCTTATGTTTATGTTTAAAGTTTTAAAAATGTTTACTTTTGTACATCATGTAAAATAAATTGTTGCTAAAATTATTACCCTTAGTATATGGTTAGCCTCTTAATTTCTTAATAACAAAGATGGATTAACCTGTAAATTCCTAGGAATTCTGGACTTGATAGTCCGATAGGTCTGCAAAATAGACAAAGGACGATTGTTAGTTGTCAGACTAAAAGTTTTGGGGTGTGGTTAAAGAAGTAAGTTGTTAGGAACATAGATTAAGAGGAAGAGATGAACCAGGTAAAATAAAATTAAAAAAAAAAGGAAATATAAGAAAATGAAGAAACTATAGAGAGAGGGAGTACTGAATAGGATTTACAAAACTGACTGATTTACTAATTATTGAATTATTTTTAAAATATATTATTATATTGAAAAATATTATATATTGGTATAGAAAATAATAGTTTAGGAATAGACTGTCTACTATGGAAGAATCAGATACACAAGAAGCTATATATTTAGAGAAACTAGAGGCAGAACTTATGAATTTGGAAGACTATTTAAACCAAACGGCATAATTAACCATTCAAAATGTCCACCTGGACATGTGAATGCAGTCTATTCTATGTTGTCTGGGTGCATTTTAACTTGCCAGTATCATGACTTACAGTCAAATTTACTATATATCTTCTTGTTTTGTATTCTATTAATTAACTCACTTTTATCTGGTAGCTTGTATGCATCTATTCTGGTGTTGTCATTTAATCTTTTATAGTTAATTACCATACGAGCTTTACATCTTATTTGTTCACTATGATTTCTTACCATAAAAGCTGTTGATCTATGTCTAGAAGTAGATCTTCTTATTACTTCTAATTTTTAAAGTTCTTTTATTTGTATATCGAATTCTTTAGTATCTTCATTATTTGCTTCTATAGGTACTGTTTTTATAGTATATTCTGAATTAATTATATCTACTTTACACATTATCTCATTAGCATCCCAATGGGCTAACGGCCTTTCTCCGATTATTTTCATTTTATCTAATATAGATATTATATTTTCTAAATCTTTTGGACTGTTTATCATTCCTATCTTATTTATTCCTTTTTTAAAATTATAAAACTGGGTTTCTATACGTATTAGGGTATAATCTTTTCTATATCTTTTAAGCATTCTTGTCCTTCTGCATTAAGTAGAGTATAATTTTTAAACTCTTCTAAGATTTCTTCTAAATTTTTGTTTTCTTTTAACAGGTTGCTATTTTGGCATTGGTTATTTTGGCAATCTTCGCAACATGATTTTGAAGATAAATTCTTTTTATGTATTTTTAATGTTCTATATACTGTTGGTAATGTTACTGTTTGTACCAGTGTATAAGTTAGGTTTTTAAAGAGCATTATTCCATCTCTTGTTAAGAGACATCCTCCTTTATTTTGGATACAGAAGTCTAGCCCTATAACAAAATCTGATTCTATGTTCAAATCCCTTGCTAATATTTTATTAACATTGTAAACTGGGTTATAGAATTTATTGCATGTATTTAAGAAGCTTAGTATGCATCTGTTCTGGTGTTGTCATTTAATCTTTTATAGTTAATTACCATACGAGCTTTAACACAATAATAGACTTTATAATAAATTCAAGCGAAAAAATTCAAGAAAAAGATAATAGTATAATAATAATTTTAGAAGAAATAGAAGCTACTCAAAACAAACATAAAAAGATACTAGATAAGATAGAACAAAATCTAGATTATTTAAAGTCACAAGAAATAGAAATAGATAGAAAAATTCAGTATTTAAATCACAAATTCAATTTGGAAAAACTAGTAAAAACCATCGTCTAAATTTCTTTAGTTGTATAACTATAATCTGTAAATCTAACTGAAGTTTCTCCTTTACTTGTAGTATACAATAAATGAGAGTCCGGAGTGAGGATTTTTGGTTTATTAAATTTATTTAGATTCCATTCTAAACCTGCATATACTCCTGGGTCTATTTTTATTGGTTTTATTAAATTTATACCTTTATTTCCCATTATTTCAACTACATCATTTACTTTTAATTTAAATTTAGTATTACTACTTAAAGTTAATTTTTCGATAAATCCTGTGCACATTAATAAATTATTACCACTATTCATTTCTTCATACATTTTTTGTTTTAGAATTATTTTTTCCGACTGACCTATTGGGAGGTGTACAGAAAGACCTTTTGGTTCGTTATGAAATGTTTTTACTGCATCTAAGATTTTTTTATAATTTATATCTCCTATATTCATGAGAGTGAAATTTCTTCTAATCTCTTTGTTATTACTTGTAAATCTTTGATTTCTGTTGTTATAATTTCTATTTGTTCTATTATTAGTTTAGATATTAGTTGAGTAGTTTTTACTTCTAATTCTTTAGGTTTTTCTATTATGGTTTTTACTAGTTTTTTAATTTCTAATTTCGTAGGTATCTTTTTCAAATTGAATTTGTGATTTAAATACTGAATTTTTCTATCTATTTCTATTTCTTGTGACTTTAAATAATCTAGATTTTGTTCTATCTTATCTAGTATCTTTTTATGTTTGTTTTGAGTAGCTTCTATTTCTTCTAAAATTCTTATTATACTATTATCTTTTTCTTGAATTTTTTCGCTTGAATTTATTATAAAGTTTATTATTGTGTTATATTGTTTATCTTCTGAATGTAAAATATGTTCACCCTGGTTGAAATTACACCTTATAGTGGTGTTATCTTTTAACACTCTATATTTCTTTTCAGGTTGGAATCTAAGATCTAAATATTCAAGGTGTTTTAAAGAAGCTATTTTGTTATCCTACGTGATTCAAATTAAGGTACTTTTTACTTAGCTTTGTTTGATACTTCAATCTACTATTAGTATAAGTTATATCTAATTCTACTTCTTGTATATTTTCTATTAGCCTAGATTGTTCACTAATTAATGCTTTTTTATAATATTTAGAGGTTATAGTAATTATTTCGTCTGTTTCTTTGAAGTTCAGAATATCTATTTCTAGGTTTCTTATTTCTTTATTTAACAAATCTAGTCTTTCTTTAAATTGTTTCAAAAAATTTACAAGTTAATGTTTATAAGTAAATTCTCTATAATATTGCCGTTGAATTTCTCTAATATATTCAATGTATCTTATAGGCATTTATTATCCTAAAGGTATTTTATCTGCTTGTTGTTTATATAAATTTGTTCTCCAGAAACAGTTCTCTAATCTTGCTTTATTAAATTTTAAATCTTCTTCAAAGTGTGTTAATAATGTTTTATAATATTTTATGTCTAATTCGTCTAAGTCTTCTTGAGTTAATCTATTTTTTATTATTTTTATATTTTCTTTTAATGCTTTTTCTATCTTTATTAGTTCATCTTTAATACCAGATTCTTCCTCTATCCACTTATTTATTTTTCTTAATCTTTGGAAAATAGGTAGGGCTTGCATATATTATCTTAATTGATAAGTCTATGTTCTAATACATTTTTTGAGACGGTCTATTCCTAAACTATTATTCTCTAAATCTCTATCACAACCACTTAATTCCCAATTCAAGGCACTTACTAGTCTTTCGCACACTGGTCTAGATGTATTATATATTTTATATAATCTATTAGCCTCTATTAATCCTTTTCTACTCTTTTCTAAATTATGTTTTCTAGCGATAATAATATCCCTTTTTCTATATTCTCTATATAAGGTTGATAATATAAGTAGAAATAGTTCAACCTTATATCTCTAAAGGCTGGATGTTTTTTCATACATTTATCTATATATACGAGTATTAGGTATTGTTCCCAAAACCTTCTCGCTCTGATACCAATATATAATATTTTTCAATATAATAATATATTTCAATAATAATTCAATAATTAGTAAATCAGTCAGTTTTGTAAATCCTACTCAGTACTCCCTCTCTCTATAGTTTCTTCATTTTCTTATATTTGGTATATTTACATATATACATACAAAGAGAGAGAGGATCGAGAATTGTAAGTTTTTTTTTTCCTTTTAAAAGATAGAAGATATTTGTACTGGATAAAAATATCCATCAGCTATTGAAAATTGACCAAATATATGTAACGACCCTCCCGGTCGTTTGTGAAATTTTCTCATCTTTTCTATTTAGCTCTTTCCGTAGTTGGTGTACGTGAATTATGACTCACAGAATGAGTAGTGTAGACACGTAATTTTGTCCCTCCCGAAAGTCAAATTTTACAATTTACCCCATCTTTCCATGCACCCCCAATCATGTGATTAGTTCCACACAAGAAAACAACAAATTCATAACCATTTTTGACACATCACCCTAATAATTTCACCTCATCCTAACCACCCCAACCCCCTACCCCACATACCCCTAGCCATCCCATGTACCTCCTAGCCCCACCCCCTTATCACTTTTTTTTCTTTCTTTTACAATATAATAGATTACGCACACACTCTCATATGCGGACTCACCCTCTCTCCCTCAATATACATACACTCACTGGTACAGAGAATTAGTAGCAACAATACACGTCATATGCACTTCACAATGCAATACTCACTGGAAAATTGGAGAAACAATATACGCACACCAGACATTCTTCCATTTTTCACCAATACACACAACTTTCACTCACAGAAGATCACACACACATTCACGCACATGGGGGGAAAGAAAAGGGGACCTTACCATACTATCGATACTACACTCACACGAAAACCTCACTAAAATACATCTACCCTACTAAAATATAATTCACCAAAATCACAGCCATACACTCACGCACACAATAACACACTCACACGCAGAGAGTAGAAGCAGAGGGAAAATGATAAACAGAGAGAGACAAAAAACACAGTGAGAGAGGAATGAAATGGATTAGACTGAAAAGAGATCGGAGAAACAGAAATAGGAAAAACCCTCGCCAAAAACAACCTGTCCAATGGCGCAAGCCCATTGGGAAACCAGTTCCGCCCCCTAAGCTTTCGAAACCAGCAACCAAAGGCCTCAAAACCGACCAAATTCTCATATTCAGGTGAGGCCCCGCTCAATTTCTGATGAACAGCCGGCGAGCTTTCACTGGAAATTCCATCGACTCGTCAACCATTATCCACCCATCAGAAAGCGACCATAATCCAACTAACTTCAGTATCCTGGCGGGGATTTTGTCTTTCTTTCATGAGTTTTGGCCTGGTTAGTGAGAAATAGAATCGGGTGTGGCGACATCGACGATATCGATTTGGGGTTTTTGATATTGAGGTTCGACTCGAGGCTCTTGGCGTGGACTCTATTTCGTTTAATCTAGTAATACGTGAATGAATGCGACATTAAGGTCTACTCTTCATCTCATTCTCGATTCATTTTAATTGTTTGACATTTTATGGGGTAAATTTATTGGTGTGTGAATTTTATTTGTCGTTGATTTTGATATACTTGGATCATCATAAGTGATTGTTAATATTAATGGTTTGATTATTTGAATTGAATAATTGAACAATTTAAACTCAATTGGGAATAAGTAGGGAAGGGGATCGAATGGTGATAAAAAATGAATATTGGGTTAGATTGGTTCATCGATTGAGTTGGTTTGAAATGAACATTAATTTTGTCGAATTCGATAGTATTTTCTTTAGGTCGCCAAATGGGTAGGCAAACTTAGGGATTGTGAATTGTGAATGTTCGAAGTGTTGGTTGAATGATGTTGGTTTTCGCGCACTGAAAAAATATACTCATTTAAACAGGCAATGCCCCGAGGCCATTTGTGTTTATCCACTAGGGAATGCCCTGAAGTATCTTGTACGCAAAGGACGCTCGTGATGAAGGCCCGAGGCGTTGGGTAGAGAATAGTTCAGGTTAGTATAGGTTAGTGTAGGTTTATTTCAGTATCTTATTTCGGACTGTAATAATTGGAGTGAACACTATTTTTTTGGAGTTTGAATTGTTTGGTTGTTTTTTTTCTTTTTTTTGAGTTTTTGTTGGTTTATACATTCCATAGTGTTGTACAAGCTGATATACTCCACGAGATAATCGTGGTTGAACCACGGACCCGGGGGATGCCTAACATCTTCCCCTCGATCAACAGAATTTCTTAGCCGAAATCTCTATTCGTAAATCAGTTTAAAGAGTCAAAATTGTTTTGAAGAAGGATTTCCAAAGGTGACTTGGTTCACCAGATTTATGTCAAGTGGCAAATCTGAATTTAAATGTAAAAGAATCCTTTTTCGAAATAAACTTTATCTTTTGTCACTTAATAATAAAAACCCTTTCAACCTTAAAATGAAATATTTTTGGTAAAAAGGAGGTGTGACAGCTCTGGCGACTCTGCTGGGAATATTTTAGAATTCGAGCTTATTTTTTCGAGTTGTATCGGCTTAGTGTGACACAATGGGTGTATAGAAATTTGGTTTGTGCTATTATTTGTGTTATTGTTTTATCATTGTTGGATGTGTATGTGTTACGTGTTTACAGTTTTCTCTTGTGTGTTACCGCTTCATATCTGTCATCATATGCGTTACCCCAAGTTATTTTTTTCTGCAATAAGTCCCGAAGTACACGTCATATACACGAACTCTAGTTGTGTCACCCTTATTTTAGGAGGAGCCGTCGAATGTATGGAGTAGGTGGAAAGCAATCGCAGCCACTATCGACCATATGTGTCCTCGAACAACCTTGTTAGTGACCCCAGCCTAGGTCAGCCTTTAGGTCATGCTTATCTGCATCATATTGAGACCTAACAGAACCCACTTGGTCCTTTGTAGGAGACTTACTCCTAAAGCATCCCTACGTGCTAATTGTTGCATCTTGGAGGGTAACAGGGTCATTTGACTGATTGATTTGGGGAAAAGCGTGTGTTTAGGAAAGAACAATTCGAAAAAAGAAAATAAAGGTGAATTAAAAAAGAGTTTCGTAGTTTTTATAGTTTTTTATGGCTTTTGTTTTCCACAATTCAAAAATTCAAAAAGAATTTTTACCTTTTGCACTCATTTGTCAAAAATAAAAACATTAAAAAGATTTTCCTTTTGTTTCTTTAGTAAGCATTCATAATTCGAAAATTTCAATGAAGATTTTTCTTAATAGGAGCTTTTTATAAAATAAATGCAAAAAACAGGTAGATGTTTTGTACATTTCATATAACGAAATACCAAAAAGATTTTTCTTTCATAGTTATTGGTGTCATTTTATGTGAAGTGTCAAATTGAAAACTCAAAAAAGATTTTATTGACGTTTTTCATTGTCTGTCTTTTTTGTGTCTCTCAAGTCGTGGCTCATCAGTATTTTTAATTGTCTAAATCTGAAAAAACTACGCACACTTGATTCTCCTCTCTCGGGAGTGAGATACATAGGCAGCCCTTCAAGGGTTCGGTGATCTTATTTAAAAATCTCTAAAAAAAAATTATTCACTCTTCATTTAGAGTAGGTGTTTCATATAGATATTTAAGAGAAAACTACAAAAAGATTTTCCTTTAATAGTTTCAAGTTTCATTTTTGTATGAAATTAAAAATTAAAAACCCAAATAGATTTTTCTTTGGTAATCGTAGGTTTCATTTTGTATAGAGATTTTAAAACTGGAAAATTCAAAAATATTTATCGACGATTCTTTTGACAATTTGTTATTTTCTTTTCTTCTTAAAGTTTTAATTAAAAAAAAAAGATTTTGATCGGCCATGTTGTGCCAAAACTTCACGAACTACGCACACCAAATTATCCTCTCTCGAGAGTGAGATACGTAGGTGCCCTTCTTGGGTTCGGTAATCTTTTCCAAAGAAAAATAAAAAAAAAGATTTTGAGAAAATGTTGAACTCTAACACTTTTGTTATCTCTTGTTCAATTTGTTTAAAGTGGTTGGTTTGTGGCATTTTGGTTGGTCCTCCACATTGCACCAACTCGAAGAGAAAGTTATGGCCAACAAGGATACTGAGATTATTGTCACTAATCAGATAGGGAGTTTGGGGAATGAGAATTTAGAAGCTAATGAAGAGATTCGGAAATTATGGCAACAAAGAATAGAAATGCATCGAGCTTGGGCTAATGGGTTGTTGCCTCCTCCATTTCCCACTGATAATCTGAAATATCTTTCTAGCGCGCCTCCCGTGTCACATGCATAATTTTCCATTTCTGTTGACATACCACAACATGCATCAGGGTCCACTCTGGGGCAACACTATCCAAGCACTTCTAATATTCATTTCCTCACACCTCAACACAAAACTACCACGTGCTCGGCTCCACCTACTATTTATGTTTTTGCAGCTACATTCCCACCTGAAGCTCCTAATTTGAGGTTCGGTAACCGATTGTGCCTCCCTACTCTACGAGACAGCCTGTATTAAATATTTTTTATGATCAGTATTATGCTCTCGGGCCCACATTTAAGTCGATTGGTCCTTATGGCAACATTCAACCTCTTGAATTTCATCTCAACACTGAGAAGCCTATTGTGACAGAAGAATAGGAGGGTATGACACAAAAACTGAAGAGTTTAGAACAAGCCATGAGAAACTTTCAAGGGCTCAAGGGTTACAAAAATATCTCTTATAAAGATTTGTGCATGTTTCTAGGTGTTAATCTCTCTTTTGGTTTTAAAATGCTGAAGTTTGAGAAATATGGCTGGCATGGGGACCCAATGGCACATTTGAGGCATTATTGTAACCATCCAAGGGGCATTGAAGGGAAGGAAGAATTGCTCATGGCTTATTTCAGTGAGAGTCTTTCAAGTCTAGCTTCAAAATGGTTTGTTGACCAAGACATCGACAAGTGGAATAGTTGGGATGACCTAGCTAATGAATTCGTGCAACAATTCCAATACAATGTGGAGTTAATTCCTGACGAGAAATCCTTAACTAACATGAAGAAGAAGAGTATAGAAAGTTTCAGGGAAATGCGATTAGATGGCATGAACAAGCTACTAGGGTGAAACCACCAATGAAAGAAAGCAAGATAGTGGAGGTGTTTATTCAAGCGTAGGATAAAACATATTATCAAGATTTGTTACCTGCATTAGGTAAGCCATTTATTGAGGCCCTCAAAATAGGAGAGATGATAGAGGATGGAATTAAGACTTGTCGCATTGTGAGTTATAAAACATTGAAAGCAACTACTCAAGCAATTCAAAAGGGTTCAGAAAATGCTGGAGGGAAGAAGAATAAGGAAGATGTATCTGCTATTATAGTTGGACAACAGGCATATCCAAGAAGGCCACATCGCCATTACCCCTCAGTCTCAAGCCTAAGTTCGTAATCAAACTCTATATATTCACTCCTAAAAACCATTATATTCTATTCCACCACCTTCATATCCAGTATGCGCCCAACCATATACTTATCCGTCTTCTTAACCACAATGGTGTGCATCGGTCCCTCAACATCGTCCTCAACCCCCACATATTTACCAAGGAATTTCTAAGCCCAGTTTCAACTGAGGTTGGAGTTTGCAAAAAAGAGGAAGTCAAAGGCTAATTTCACACGAAATGTGTCTGATAGTGGTGAAAGCTCTAGTCATGATGTTATGCAAATCAGTGAATATGATGTCAAGCTCAGCAATTGAAAAATCACTTTTTTTCTTACTTAAAAGTATTGTTGGTAGTTTGTTTTGTTTTTCTTTCTGTTTTCCGAATTAGTTGAGGGTTGTAGTTCGAAATCTATCTTGTTTTGTTTCTCTGTCATTTTTGTTTAAACCTTTCTATCTTTTTTTAATGAAATATGGTGTCCTTGTTGTTTTGCCTTATTTAGGTTGTTTGTTTGTTTTCTTTACACAGTTCATTTTATGTTAGTTCTAGTGATATGACATACTGGCGGAATTTTCAGCTAGATCTTAAAATCCAGTTTAAGCAAGAACTTTGAATTAGAGGGCTAAAGTTAGAAAAAAAGAGCATCTAAGAAAATAGATAGAGTGTTGAGGCATTTGGTGATTAAATTGAAGCCTTCTTTAAAAATCAAGGCAATTATTTTGAGACGCGCAAGAATAACTTGGTCATCAATTGAAAAACATATCTCAAATAGGTCAAATAGTGGACACGTGTGATCCCTATGTCAAGAGAAACGGAAAGATAATCAGCTCCACAAAAACATGGGTCATTCGATGTGAGGGGTGTACAACAAAGGTGGAGTTGTATATTTCACAAGTGTAGAAGAAGAAGTGGCACACATGCTCAGTATCACAAATGATTTTCATCTTTCACTTTATATTGCATAATGTGCACTTGCATTTTCAAGGATTGTTATGACGAAGGCATTTCATTATGCTATCCAAATGTTGTGTCATTATTTGTTTACCCCATTTGAGCTTTAGTTCTATTTTCTTTCATACCTCTCTTTTGGAATCAAGATAGAGTCAGCAAAGCTCAAAAAGAAAAGTGTCGAGCAAAAGAATAGAGTCAGGAATGTTTCAAAAGTAAAGAGAAAAATAAAAAGAAAGAAATATGTCCAAAAGAAAGAAAAAGAAGAATGTCAAGAAAAATAGATCAGAAAAGTCCTAAAGAGAAAAAGAGTCAATGAAAAATGAGAAATCAAAATCAAGGAAAACAAGTTGTTGGAACTACGTGTGACCTGATTCTCCTCTTTCGGGAGTGAGATACGTAGGCCTCCCTACTCTGGGATCGGTCCAACCAAATAAACAATTTAGAATTGCTCAGTCAAAAGAAACTGGGGCATGAGTTGATTTTTATTATTTGAGTCAATTCCAAAAGTTGTAAGTCCCACTCTATTTCAAGTGTCGTTTGGGCCTCATACCATCCTTTCTTTCTAACCTTATCCAAAAGTCAAGTTACAACCAAAGAAAGACATTTATATCAATCTTTGAGAATATTAAGGCTAAGCATGCAATGGATATGATGACGCATTTTGAGTACTATTTGTCTTCCTCAACATAAGGAATCAGGAGAGAAATAAAAATGAGAGTCTTATTAGTGAAAATCCTCACGGGCACTATAAGACGATGGTAAGCTGAGAGAGATAAAAATAAGAGAATTTTATCGTTGAAAATATTCACGGGCACCGTAAGACGATTATGAGCTGAGAGATATGAAAAGGAGAAAGTCTCATAAAGTCTTATTGGTGAAAATTCTCATGAACACCACAAGGCAATGGTGAGCTGAGAAAAAAAAATTTGAGAGGCTTGTTGGCGATAACCCTTCAAGGCATCACTAGCCGAATGGGGTCTCTGAATGCAATTGGCCCAAGAAAGTAACTCAGTTTCAGGGTTATTAACTCAACAACAATTGATGGAAAGTTTGGATGAAAAGATCAGGCAGCTTAATCCAAAAAATGCATGGCATAATCATTAGAATTTATTCTCATTTTTAGATAAATCTTTTCTTTTCTTTATTTTCAAAAAGGGACAAACAGTGTCTTTTCTTTCTTCTCATTATTTACATTTTTATTTTGTCCTTTTGAGTCTGTCATTTGAACAAAAAATCATTTTTCTCATGTCTTAAAGTCAAGTCATGTCGAAACAAGTGAGAAAGGATCTCAAAACTTGCTACCAACTTCTTCAATTGCACACAGCAAGACAAAAGGCTAGCACGTAAAAGGAATATGATTGTGAGTCGAAACAAGACAGGTAGGAAGTTTTGCCAGAAAACAAATTTGGGGAATTAAGTAAATACCAAGGTTCAAAAGAATCGTCTAAGCGACATAGCAAAACAGAGATACAGTGTTTGTTTCAGAGTCACTTTTAATTATCTGAGTTTGGATCAATGGTGCAACAAGTCAATGACATATGCCATTAGTTGAAAGCAAAATCAATAGGACAAATGCAAGAGAAATCACCTCAAAATCCAATGCCACAAGCCAACCACCATGTTCAAACTCACAAGTTTTTCTTTGTGTGAAATAGAAATAGTTGCTACCTTTAAATCAAAGGCTTCAAAGCGCAAATATCTAGAGGTGTAATTCCTTATTTCTACAAATGCAAGAGCAGTGTTGCTGTACAGGTTTGGTAATCACAAATATGGTAAAACTCATCATCGTGTACTCCTAAGAGATGCATTCTCTAATTTGGGTCTTTCATATCTCATGGCTAGGAAGTGCACTCCCTAATTTGAGCCGTTAATCTTAAAAGATGCACTTTTGGTAAGAATCTTTTACTTTCACTCTTAAGAGACAAACTTGTTGGACTCGATAATTCAATTTTATCCTCAAAAAGTACACTTGTTGATCGGAATCTTAATTCATCTTTGCAATATGAATTGTTGCAAGAAGTTGTGATTAGGTTTGACACCCACAAAAGTTTTTGAAAAGAAAATTTAATTCCTATTATTTAGAACTTTACTTTAAGACCCTCTTGGAAAATGAGGCATTACTTTCTGTTCAGGACCCTTCTGAAAAATGAAACATTATTTTGTGATTAGAACCAACCTAGAAAATGGGACATTATTTTTTTTTGAAAAATAAAATCTTTCTTTATCATAATCTTTGTTTGGGATAACTTTTCGTTCTATTTTTTATTTTGATGATAGGAGCCCGTCTAGAAAATAGGGTGATGAAATTGAAAGTCAAGAACCTGCCTAAAGAACATAGTGATGAAATTGCAAGTCAGGAGTCCGCCTGAAAAACAGGGTGATGAAATGAAGAGTTAGGAGTCCGCTTGAAGAACAGGGTGATGAAATGACAAGTCGGGAGTCCGCCTGAAGAATAGGGTAATGAAATAGCAACTCAGGAGCCCACCTAAAAAACAAGCTGATGAAATAGCAACTTAGGAGCCCGCCTGAAAAACAAGGTGATGAAATTGCAAGTCAGGAGCCCGCCTAAAGAACAGGGTGATGAAATAGCAACTCATAAGCCCGCCTAAAGAACAAGGTGATGAAATAGCAACTCAGAAGTCCGCCTAAAGAACAAGGTGATGAAATAGCAACTCAGGAGCCCACCTGAAGAACAGGGTGATAAAATTACAATTAAGGATCCCGCTTGAAGAATAGGGTGATGAAATTGCAAGTCAGGAGCCCACCTGAAAAACAGGATGATAAAATTGCAAGTCAAGAGCCTACCTTGAGAACAGAGTAATAGAATTGCAAGTTAGAAGCATGCCTGAAGAATAGATTGATGAAATTGCAAGTCAAGAGTCAGCCTGGAGAACAGCGTGATGAAATTGTAAGTCAAGAGCCCGCTTGGAGAACAGGGTGATGAAATTAAAAGTCAGGAGCCCGTCTAGAGAACAGTGTGATAAAATTGCAAGTCAGTAGCCTGACTGAACAACTGGGTGATGAAGTTACAAGTCAGGAGCCCACATGGATAATAGAATGATGAAACTACAAGTCAGGAGCCCGCCTAAAGAACAGGGTGATAAATGGCAAGTCAGAAGCTCACCTGAAGAATATGGTGATGAAATTGCAAGTTAGGAACTCGCCTGAAGAACAAGGTGATGAAATTGCAAGCCAAAAGTCCGCCTGAAGAACAGGGTTATGAAATGGCAAGTCTAGAGTCCGCCTAAAGAACAGGGTGATGAAATGGCAAGTCAGGAGTCCGCCTAAAGAATAGGGTGATGAAATGAAAAGTCAGGAGTCCGCCTGAAGAACAGGATAATAAAACTGAAAGTCCAGAGCCCACCTAAAAAATAGGGTGATGAAATAGCAAGTCAGGAGCCCGCCTGGAGAACAAGGTGATAAAATTGAAAGAAGAAGCCCGCTTGAACAACATGGTGATGAAATTTCAAGTAAGGAGCCCGCCTGAAGAACATGGTGATGAAATTAAAAGTCAGGAGCCCGCCTGAAGAACAGGGTGATAAAATTACAAGTCAGGAGCCCGACTGATGAACAGAGTGGTGAAATAACAAGTCTGAAGTCTGCTGAAGAATAGGGTGAAAAAATTGAAAGTCAAGCAATAAGGTTAAGAGATTTAAATTCAAGTAACAAGGTGAAACAATGGAAAGTCAATAAAGTGAGAAAATTACAAGTCGAGAGCCCGTCCGAAGAACAGGGTGGTGAACTGGAAAATCTAAAGATTAAAAAATACCAAACCAGGAGCCCGCCTGAAGAATAGGATGATGAAATTGAAAGCCAAGCAACAAGGTGAAGAAATTATAAGTTAGGAGCCCGCCTGAAGAATAGGGTAAAGATTTTCAAATACAGGATCAAGGTTCAGAAGTACCACCGACAAAATATGATCAATTTGTGAGTTCATATCCAGCATTAAATTTTGTATGGAGAAGGAATTTATTCTCAAGTTCAACTCAGAGAAGATCAGATCTTTTGTCAATTATCAGAAACTCAAGTCAAAAGTCCAAAAGAAGCTGCTCACCTTGATGTAATAATAGAGCCGCGGATCGAAACCTCGACAAGGCATCACTCGACTCTCCAACTCGAGATAGTCCACTTTCTTTCCAACGTTTGAAATACTCGTGACTCGATCCCCTCATAATCTGAGTAAATAAGATGTACAAAATCAAGAATTGGTTGCATTTGTTCCTTATGTTTCCTCCATTTGAATAATGGCCGGGTCAAAATTCAATTTCGTTGTCTATTTCTTGTCGCGCCCCGTTTTTCTCGCAAAAAGCAAAATTCAACTTGACAAACTTTTTTTGGAATTGCGATAAAGATAGGTTGTGAAGAGTCGCCACCTAACATATTAAGGTGCGTTAGGGCACCGGTCTAGGATACTACGAACCTATTTTTGGTTATTTAGCCTTAGTTCACCAGAGTTCAAGTAAGGGTTTAAATTACCTCAAAAAGGTGTTAGGCACCTTTCGAGGTCCACAAAGGTAGTTCCCGACCGAATTCATGTTTTACATGGGGATTCTACGTGATCAAATAAAGTCTCTCATTTTATTATTAATTTAACATTTAGCTAAGTGATAAAGCAATTAATAAACAAAACACATGTTATTTTGTTATTTCTAATTGTTGATTATCTAAGTGATAAAGATAAATAAAACATGTAAATAAGACAAGCGAGGAGAAAGAAAGCAAGACAATTTATGATAAAGGGAACTGCTTATGTAATAAACTAACTACCCCAAATGAACATATAAAGTAAAGAAAAAGACTAAAACAAAAATCGTCCAAGTCAAACTAAGAAATGTTTTGATTTTATTCGGATCAGAAACCCAACTTGTTAATCATCAACCGACCCAAGGGCCAAACTCTTAGACGAGTAATAATGCCATTAGCCTTACCGTTAATATCTGTTGGGATCATCGTTTTTGAATAACTACACGTCCCACCCCACCTAGGCTGGATGTCAAGTCTAAAGGTGTTCTATGACAAGAATAAAACTAACGTTTTTAATAATACATAACATCCCACCTATCATCCAAGAGGCATTGGACTTAACTATTTTGAATTTGTGTTCTAAACTAAAATAAAACTATGTTGTCTAGGACTCGAAGAGCGTAACACTTTGGATAGCAACTAACACATAATAGTCCCACATTTGTTGCTTGGTTTATTAATGTTAATTAATGTGATAGCATGCGAAGACAAATAATCATTTGTTATGTTGTTAACATATAAACATGATATCTAAATGTTCAACAAATAATGATAAAGGACGACTGTGAATCGTGTATGCAACAATGTAATGTGTGTTCATCAGGGGTGTCACAAGTGTGGTAATTGTGTTGAGAGATGTGCTCGTGAATTAAGAGTTATAAACTACAATGAGAATATAAGAAACTAGTAAAATATTAAAGGATGCGTACATGTTACGGAATCACTTAAATGCGGAGAACAGATTAACATGTAGAAAATGAAGAGATTTACTAATATTTTAGCATGCTGGAAGTCAACTAAACATGCTGAAAAATTAATTAAACAGGCTGAAGAAGTTGATTAAACATGCTGAAAAATTAATTAACCCTGCTGAAAGGTTATGTTGAAAAGTTACTTAAACATGCTAAAAAAATTAATTAAACATGCTGAGAATAACATTAAGGCACAGTATTTTCATGTTGATATGCTGAAAACATGCCAAGAAAGTCTAAAATCTAATATTTCAACATGCTATAAATGTAGGAAACTAGCATTTTAAACATGCTTGAATTCAGTCTATGTTCTGAAATATATTTAGATGCGCAAAAGAATCATTTAAACATGCTAAAAATTAATCTAAAATTGCTAAACTAGATGTTAAACATGATGAAACTATGATGTTAACATGCTCAAATTATTTTAAAATGCCTAAAATTGTGTCGACACGCCTAAACATGAAAAGACATACTAAATAAGTTGTGCTTAACATGCAAAAATTTATGTAATAAGCTAACGTATCGAAAATATTATCATGCCTTAATTCAATGTGGATATGTTAAAAAAGTAATAGCATGCTTAGGTTCAAATCAATATGCTTAACATGCAGAAATACATCAACATGCCTAATGTCAAATTAATAAGCTTAATATCAATTAATATGATACGTCAATTTTAGATAGATAAGAGTAATTAATAAACCGTAGCAAGATTCATATTAATAGACCCTAATTTTGTGCCTAGATGATTCAAATAACACGTCTTGCACGTAATCCTAAATTGTGCCTACCTGTGCCGTTCACAGAGCACATAATCCCCGCCCCCAAAGCAGTCCCCAAAATTTTTATTACATCATTAATAAATGTCTTTACAGAGATTACAAACCGAATAATGCGAAAAACAAGAGAAAAACAACTAGCTATAACAATATTCAGTTTAATATCCCGGCGACTCTTCGGAATTTTCCGTTCTAATAATACCTATTGAACATAATAAAAAAAAATAAGCACGGGACAAATACACACATAGACGGGCATATTGAAACAATCGAACACAGCACAACACGTAAGCATCAAGTGATTATTTCAAACTAGTTCTATAGACATGCTTTCTAATATGTAAGTACATCGACAAGGGACTTACCGGCAAGCAGCAGTAAAATAGAAATAGAAAGAAAGCCCAACACAGCAAAATATGCAAGACGTTTTCCGTAAACCTCGAAGGAAAAGCCCGAGAACTCTTGAAAGTACGTAATTGCTTTTTGTATTAAAAGTAACTGAAGCTAGCTTTGTTTAAGAGAGTAGTAGTGGTAATTGTAATTGTAAAACTTAAGAACTTGTGAACTTAAAAGCTTGTGAACTTAAGAACTTAGTTGAAAAGAAGAATTGTTTATATAGGCTGAGCATTATAAAACTAAACCAACATAAAAATGGTAAAATAATATCTCAATAAATCAATTAAGAGAATTTCTCTTACTGAATCAATCATATACCAATCAATCACAGAGTAAAAAAGAAAGTCAATATTTGTAAAAGTCATTCACAATATTGTTTTCCTTGGGCCAAATCCAATAAATAAAAAATATCAAGACTGTCATGATTAAAAACCAGATTCCCATAATAGGTGAGTGCCGTGTTGTCGCATATTCCGTAGAAGGAAGGTAAATTAATAGTAACATGTTAGCATCAATCACTAATCAATTAAGAGATCGATAATCAATTAGGGTCAATTAGGGATGAGAAAATTTGTTCAAATTACCATAAATAAATTATGAGCAATTAATTTTGTAAATAATGCCTAATTATTTTTGTACCTAACTCAAATCATCAATTGTACAAAAATCAGTCCACGATGTAATTCAAGAAACGTGATACACAATCAGATGTTCTTTACCAAAATATTATTCAAATTATCACAAGATCAATCCAACCATAAAAATATAATACGCAGTCAAATGTTCTCCGTTATAATAACGAGCCGAGAAATTTGTCAACTAATTCAAACAAGATGGATAATTTCAAAAGTCGAAATTAGCAAACTATGACAAAATTGATCATTATTAAAATTTGGATTTTTCACATATGATAGTCTTAAAACGTAAGAACACATTTAAAACGTAAGCACACATAAATGGCAAAGAATCGGACGAAATAAATCATTCATACTTTGTTAATTCAGAGTCCGAAATCTGTTAAAGAAGGGGAAAAGAGATTAAAATTAATCATAAACATTTAAACATTTAGGCAAACCTGTGGATGGGTTTTTGAAAACCCATCTCTTTTTTGACAAACGGATCAACGGCGCGGAGAAGGTTGGTGGCGGGTGGACGACGGAGATGACCTGGGGCGGCGAAGGTTGGTTCGCGGAGAAGGTTGGAGAGCAGGGGGGTCTCGTGGCGATGTTGGAGCGGCGCTGGCATGCTGGTTCGTCGCCGGAAAGGGGAAAATAGAGGGAGAGATGGTGATGGAGGCTGAGGGGCTGGCGGCGCGGCGCTGGCAGCGGCGAGGACGGACAGCAGGAGGCGGTGGTAGATCTGGTCTCGCCGGAGTAGGCGCTGGCGGCGCGTATAGTGGGATGGCTATCGGAGAAGGGGGTCTCGGCGGCGCTGCTCCGCCGATCAGCGGCGGCAGCCATGGGAGAGAGAGGTTAGATAGAGAGAGAAGGAGAGAGGTGAGAGAGAGAGGGGGAGGCTGTTGTTTGGTTTTGGAATTAGAGTTAGGTTTTTGGATTAAAAAGGAAAGAAAGGTGTATCAGATCTCAATCGTTGGATCCGTTTAGGATCAACGGCTGAGATCTAAAGATTGAAAATTTGAAATTGAGTTTCAAAAATGACTAGAATTGCAAGAAATTGGATAAAATTAGATAAAAAGGTGAATAAATTTAGGCAAAATGAATTAAATTAGGCTGTTATTTAAATTAAAGTAGGGATAATAGTATATGATAATAATAATTAAATAATAAATAATAATATTAAATAATAAATAATAAATAATATTAAATAATAAATAATGCTAAATAATGGAAAACTAGATATTGTGTTTGCAAAAATGTGGATGTGCATAACTACGTGGAAAATAATTTAAAAATTATGACAATGATACTAAAAGGTAAGAAATAATTTATGCCTTTTTTTTTATTATAAGTGCGACACGTTAGTATGTACTCAATGTAAGAATAATATGTAAAAATATTGATAATTAAAATTAAATAATTTTGATATAATAACAGCCTAAAAGTGATATCGGGAGGTCAAAATTAGGTGTCAACACTTCTTTGTGTGCAAACACTTTGTGTTTATATCCAAAGAGGAGCATGATGTAGACACGTAATTTTGTCCCTCCCGAAAGCTAAATTTTACAATTTACCTCATCTTACCATGCACCCTCAATCATGTAATAAGTTTCACACAAGAAAACAACAAATTCATAACCATTTTTGACACCTCACCCTAACAAATTTCACCTCATCCTAACCACCCCAACCCCCTACCCCACATACCCCTACCCATCCCATGTACCTCCTAGCCCCACCGCCCTTGACATGTTTTTTTCTCTTCCTTTTGCAATATAGCAGAATATGCACATACTCTCATATGCGGACTCACCCCCACAATATACATACACACTCACTGATATAGAGAATTAGCAACAACAATAGATGTACGCACTCCATAATATAATGCACTCACTAGAAAATAAGAGAAACAATCCACGCACACCAGACATTCTTTCATTTTCACCAATACACACAGCTTTCACTCACAAAAGATCACACACACATTCACGCACAGGGGGGAAAGAAAAGAGGACCTCACCATACCATCGACACTATACTCACACGAAAACCTCACTGAAATACATCCACCCCACTAAAATATAATTTATTAAAATCACAGACATACACTCACGCTCACAGTAACACACTCACACACGGAAAGTAGAAGTAGAGGGTAAATGATGAACGAAGGGAGATAGAAAACATAGTGAGAGATGAGTGAAATGGAGCTGATCAGAGAGAGATCGGAGAAACAGAAAGAAGAAAAACACTCGCCGAAAACAACCTGTCCAGTGGTGCAAGCCCACCGAAAAACCAGTTTCGCCCCCTAAGCTTTCGAAACCAGCGGCCAAAGGCCTCAAAACTGACCAAATTTTTATATTCAGGCGAGGCCCCGCTCAATTTTTGGTGAAAAGCCGGCGAGATTTTGCCGAAAATTCCATCGGCTCGTTGACCATCATCCACCCATCCAAAGCGACCTTAAATCTAACTCAACTTCACTGTCCTGGAGGGGATTTTGTCTTTCTTTCTTGAGTTTTGGCTTGGTTAGTGAGAAATAGAATCAGGTGTGGGTAGGCAAACTTGGGAATTGTGAAATGAACATTAATTTCGTCGAATTCGATAGTATTTTGTTTAGGCCGTCAAATGGGTAGGCAAACTTAGGGATTATGAATTGTGAATGTTTAAAGTGTTTGTTGAATAGTGTTGGTTTTCTCGCATTGAAAAATTGTACTCATTTAGACGAGGAATGTCCGAGGCCATTTGTATTTATCCATCGAGGAATGCCCCAAAGTATCTTGTACGCGAAGGACGTTCATGATGAAGGCCCGACGCGTTAGGTAGAGCATAGTTCAGGGTTAGTATAGGTTAGTGTAGGTTTATTTCTGTATTTTTATTTCAGACTGTAATAATTGGACTGAACACTGTTTTTTGGAGTTTGAATTGTTTGTTTGTTTGTTTTTTTGAGTTTTTGTTGGTTTATACATTTTATAGTGTTGTACTAGCCGATATACTCCATGAAGCGATCGTGGTTGAACCACTAGATCGGAGGATGCCTAACACTTCCACTCGGTCAACAGAATTCCTTAGCCGGAATCTCTATTCACAAATCAGTTTAAAGAGTCAAAATTATTTTGAAAAAGAATTTCCAAAGATGACTTGGCACACCAATTTATGCCAAGTAGCGACTCTGAGTTTAAATGTAAAAGAATCTTTTTTCGAAATAAACTTTATCTTTTGTCACTTAATAATAAAAACTCTTTCAACCTAAAATGAAATCTTTTTGATAAAAAAGAGGTGTGAAAAGTAGTACCAGTTCTTGAGATGTTCGGAAATAAATTAAGTCATTAGCTGAATTATTGTGTTTTAATAAAGTTAAGCCTGATCATGTCAACCTTCGATTAAGACGACCTTGGATTAGTGCTTTAATATTCCCAATAAGAACGGAACATACTTTTAGTCAATGTACATATTTAGTCTATTCCCTCGAGGCTCCAAACAAATTTCGAGGAACTTTTCGAAGTTTTGAATATTTTAGACATTATTTTAGTTGGTGGTTAATGTGTCAAGTTGACATTTTCTTAATTATTGAGACTTATGTACTAGAGTAAAACATAAGTGGTGAGGGTTTGGAATTAACTTTAATAATAACAAGTTAGGGTAAGACAGGGGTACGACAGTTAGCAATTATTTTTCCTCTTCTGTAGTTTCAAGAAGAACCTCTCGATTGAGCTTCAGGTAACCCCTTTTACGTGAATTAATTTTCTACTGTCTTGCCTATCTACTGTTAAGTATATACTTATGAGTAGGGGTGGCAAACGGGCGGATTGGATTGGATTTGGATGGGTTAAATATGGATCAAGCAAATATGGTTTGGATTGCAATCCGCCCATATAAATATGGGTAAATATGGATTTGAACAAATATGGATTGGGTAAAAATGGTTTCAACCCACTTTAACTCCCAAGTCAAAAACTTAAAACTTCTATATCATATCAACTTGACTTTTTTTCCATTTTTTTTTTTAGTTTTTTCTTTTTAGTTTTTTTTGTCTCTCTTCTATATGTAGCCTCTAGTTTTCTTTTCTTTTTTTTCCCATTTTTTGTCATTTCTTTTTTTTTTCTCTCTTGTATCTCTACCCTCTACCCTTTGTTTCTCTTTCTTTTTTCTTTTTTTTTCCTTTTTAGTCTCCTTTTTTTCTTTTTTTAAGTTTTTTGTTTTTACTTCTTTCTCATTTTTTTCTTTTTTGGTTGTATTTTATGTTTTATATTTTTTTATTTTCGAAGAACATGGTTAAGTTGAGTACAAATTATGGATGACGACTAAAATATCGTGACCACTCAGTATATTTGTTTTCACCATCATCTTTTTTCTTTTTCATTATTTTTTCTTTTTGATTTTTTTTGTATTTTTTTCTTCAATTCTTTCTTTACGCTTTTTTCTCTCTTCTATCTCTAACTTCTACCTCTCTTTCTACTTTTTTGTTTTTTTTTCTATTTTTAGTTTCCTTCTTCTTTTTATGATAACAAAAATACCATAAGCGCATATTGATTTATATTCTCCCAACATTTATAATTCGAGGGCTATGTGGATCCTCAGCTATATATATTTTATTCTCAAGAAAATACAATTAATTCATATACTTTTTTTGTTTTTTTATCCAGTGTCCGGTGCCTGCATTGGAGCCCCGACTAATCCGGATCGGGCGTTGCAGGGCCCATTAAGGTGGCAGCGCTCCCAACAGAGTTTTCTCCATAACCAGGGTCATACTCTCGACCTCTGGTTAAGGGTGGAGCAGCCCCATCTACTGCACCACAACCCATGTTGATTTTTATTCATATATTTATTTGTATATAAATACAAATGATAAATTGCACATATTGACAACTAAACTATTCAAATACAAATAATAAATTTATTTGAAATATATAGTATGATACAAATAAGTTTAAAGTAAAAAAATATAAAATGCAATGACAAAAAAAAGATGAGGAAAAGAATATAAAAAAATAAGAAAAATGACGAACCAAGAATGAAAAAGGGGGAAACAGAAATACAAAAAAAATGCAAAGAAATAAAATTAAAAAAAATGATGAAAAAGAAGAAAGAAAAAAGTGTAAGAAACGAGTAAAAAATAAGTGGAAAAAATGAAAAAGAAAAAAAATAAAGGAAAAAAGAAAGAAAAAAATAGTAAATTAAAGGAAAAAAGAAAGAAAAAAATAGTAAATTAAAGGAAAAAAGAAAGAAAAAACGAAAAAAAAGAAAGAGAAATAAAAGATAGAAAAAAATAATAATAAAGGAGTGAGACTATGGATTATATTTAATTGATAAGAGATGTTATGAATTATATAGGCAAAATGGGATAATTAGAAGCTTATATTTATTAACCCATGTAGGTTTTAAGCGAATACGAATGATGAAATAAGAATGAAAAAGGGAAAAGCGAAAAAAAAAAAAGAATACAAAGAAAAAAGAAATAAAAAAATAAAAAAATAGATGAAAAAATGAGAAAGAAAAAAAGAAATTATAAGGAATGAGGAAAAAAATGAAAAAGAAAAAAAGTAAATTAAAGGAAAAAAGAAAGGAAAAAGAAAAAGAAAAAGAAAAGAAACTAGAAAAGAAAAAAACTGAAACTTTAAGCATAGGTGGGTGATCTTTGTGTTTAAATGGGTACCCATATTTTACCCATTTTTTCATATTTGTATGAACTTTTAAAATGAGTTGAAGTTCATATTTACCCATTTGAAATATGATGAGTGATCCAATTCACTAAATATGGGTTAAATGAATTTTTTTCACAAATATGGACTGAAATTGTCACTCCTACTTATGAGGTTAGGGCAAGAGGGAATTAGGAAAGAAGTTTTTCGGGTGAGTTGTCATTACTATGGATTTGAAATTGGTGTATTAGCATTAGAGTTATTAATTAATGGATTGATTAGACTGTAGTGATAACGAGAATGATATGGTGATTAGTGGGCAACAATGTAAGGGTAAAGTTAATTAGATAATGTTAGTGGTGTGATCTTATGGATAATTATGAATTGGGTTGGTTATGTACTGTTTTATAATAATATTAATATAACTATTAGTGGTTGGCTACTAGGAGTAACGAATCTCACTACTGGACGTATTTGCTCATGGCCGAACTGATGTTATGCTCTTAGTTAATTTAAGTACGGAGTGATGGTAATGGAGAATTAGCGATAGGATTGGCTTATGGCTAATGATTTTCATGTTGTTGAAGATTTTCAGTTCACTATAGTTTGTGTATTAGGGTGGACTCTGAGATTTATAGAATTGAGGTATAGGTCTAGAGTTTTTAGAGTGAAAATATATCAAGATTGGTGATCGAATGATGGTCTATTTTAGTTGAAATTTGATGTACTAGTTCATACGCTTATGAAAAATGTATATTTGAACAGATTTAAACCATTCGAAAGCTTTAAGAAAGGGAAAGACCCTTGCAAAGTAGCTTGCATTTGGATTCTTCGGTTGAGGTAAGTCACGATTTAATTAGAGTTAGACTCGATTTAATTATGTGTATGCTCCTAAATTGGATGCTTGTTGATTGGTATTCGGACATGCTTGAATTTGATGATATTTGGATTGTTGAGACGTGTATAAATAATTATTGAAAATTTACTTGTTGAAATTGTCTTATGACTTTAAGTGTACTTGTAAACTTAGTACACCGTATTGTATCCTGGGAGGTAGTGTAAATTTGATAAAACATACCTAATATGATTATGGAGCATCGGAAACCACGTTGGTACGGATATGATATTGATATTACTTATTTATGGAGGATTGGGTACCACGCCGGTACGGATATGATATTGATATTATTTGTTTATGAAGGATCGGGTACCACATTGGTACGAATATAATATTGATATTACTTATTTATGGTGGATCAGGTACCACACCGGTACGAATATGTTATTGATATCACTTTTTTATAGAGGATCAGGTACCACACCGGTACGGTACATGAATATAGATTATTCCCTGCAGGTCATGACTAGCTGGGCAAAAATAAGTCCCTGAGCATGTGTGTACATATTTGTGTTGAATTTGAGAGGTTGTATGGGTTATTAAGCAGATAACGAGCTAACGGTGCTCTAACTACGAGGTTTACGAGGATGTGGTTGTTAGTTGTGGTATTGTTGTTGATTCTGTGGATGTTTATGTAAGACCCCATAAAAGTCCTAGTCTAATCCAGTCCTATATAGCATGAAAAAGAGGTCATAGACTTGGAAAATTTTTAGCCAAGTGTTTATACTTAGAATCATTTTTGGCCTTCATAATTTGATGATCATATTTTTTATCTTGACGACCCTAAATTGTTGATTTCTAAATTGATTCATTATCGGGGATGTCAATAGGTGTTCTCAGACGAGTTTTGAATTTTTTGAACATCGTTTGAGGCACGTTCGGGTGTCCAAAATAGTGCATTGATCCGATCTCGATGCGCCGCATCACCCATCGCGTTGACAGTGTTGTCACCAGCTCAAGCGGGCAAGTTCCAGTGAGCCGATGCGATCTCAACGCATCACGTCGGCCATTGCGTCGACCCCATCGACGCAACGCGTCAGTCCGCGCATCACTGGGTGCATTTTTTAGTAATTAAATCTGCGTCCAGAGGGGTATTTGGGTCAATTTTCCCTCTTTTATTCAGCCCTAAAACACAAGATTAAGCCACCCAAGAGGCAAAATTCATTCTTTATTCTCAAATTCTCTCAAGAACAAAACCCTAGGGCATTCAATTCCAAGTCCAAGTTTCAAGAACACGCCATCAATCTTCACGAATGTGATTACTGAGGTATGTTAGGTGTTCATCCTTGGATTTTCTTCCACCCTTGGAGTTTAAGAACCCTTTTTAAACTACAATTTTATAATTCTATGGTTTATATGTTGGAATTTGATTGTGTTCTGTATGTATTGATGTTTGGGGTTTCAATCCATGATTAATTGCAAGTTTCATGAAAATCAAGATAGTATGTGTGTTGAATTATGTGATCCTCATGTTAAACCTTCTAATTGAAAGTTGAGTATTGTTTTCATGATGCTTATGTGATGTCCACTATCATGTGCATTAGTTATGCTCCCCAAGTGTTTGACAAAATGTTAAGTGAATGCATCGTTAACAAGCAATTATTGTTATGCTTTCAAGATTATGCCATGCTTTACTATTGGTGTTATCGAGTCCTGGGGGTATTCAATACCCGACAATCTAGTTATTTACCTAGAATTACAGTAACTATAGAGTAGTCTCGGTAATGTCACAAACAGTATTACTCAGTCAATTACAGAACTCAGTGAACTCAGTCCAGTTCAGTCAGTCAATACTATCAGTAACTGTTCGGTCAAGCCTGGCACAGTCTAGTGATCAGTCCAGTGTCCATTTAGTTGGGAGTAGGATTCAGCACCGAGCGAATCCAGGGACGGGGGCATTCCTGCCAGCAGAGGGTTTGACCCTTAGTAGTAGTCCCTGAGTTACAGAACTACAAATCCAGCGTAGGGTAAGACGTTTTCCTGCCAGACTAGGGTTGACATAACCATATATATTTATATATATAATTCATGAGTCTTCCTGCCAGATTAGGGTTGACCCAACATTGTTAGTATCCCTTGGCAAGTTGTTAACACCCTTCCAACCAGGGTCACATATTGGACCCCAACTCAGTTTATAATCGGGGTATGTTGGTTAGATGAACACTCCCACAGTTACAGTTTCAGACTCAGTATAAAACTCAGTTCAGTTATACAGAATCAGGCTTGTCAGAAACTGTCACCCAGTTATTAGTAATACAGTTATCAGTAATCTCAAATATGAGTCACTCAGTTATCAAAACTCAGTACTCAGTTTCAGTATGATCTCAGACATAATATATATATATATATATATATATATGTATATGCATAGTATTGCATACTCAATATTCACAGCAGTCTCAGTTACCCATGTACTCTCATTCAGTTATACTTATATCATTCAGTTAGTAAATATTCATGCATATGAACCCATGTATATCAGCCTACCTCACTTAGTATACCAGTACATTTAAAGTACTGACACATACTCTTTCTCTTACACTATGATATCTCATATCATAGGTTTGAATGCCCAGGTTCCTGACCACGCTTAGCCAGATTCAGTTAGCAGCAGCAGATTCGGTAGCGAGTCCTCATCTATCGAGGATATTATTCTTTTTCAGTATGCAGTAGATTTAGTATGTTCAGTAGTCGGAGTTAGTTGGGGACTTGTCCCATTAACTCCACATTCAGATAGTTCAGTTAGAGGTTTTTTGGACTATACTATTTCCGACAGATATTCAGTTATTCAGTATTACTATCAGTGTTTATTATTTATTTTAGTATTCAAATTATGAACCTTATGGCATTGCAGTTATACTTTCGCATTTATTTCAGTATTATTATTCAGTGCTCGCAGCAGGTACCAGTCATGGGTTAGCGTGTAGTCCTTTGGAATTGTAAGCACCGTGTGACGTCCAGGGTGCAGACTCCGTGCGTTACAGTTTACATATGGTTAATACTCTTGATGGTTATATGGCATGTTTTTAAGCACTCTTTGACCTATATTTGATGTATTGTTGATTCACTACATACTTGCTCTGTGACGATGTCTGTCTACTTGTTATTTGATTTATTTTGTGTACATGTTATTAAATTAAGTTGGCCTATGATACCTACCATTACATAGTGGTTTGTACCGATACTACCATTTACTCTTCTTTTGTTGAGTGCAAAAAATATTCCAGAGGTTCAGACATGATCTTACCTTTAGAGTTTCATAGCAGATCTCGATCCATGGGTGAGCACTCTGTCTCCAGGCTGCCATGGATCATCCTATTTGTTCTTGTCCATCTTTCAGGCAATGAAACATTCTTTATTTACTTTATTTTTGGATATCTCTTTTAGAAATAATCTTTATTTAGAAGTTATTGTACGATGATTCCCAGGTCTTGACGATTTCAGTAAGTAATTTATTTTATTTTTGCATTAATAACGAATAGCTCTGATTATTGTTATTAAGTTAATTTCATGATAATCTTGTCTTAATATTGGCTAAGTGATTGGGTATGTTTCGGTTTAGATGGTTCTCTCACAAAAAGATTATCATGGGTGTCACTCATGACCATTTGAGTCGTGACAATATACCCTTCATTTGATTTCGCGCTCAAAAAAATATCATGTCACATTAAAACTCACCTAAAATATTTTTAACTAACTTTGAAATTCAAGTTGGAAATAAAGTCTAGCTGTAATCCTTGTTACTTTAACCCATCTCCCACCACCCATTTCTCTGCATATTCAATCGGATAACCATCATTGATTCACAACAACTACTACTGCTAACGTCTCAATCCTAAATCCGAAGCTGTGTATTATCAAATTATCAATATGTATGACCAATATTCAATGCCCATTTAACTTCATTTAGATCAATTTCTTTCTTCTAAACAGTGCCCTTATCCCAAATCTTCATTCTCAATTTGATCTTTGTCACAGGGGAGGCATCGACCACTTTTGAGATTTTTTCCTAAGTCAGCAAAAAAAAATGTTTTGCATGAGTTTAATACGTTAATGGTAAAGATATTTTTTGCCCAAAATCAATCAGATGGTATATTTAATTTATTTTCAATAGTTGGGGTATTTTACCCTCTACCGATAATAATATTTTATATCTATATTTATATCTATATCTATATCTATAATCTATCTTCTTGGTTGGATAAACAAACCCAACCGACGATTTCCGACAAGTCTCTCTTTTAATAAATGTTAATCTAGCTTCCCAACCCACAAGCTTCACTTTAAGCCCTCGCCCTAATTTTAAGGTTTAACTCTCAACGGGAAGGTGAAAGAATGAGCAAAAACTGAATAAAAAGAGTTATTCATACTGTACCCGGATACTAGAAAAATAAGGCATAAATCGCCCTTGAGGAATGCGATTTACCCTTTCAATTTCCTAGTTGCACCAGCAACCTAGTGCACTAGATTTTAAAGTACAAATGAACTTTGATGGGGTGTCGAGAACCTATTCAGAGTCTGATATGCGCAAACAAACTATGTAACCACACTAAATTTATTGCTTCGGACTCAATGGTGATATCGGATTTTTGAAAAAATATCGTTCTCATAAAGTTGACCCTAAAAACTCGAAATTGCAATTTTTTAAACCGAGGGTTGAAATGAGATTTAAAAGATGTAAAATCATACCAAATATATTACCACCCCTAAAATCGATATTCCGGATTTATTGGTGGAGTCAGATTTTCTATCCGAGGTCGTTTCGACCAAATGTGGGTCCCATACCCATATTTCTAATTTTTTAACTTTCCGATCAATAGGTCGAAATGAGCTTGGGTGCATCGAGACCCGAACCAAAGGTCTACCTAGCCTAAAATAGATATTCCAGAGTTGTTGGCGTAGTCCCTTCAGCCATCTATTGTACGAATCAAAATATATCCACATAAGTTCAAAGTAAGCCCCTCGAAGCCATAAAAAATCACAATATCACATAAAAGGTACCAAAATGCATCGGGAACCATGACAATCACCCCCACACCTCAGAAATACCATAATAGAACTATGGGGAGGGGTAAAATGGTCAAATCACACAAAAACATACAATTCACATATTTTATCAAAAAAGTTGGTCGTCACATCATCCACCACTAAAAATCTAGTTTATCCTCAAACTAAGGCAAAGAAATACCTGAATCAACGAAGAGTTGAGGATAAGAACTATGCATATCAAATTCGACCTCCCAAGTAACCTCATGTATAGGTCGATGTCTCTACTGGACCTTAACCACAGGGATCACTCTAAAGCGCAACCGCCTAACATCCCTAGCCAATATGGAGACCGGCTCCTCAACAAAAGACAACAATTCATCTAACTGGACTGGCTCTCAAAGAATAACATGAGACTCATTTGGAATGTAACGGCGAAGCATAGAAACATAAAAAATAGATGAATAACTGATAGATCAGGGGGCAACACCAGCTCATAAGCCACATCACTAACAGTCCGAAGAATCTCCAATGAACCAATATACCTGGGGCTAAGCTTGCCCCTCTTCCCAAACCTCATCACACCCTTCATGGGTAAAACTCAAAGGAAAACATGATCACCAACACCAAATCTCAAGGCATGAAGTCTATGATCAGCATAACACTCCCGCCTACTCTGAGTTGCTCTAAGTCTATCCTGAATGACCCGGACTCTATCCAAAAACTCATGAAGAAAGTCCATACCTCGAGGTCTAACCTCAAAAACATCAAACCAACCAACTGGCGAGCGACAACGCCTACCATACAACGCCTCAAACTAAGTCATATCAATACTGGAATGGTAGATATTATTATATACAAACTCAGCTAAAGCAAAATATTGCTTTCACTGGCCACCAAAATCTGTCACGCATGTGTGGAGCATATCCTCCAAAACCTGGATAGTCTGCTCTGACTAGCCATCAGTTTGGGGGTGAAACATTGTACTGGTATCCACCCGAGTACCTAACTCATCATGAAAAGTCTTCCAAAAGTGAGATGTAAATGCAGAACCTCGACCTAAAATAATGGACACCGGCACACCATGCAGACGCACAATCTCACAAATATAGATATGGGTCAACCTCTCAGCACTGAATGAGACCTGAACGGAAATAAAATGAGCTGACTTGGTCAATCGATCGTCGATGACCCAAATACTATTTGAACTATGAGATGTACGAGGCCAATCGGTCATAAAGTCCATGGTGATCCGTTCCCACTTTTACTCGGGAATGGGCAACCTCTGAAGCAATCCACTGGGTATCATATGCTCGACCTTCACCTACTGACAACATAGGCAACGAGCCATAAAATTCGTTGTATCTCGCCTCATACCACCCCTATAGTAGTGTTGTCTCAAATCACAATATATCTTAGTCACACCTGGATGGATGAAATATCTGGAATACTAGGCCTTCTCCAAAATCAACCTAATCCAATCACCCACTCATGGCATACAAACTCGGCCTCCAATTCTTAAAACTACATCTGAATCAAGTGAGGCTTCCTTAGCCTCCCCACTCAACACCTTATCTTGAATCAACCTCAATCCAATATCATCAAATTGAAGAGCTCGAATCTGAGATACTCCGTATTTTAATTCTAAAGAAATTGTCTTTCAAACCGCGTTATAAAATTTGGTAGTTCCTCCTCTAATTATTAATTTTATTTATGTCAATTACTCAGTTATTCTAAATTTCTTTTCATGTATTTTCATCTAATTTATCTATAATCTATATCTATAATGTATAATATATTAAAAGTGTGAAAAACCTTATAAATGTTGTTTGAATTTTTTTACCTTCTTTAAAAGTCTTTGTTTTAGACAAAATTGTCTTTCACTATTTTTTCTTAATATTTAAGAATTGAAAATTAATTAAATTGTTAAATATATTACCATATATAGTGAATGTCTACTTTACCAGAGACGAATCCAGGATTTGAGCTTGACGGGTGAACCTCTATATTTAAATATAGTAATTTACAGTTCTTTGAATACTTATTAATTATAGTATTTTATAAGAAAAAATTTAATGCTAATATATCATTGAATATCATTAATTAGATTTAATAGGACAAAAGTGTGTTATCCACCGTACTTAAATTCCCTGCACTTTTATATTTTGAACAATAATAGAAAGTATTTGAAAAATATGAAATTCGAGAGATTTGTTTGCTAGATGGTTGCAACGGGTAATGTTTGATTTAAGCATATCTCAAACTTTAAATTGTTAATTTTTTAAATAAAAAATAAGTCAATGATCAAAAAATAAAAGAAAATAGATACATATATATATATGTATATATATGTGTGTATATATATATATGTGTGTGTGTGTGTGAGTGTATATATATATATGTATGTATATATATATATGTATAAATATATATACTAGTCAAGTGTACGTGATTTGCACGTGTGTCTCGTGTTGATAAATATTATATATAAAGAAATAAAATTATTAAAAAATAGCAATTGAGTTGCAATAAATGTTGTATCTATTTAAAAGATATAATTTGACCCTAGAAGTCCTTCATCTTAATTAATAAAACTATACATAAAATAAAAAATTTAATGAATTAAAATTTTTTTGTTCATCAAAGAAAAGATTTAGAGGAAAATCAAGCCACAAAGGAGCATTAGTTGTACATATACGTCATATTAAATTAAAATATAAATATTATTAGTACTCTACGATCCAATTTAGGGTTGAGACTAATATTCATAATATAATATATAACAGAAGGGGGGGGGGGGGACGTCATAAAATTAAGAAAACACAAATAAAAAAACACTTTGTAAGAATATATTGTTATCTTTTGATTTTTTCCTGCATCACTCCTTTACCTTGCTACAGCTAGTGATCGTACATGGACAAACTTTTACTTTCTTCAATTAATTGAAATCAATATTGTATATATCTTTAATAAAAGAACATACATAATTAGATGTAAATATTTAGTGATACACTTACGGCAACATCATGATGCATATTAAAAGTTTTAACCTCAATTTCTTTGTGACTAATCAATTGACCCACATATGATCGATCAAAAAAATTATTGCAAGAATTATTTACTCCTAATAATAAATGTAGATAGATCATCGAACTTTCGAAAATAATAAATCAAATGTTAATTAAATTGGTAGAAGTTATACCTCAATTATCTGTGTTCTTTTGAAGCTTAGAATTTGAATTGAAAATTTTATCCTTATTGCATTCTTTCAGGCGAGGTCACAACCTATCAAACATAAATTATGATAGAATCTCAAAAATTAAGGATAGAATCTCAAAATATGACAAAACACACATAAAAAATCACATAATTAGGCAATCAAACCAACATTTAAAAGCAACAAACAACCAATAGCTTCTAAAAAGAATTTCAAAGTGCAAAGAAAATATAAATACAAATTAAATAGAAAAGTAAAGAGACAAAGATTCATGCAATTACTTGGATGCTAACATTAAAAAATAGAATTTACTTAATTTGTTTTGTATTTTAAGTAAAATTCTTGCCAAAATAACCTACCTATTTTTGTTAAATTATTGTTAAAAGGGGACTCACAAATTCGATCAACAAATAACTACTAAAGTAGTATTTTGTTAGTATTAAAGTTCATATTTGGTTTGTTCCTCGAAGATATGTTTAAATAAGAAAAGATTAATAACCAAATTTTAATGGGACACCTAAAGTATTACAAAATAATTAAATAATAATTTAGTAAAATGGTAAATGACAATTTTGTTTATTGTTGAGTCTTTTAATGAAGGGCAAAATGTTCAAATCACTTTTCTAAGGGTTTTCACACTTTTAGTATTATATATATATATACATACATACATATATACACATTTGAACTAAAATTCCAAACATAGCAAACAACTATAATGTTGCAGATAGGGGTGGGTGTTCGGTATTCAGTTCGGTATTTTCAATGTTTGGGTTCAGTAATTTGATAATCGGTATTTGAAAATAGATACCACATAACATACTTATAAACATTGTTTCGGTAATTTGGTAATCGGTAAATTAAACTTAGGTTCAGTACAGTATTTGGTAATACCATATTAAATTTGGAGATGTGTAAATGTACGTTTAAACTTCAAAGAGTATATTTAATAGAAACCCTACTTAGTATTCTTTTTGTTGCTTTTTGCGAATATATTACCAAGGTCCAAGAGATTCTTTAGGATGGCTAATACTATTTTCTATTGGGTTGGGATGACTAATAATATATGTGTGTGTGTGTGTATTCGATATTCGGTAAATACCGAATACCAAACGTTATTAATAGCTTGTACCAAACTCAATCCCAAATACAGAAATATTGAAATTTTACTCCCAAATACCATACCGAATACCAATTACCAAATTAAAAAGGAGCAATAAAGAAATGTTGTTGTTAAGTGGCATGCTTAACCATTTCACCAGCCAAGTGAGTTGTTTCTGTGGGTGCACGATATATATTTAACATAACACCCTGATATATATATTGATATACAAAAGAATTTTTTTCGAGGCTAATGGGTGCACGTACACCCCTTACTCTCAATGTAGGTCTGCATTTGTACTTTATCATATATAGTGAATGTCTATTTATGAAAAAGTTAGAAAACCACAAGATTAGTTTTCTCCTATAAATAAAGTGAGTTTTCTTCATTGTAATTAACCCATCAAGAAACCTATGAAGAGAAATAATAATCACTCTCTCTTCTCTCTCTATTCTTCTTCTTCTTTATTTTATATTTCATAACACATTATCAGCACGAAATTCTGCCAAACAAGGTGAGATTATAAATCTAAAGGTAATTTCAAGATTAGTAATTCCTTATGTCATTTGTCTTTTGCTACTAATGATGTAATTATTGTTGGATTTGAGAAAAAATAATTGATTTGAAATTACTTATGCTTTAAACTTGTTCATGAAGAACAATATTATTAAAAGATATAATGATGAATTTAAGTCTCATCTCATTAAGAGGGTAAGACATTGGGTTAAAAATTCCAAAGCACCATGATGATAAGATGTTGGGTGTCATACCCTATTTTTACCTAAGGTCAAAACGAGCACGATATTATAGACTCTAAAAAGAATTAATTTATATAGAGTCGCTACCTAATTTTTAAGGAAAATAAGAAAACCTATTTATTTATTAATATGTATGACGTGTTTTAATCTACAAACCAATATAAATTCTAGGTAAAGGTTCAAATTATTTCAAAGGAAGAGTATTAGGCACCCTTCAGAATCCACAAATGTGATTCTCGGACAGACTTAGATTTATTAAAACAAGGAAAGAAAAAAATAGATGATTGTAAATACAGATATAAAATATGTATTAAAATAATATAATGTGTATGTTGTCGTAACATATAAACAAAAGTATATTAGTGTATGTATGTGAAGAATAGACTAAATCGAATAAAGAAAACTTGTTTTAAAGAAAAAACTACATAATATTTTTAGTGTAAAATGTGTAAATTATTTAACCAAATATATAAATTAATTTTAATATAAATATTAACAGCCTAAATTCGCCTAAACGCGTGGTAAGAATTGTATAAATAAAGAACATCCCGCCCAACGCCCCAAAAATAAAAAAACTTCACTATAATTAATATTTGTATAATTGCAAGAATTTAAAATACAAAACATAAAAACTCAAACTCTTCTTTTGAATGCTTTTTTGAACAAATATTTTCGAAAACCTGTACAAACACTCATAGTAAAAATGTTAGTAACAAATGAATAACTATTAAAATAAACTGAGAAGGTATGAGTGCATTACATGTATAAAAAATATAATTTTTGTTAAAAAGTGGGCTCGGATTAAATTTTATATACGCTATGACTACGGAACGGTTGCTCAATTTATTGACCGTCCTAAATCGTCTTGTCAAGATATGAATCATAAAACTTTTACGGTGTTATAAAAAAAATTTCATCGTCCAAATTTATTTATTTTATTACGTATTTATATACGTAATATTCGTCTTTTATTTGTGCAGCCTCAAAAATCGATGAAAAACTTCTTCATCGGCCAAGTGTCGATCTTTAATATAAAATAATAACTTTGATAAAATAAAGTTCGTCTTTTATAATGGGGTGGCCTCAAATATCCAGACGAAGAGATAATTCCATTGGCCGCATTATCAGTATGATAAATAATCGCAATAATAACCTAGACCGCTTACACTAATAGTTCATATATATATATGTTGGGTTCATAGAAGTGTGAATGGAAAATGGAAAAAAATGGTGGAGAAGAGGAGACACCAATTTGGAAAGTGTACTCCCAAAATTGGAAAGTTCACTAATTCTCCCACATTGGTGGGAGAAAGGGCCGTCATCGTCGCTCGCTCGCTCGGCTCGACTTCAGATTTGGATTTGGATTTGGATTTGGATTTGTCAAATGATTGATCGATGAGATCTATCTTTCCGGACAAAATTTATTTGAATGTCGAAAATACCAACAGTAACGCAGTAAATATTTTCTGTGTTTAATACTCCATTTATATGATTTCAGTTTCATTATGAAAGCAACAAAAGCATGCATGCAGAAGCTATTTCAAACAGATGCTTTAGATAAATTTTTGAACTGATGCAATTTTTCACTGAAATGGTGCACAATTTTGAAACTGAACTGATGCACTGTTTCAGTAAAATGATGCACTGCTTCAGAACTGATGCATTGTTTCAATGAACTGACACACTTATTCACGAAATGGCATGCTTGTTCAGAACAGTCACAATAATTGGATGAATAAACATGAATTTTCAGAAAAGGTTACACCTTTTAGATGAACCTTTGCCACTTTTCAGAAGAGGTATCTTGTGGCTATAAAAACCTGATTTCATCCACAGGTTTGAAGATGAAATTTTCAGATTAAAAACTCTCTTCTTGTCTCAAAAATATTCTGTGTGATCACTCAAAACGTTCTGTGAGTTCGAAGAAATTCCAATCGTTTGAGGTACCGCTACTGTTGGTCTGGTTAGCCATTTTATCCTGGAAAGAAAAATTCCACAACCTCGGGTACAGTGAGAGGGATTATTTCCTTAAGGAAAATCCATGAATTCGGACGACTTGGCTATTTTCTGTTTCATCTTTATTTTTCTGAAAAAATAAATACACCTTTTGGAAAGGTCATTTTGATCTTGTGTTAAGGGTATTTGATACTTCATTGTGTTCTTGTTTATACTTAAACTCGAGTTAAAGTTATTGTTGTAATATACAGATTCTGCATACCCGATTATATTGTGGGAAATAACAATCTTAAGGAAATAATCACTATTACAGAATCTGTATAGCTTGTTTTTGGTGATTAAAGTTTTTACTTTCTACTCCGTCTGAACTTAACTAGTGATTTGAAGTCATAAAAACTTCGTCACAAGTTAAAGATCATTCGGTTGACAATTGGAAGTCATAAAAACTTCATTGTTAACTAGAAACAAGAAGAAAAATTTAAGGTTGTTTAATTTTTATAAGTAGTATTCTGAAAATACTAAGTATTTTTTGTCTTGTGGTGACAGAAAAATGACAATTGAAAGTCAAATGATGGATGCGACAACGTCTGTGGGGGAAATTAATATTACCACATCAAGTCGCACAAATGCTCTGCCAACAATGGCACCGGCGGAGAAGCCCGGAAAATTTTCGAGCATTGACTTTAAGCGGTGGCAGCAAAAAATATTCTTTTACCTCACCACTTTATGTTTGCAACAGTTCACTAGCGAAGACACTCCTGAGGTGACCGGGGGAACCTCGGACAAAGACCGCTTAGTTATTGTAGAAGCTTGGAAACATTCGGACTTCCTTTGCAGGAATTATATTCTGAGTGGTCTCCAAGACGACCTCTACAATGTTTATAGTGGAACCAAGACATCAAAGGAACTGTGGGGGGCACTTGAACGAAAATATAAGACGGAGGATGCGGGAATTAAGAAATTTCTTGTTGCACGGTTCCTGGACTTCAAAATGATAGATAACAAATCTGTTGTCTCTCAAGTACAGGAGTTACAAGTCATCATACATGATCTCCTAGCAGAAGGTATATCTTTGAAAAATACCTTAGTTGAACAAATTAAAAATGTTCTTAATACTCACATAAACTGTTTTGTAGGTTTAATTGTGAATGATGCTTTCCAAGTAACAACGATAGTTGAGAAGCTAGAACCTTTGTGGAAAGACTTCAAAAACTACTTAAAGCATAAACGTAAGGAGATGACTGTCGAAGATCTTATTGTCTGACTGCGTATTGAAGAGGACAATAAAGCTACCGAGAGAAGGTCAAAAGGGAATTCTACAATTAATGGAGCACATATTGTAAAAGATGACCAAAACAATTCGAACAAAAGAAAGAAAGTTGAACATGGAAGCAATCAACCCTAGAAAAAGTTCAAGGGAAAATGCTTCAATTGTGTCAAAATTGGCCACAAGTCCACAGATTGTTGAGCCCCGAAGAAAGGCAAGAAAAAGGATCAAGTAAATATGATTGAATCCAACAAAGGATGCAATGATTTGTGTGCTATGTTCTTAGAATGCAACTTGACGGGGAATCCTCGCAAATGATGAATGGATTCTGGTGCCATCCGTCATGTTTGTGCCAACAGAGAGTTATTTTCGTCATTTGCTCCGGCTGCTCAAGTAGAAGAAATGATCTACATGGCTAACTCCGCTACTGCTAAGGTGGAGGGAACATGAAAAATTTGTTTAAAGATGACTTTCGGCAAGGTCTTGACACTGAACAATATGTTATATGTTCCGAAGTTACGTAGGAACTTAATTTCTGTTTCACTCCTAGATAAGAACGGATTCAAATGTGTAACCGTTTCTAGAAAAATTGTAATTAGCAAAGGAGAAATGTATGTAGGGAAAGGCTATCTGACCGAAGGCCTTTATAAGATGAATGTAATGACTGTTGAAATAAATAAAAGTTTAAATTCTTCTTATTTGCTTGAGTCTTATGATTTATGACATGAACATTTAGGCCATGTTAATTATAAAACGTTACGAAAACTTATTAACTTAGAAGTTTTGCCAAACTTTGAGTGCAATAAATCAAAGTGTCAAACGTGTGTGGAATCGAAGTATGCAAAGCATCCTTATAAGTCCGTTGAAAGAAATTCCAATCCCTTAGACTTAATACACATTGACATTTGTGATATGAAGTCAACACCATCACGTAGTGGGAAAAAGTATTTCACAACTTTTATTGACGATTGCACAAGATATTGTTATGTCTACTTGCTAAATAGTAAGGATGAAGCAATAGATACGTTTAGACAATATAAAACTGAAGTTGAAAATCAGTTAGACAAAAAGATCAAAATGATACGAAGTGATAGAGGCGGAGAATTTGAATCTCCCTTTGCGCAAATATGTGTAGAGAATGGAATAATCTATCAAACTACGGCCCCATATTCACCTCAATCTAATAGAATTATGGAAAGGAAAAACCAAACTTTGAAGGAAATCATGAATGCCTTACTTATAAGTTCTGGTTTACCGCAAAACTTATGGGGGAGGCTATCCTTATGGCCAATCGTATACTCAACAGAGTCCCCCATAGTAAGACACAATCAATTTCTTACGAAAAATGGAAAGGAAGGAAACCCAACTTGAAATATTTCAAAGTGTGGGGGTGTCTAACGAAGGTTCAAGTTCCTATACTTGAAAGGGTTAAGATATGACCTAAAATGGTAGACTGCGTGTTCATAGGATATGAAAAAATTAGTAAAGCATGCCATTTTTTGGTTCATAAATCCGAAAATCTAGATATTAATGAAAATACGGTAATTGAATCAGACAATGCTGAACTCTTTGAAAACATTTACCCGTATAAAACTAGACATGAACAGTCTAGTGGAGTATCTAAACGACCTCGAGATGAACCAAGTGAGAATGTACATAATGAAGAAAATTCAAGACGTAGTACACGTCAAAGAACGTCAACTTCGTTTGGATCAGATTTTGTAACATTTCTCTTAGAAAATAAGCCTCAAACATTTAAAGAAGTGATGTCGTCGTCAGACTCATCCTTTTGGAAAAAGGTAGTCAATAGTGAGATAGATTCAATCTTAAGCAACCATACATGGGAATTGGTTGACCTTCCTCCCGGAAATAAACCTTTAGGTTCTAAATGGTTCTTCAAAAGAAAAATAAAGGCAGATGGTACTATTGACAAATACAAAGTAAGACTTGTAGTATAAGACTTCAAACAGAAGGAAGGTCTTGATTACTTTGATACATACTCGCCAGTAACAAGGATAACCTCGATTCGAATGTTAATTGCCTTGGCGGCGGTATATGATCTTCAAATCCATCAAATTGATGTAAAGACCGCATTCCTAAATGGAGATTTGGAGGAAGAAATATACATGGAACAACCTGATGGTTTTGTGGTTCCAGGAAAAAAAAATAAGGTGTGTAAACTTGTTAAGTCACTTTATAGACTAAAACAAGCACCTAAGCAATGACATGCAAAGTTTGACCAAACCATGTTGGCAAATGAATTCAAGATAAATGAATGTGACAAATGTGTATATATTAAAGACACACCAAATCACCAAGTCATTGTTTGTTTATATGTGGATGATATGTTGATCATCAGTAGAGACATTTCTGACATAAATGCAACAAAACGAATGCTCGAGAGCAAGTTTGATATGAAAGACCTTGGAGTTTCAGATGTGATCTTAGGTATAAGAATCCATCAAACTCCACAAGGGTTAGCATTGTCACAGTCTCATTATATCGAAAAAGTACTTGACAAGTTCAAGTATATGGAATTCGGTATTGCCAAGACTCCACTGGATGTGAACTTTGCAATTCGAAATAATGAAGGTGAAAGTGACTCACAATTGGAGTACGTAAGAGTATTGGGATGTTTAATGTATATAATAAACTGTACACGACCAGACATAGCATGCGCTATCAGTAAATTGAGTTGGTACACGAGTAATCCCAACAAAACTCATTGGATGGCATTGAAAAGAGTTTTTGGGTATCTTAAATACACTCAAGATTATGCTTTGGATTATAATAAATATCTTGAGGTACTTGAAGGATATAGTGATGCGAATTGGATCACCGGATCGAACGAAGTAAAATCCACAAGTGGATATGTATTTACTATAGGTGGAGAAGCAGTTTCTTGGAAATCATCCAAACAAACTTGTATCGCTCGCTCTACAATGGAATCTGAATTTATCGCATTAGATAAAGCCGGTGAAGAAGCAGAATGGCTATGGAATTTCTTGGAAGATATTCTGTATTGGCCCAAGCCAATGGCACCAGTATGTATACACTGTGATAGCTAAGCGGCAATAGGTAGGCAAGGAAGCATGATATACAACGGTAAATCTCGTCACATACGACGGAGACATAATACCGTTAGAGAACTCCTCTCTAGTGGAATTATCACTATAGACTATGTAAAGTCAAAGGATAATGTGTCGGATCCACTTACAAAAGGCCTATCTAGAAAAGGAGTAGAAAGGACATCCAAGGGAATGGGTTTAAGGCCCAGGACAAGTCAGCATGGTGGTAACTCTACCTAGCAGACTGGAGATCCCAAGATCTAGGTTCAAGGAGATAAAAAAAAGTTGTGTCTGGCAGGTTCAACATTGTCAATTACCCAACCCATTCTCATGATGTAGACAATATACAATAAACTAGGATAAGACTTAAGGTGAAAAGTCTTTTAATGATTATCTAAATTTGGCAGTTTTGACCAAATAATTTAATCTACAGGATTGAACGTTTATTAATCACCTATGCGAGGGTGAAGTGGAAGCCGCTTCAAGGAGAATGTTAGTAAAGGCCTATTTTCTAAGCTCTTATGAAACCGGGACGTGTTCATGGATGAAAAGAACAAAACCATAAGAACCATAAACGTTAAAAGGTTGGTTATGTGAAATATATTGTCTAGGTGTACAATAAAGCTCGACGGTTCAAAGATATCAAATCTACCGATTGACCGAGTGCATCCGATGCATGTTCACTATGGAAAGTTCAAAGGAAAACCTACTTATCCAGATGCAATCAGTCTTTGCTTGATGATCACATACTTGTCCGTAAAAGTTTTATGAAAAATAGTCATTCCCTATTCATGTGGGGGATTGTTGGGTTCATAGAAGTGTGAATGGAAAATAGAAAAAAAATGGTGGAAAAGAGGAGACACCAATTTGGAAAAGGTACTCCCAAAATTGGAAAGTTCACTAATTCTCCCACATTGGTGGGAGAAAGGAACTTTGGAGTGTTTATAATGATGAACACTTTGGATTTGGATTTGGATTTGTCAAATGATCGATCGATGAGATCTATCTTTTTGGACAAAATTTATTTGAATTTCGAAAATACCAACAGTAACACAGTAAATATTTTTTGTGTTTAATACTCCATTTATATGATTTCAATTTCATTATGAAAGCAACGAAAGCATGCATGCAGAAACTATTTCGAACAGATGCTTCAAATAAATTTTTGAATTGATGTAATTTTTTACTGAAATGGTGCACAGTTTCGAAACTGAACTGATACACTGTTTCAGTAAAATGATGCACTGCTTCAAAACTGATGCATTGTTTCAATGAACTGACACACTTATTCATGAAATGGCATGCTTGTTCAGAACAGTCACAATATTTGGATGAATAGACATGAATTTTCAGAAAAGGTTACACCTTTTAGATGAACCTTTGCCACTTTTCAGAAGAGGCATCTTGTGGCTATAAAAACCTGATTTCATCCACAGGTTTGAAGATGAAATTTTCAGATTAAAAACTCTCTTCTTGTCTCAAAAATATTCTGTGTGATCACTCAAAACGTTCTGTGAGTTTGAAGAAATTCCAACCATTTGAGGTACCGCTACTGTTGGTCTGGTTAGCCATTTTATCCTGGAAAGAAAAATTCCACAACCTCGGGTACAGTGAGAGGGATTATTTCCTTAAGGAAAATCAATGAATTCGAACGACTTGGCTATTTTCTGTTTCATCTTTATTTTTCTAAAAAAATAAATACACCTCTTGAAAAGGTCATTTTGATCTTGTGTTGAGGGTATTTGATACTTCATTGTGTTCTTGTTTATACTTGAAATCGAGTTGAAGTTGTTGTAATATACAGATTCTGCATATCCGACTATATTGTGGGAAATAACAATATATATATATATATATAACAATATACATACATATATATATATATATATATATATATATATATATATGAAAAATGGAAGGACGAATGGTCAAGATCAGTCCAAAAATCAGCCACACAATACAGAAGCGAAACCTATAAACTTTCAGTTGAAAATCGACCCTAAATTAATCAACAATTCATAAGCTACTCATAACAATCCATGAAGAGTGAAGGAGTATAGCAGCAACATATCCATGGCAAGGATAGCCAAAACAGAGCAAGAGCATGACGAGCAAAATCATAAAAGCAACTATTAAATAGCAGTGAGCTTGGCAAAGATAAGCTAAAACGGAGCAAAATCATAAATCAAATATTAAATCACAATAGGCAAATACCGAAAAAGGTAAAAAAAATTATAAAACATTCATGAAAAAAAGAAGTAATAGTTGAGCCTCGTCCATTTTAACAGAGCTTCATTGGAGAACGACCAACTCCGATTAATAACATCACATTAATAAAAATTATAACAACTGAAAATGAAATAGTAATAACCCTCAAAACAGTGGTGATAGTGACAAAAGTCAAAACAGAAAAGAACAACGTCGCTTCGACGACTCTCGCCAGAGCGACGCCGGAGAACGCGTGTCTGTGGCAGATCTAGCCTATTTTAAGGTGGGCAGCAGCAGTAATAGTGTGTTGGAGCTCACAGGTCATCACTTCTGGCGAGCTAGCAGTGGAAAAAAGAGTGGTGGTCGGCGGCTGCCTTGACAATTTTGGTGGCCCGCCGGTGAGGGTAGCGCTGGTTTTTCACGGCGGATGGAGTGGTGGTTTTGACAGTGATGAAAAGAGAGAAGAGAGGGGTGTGGCGGTGGAAAAAGGAAAGGGGTGGCGGCAGTGCATGGTGGCGCGGCTGGAACTCGCCGGTAATGGTGGTGCAACTTTCGGATCTTATTGGCAGTGAAGAGAAGAGAGGAAGAGGGACATTAGAGAGAGAGGCTGTGATTTGTGCGTGTTATTGTGTGTGTAATTGTGTGGTGTGGAGTATTTAAAAAAGAAAAAATAATACAAAATAATATTCATATTTTTTTTTTTCAACATATCCCTTAAATTAAGGATAGTGGGTGAAATAAAATTAAAAATTTTAAAAAGTGAGGAGATCTTGATTTGATTAAATTATTGTTCTATGTATTAAAATAATTAAATTGACTCACTTTTGCAGGTCGTATTAAATAATAGATAAAATAATGAATGCCAATTTATAAATACAATATATATATATATAAAAATTATAAATAAAAATATAATTATATTGAAAAGATATATTATGCTGTAAATAATTGAAATTATACTGTGCAGTAAAAAATTACAGTGTTATGTTGTGTACGTATGTAGAGGACTATGCAAAAAATATTAAAATAATAATAAATTGATAAAAATTCTAAAATTTGCAAAATTAAAGATAATTATCAAGAAATTATGTAAAATTAAAATATGACAATAAATGAGTAAATATTCTAAAATAATGATGATTATCAACAATTTTTTAACAATTGCAAAAAAATATGTGAAAAATTACATATTGTGTCATTTAACGATCAGGGGGCCTAAATGCGTTAATTTTAAGTATGGAGAGTTAAAATTGGGTGTCAATGATTTGCCCCTTTTCATTTGAAGATAATGTAAAAGTCTTCAAATGAAAACGTTGATGTGTAGCTAATTTTGCTCGACAAAATATTATTTTTAACAAAAATTTGAGTGAACTTCAATTTAGAGTTGCCTACATATTTCAAGTTGCATAAGGATCATGTCGGGTATAGTTGCAAAGCTATCCCAACATGTCTTATTTTAGGTTGGACAAACCCAATGCGTCCTCGAATTTTATGCCAGCAAAATTTATAAAACTAAAAAGTAGAAGACAAATGAGTTACTAAGCTTGATTGATGTTTTTTTGTTTTTTCAAGAAATTAAAAAGAATAAGTAGTGCTTGAACTAATGTAAAGATAAATAAATAAATAAATAAATAAATAAATAAATAAAGGTATTGCACAGTTTTAATCGAAGATAAGCAAAATATTCAACTGAAGTCAGACATGCATAAAGGTCTTATTAGAGGGCAGACTAACCCAAAATGTCCTTTTTATGGTGGACGAATTCAATTTATCCATAAATTATATGCTTGCAAATGCATCAAATTAAGAAGTATTGCTCAATAAAATATGAATAAAAAATTATGCTTAATTTTTGATTTTTTTTTTAGAAATTAAAGATAGCATGTAGAGCTTAACTAATTAAGAAAAATGGTAGAAGCAAAGATAGCATCTAGTACTTAAATAGTAAAATAAGTGTATTGCGCTATGTACAGGTAAAGACAAAGCATGCAGTACTTAAATAACAAAATAAATGCATTGTGATGTGCAAGTAAATGTAAAGATGATATGTGGTGCATAAATTATAAAACAAATGCATTGTGATATGTGCAAAGAAGTTCAAAATAACATGCAGTGCTTAAATGATAAAAAAAATACATTGCGATATTTGCGAGGTGTGCAGTGCCTAAAAAATAAATGCATTGCGATCTGTGTGTGCGGTGCTTAAATGCATAGAAATATGCGTCAATAAAGGCAAAAATAACATGCGATGCTTAAATGATAAAATAAATACGTTGCGATATGTGCCAGGTAAAGGCCAAGATGACATGCAGTCTTTAAATAAATGCATTGCGATATTTGTGAGGTGTGCAGTGCCTAAATGATAAAATAAATGCATTGCGAAATGTGCATGCAGTGCTTAAATGATAAATGCATTGTGATATGTGCAGGCAAATGCAAAGATGGCATGCAACGCTTAAATGATAAAATGAATAAATACTTTGTGATGCGTGCAAGCAAAGACACAAATAAAATACAGTGCTTAAATGACAAATAAATGCATTGCGGTATGTTGCCAACATAGGCAAAGATGACATGCAGTGCTTAAATGATAAGATAAGTGTATTGTGATATTTGCGCGGCATGCAGTGCTTAAATGATAAAATGCATTGTGATATGTGCATGCAGTGCTTAAATGACAAAATAAATGCATTGCAATAGTTGCGAGGCAGCAGTGCCTGAATGATAAAATAAATGCATTACGATATGTGCGTGCAGTGCTTAATGATAAATGCATTACGATATGTGCATGCAATGCTTAAATAATAAAAATAAATGCATTGCGATATGTGCCAGCAAAGGTAAAGATGATATGCGGTGCTTAAATAATTAAATAAATGCATTGCGATATTTGCGAGATATGCACTGCTTAAATGATAAAATGCATTGCGACATGTGCATGCAGTGCTTAAAAAATAAATGCATTGCGATATGTGACAGCAAAGAAAAAGATGATATGTGGTGCTTAAATGATTAAATAAATGCATTGCGATATTTGTGAGGCATGCAGTGCTTAAATAATAAAATGCATTGCGACATGTGCGTGCAGTGCTTAAATAAAAATAAATGCATTGAGATATGCGCCAGTAAAGGCAAAGATGACATGCAGTGCTTAAATAATAAAATAAATGCATTGCGATATGCGCCACCAAAAGCAAGAATGACATGCAGTGCTTAAATAATAAAATAAATGCATTGCAATGTGCAAGTAGAGATAAAGCTAGCGTGCAGTGCTTAAAGAATAGCATAAATACATTGTGATGTATGCCAATAAAGATAAAAATAACATGCAATGTTTAAAATGATGAAATAAATGCAGTGTGATGCGTGCAAGTAAAGGCAAAGATAGACTGTAGTGCTTAAACTATAAAATAAATTCATGTGTGCAAGTAAAGGTAAAGATAAATTGCGATGCTTAAATGATAAAATAAATGCATTGAGACGCATACAAATAAAGAAAAAGATAAAATACAGTGTTTAAATGATAAAAGAAATGCATTGCAGTATGTGCAGGCAAACACAAAGAAAAATACAGTGCTTAAATAATAAAATGAATGCATTGCAGGATGTGCAAATAAAGACAAGAAAAATATACAGTGCTTAAATAACAAATGATCAAATAAATACATTGTGATGCGTGCTAGTAAATGTAACAATAGCATATAGTGTAAAAAGAAATAAATGAAGTGCGATATGTACAACTAAAGGCAAGCAAGCATAAATATTTAATTGAAGAAAAACATGCATAATTGTCTTATTGGAGGGAAGACTAACTTAATTATCCTATATTAAGGTGGATAAATCCATGTAAAAAAATGAATATTGAGAAAACAAATATTAGGGAATGAAAGTATTCACATATTCCCTGCTTTCAAAATTATCCCAGTATCGAGCTGTGAAGTGTTGAAAAATGCAAAATTGTGTACTTGCTAGGAGAAAAAATGATTTTAGGTTGCGATGATCGAACTCTGCATAAAGCTTCCTACTTATCTCAAGTATTACGAGAATCAGGTCATTGTAGTTCGAAATAAAGAAATAGAGTAAATTTTAAGTCGGCTCTCAAAATTTGTCCAAGTGTATTATTTATGCTGGCATTGTTTCCTTTGAAAGGAGCTTTTTTTAAAAAATGTCTTGTTATTACAAAAAATGCAGGACGTCTCCGATTATTTACGGGGACTGAAAAATGAATGACATTTTCGGTTGTCTACGAGGACTAATGCATGACACCTCAAATGCCAGTATTTAAAGGTATGTGCATGAAAGAAAAAGTCAAATACCCGTATTTCAAAATTAGGCGCCTTGAATGCATGTATGTAAAGTGAGCACCTTGAATGAAAGGTAAGAAAATGCATGTATGTGAAAGTGGGCCTCTTGAAAAACAAAAAGAAAATTATTGTATTTTTTAGTAAAAAATGCTGAAAGATGAAGAAGGCACAATCGCGTATCGACTTCAGTTGGTACCAATAATTAATAGTGTGCATAAGAATTCCCCCATCTCTTTCCCAGCTAATCGAGATCGACTTCAGGGTAACTGCTATAGTTTCAAGTGGTATCTCAGACACGCCTAAGCATCGACAAGATTCGCTCGTCTTGCTTCAAACAAAGGTTTTGAGTTATGCTTATTCTCATGTTTCAAGTGCCCTCTCCTGAAAGAAAGTCCCATTTTCGCACATATTTGAACAATATTCTTTTGAATATAGGGACATCTAGAAAAATACGCTCACACTCAGAAAGAAATTCAATGCATGCAATTGCGATACCATAGGCTTGACCTTCATGTAAGTATCCACTAATGTTAGAACACTTAAAATAGAACCTCGTAGGACTTGCTATCGGCTTGTAATGTAGGCTTGGGGACGGGTAGGATAATATTTGGAATAAAAATGACTAATTCCTCAATGAGCATTACACTGCGTTTGTGCTTTTGACATTTGTTGTGCTTTGACGCGTGATCTTCTTTATTGTGATGCATTGCCCCTTGTTTTATATTTGCTTCAACTTCTTTTGAACCTTGGTTTGGAGATTTTCCCCTTTTTTTCAAGAAATTATAAATTTTGTTCTTTTTCTTCTTCTTTTTTTTTGGGGATTTTTGCTTCCGTGAAGTCATTTTTTAATTTTTGTTCATCTGGGATAATATGTTCTTTGTATTTTGCGTTTGATCTTGAATCTTTGTCCGCAATTTGTACGTATTTAGTGAGCTCAAGGAGGTAAGGTCAAAAGAGGGATAGTGCATGTAGCACTCAAAAAGGTATAAACACAGATGCGATTGTCCAAAGAAAAGGTTTTAGGCTCAAAAAAAAAATGCTAGGAATTAATATCATTTGGTTGGCTATGAAAGGTTCAATCGAGTCAAAAAAGGCCTAAGATCCTTTCCTAAATCAAGTATAACTCAAAATTTTGCCTCAACAGACATTTAGGCCAAGTTCTAGATCAACAATGCAATGCGATGAATTTAACTAAAGTTCACCATACAATGCACTTGAATCGACGATATTGACTTCGTTCTTGTCTTAGATGTATGAAAGAGACTTTTTTCAAGCGTTACTTAGGTGTGATAAAAGGTACCAAAAGAATCAATGGTTTACCATGAAATCGGTCATTTTCATCATATCAATTTGCTCTTTCTCATGCACACTCCTAACTGTATTGGTATCAATCAAGTCAATTTTATTTTTTTATAAAAAAAAAAATGGGACCGAACCCAAATGAGGGTTGCTTACGTATCTTGTGAAAATAAGAATCAAGTCTGTGTAGTTCAGGAAAATTTGTGAATTTGTATGTGAATGTATGATTGTAAAAAAGTGAAAATAATGTGAAAGATAATCAAGAAAAAACTGCTTTTAACGTCAAAATTGTTCAGATCAGACGATCGAGAGAATAGATGTCAAACACAGGGAGAGCTTTGACACAACTTCAGTATGCTGACAAGATTGAAAAAGTCAAACATTGAAGGAATTATGACATTATTTCACCGCAGTTGACAGAATTTTATAACTAAAAAGATGTATTGAACCCTTGCTTTGAAAGTAAGGTTCGATACGTCATAAATTTAATAGTTTACGACGTTCGAAAGAAAGAGTTAGGCATGCTCGAACTAAAATTGGGTAAAGATTTGGAGATAGGTCGTCTAGGCACTAATGTAATTGAGATTTTGATTTTGAGGACCTAATAATTTGCTCTCTTGAAGGCTATTACAGAGCGTCTTTGAACTATTCTAGAAAATTTACCCCAGTTTTGTGTACCGAAAAAATTATTCTGAAATAGTGGAGAGACCGAACTCTAATGCAGGGCTGCCTACATATCTTGTCAGAAAAAAAATCAAGTCAAAACATAAGTCAAACCTGAACATAACTATCGGCAATATTGAAAAGGTGCATCCTTTTACTAATCCGCTTTATAAAATAAAGGATAGATTACACCTTCCCTACTTAAACATAACCAATTCAAATCAAGCAGTTAATGTATAACCACAATCATCTTTCAAATATGTACAGAGAATATGATTGTGTCACTCGGGTCGTAAATCCTTCGGACATTTAGTTACTAACGATGCATGCACCTAAAATGGTGTTATTTAGCTATATCCCATGTTGACTAAGAGTGAGTAGACACGGACTTGAATTTTCTATATGAGAAGGCACGTAGTTCCACGGCAGTAAAACTCTCGTTCACCTCACGTATGCGCCGACTCTCTAAAATAAGGTGATTTGAAATAATTTTGGAAAAGTACAATGTATAATCTGTTTGTACAATGTGTGTGAATGTCAGTTTTTTTAAAATGGAGAAAATATGAACGGGATGCCAATTTATATAAAGCGATAAACAAATAAACAATCTATACAAAATAATAACAAATAAATAATTTATGCCATGTAAACAAGATAAATCAAAACAATTAGTATGAAATAAATAATAATGTATAAAAACGTAAATAATTACCTAAGTCTGTAATGGTTAGAGCCTTGCGTCCCCAGCAGAGTCGTCAAACTGTCATACCCTATTTTACCTAAGGTCAAAACGAGCACGACTTATGGACTCTAAAAAGAATTAGTTTATACAGAGTCGCCACCTAATTTTTAAGAAAAATAAGGAAACCTATTTATTTATTAACATGTATGACTTGTGTTTTAATCTACGAACCAATATAGATTCTAGGTAAGGGTTCAAATTATTTCGAAGGGAAGGTATTAGGCACCCTTCAGAATCCACAAATGTGGTTCCCGACTAGACTTAGGTTTATTAAAACAAGGAAAGAAAAAAATAATGATTGTAAATACAGATATAAAATATGTATTAAAATAATATAATTTGTATGTTGTCGTAACATATAAACAAAAGTATATTAGTGTATGTATGTGAAGAATAGACTAAATCGAATAAAGAAAACTTGTTTTAAAAAAAAGACTACATAATATTTTTAGTGTAAAAAGTGTAAATTATTTAATTAATTTTAATATAAATATTAACGGTCTAAATTCGCCTAAACGCGTGGTAAGAATTGTATAAATAAAGAACATCCCCGCCCAACGTCCCAAAAATAAAAATAAGGTTCACTATAATTAATATTTGTACAATTGAAAGGATGTAAAAATACAAAACATAAAAACTCAAACTTTTCTTTTGAGTGCTCCTTTGAACAAATATTTTTGAGAGCCTGAACAAACACTCATAATAAAAATGTTAAAAATGTTAGTAACAAATGAATAACTATTAAAATAAATTGAGAAGGTATGAGTGCATTACATGTATAAGAAATATATTTTTTTGTTAAAAAGTGGGCTCGAATTAAATTTTAGATGCGTCATGGCTATGGAATGGTTGCTCAATTTATTGGTTGTCCTAAATGGTCTTGCCAAGATACGGATCATAAAACTTTTGCAGTGTTATAAAAATTTTGTCATCACCCAAATTTATTTATTTTATTACGTATTTATATACGTAATATCCGTCTTTTATTTGTGCAGACCTCGAAAATCGATAAAAAGTTTCTTCCTCGGCCAAGTGTCGATCTTTAATATAAAATAATAACTTTGATAAAATAAAGTCCGTCTTTTGTAATGGGGTGGCCTCAAATATTCAAACGGAGAGATAATTTCATTGGCCAAGTTATATTATCAGTGTGATAAATAACCGCAATAATAACCTAAACCGCTTACACTAATAGTTCATATATATATATATATTTATAATCTATAATCTATAATCTATATCTATATTTATATCTATAATATATTAAAAGTGTGAAGACCCTTAGAAAAGTGATTTGAACTTTTTGTCATTCATTAAAAGATTACGCAATAGATAAAATCATCTTTTACTCTATTCTTTTATAACAATTAATTTTAAATATAAAAATATTTGATTAATAATAACTAATTTAGGAGTCCTTTTCCTCCTATAAATCTAATATACTTTCCCTACTCTAATACATAATAAGTAATTCAAAGAATTTTATCATATATAGATATGTTCGACACTAGGAAATCTGCATATTAATTGCAAATAATGGTCAAAGCAATTCATGTGATTCCAAAGTACTTTTGGCAGGATCTTCAAAATTTTGGTAACTGGGTCGTTTGGTTGGGAAATTATTATCCTGGGATAACTAATATCAGGATTAGTTATTCCGGAATTACTTGGGATAACTTATTCCACCATGTATATGGGATAGGTTATCCCATCACTGAGGGAAAAATGATGGGATAAGTTATCCCGGATTGAATTAATCCCTCCAACCAAATAAAGGATTAAGTGTTTTTTTATTTTATCCCGAAATAACTTATCCTTTGAATTTTTTATACCTCAAACCAAACGACTTTTTTTGTACATATCACCTTTAAATTATTGATCTTGATCTTGCTCTTACAACTTTCACTATTGTCACTTTTTGCCGTAGTTTTGTATTTTCTTCAATATTTATTTTTGTATTTTCTTCAATATTTATTATTATTATCTATTGTTGCATTTATTTGTATTTTGTTGCTTTTTTTGTCTCTTTTCATATAGTCAAAGATCTATTGGAAACAACACTTAACAACACTTCTATCTCACAAATATAGGGTATGAATTATATATATTCTATTTCTTGAACCTAATTTGTGAAATTACATTGAATAGATGGAATTATAATGGATATTTTGTTGTTGTTGTATTCAAAAAAGTATTATTTGTTGAACCATATTTTTATGTTTCACACCTCTGTCTAATATCAATTTGTATGAATTCTGAAACTAATCAACTCTCTTAATGTTTGTTTAAAGTTGTAAACTCATACAAATTTTAGGTACAATGCAGCAACACTTTGATCTTCCTCATATCCCTATATAAAAGGTACAAGGCATTCTTATTTTTTATTAGATCTTTTTATTTGAGTTAACAGATCATATTTTTATTAGGTTTCTTCTTTTTATTTTTTCATGCATTAATATATATTGTTTTAGCTTTTTGTGATCTTATTCTTGAAATTTTTTTGGAGGAATTGAAGCAGAAAATATCAAGCTTTTCTTCATACGTAGGGCAAAAATAGATTTAGATATAAAATATTTACGAATTAAAATTTTGATAGTATCTATGATTAAAGAGATAAATTTATTTGTGATTTGAGGTAAGTTTTTAAAAATTTTAGTATATTTTTTAAGTTTATAATACATAAATTATCATGTATTCTTGATAGACAATTGCTAATTAAGAAGTTCTTTCGTGAAATTTTGATATATCTTTCGATTAAAGGGATAAATTTACTTGTGATTTGAGGTAATATTTTCTAAAATTTTAATATGTTAAATTTTCTTGTGATTTGAGGTAAGTTTTCTAAAATTTTAGTATGTTCTTGAAGTTTATAATAATAAATTATCATGTATTGTTGATAGATAATTATTAATTCAGAAGTTTTTGGTGCAATATAGATAATATCTATGATTGAAGAGACAATTTTTTTGGTGATTTGAGGTAAGTTTTCTAAATTTTAATATATTTTTTTTATTTTTACAATAATAAATTATGGTGTATTTTGATAAACTATCGTTGATCGAAAAATTTTATTTTGTGATTTTAGTACGTTCTTCAAATTTAAAATATTCTTAATAAATTATTGTGTATTCTTGATAGATCATTGCTAATTGAGCAGTTTTTTTATGATTTTTGTTTATAATAGCTCATATATAATTAATAATTTGAAATAATCTTATTTGTAATTTTGACCATATTCTTTGGATGTTAGTATGTTACATTTCGTCACAAGAAAGTGATTAGTCATTTTAATTCTTTATGAATTCTCTTTTAAAATTTAATTATATGTAATTGTTTCAATTATGTGTAAACAATGAAATTTGACATATCATCATTATTTTTAATAATAAGCTCTAATATTTATCTTCTTTTTTTTTATGTACAAGTGATATCATTTATATAAATATAAAATTTATTCTAATGCCAATTGTTATATACTAATAATTTATAATTTTTCTCTTTTATATTTAGCTTTTTGATTGATTAACAAGAGAAACGTACAAAGCATGTACACTAATCTACTATATATATATATATATATATATGCAAAATAGAAGGACGAATTGTCAAGATCAGTCCAAAAACCAACCACACAATACATAAGTAAAACCTATAAACTTTCAGTTGAAAATCGAGCCTAAATTAATCAACAATTCATAAACTACTCATAACAATCCATGAAGAGTGGAGGAGTATAGCAACAACACATCCATGGCAAGGATAGCCAAAACAGAGCAAGAGCATGACGAGCAAAATCATAAAAGCAAATATTAAATAGCAGTGAGCTTGGCAAAGATAAGCTAAAACGGAGCAAAATCATAAATCAAATATTAAATCACAATAAGCAAATACAGAAAAAGGTAAAAAAAATTATAAAATAGTCATGAAAAAAAGAAGCAATAGTTGAGCCTCGTCTATTTTAACAGAGCTTCATTGGAGAACGACCAACTCCGATTAATAGCATCACATTAATAAAAATTATAACAACTGAAAATGAAATAGTAATAACCCTCAAAACAGTGGTGACAGTGACAAAAGTCAAAACAGAAAAGAACAACGTCGCTTCCACGGCTCTCGCTGGAGTGACGCCGGAGAACGCATGCCTGTGGCCAGATCTAGCCTATTTTCAGGCGAGCAGCAGCAGTAATAGTGCGTTGGAGATCGCCGGTCATCACTTTCGGAGAGCCAGCAGCGGAAAAGGAAGAAAGGGAGCGGTGGTCCGCGGCTGCCTTGACCATTTTGGTGGCCCTTCGGTGAGGGTAGTGCTGGTTTTTCATGATGGCTGGAGTGGTGGTTTTGGCAGTGACGAAAAGAGAGAAGAGAGGGGTGTGGTGGTGGGAAAAGGAAAGGGGTGGTTGCGGTGCATGGTGGTGCGGCTGGAACTCGCCGGTAATGGTGGTGCAGATACCGGATCTTATTGGCACTGAAGAGAATTCGAGATTAGAGAGAGAGGCTGATGTTTGTGCATGTAATTGTGTGGTGTGGAGTATTTAAAAAAGAAAAATAATAAAAAATAATATTCATATCTATTTTTTTCAATATATCCCTTAAATTAGGGATAGTGGATGAAATAAAATCAAAAAATTTAAAAAGTGAGGAGATCTTGATTTAACTAAATTATATTTCTATGTATTAAAATAATTAAATCGATTCACTTTTGCAGGTCGTATTAAATAACATATAAAATAATGAATGCCGATGTATAAATACAAATATATATATATATATATATAATAAATAAAAAATATAATTATCTTGTAAAAATATATTATGCTATAAATAATTAAAATTATACTGTGCAGTAAAAAATTGCAGTGTTATACTGTGTACGTATATAGAGAATTGTTCAAAAAATATTAAAATACTAATAAACTGATAAAAATTCTAAAATTTGCGAAATTAAAGATAATTGTCAATAAATTATGTAAAATTAAAATATGACAATAAATGAGTAAAAATTTAAAAATAATGATGATTATCAACAATTTCTTAACAATTGCAAAAAATATGTGAAAAATTGCATATTGTGTCATTTAACGATCAGGGAGCTTAAATGCGTTAATTTTAAATATGGAAAACCAAAATTGGGTGTCAACATTGGGTTCAAGTCCCATCGAATTATAGCCTAAGACGCCTTTATATGGATAAGGCGTTGAGTTTGAATCTCAATGCACTATATTGGTGATATTATGATGGCTAAGGCAAAAATAATGGGTGCTTGATGAAAAGTCATTAAACATATCTCATTGATATGCTCTATTCCATGAAATGAATATGGTGGCAATATATGATGAATCCGAAAGTTGACAACTTGCTCCATTCTTGAAAAGAATGTGGTAGCAGTGCATAATATATCTCGAAGAAGACCAGTGATTGAATGCACAAATATAAGCGTGGAGGGACAACATGATAATAATCATAAAAAATGATAATATTTTCACACGCTTATTATGATTATAAGATATGTTCGAGAAAAATTCTCTACATTTTGTACACGCCTCGATTTGCTCTTGAATTAGCAATATTTTGAAAGAGGTTATAAACTATTATAATTTGATAGGCTTACGGAATAATTATATTCCATTTCCGAGAATATGAATTTTGATTGTTGTAGACACCTAATTTCGTCCCTACCCGATGTCGTTTTTACCCATTTTTATTTTTATCCCACCGTGTACCCTCACCCATGTTATTATACCCTCATAAAATACAAAAAATATATATAACAAAATCCCTAACAAAACCTATCCTAACTAATTCTATCTTATCCTAACAACCCACCCAATCAAAATAAACCACACCACACCCTACCCCCCTACCCCCTACTCGTGGACCCCACCTACCCTACCTCACCACTACCTACCCTCACAATATATACCCACATACTCTCACAAAGAGAGGGGGGGGGGGACAAAAAAAAAGGAGAGAGCATAATAAAAAAGAGGAATCAACTCATTCTCTCTCTAGACTCTCACTCTCTCTTTCACAACCATCACGCCGGCGACCAAAAACGACACTATCGGCATCCATGGCTGCCGCCGTCCAGCTCAGTACCGGCTAGCTTCTTCTCCCCTCTTTTTCGGCCGTTACTCACCAAGGGGACTCTGGATTCTTTTCCATTTTTCGGGTTCCTAGCAGGCGTGCACAGATCTGGTGCACACACACGTTGAGCGAGAAAGCGAGAATGAAGAGGATTTGAGAAATTGGTTATCTTTCTTTGGAATTCTGGCAAAAATCTCACCGAAATTGTTTTTTTTTAACTCTTCATTTCGATCGGTTCAGTCCCAGAATTCAAAATCTCCTCGTTTCCTTAGATTTCTAGGTTAAACTGGTTGTAAAACGCTAAGATTCGATGAAAACATGAACCAGCAGTGGATTTTTACTGAAATCATCCCTATTTTTAACGCATTTTTGCGATAGTTTCGTGTACGGGTTGCGTTCTGCTCTGTTTCTTGATTTGGGTTAATCGTGCTTCGTTACTAGTTTGAAATTTGGGGTCCCGTTTGTCTCGATCTATTTGTCGTGATTAGTTTCAGGCTGCAATTTTCTCGATTACCGGGTTGGATTCTGGTTCATAGTTATGGTATTCTTCAAGGCTGATTCGGGGTTCATTCGTAGTTGAGTCGCAATTCGAGAGGTCCGTAGTGGGTTTGCTTTGGTTTGTTTAAATTTGTCTATTTGGTCTTCCTATATTCGAGTTGGTTCATTCGTTGTTGAGGCCCATTCGAGGATATCGGTCTCGGATTTCTTTATTATCAACGATAACGAATTCTATTAAGGTCCATCTCTTTAACTCTACTCTTTCATTTTCTCGGATTTTGGTTAATGCCGTGATATTTGTGGTTGGTTGAATTTTTAGTAGAATATTGATCGTTGTTGTGGATACGTAGGAGTGATGTGCTTAAATATTTGAATCTTCATTGGAAGTATATGTTTGATGTTGTTTGTTTTGATTCATTACTGAATATTGTCGAATTGGATAGTATCATGATAGATGTAGGTCGTGTAGGCAAATCTAGAGATTGTGGGTTGATTGAATGTTTGAAATTTGATTGAATGGTTTGATTTTATCACTTTTGAATCAAATTGTATAATTTGGCCGGGGAATGCCCCGAAGCATCTGTATATATTTATTCACCGGGGAATGCCCCGAGGTATCATGTACCCGAAGAATGATCGTGATGAAGGCCCGCGGCATCGGGTAAGGCATTGGAGCTTAGTCTAGATTTAGTTTAGAATAGGATTTATATTTTAGTATTTTTCTATTTTTGGACTGTATAATTGGACTGGACTTTACATTTTTTGATTGTTTTATTTTGTTTATTGTTTGATTATTTTATGTGCTTTTGTGTGGTTTATACATTTCGTAGTGCCAAAATAGTCGATACACTCCACCAAGCGACTGTGGTCAAACCACGGGATCGAGGGGTGCCTAACACCTTCCCCTCGGTCAACAGAATTTCTTAGCCGGAATCTCTGTGCGCAAACCGGTTTAAGAGTCAATTCATTTCGAAAAAAGGGATTTTTCAAAGGTGACTTGGCATACCGGATTATGCCAAGTGGCGACTCTGAATAAAAATGCAAATAATCCTTTTCCGAAACAAAATTTTATTTCTTGTCACTTAAATAATAAAACCCTTTCGAACTTTAAAAATATTCCATGTTTTTGGAGTACGTGATGAAAAAAAGGGTGTGACAATTGTTATAAGCATAGATTCATTCTCTGGGATGAATGCTATAATATTTAGTAAAGCTTGTCAATACAAAGGTGCACTTGATTGTGATAGTACCACAACTCATCTCCGAAAGAGGTAGAATAATTGAGAAGAAATATGCTGCAATTTGCTCAGAAATAGTAAATATGATGTTTATTCTTGTAAAGTAAATATGAAATTTACTAAAGCAAAAAGCACATGTCATGGTAAACTTAAAGTTTACTAGTATAAACATTCATACATTGACATGAACGATTGTGATATTTCAAAAATATGTATATTGAGTATTAGACATGTATTAAAGAATTAAAAGATTCTTCAAAAATTATTTATGTTGTTTGTTCTTATGATAAGTTGGTTGGATCAACTAATGTTGGGATTGAATCCCTTAAATCTGGAAAGTATAAAAGTGATTATGAGCCCGTTCACCTATCATGTGTTATTTTGAAAAGATACATCAACAAGATGATCACATGTACATTTATTGTCAACCTACAGTTTGACATTCATAAAGTTGTTGCTCAATAAAATTGAGTTAAGACCATAATTTTCAGATTGTGCAATCAAGATAATTTGTCTTGATAATGGCGGTTTGACATTGAATGCATTTGATAAATAGCTGAACCTAATGAGAACAAAACTTCATGTGTGAGTTTGAAATATTATATTTTATATACAAAATAATTTTATGCATAAAACCAATAAATTATGATTAATTTCCCTTCAAAGTTGGTTCTAAGTCGGGAATCACACATTGTCCATCTAATAGTTTAGATGTGCGGTATAGAATTAATGAATATAACATGATGCACAAAGATGGGTTCCTCAAGAAAGATGGAGAATCCATGTTAGTTTTCCTAACATAAGGGGGAGATTATAAACAACTATAAAATATGTTAGGAATTATAAGCAGATCCTCATTCAAAAGATAATTTAAGTCAAATGTTGAAAGCATCTCATATTAAGCTGCAAGTGTTCCTATTTTGTATCCGTAAAAGATAATGTCTACGCATGCATAAAGCGTGGAACATCAATCTGTTCCAAATAAACTAGCCTTGAAAAGGATAAAGAGCAAATAATCATAATAAAAAGGCAATGTGCTCTTGAAGGGTCCACGACATAATACTTCATGAAACCTTATGAGAGGTTCAGATACCTGAAAGTAATGAAGTAATGAGATCTCAAAATATTACGTCACATTGTGAACCGATACAAAATGATATATCATCGATAATTTCTTTGATACAATATTGGATCAATATTGTAAAAGATTACGAGGATCTAAATTCTATGTTTATTTAAGCGTGCTGTCATAGAAATATTTATCAAGTGACATGAAAGGATGCATCTTGGTAAGCATAAAACTTATTTGATTTGCAGTCCTGACACTTGAAGATGTCACACATGAAATACTGAATATTGTCACTTGACAAAAATTATATGAAAACTTTTCTAAGGATTCAAAATGTTTGAAGCATATAAAAGTTTTGGAAAACTTATTTATAATCCTTCTATTATATAAGCTTATAGCTTGAAAATTGTTGGAACTCTTGAAAAGTTTTTAAAAACAATAGATTATTTGCTGAAATGAGAAATATACCAATTTGGATTGGTTATGAAGTACCATATCTTAGTGCAATTGGTGCACTCATGTATCTTGCAAATACTACAAGGCCTGATATTGCCTTTTCGGTTAATTTGTTAGCAAGGTATAGTTTTGCTCCTACTAGGATACATCGAAATGAGATCAAACACATATACGGTACCTAAAAAGACTATCGATATGGACATATTTTATTCTAAAGATTGCAGTTCCAATCTTATTGGTCATGCTGATGTTGGGTACTTATCTGATCCGCGTAAAGCTCGGTCTCAAATAAGCTATATGTTCATATGTGGAGGTACTGCTATATCTTGGAGATATACAAAATAGTATATCATAGCCACTTCATCGAACCATGCTAAGATAATAGCTATTCATGAAGCAAGCCGAGAGCGTGTGTGGTTGAGGTCCACGATGTATTTCATTTGCGAAAAAATGTGGTTTGAAATGTGACAAAGTATCCATGATTTTTTATGAGGATAATGCAACATATACAACACAACTTAAGGGAAGACTCAAGGAGATAGAACGAAGTATATTTCGGCAAAGCTTTTCTATACACACGAGATACAAAAGAATTGTGATATTAACTTGCAATAGATTCGTTCAAGTGACAATGTGGCTGATTTATTCACCAAGTCTCCTACAATTGCAACTTCTAAGAAGATGGTGCACAAGATCAGGATGCGAAGTATCAAGAATGTTCTCATTAGGGGGAGTTAATACGCATTGTACTCTTTTTTCCTTACAAGGTTTTGTTCCACTGGATTTTCCTTGTAAGGTTTTTAATGGGGAAACCTATATGCGTATTGTTAGAAATGTGTACTATTTTTTCTTCACTAAATTTTTTTCTCACGTGGGTTTTCTAGTAAGGTTTTAACGATGCACATTATCTATCAATTAGACATTCAAGGGGGAATGTTATAAATATATTACCATATATAGTGTATGTCTACTTTACCATATATAGTGAATGTTTATTTATGAAAAAAATTAGAAATCCCAAGATTAGTTTTTCCCTCTAAATAAAGGGGATTTCCTTCAGTGTAATTAACCCATCAAGAAACCTCTCAAGAGAAATAATAATCACTCTCTCTTCTGTATCTATTCTTCTTCTTCTTCTTCTTCTTCTTTATTTTATATTTCACAACATAAATATACGTATGGTAAAACTTTTTCTTATTAGAAGTCATAAGAATTAATGGCAACTAATATTTTTTTATTAGTTTAAGAATTCTAAATCAACTAAATTTGATCTTAACAAGATTTGGAAAATCTAAAAATAAATATAAAAACGTTAGAATAAGAAAAATTTAAGAAGTACCAAATCTTTAAAAGTTTTAAGTACGTAATACGAATGTAATAAATGATACTGTAAAGATTTGACTTTTAAAACAAGAAAAAATTCTAAACATAGAAAAAAGTTATCATGCCACAAATATGGTTCAAATTGATGCGTCTCTTGTAACCTCTAACATCAAGGGAAAGAGGTACTGCATGACAAACGCAAAGTGGTGATCCATCAACCACTTAAAACTTCTGATGGTAAAATATATATATGTTTACACTAAAATATATGTTTATGTTTACATTATTATATTAAAGTGTGAATGATTTTTGATAAGTGATTTGAACTTTTTACACTTCATCAAAAATCTCTACAATAAACAAAATCATTTAATTTTAAATAATCAAACGTTATACGTGCGAGACACATATGATTAAACTAGTTTGTTAAAAAAAACTTGTGCCCCAGTTTTTATTGAGTCCATAAGTAAATTAGACATCCAGATTATTTTCTAAAGTAAATTGTTGAAATATTCCTAGACTATTCTCTAGATCTAAATAGTAAGGGGAAAGGACAAAAAAGACATTTCAAATTAAACTATTTCCAGGAAAATGACCATGAAATTTAAATTTCACTTTCTAGCCATTTCAATTTGCTGGCTTGTTCTATACCGTTTCTACACACCTTCTATATAGTTTCTATACATATCTTATACAATTAAATATTCTATACGAAAATTATACAGTTTTGATACACAATTTATATAATAATTGTACATTTTTTTTACATATAACAACAATTATATAATTTTTATACACTTTATATATATTTTTTTATATATATTTTATACATATACATATTTGATAGAACTATACAATTTCTATACATATATCTTATGTAGATACATATTCTATAGAACAATTATACCATTTTTATATAATTCTATTTAATTTTTATTTTTAAACAATAAAAAAAGAAGAATTTTTTCAGTTAGAAAATTTATAGAAAAAAAACTGAAATATTCTTAAAAAGACCGAATGATTCAAGTTGAGAATTGTATCAGTATTGTATATAGATTGTATCAGTATTGTATATGGACTGTATCTGAACTACGTAGGCCAAAGTGACCCAAATTAAGAAATGACTATAAAGTGAAAATAATTTATCCGGCTGGCCACTTTTTAACAAAATCTCAAACTTGAGCTATTTTTTTTTTAAAAAGTGCTACAGAATATCCTTTTCCCAAATAGTAATACCTTAATTAACCCCCTCATGCAGGAAAGCTTAAATAAAATCTATATTTATATCTATACTATATTAAAAGTGTGAACGATCTTAAAATATTATTTAAATTTTTTGTCCTTTATTAAAAATCATTGTTTTAGATAACATTGTCTTTTCACCTTTTTTTTATTACTTTTATGATATTATATATTGAAAATTAAATCAAATAAACCTTTCCCAATTAAAATTAGCTTGGACTGAAAATACCTTTATTTTTGTAACTCCTAAATATATGGTAAGTCAAATTTCTAAAAAATATGATAACTCTTCCACGTTTTTTCCCTCTAAATGGTTTATGTGAAAAAGCGAGAGTTATTTTTAAGGTAAAATTACAGAAAATAGCATACTTAAAACTATAATTACAATAAATAGCAACTCTTTTGTAAAATTACAGTTTATAGCAAGAATAACATTATTTTACTCATTAACTTGGCAAGTACATGTTCTACTCTCACTACTTTACATTTTTCTATTTTCACTCAACTATTTCACCTCCCCCAATTATAGCCATATCTTTTACCCTTTTTTTTCATCTTATTTTCTTTATCATTTTATTTTTTATTTTACTTTATTTTCATTTTCATTTTTTTATTTTCACTTTGTTTTCTCTCTTATATTTCTCTTCTTTTTTCCTTTTTCCTTTTTTTAATTTTTTTTTTCTTTTTTTCCTTTTCCATATTTGAAGATAATTATCTTCATGATCTTCAAGATTTTAAAATAAAATATCATTACTGTCTTTCACTATCTTATGTCTCTATCTTTTTTTTTCTTGTTAGTTTTTTTTCATCTTATTTTTTTATCATTTTATTTTTTTATTTTGATTTTTTTTTCATTTCCACTTTATTTTCTCTCTTCTATTTCTCTTTTTTTCTTTCCTTTTTCGTTTTCTTTTTTTTTTCCTTTCTCATATCTTTTTTTTCTTTTTGTATTTTCGTTTTCTTCTTCTTCTTTTTTATTTTATTTTGTTTTTTTTTTCCTTTTATTTTTACGCTTCTATTTCTCTTTCTTCCTTTTTTTTCTTTTTCACTTCTCTTTTTTTCATTTTATATTTTTGTTTTTTTCCTTTTTTTACTCTTCTATCTCTAACTTTTATTTTGAAAAGACAAATATGTATATCACATACACATATTCAAAAAACATATAAAATACATAGTCATACAAATCTGGATATGTATTTACGGTAAAAAAACATACATATGTATTTATGATATACATATCATATTCATATTAAACAGTAACAAACATAACTATACTATATAATTTCATATGTATTTGCGAAATACAAAAGTGACTCATATAAAATAAGGATATACATATGGATCAGGTATGTATTCTGTAAATACATATGTAGAACTATATGTATTTTATACGATGTTGGATTTATCTTTGAACTGTACATACTATGTCATTTTAGAGGGTAACATATGTACTTATTTATTTTCTTTTACTGTTTAAGATATCTATCATGTATTTTTTTATTACCTTTATATATATGTATATAATTGTCATTTTACTATAGAGATTTTGTGTCATATGTGTTTATATATACATGTGAGTCAGATATGTATTTCTGTAAATACATATACAGATATATATGCCGTAAATACATATGCAGATCTGTATGTCTATTTATTTTGTATATTTTTTGAATATGTATATATCATATAGATATTTGTCTTTTAAAAATAAAAGATAAAGATAGAAGAGTAAAAAAAAAAAAAAGAAGTGAAAAAAGAAAAAAAGAAGAAGAAAGAGAAATAGAAGTGTAAAAATAAAAGCGAAAAAAAAATTAAAAAAAGAAGAAGAAGAAAATAAAAAAAATATGAGAAAATAAAAAAAAAACGAAAAAAGAAAAAAAAAAGGAAAAAGGAAAAAAAAGAGGAGAAGTAGAAGAGAGAAAATAAAGTGGAAAGAAAAAAATGGAAAAGAAATAGAAAAAGAAATTAAGATAAAAAAAAAGATTAAAAAAATAAAAAAATAAAAAAATAAATAGTTAGAGATATAAGAGAATGATATTTTGAAATTTTGAAGATCATGGAAATAATAATCTTCATATTTGATTTTGATTTGGAAAAGGAATCTACTAATATAAATAAGAGTAATTTATGGGAATTCAATTAGATGAGATAATTATTCCTTATTTAACTCAACTAATTTGAGTAAAACAAGGGCAGCAAATCTTGTTGTTTATGTATTTGTATAGCAACAGTTTACTTAAATACAAAATACAATTTGTTATTTTTCGTAATTATGAAACTGTTGCTATAAAAGTTACAATTAAGACTCTATAATTGTTATTTCTGAAATTTTTCATATTTGTAATGCTATGATGAGCAAAGGTTCATTCCTTAGTGGTTTGGTTGGAAATGAGTTAGCCCGGGATAATTAGTTTTGGAATTAGATAATCCGAAATTAGTTATTCCATCATATATATGGGATAACTTATCTCATTATTATGGTATAAATGACGGGATAAATAATTTCGGTAAGAACTAATACCTCACACCAAACATAGGATAAATTATTTCGAGACTATTTATTCCTTATACCTCACACTAAATAACCACAGTGATAACATAAACAATTTAATGCAAGCGTTAATTGTTGTTGGTAGATTAAATGAAGAAATAAGTTTCCAGTATGGGGTCTATTTTATTTATATTAACAAACTATATGTATTATTATCAAAAAATATCATATATTGTGGGATCTTATGTATGAATTATTATGTATGAATTATTGTTAGATAGTATGAGATCCTTTTTTGTTTCTCATTACTATTAAGAAGAAGGTATATTTGTATTTTATTTTGATTTGATTTTACTAATTTTCAGTTATATATTACAACAATTAATGACAAATATGCTAGGATAAACGTTCAAGGCACGTTTTCATAGATAAAAGATTTTGCAATAAATAAAATTATCTTTTTTCTCCTTTTTTTTCAAATTATTGTAATTTAATTATATTCTAATACTAAATACATTAAAATTAAGAAGAACTAGAAAAATATTATTTAATTAGGAAAAGTAAGTTGAGTCCAAGTCAACTACTAAGTATTATTTAGGGATCTAAACAGTATAAAAATTTACGTGTATGGCAACTCTACAAGTTAGAGTTGGTGGCCTTGTATCAAATTTTATTATGGATAGTTAGATGTTTGTGGTAATGGGTTCGTATCAAGATTCAAGTTTGAAAGTGCTCGGAGATAATATAGCATTATGGTAAATCTTTGGTATGAAATAAAGTGTGTTTAATATTGTTCTTTCGTACTTGTAGTTGGATCAAATATAATATTTAATAATATATTATCTAATGTAATATCTATCAAGTAGCTTACAATGGTAAAAATAACGATAGTAGTAGCAGTGGTAATACCAATTTAGTTTTCTTTAATAGGTTTAGGATTCTTTAGTTTTTTCTTATTTTGGATTTTACTGTTGTGTTGCTTTCTTTATTTATGGCCTAGTTCGGTTTTAAATTAGAATTCTTTTATTACTCAATTGGTACTTACTTTATCTCTTCTTTTTCTTTAGTGGACGTTTGACCATGAAAATTAAAAATTTTGAAGTTAGAGTTAGAATTTGAGTTGAAGTTGAAGTTGGAGTTGTGTTTTTCATTAATATAATTGAAGTTATTTTTGAATTTTTGTTAGAGAAGAAAGACGAAAAGTAAAACAATTTCTTTTTTGTTTTTCTTTTTTTGAAAATACAACTTCAAATTGTATTTGAAGTTCTCATGATCCAACACTAATTTGGAGTTATATTTGATATAAAGTAAAATTTCTTTTTCAGAAAAGTGAAAAAAAATTCATGATCAAACAAGTCCTTTATTTTAGATTTTTTTTTGGGTTTTTAGAACTTATAATAAAAAAAATTAGAATAAAGATGAGTTGACCCCTCTTATAAAAAAGCTATAATTCTACACTGTGTATCTTAAATATCAGTGCGGCGGTGAATTTTGTTCTGATCTGAGGTAAGGATATGTAGTAGATCGATATTTGTTCTTATTTTAATAATGTTCTAGAATCCTATACAAGTAATATTATATTATTTTTTCCTGTTTAGTTCTGATAAAAATTGTAAATATTACTGCTATTAATAATAAGAGTGAAGAAGCATACATCTATTCCTCAATATGCATGCTTCTTCATCTGCTTCAGCTGCTTCGTAATTTTATTATATTATTTTTAATTCGTTATTTTAAGTTATTTATATATAAGAAAATTAATAATAATTAATTAAAAAATAATAAAATAGACATTTATGATATGTCTATTTCAGCTGCTTCAATCGTAGTTTTACTATATCACTTTAAATTAATTATTATAAGTCATCTAGGTATTAAAAAATTAATAATATTTAATAAATAATAAAATAGATATAAATGATAAATCAATGCTTGATGTTTTAAATTAATAGGACATCTTATATGAGACTTATTTAAAAAAAAATCACAAGTATGTTTGCTCCATGATTTTACTATATTACCCCTAATTAGTTATTGTAATACATTTACATATAAGAAAATTAATAATATTTAATAAAAAAAATAAAATAGTCATTTATGACATGTCTACTTCAGCTGCTTCAACCGTAATTTTACTCTATCACCCTTAATTAATTATTATAATTCATTTAGGTATTAAAAATTTAATAATATTTAATAAAAATAAAATTGACATAAAATGATAAATTAATTCTTGATGTTTTAAATTAACATGACATCTTATATGAGACTCATTTAAAAAAATTTCACAAATATTTTCTCATAGTAATTTTACTATATCACTTCTAATTAGGTATTATAAGTCATTTAAGACATATCCAGCTTCAATCATAAAATTTGGTTGACTGTCAAATTTATTTCAGTGTTACTTAAATTGGAATAGAAGAAAAAGTATTATAAATCATAATAATTAAAAGCTTAAATTATTTTAAGCATATAATTGAATATCAATGCAACAAAATTTGAATAAGGAGAGTAACATATATTATTTGAAAATTACATAAAAAATATTATAAATTACAATAGCTAACAATTTAAAATATTTAAAAACATATTAAGAATCTGATTGATTATCTAAATTATATTTGTGTCACGTAAATTCGGGATAGTTTTGACATTTTATAATTTGCATGTTTTATTATTTTAATTTAGTAATTTATTGATCCAAATGATGTTTTCGAATTTAACATGTTTTAAAAATTTAGTACTTTATTTATTTTAATTTATTTGCTTTATTTTGGTAAAATATTATATATTTAAAAATTATGCAAAAAAAATTAATTATAAGTCATAACTATTAACATCTTATAATATTTTAAAAACATATAGTAAAAAATATGATTGACTTTTGAAATTCTAATAGTGTCACATAAGTTGCGATAAAGCAAGTAACATAAATTATTTGAAATTACATTAAAAGATACTAAAATCACAAAGATTAACAACTTAAAATATTTTTAAAAAATATATTAGTAAAAAAAAATTTGCTGACTCACTAAATTCTAAAATTGGGACAAAACGAGTAACATAAATTACTAAATTACATTAAAGATACTATAAATCACAATGATTAGCAACTTAAATTATTTAAAAATTTGATTGACATTCCAAATGCTATTTGTGCTATATAAATTGAGATAATGTAAATAACATATGTTGGGCCCGTTTTGGCACGAGCTACGGTATCTAGTATAATGACAAAAGATGAGTAATGTTAGTCATTTCAAGCAAACTATTATCATGGAAATTTATTTTGAGAAATTACTAATTCTTTTTTATGCATGTGTTTTAGATAGAAGGGTGTGGAGATCGCGAATTAGGGTACAAAGTTATATTTTTTTTTTATTTGTCAATCATATTTTTATAATATCGTAGCTTTATGTGCAATTTAGTTCTAATATTATTGCATTCCCGTAGTATATTTGTTTTAAGAAATTTGTGGTTCTTTTATATATATGTGCATTAGTTAGGAGCGTAATGAGGCGACAAATTAGGGTAGAAGGTTCAATTTTTTTTGATTTATTGAGCATATTTTTTGTAATATTGTAGCTTTTATATGCAATTTAGTTTTAATGTTGTTGCTTGCTCATAATTGTAACGATACGAACCCGGGCCTGACCGTGAAGGGTATCTTAAGTCCACCGAGGACCCGAAAACAACCCCTGAGCCTATTTCAATACAACCAAAAACACCTAGCAGAGGATAAATACCAATATAAAGCAAAATATGAAAGACGAACTCAAAATCTATATAAAATCAATATCCAAATCAACCATAATACCCATGTCCACAGTATCTTCAAAGCCTCTAACAAAAACCGAATACCAATAAAATATTGGGACATGCCCCCCGAAAATAGTCAAAACTAGACCAAAGAAAAGTATATAAGGAAACCAAATCATGAAATGGGGTCTTCTGAAGTATGGAAGCTCACCACTTCAGTCTGACTCATGAGCTCCTAGTCACTGTGCAGGAGGAGTAGAAGTATGGCCAGTTCCTGCATTGCATAGGGATACAACGCCAGAAGACGGTTAGCGGTTGAAGCGTTAACATGTAACTCAGGGATAGGAGAATAAATAATGCCATGCATAATAATTTAAAACCAGTCAAAATCCAATTCACATAACCATATGCAAATACATACATACATACATACATACATACATACATACATACACACGCACATATATATACACACACACCCCATGCCAGGATAGGGAACAAGTCTTAACATGAACGTTTAAAACTTTTGCCTGGATTATGTAGCTTGACCGTCATAAAATTCACCCATAAGCTATATGGGTCCAGTGTCACCCCTTGAACGGGTCCTACTGCGTGTTAGCCGCACAAATTGGAGATATCATAAAAGGTCAGGGATTCGAACATACCCTTCGCCCTCCATGATACATATGTATATCTATACACTTGGGGGATTCCGTCGTACCCCTAAGCATACATTCACTAAGACTAGCCCTCACGTCGGGAAACATGAGTTTTCAGTATCAGTCCTTCGGACTCATGCCTTCATGGCTAGCTAACACAACCCCCCATTAATGCCCAATTAAAATATTCTTACACATAACCCATCCACCAATTTTAGGAGTCACTTAATAAGGCATTATTAAGTGATATTGTCATACCGACTATAGCTTGCAAACAATGTCATTAGCCAACACTTAAGGTATTCCTTCGTACCCCGCATAGTTCATTATTAAAATCACTTGGGAGATTCCATTATACCTCACAAGTTTTTCATAAATCATTCACGTAGGGGATTTCATTGTACCCTATAAGGTTTTCATAATCATGCTTAATTGTTTAACCATTTATACCATACATTAGTTTCAAAGGTAATAAGTCAAACCAAATTAGATGACAAAATCACATTCATTGACAATTTCATAAACAAGTTGAGGGCACATTATTTTCAAATCATATATCAAGGAAAAATAATCAAATTGGGGATTAACCATGAAACCTCCATTTAATTATTATTCCCATGCATTCCACAACGTTCATAAATACTAGTAAATCATGAATTTTGCATAATAAACCATGAAAAATCAATTTAACGATCAATCGTGTCAAAAACCCACAACTATTTCAAAACTCACATCAAAACCATGCCATAATGATCAATTTATGTCAATAAGAAAATATAAGTTCAAGGAAAAGAGACACATACCTTAATTACCAAGAAACTTGAAGAAGACAACACCCTTAGAATTCTAGATGATCACTTTCTTGAACCCTAGTCTTGACTTGAAAAGGAAAATTTGAGAGGGGATTTTTTAGAGTGAAATAATAGATGTTGTATCATGAAACCTGATGGAAATAGGTTAATATAGTGTTTAAAGGTCGTTTATAAGTGAAAGGAATTCAATACCCCTCCTCCCAAGTAAACAAAATAAAAAATTACGCGAATTTAAAGCATCAGTGTATCACAGAGGGTAATCTCCGCGATGAGCTCCGTGCTACGCTGACATCCCAAACCCTTACTGCCTCCTCATGAAAATGCTCATAACTTTTTGCTCGGGTATCAGATTAAGACGAAATTAAATGCATTGGAAAGAGGACACAATTATATTTAATTTGGTATGTCTTGCACCTCAAAATTCCACACATTCCATAAGTTCTACATGTTCAAAGTTGACCCTGGTAGAATCAAATTCCAAAATTTGGTCGATAACAAATGTTCTTAACTCCGCTTCACTCTAAGTGTTTATTACGAACATTCTTCCCCTTAAAAGCACTTTTCAAACTAGGATAATGATCATAACACTTATATTTATATAAAAATAATTGGATTCAAGTTTATACACGTAGAAATAATGGTTCGAATTCTACCTCGAAAATGCAGGGTGCTACATTATCTCCTCCTGGAATCATTCGTCCTCGAATGATGGATAGGAATCTTTTGAAGCTTTAGAAGTATGGAACAAAGTATGTAACTTCACATTAAAAATTTTCCCTCAACAGAACACATATAGGAATCAAAAGAAAAAAGGCTTAATGATATCACCAAGTAAATTATGTAAGCATGAATCATGCGACAACTAGACCTGGGTAGTACAAAGGGTAAAAGACCTAAATCTCCTCACACCAAGTGAGAAAATCAAAACAACCAAAATTTTTACCTAGGTCCATGTCGCAGACCTTATCGCGGTGGCTATCCTCCACGACACAGAGATATCGCAAAGGCTCACTGCCTCCGGGGTCCAAAACCACCCCGAACCCCGTCTGAAAATTTCAAAACTCCCTTGGATGATCCTATTAACATACCCAAACACCATTTAAGTCAAAAATTGTTATTTCGAATACGGGAGGGTCATAAATAAAATGATGGAAATTTTGAGGGTCTTATACTAATCGCCCTTAAATATCACAATACTTCTCAACTATGAATTCACCTATGAATGCCACACTTCACCATTTCAATCTTAAAATTTTCCCACAAAATAAATTGCTACAAGAGCCGGAGTCTAACTATACATTGCTTCTATGTTAAAGCCTAATCCAGAGTTAAAGATGCCAACTTAAGCTATGGGACCCTATACCTTACATCCATCCAAGAATACTACTCCATTTTATCACTGTAGCCAAACAACATCATGTCTTATTAAGTGTACTAGCCATATAACACCGTGATTTATGTATCTATAAATCACTACATTCAAGTTTATCCTTACTACACCCACTTTACGGACCTCCCCACCAAAAACCCAACAACCTTAATCACTTTCACAAGATTTTTTTTTCACCACATATTTCCCTCCTAACTATTTCACATAACCAAAGTTTTATCTCACTCTTCACGCTTTATCTATAACTTTAACAGTAGCATCCACACCATTTTTTTAAGAAAGATCAACCACTCTCTAATTTAGAACATTACTATGCTTCAATAACCACCACCATTCTAACACAAGGAAAGTAACTGAGGGACTAGAGTATGAGCTTCAGAAATAGGAGTAATAGTATTCTGATACAACACTTATTTGTTGCACCACTCAAGGTGGGTTCTGTGACGTAAGATATGATCCAATAAACACGAAGGGCTCCACACATCAGAACACTTAGATCATAATTAGATGGCCAAAACACGAATAAAGATTCTATGGAGAACTAGAAACTTAAGTGTAGACACCATCTGAATACGGGGGATGTTGGTAGAATGTCCCTTTAAACCGAAATAGGAGGAATTTGCTACAGTAAGAATAAATTTATCATGACTCACCCTTGATACTCACCACCATGAGATAATTCAAGATTTGCACTATCTCCCCCTTAGCTCAAAGGTCACTATCCCAATCTTGAAAGTATATCCCCTTACTAAATCTATACGCACACCACTCTGCACAATGAGAGGGGGGGGTATCACTATGCACAAGAACACAAATTCCCCTCAATAAATTTAATATAAAGACATTAATTCTATCTAGGACATCCCTTTAGGGTACACAAATCATAACTTCCTCCATCACCTTGCAACTATCATTTTCATAGGCATAGACATCTATGTTTCTAACCACTTAAACGCTCCATTTTCAACTCCTTAGAATACTAACATTACACCTCTACTATCATAACCTCATAACTTACCAAAACTTTTAAAACTACACCAAGGGTTCACATAGTCTATCTATTTCTTCCTCAATTCAGTTCTACATAACACCATATAACAACTCCCTAGACTTATCCATACTAAGAAATTTAAGAACATAAGCTAGGCATACATGACACTCATAGCTCAAGACCGAGCACACTTTATTCTTATAACCTAAGGCTCTTATCCATCTAGTGATTTAACCATCATTTCTACTTCAACACTAGACCTCGTGCATATATCACAATTACACATTCTAATATTTCATAAGTCATCAACCTACACTCTTTCACACATTATATCAAACCTACTAATTCACCCCCAAAAATCTTGTATCGTAATTCTTGAGCTAATATTCTCATCACCACAATTAACATCTAAAGTTCAGCTTAGTGTCTAGCAATAATCACGGACCATCAATAAAATATACTGCATAATATACTAGTCCACCAATAAATAAATCCACCTAAATTCCTTATTTAACTTAACTATGGCCGGCACATTCTTTCTCACCACATTACTATCACACCTTAATATTCCTTACACGTCTTCTCACATACCAAACCAACTTACAACTACTAGATAAAAAATAAGGACCCTTAGTGTATTAAAACTACCTAGTAAGGATAGTCAAGCTTAATCTTATTACCTAACCCCCTTATGGTTTATGGAACATTCACCCCCTCATGTTACATCCACTTACCCATGCATACACCTCAACTATCTTTAAGATTCTACAAATACCATCGAGTACCCTCTTTTTATGACCTCCCTAAGTGAACTCTAAATTCATAAATTATTAGCCGACTAATTCTTCCATTCACAACCTATGATTTATTTCACTAGTACCATATCTAGTCCTCATGGGCTAATTCTCATTTCAACTAAAGATGCAAATATTGCAACTAACCACTCTCATTTATTGACTACCATAAGTTTTTTAGTCTTTGGTACACCTTACGCTATACCATAAAAGTATACCAATCCCTACACCTCATAAAAAGGTTATGCAATTACAACTATCTCTTTTTAAATAAAAAGTTACCCTCACTTCAAATTCTAAACATACGACTTTATATCACTAACCTCGGGATTACCTTACTACTCATAGGTCATAACACTCCAGTTTATATTACCTCTTGGGTTTGAAATACTATTCCAACATTCGGATACAAATCTTTCCCCTTAAGCGAGACACTTATAAGAAGGTTCTTGAAAGGGACAAATTGCACATCTTACCTCGGACTGAAAAGAATAATTCATGAAGTTTGAGATACACGCCTGAATCAATATCTATTGGACTCCTTTCAAGTCCTTTTATCTTATAATATTTGATACCTCATTCAGAAAGGACAACACTTTTAAGAAGCTAAGACTTCACACTTGTATTATCTCAACAAGGAGACATAGCCCACAAATTAAAGCAAAGAAGTTAGATAAATTTCATATGGAAAACACAATTGCACGATCTGGGGTATGAAAGAATGAGAAACATCTCTGAAATGCCTTGTAGTCTCCTGATTATAAGCGTAGTGTACAACACACCCATAAGTAGGACTCTACTAGACATTACTTTGTGTACACACCATGAAACCAAAATCTAGGCTCTGATACCATCTTTATCACGACCTAAACCTGAGATTGGCCGTAACGGGTATCTCAAGTCCACCAAAGACCCGAGAACACCCCTGAGCCTATTCTAATACAACCAAGAACACCTAGCAGCGGATGAATACCAATATAAAGAAAGATATAAATATATGAACTCAAAAGTCGATATAAAATCAATATCCAAATCAACCATTATACCCATGTCCACAGTATCCACAAAGCCTTTAATAAAAATTAAAAACCAATAAAGTGTCAGGACTTGCCCCCGACAATAGCCAAAACTAGACCAAAGAAAAGTATATGACATAAGGAAACTAAATCATAAAATGAGGTCTTCCAAAGTATGGAAGCTCACCACTTCAGTTTGACTCATGAGCTGTCCCACAATTACCTAGTCACTGTGCAGGAGGAGTAGAAGTATGGTCAGTTCCTGCATCGCATGAGGATACAACGTCCGAAGACAATTAGCAATTAGAGAGCTAGCATGTAACTCAGGGATAAGGGAACAAATAATGCCATGCATAATATTCTAAAACCAGTCAAAATCCAATGCACATAATCATATGTATATGTATATATATATATATACACCATGCTGGGATAGGGAACAACGCTTAACATGAACGTTTAAAACTTTATCCTGGATTGTGTAGCTTGATAGTCATAAAATCCACCCACGGGCTATATGGGTCCAGTATAACTCCTTGAACGGGCCTCAGTGCGTGTTAGCCGCATGAACCGGAGGTCTCATAGAAGGCTGGATATTCTAACGTAGCCTTCGCCCTCCATGATACATATGTACATCTATACACTTGAGGGATCCCCTTGTACCCGCAAGCACACAGTTACAAAGACCAATCCTCACATCGGCAAACACGAGTTTCCAATATCAGTCCTTTGGATCACACCTTCACGGTTAGCTAACATAACCCCCCATTAATGCCCAACTAAAATATTTTTATCCTTAACCCATCCACCAATTTTAGGAGTCAATTAATAAGACATTATTAAGTGGTATCGTCATACCGACTATAGTTTGGAACTAATGTAATTAGCCAACACTTAGGGTATTCCTTTGTACCCCACATGATTTATTATTAAAATCACTTGGGGGATTCCATCATACCCCGCAAGTTTTTCATAAATCATTCACTTTAGGGATTTCATCGTACCCCACAAGATTTTCAAAACCATCCTTAACCATTTATACCATGAATTAATTTCAAAGGGAATAAGCCAAACCAAATTAATGACAAAATCACATTCATTCACAATTTCACAAACAGGTTGAGGGCACATTATTACCAATCATATATCAAGACAAAATCATCAAGTTAGGGATTAACCATGACCCCTTCATTTAATTATCATTCCCATTCATCCCACAACATTCATAAACATTAATAAAACATGATTTTTTCATAATAATCCATGAAAAATCAATTTAACGACCAATCATGTCAAGAGCCCTCATCTATTTCAAAGCTCACATCAAAACCATGCCATAATAATCAATTGATTCCAATAAGAAAATATAAGTTCAAGGGAAAGAGATATATGCATTAATTACCAAGAAACTTGAAGAAGACAACATCTTTAAGACCCTATATGGTCACTTCCTTCAATCTTAGTCTTGACTTGAAAAAGGAAATTTGAGAGAGGATTTTGGAGAGTGAAATAATTGATGTTGTGTCGTGAAAACTGATGGAAATAGGTTAATACAGTATTTAGAGGTCGTTTATAAGTGAAAGGACTTCAATAACCCTCTTCCCAAGTAAACAAAACCAAAAATTGCTCGAATTTAAAGCATCAGCGCATCACGAAGGGTAATCTTTATGATGAGCTCCATGTCGTGCTACCATTGTGGACCCTTACTGCCTCCTCACGAAAATGCTCATAAATTTTTACTCGGGTATTGGATTAAGGAGAAATCAAATGAGTTGGAAAGAGGACTCAATTATCTTTAATTTGATTGGTCTTGAGCCTCAAAATTCCACATATTTCAGAAGTTATACACATTTAAATTTATCCTGGTAAAATTGAATTCCAAAATTTGATTGATAACAAAAGTTCTTAACTCCAGTTCACTCTAAGTGTTTACTACAAAAATTCTTCCGCTCAAAAACACTTTTCACACTAGGATAATAATCATGACACTTATATTTATATATAAATAATTAGGTTCGAGTTTATACACGTAGAAACAACCGTTTAAATTCTAACCCGAAAATGCGGGGTGTTACAGTAGTACATTTGGTTTAAGAAATTTGTGATTCTTTTTTATACAGGTACATTAAATAGGGCAATATAGAGGTCACAGATTAAGGTACAAGATTAGTAGATAGTGATGCTTTGACTTGATTTTAGTAGATTTATATTTGGTGGGAGTTTGAGACCATTGTATCTATTATAGTATTAGCCTCATACATATTTTTTCTTGTTTTTTGATATCTATTACCATCTATTGTATATTATATTTTAGTTACCACATTATTTCATGCATTATATCTTTGAATGATATCCACTACTTTTTGTATTAATTGATATGTTTTCTTTATTATTTTATTTTTTTTTGTAATATTTTTTTAATAGAGGGTACCAATGTTGATATCTCCATTGTAGTGATTTCTTGGAGTAGAGCAAAGAATATTTTTATTGATAGAAATTCTCATAAATTCTCCACTATGATATTGCTTAGTTTTTTCAAGCACGATCGTTTTTAATTTCATTTGCCATCTTAAAATATATGAAAGTATCTTTTTATTTTTAATCCATATTTAAATTATGAATATTTTCTATATGTTAGCTTCAGTTATGAGATTTCTATATAGGCCAGTTCAAAATTTTACAGTGCATCAGTGATAATCAGTTCAAACACGCGCATCATATATATCCTAAACTAGTATTGATAATAGTATGAAGACCCAAAATAAAGATGTTGTCTCTTTGTGATATTTCTTTTCTATATATTAGAAACGTCAGTTTCGACATGTATGCTTAATGTAAAATTTTTTAAAGATAAGGTTATTTTGGTCATTGCAATGTGTTGAGCTGATATAATAAGACATCTTTACATTTTGACAGTTGTCACGTTTATGCACGTGTCACGTAAGGAAAAAGAACTAAAAATGGGAAGTTCTAGTTCTTGGCCAACTTTATTTTGTTTCAATGCGCTCTTCTCCTTCTCTCTTTGCCGTATTGAGCCTTACCATCTCTCTAAACCTCAAATCAAAATAATCAATCTGATCGGAGATTTAGGAATGCTCGATGGTTGGAAGGAGTAGATCGGAGATGATGGTGGGAGTTGGTTTTTCCGATGAAGAAACAGACGGAGAGAGTGATCTGGTTGGAGCCAGAACTGGTTCAACAGAGACAAACTCAAGAGGAGTCGTTACCGATTGTTGTTCACAAGAAAATCAATGGTGGAGGGCGGTTTTAATGGCGTTTTTTGATGAGAAAATTGGAGCGGAAGGAGTGTTGTTGCTGATTGTTGTTGGTTATGATTGTTAATTGTAGAAATTATTAAAAATGAATATAGTATGTTGTTGTAAATGAAATCGAATTGTGGAGAAACTCATGGTGCATTCATGGAAGCTCCTCCCTCTTGTTTTCTTCTCCCTTTTCGTTTGTATATTGTTGTTATGGGTCGTTCTCTTGTGGAAGAGAAAAACTAAAATTCGGAGAGAGGAGTGAGGTGTTGTGTGTATTGTTATTGAGTGGGTTTCATGAGAGTGTAATTAGATTAGAGTGTATGTGCGCGGGCACTATACATATCAAATTTTGGTTTTGGTGGGCAAGATAAGAATAATAATAAATCAAAACTAAAATAGTTTTTAGATCAATGAAATCTTGTCAATTGACATAATTTGATTTGTCACTATTTTTGAAATTTTGAATTCTCATATAAAGAAAAGGTTAATTAAATTAACACAATAAAAATGAATTATGAAGCTCGGGAATATCAAAATTACATGTCTATAATTTATAATACTTTTTTTTTTGTTTCATAAGTGACACTGATATAATTTTAGGAGTGAATTAAATTTTTTATGTTTTTAAATTATTTTAAGTTGTTAATTATTATGAATTATAGTACATTTTACGTAATTTTTTTTAAATATATAGTAAATTAAAAAGATTTTGACATGACTGCTTTAGCTGCTTCAACCGTGATTTTACTATATCATCCTAATTAATTTTTTAAGTCATTTATGTATTAAAAAATTAATAATATTTAATTAAAAAAATAGACATTTATGATATGTCTATTTCAGCTGGTTCAACCATAATTTTACAAAATATCACCTCTAATTAATTATTATAAGTCATCTAATTATTAGAAAATTAAGAGATAATACATCGAAACACCCCTAAACTTGTAGCCAAAACTTACTTTAAACCCTAAACTTGTATGACAATTATTTAACCCCCTTAACAACTTTAAAGTGTATTATTTTGCCCCCTTAACGGCTGACGTGACAAAAAATAAAATAAAAGCGTGTTTCAGTTAAAAAAAAGTATAAATTTTTTTTAGTAGGGCCCACTTTAATATTTTTAACCATTATTTTTTTCTCCTTCTTCCTCATACCCCACCACCTCCATTTCTTCTTCTTCCTCACACCCCACTACTCCCATATCTTCTTCTTTCTCACACCCATTGAACCTTCAACAACAAATTTCAAATTTTCATAAAACAATTGACTTTTATTTACCATAAGTTCAGATTCTTTCAATTTCAACTCCATCAATTTCTCATTCATTTCTTTCAATTTCTTCTTCCCCAATCTCTTTAACCTTTCTTCATAATTTGAAAAATACACTTTCATTTCATTCACTAAAAATGGAAACTCATCCAAATTCACATCATCTATGTGTAATTTTTCCTTTTCTTTAATAGCATTTCTACCCCAAATCTTCCTTCCAAGTTCATAAATCTCTCTGTCATGTGGAGTTTTCATTAGTGATTCATTTGGAGAAATTTGTAGGGTGATTCACAACGGAGGTGGGTATTTTTCGGTGAGTCATTAATTGAGTGAAAGTTATTGGTGTTAATGGTGGCCGAGGCTATTGAAGCATAAGGAGAAGGAGGAAAGAGGGGGGTGGGGGGCTCTTGAAGCATAAGGAGAAAGAGGAACGACGGGGGTGGGGTGGGGTTGGCTATTGAAGAAGAAGAATGAGAAGGAAGGGGGTGGGGTGGGTTTTATATATATATATATATATAATAAATAATTTTATATATATTTTAAAAAAAAATATATTATATATATAAAAAAATAGTATATATATATCTATATATTTTTTAAAATATATAAAAATAATATGTGTGTTGGATTAATTTTTTTAAAAAATATAATTTCTTACGTGGCAATGACATGGCACTGAGTTGGCAATGACGTGGGGCATGTGTACTTCACTCTCCATAGTGAGAGTGGTATAATTTTTTTAGGGTGGTAAAAAATTCACTTTAAAGTTATTAAGGGAGGTAAATAATTGTCATACAAGTTTAGGGTCTAAAGTAAGTTTTGGCTACAAGTTTAGGGGGGTTTCGATGTATTATCTCAAAAATTAATAATAGGCATAGAAGGGTAAAATAACTCTTGATGTTTTAAATTAACTTGACGTCTTATATGAGATCCACTTAAATATTTTCACAAATATTTTTTATAGTAATTCTGTTATATCACTTTTAATTAGTTGTTGTAAGTCATTTAAGACATGCCTGCTTTGCTGCTTCAATTGTGATTTTACTATATCACCCTTAATTAATTATTATGGTCATCTAAGTATTGTGTCACTTAAATTGACATTTGTGATTTATTACCTCACTTATAAAGAATGATAAGCAGGCAACAGATCAACATGTTTGCTTGTGATGCCTGCTTAATATTTTCTTTTATATTTATTTATTTTATTTTTCTTTTCACTCTGTTATATATTTGAGAATTACATAAAAATATTAAAAATCATAATAATTAAAAATTTAAAATAATTAAAACGACGTGAAAAATCAGTTGACTCTATAAATTTTAGTATTTTCACATAAATTGGGACAGAAGAAAAAATATTATAAATCACAATAATTAATAATTTAAAATATACAAAATTTAGTTAACTCTCAAAATTGTATCAATACTACATAAATTGAGACAAAAGATGTAATATATATTATTTAAAAATTGTGTAAAAAATATTATAAATCCCATAACTTAAAAATGTTTTTCATATTGAGCCCGTGCTAAAACGAGCCATATCCCCCTAGTAACAATATACAAGTGAGATTAGACTGTTTTTTCGTTGTCAAGCCTACTGTTAAAATTACAAATTACTATTTACTAGAAATGTGCAGAAGTAGGCAGCACTTTGTTAACATGTCTGCTTCAGTTGCTTCATGATTTTACTATATAATTCTTAATTAATTATTATAAGTTATTTACATATTAAATAATTAATAATATTTAATAAAAAAAGTAAAATAGATATTGATGACATGTCTGTTTTAGCTACTTCAATCGTAATTTTAATATATCACTCTAATTAATTATTATAAGTCATCTAAGTACTAAAAAATTAATAATTTTTAATAAAAAGGTAAAATAGACATAAAATAATAAATAACTCCTAATGTTTTAAATTAACTTGACATTTTATACGAGACACATTTAAATTTTTTTCAGAAGTATTTTTTTTGGTAGTAATTTTGTTCTAACACTTCTAATTAGTTATTATAAGTCATTTAAGACATGTCTGCTTAACTGCTTCAATTGTGATATTTGATTAACTTTCGAAATTATATCAGTTCCACTTAAATTAGAATAGAAGAAAAAAATATTATAAATCACAATAATTAAAAATTTAAATTATTTTAAAAATATAATTAACTATCAATGCCACAAAAATTTGAACAGAGAGTAACATATATTTTTTAAAAATTATATAAAAAGTATTATAAATTACATTAGCTAACAATTTAAAATATCTAAAAATATATTTAAAATATAATTAATTATCTAAATTATATTTATGTCACATAAATTGAAATTAAAAAATAACATATCTGGCACGAGCCCCTCGATATCTATTACTTACGGGAGACTACTAAGGTAACTCTTACACATTTGGACAGAAGCAAATCATCGGGAATGGTAATTTATAAACATGAAGAAAAATTGCTAATTTATGAACATCACACCTCATAATAGAGTTTTTTTCTCCTTATAGATTTAATCAATACTGAATGATTTTGATTTATCTTTTTAGTATTTTCAGTGTACCAAGAAAAGAAAGGGACAAGTCTAAGAAGTAGCTAGGGAAGTCACTGGCCACAAAAAGATGCAAATTGAAAATCATCACTTCAAGCAAAAATCAATCAATGACCTTATTAGTAATTAATTTACTAGCAGAATCATCATGAAAGGCCTGATGATCCTGCATTATATTTAGGTATAGTTATTGTTTCCTGCTATATATCTTATTCGTTTTTATATGAAAATTTTAAAATGACGACTTTTTTAGAAATTTAAAAAGGGCAAAACGAAGCAAAATTAGAAATCTCCATTAGCTACGTGTCTCACTTATGCACACTTAACAAATTAAAAAAAAAGGTAATATTTGTTCGTTCATATAATATTGATTGTACAAGTCGCTGACTTTACAATCTAGAGGTGTTATGGATTCATTTTTTGGTACGCATTTGATTATTTTCTTGTCAACAATTAATTCAAATTTTATCATTCATGTACCAGCCTTGAACATTTGAATGATAATAGCAATAGATTCCATAAAATAATTAGTTGAAATTTCATAAAATATTGGAAAAACACCAACAAATCTTTTTTGGGATTCAGTGAGATATCGTACACATGCAACAGAACAATCACGTATGGACATGCCATAAGCAAACCTAGTGAAAGTGTTACTTCCTTTTTTATTTTTTCTCTTTGACCTCTTATACGCAGAAATTTGTTGATTTGATTAATCGGCATTCGGGAGGAATGGAATTAGCAAGGTGTGGTTTGGTGTAAGGTATTAAAACACATAATTTGAGAATAAAATAATAATTTCGGGATAAATTTTTTGATGTCTTGTTTGATTATCAAGTTTGGAATAACTTATCTGGTATAAATAACCCCAACATAATTTACCTTGAGATAAAGCCATAAAATGACAAAATTATCATCCAAACCATTTGATTAACACTTTATATATATATATATATATATATATATATATATTAAAAGTGAGAAGACCCTTAGAAAAGTGATTTGAACCTTTTACCCTTCATTAAAATGCTTCGTAATAGATAAAATCATCTTTTTACCCTTTTTAATTATAAATTAATTATTTTCATAATATATAGAATTAAAGAGTCTTAAAATATATGGTAAGTGAAATTATATGGCAAGAGTTGTTAGGAGATTTAATAATTAGGCAAAATAGCTTGGTGGACCCTTGTACTCGTCTAAGTTAGTGGTTTGAGGTTGTTAATGGAGTTTTGGGTCGGATTTTTGGTGTGATGGAGCAAACAACGTGGTTTTCCGGTCGGTTTCAGGCGAGAACTTGCCGAAAACAGTGAGCTTCCGTGCGTTTCTCATCTCTCTGTGTCTCTCTCCGATCACTCTCCTTTTTCTCTGCTTTCACTCTCAATCCTTTCCCTCTTTGAATCCCTTTCTGGACTTCTCTCTACTCTCCCTCCATTCTTTTTGCGTCTTCTCCGATTTTCCCCTTTTTCGCTTAATTTGTATGTGTGAATCTGTGAATCTGGTGTGTGTATATCAACATATGTGTGTGTATGGCGTGGTTGTGTGTGTTCTATTTAGTGTGTGAGTGCGTGTATTTATTCTTATTCAATGGGAACAACTTGTGGCTGCAGTGAAAAAATGGTGTTGTGTGTGTAGGAGGGGAGAGGGGAGGCTGCACATGGTGCTGCGAGGTGTGTGTGTGTGTGGGGGGGTTAATTGTTTAATGTAAGAAGACCAAAAAATACCCCTTACTCTCTCCATGTGTATGCAGTCACACACTTTATTCAACTCATCCAATATTGTGCCACATAAGCTTGGTCAACGGTCAGAAGGATTTGAAATATTGCCTTTTAATGAGTTCAGGGACTCTGATGACAAAAGGCTAAGTAAAGACGTTCAGTTTATAAACTCAAACAAGTACAAGGATCCACCGAACTATTTTGCCTAGTAATTAAAGAGTCCTAACTCTTATGGTAATTTGAAATCAATTAAAACTTTATTTAGTCCTTTGATTTTTGACATTGCATGATTTAGTTTCTTTTAGACATAATATTTCTTTTATTATTGGGATATATACGAATTTTTTTGCCTCATATTAAAAGTGACTTTTTAAGTCATTAGATTATTATTGAAAATAAATCATTATGAAGAAAGAATAAAACAAAAGGGGAAACTAAGTACAAAGAGACAAAAGATTCATTATGGCATAAATTGCAAAAAATTTACCTTATATTTAATAAAAATTTGTCAGATATCAAATCTCTTAAATTTAAATACGTAAGAGAAACTAAAATCAAAAGATCAATACAACACCAAAGTACTTTTATAAAAGCACTTCTAAAATAAAACTTTTCAAAATAAGCTAATTTTAGAAGTTTGGCCACAGGCTAAAAAGGCTAGGTACTTTTTTTCTATTTTATTTTCTTTATTAGATCGATATAAATAATAATTGATATTGTAGTATCAATACACGATGGACTTGGAGAACAGTTTCAATTGCTTAATGATGGAACAAATTAGCTTAACATGTTTAGCCAACAATGAAGGAACTTGTGCAATACACAAGATTATATGGTACCTCATACAATAAAATGAATTTTATTATAAATTATGTATCCCATATTCCTTTTTTAATACACCTTTAATCCTAAATATGTCACCTACTTTTAAAAACTAATTCGTACTTCTTAATGTAACACACTCATAACAATTATTCATTTTATAAACAGTATTCATGATTAACGTTATACACACTTGCAACGCATGTACACTTGGCTAGTATATATATATATATATATTACTTTACTACTATATGAGTTTATTAAATGCTACAAAAGTAATGAATCATGAAAAATGATAATGACACCATAAAAATTATTTATACAATCAAATGCAAAATTGATCCTAGAGTTTATTGTCTTTCTATTTTGTAGAAATATTTGTATATATATATACATACATACATATACACACACTAGACTTACCGCACGTGCGTTTCACGTGTGATATGTTTATTGTTGATTTATTATATAGTTAATCATTAAAATCTAATGTAAATTATGTAGTTGGTAAATTGTGGATGATAGAATGTATCGTAGCATTTACAACATAAAATTTTATTTTGGCGGGTTGATGGATTTTGACATTGAATTTTTATGAGTGTTTTATTCTTGAAGAGTATCACGATCTGAACCGAGTCCCTGGCTGCGACGGGCATCCCGAATCATGAAGGCCCGAGAGCCCTTCTATCTGGCAATCATATGCATAATTCATTTTCTATAAAAATGCACAAAACATAACGGAAACATGGGCATTTCATTATTTCAACAAAACCATACAATTATAATTTCAACAAGATCCAAATCCATTTAACACCTGTCTGCGAAATCTCTACTAACTGAAAAAAAGAAGACATCTGTTTGAAGATCGGGACAAGTCCCCCGGTCGGACAATAATCCAAAACCAATTAAAAACATCATATAAGAGTAAGATGCCTTCCGAAATAAGGAAGGCTAACCAACTCTGAATATCTGCCAACGATCTACGATTTAGCAGGACTACGGGACGGAACCTCAGATCCTGAAATATAGGGGATCAATAAAAATGTACTGGTATGTGAAATAATAAAAAATAGAATGTTTTTATACAAAATAGGTGAGCGAATTTCATAATAACAGTGAACATAATATTAGTAAAAATACATAGACATATTTAATAAACTTCAAATCAATTCTTGACAACCTTGACTCACTCTTTGTTATTCTTTTGAGTTAGTCGAGACACCCTACAAAATCTGAAATTCTACAGGCTATGTGGAATCCGCCCTTGACTAGGCGGCCAAGCCCCCAATCTAAGTAGCCGCCAGGATTTGGAGATGGTGATACCCCCATGTGAGTACACCGCAGGAATCCCCCCATGTGAGATGTCTTAATCTAATTATCCTCCCATGTAGGATACTATATCATAAGTCCCACATTGGCAACTACGATTTTCAGCGATGAGCCCTTACACTCAAACGCCTTCTTCAGGTAACCAACTAGCTCTCTTAAGCCCAACTTTTAGCTCTTTAAACATCATGTTTCGTATATAAAATCATTCAATGCTTAAAATCTTAAAGGCATGTCATCACAGGGTATCGTCATACCCAGACTTGCAAGTCATTCATATCGTGTCAGTTTCAGCTCCCATCTCATTCAAAATATGCAAATGACCATAAAAGATTTATAACATAACAACAGAGTCATCATTTTGAAACCTCAAGAAATCTTTATGCAATTACTCTCTTTTAACAATACTTAAACATGTGGTGGTCATGCCAATTATTCATTCACATGCAATTCTTTTTTTTAATGCAAAGAGTATAGTTATAGTAAGATAACTTCCTCTCATCATATCATAAACCATGTCAAACACCATGATGTTAAGGAAATTATTACTTCCAAACTTTAGTTCATGCATTCAAAATCATTCACAATGCAATTAGAAACCATAATTTGTAACAAGATATGAAATTCATTATTCATGCTCTTAATTAAACCATCCAAACAATAAACGTATATACATAAGGGTTTATAATTCCATTTCCACAAAAAAGATTTCAACACAATGTACACATTTTCATCAAAACGATCTTTATGACATGCTTTTCAAAACAATATTCAAGACCCTTAATTTGCAACATGATTCTAAATCATGATACTTGATAAAAATGTTAAAATCCATGCCCATGGAGTTTAAGGATAGTCCCACATACCTTTGATTTCATAGTTCGAAGATTAGGACCCGAATCTTGATTTACTTTTTGGAAATCTTGAACTTAAAGATGGATTCTTGATATTTGGGAGGGAAGTTTAGGGTTTTGTTTTGAGAGGATTTTGAGTAATTTTTTGGTATATTATGCCCTAATAACGTCTTAATAAGCTGTTAACACAACTTCGGGTTGGGTGAAAAGTCTAATCTGTCCTTCAAAATTAAAATTTTCATCAAAATCCCGCTTTTGGACCTCACCGCGATGCGGTATAATCGCGGTGGCTAATGGGTCCTAGAAAAAATGATCATCACTTTTTGCTCGGGTATCGAATTAAGAAGAAATTGGTATCGTTGAAAAGATAACTAAATTATCTACAATTTGGTGGGTCTTTTGTTGAAAAATTCCACATGCATCTAAAGTTATACTCTTTCAAAGTTGACTCTTGCAGAATCGAATACCACACTTTGGAAGAATCAAAGATTCTTAGCTCAACTTTTCTCTAAGTTATTTCTATGAACATTTTCACCTCATAATCACTTAATACACTGGGATAAAGATCATGACACATGAATTTAAATATGAGTCATGGTATTAGAGTCTACACACGTAGGAATGATGGTTTGATTTCTACCTTGAAAATGCAGGGTGTTACATTATCTCCCCCTTGGGATCATTAGTCCCCGAATGATAGGTAGAGACTTGTTGAAGCTCAAAAAGTGTAGAATAAGGAACGTAATCTCACATTGAATATTTTCCCTCAACATAATAAGCAAAAATATCAAATGAGCTTCATAATAACCCCTAGTAAAATGTGTAAGCACGAAGCATGAGGTAATGAGACTTTACATAGGGATGAACTCACACGTGAGTTCTATGAATCATAACCATCACAACATAAGGCATGAGTTGATTGGGTGATAATAGTCCTGATTTACCTTGGTATTAATCATGAAATAAGGTTTTGCGGAAGATAGGGATATAAACATTCTCTACCTTTCATGATGCAACGAATAAACTTAAACTTAAAGACCTTACTCGGGTATGCCTCAACATTAAACAAAATACTTCATCCTTTCCATCTTACATTTCTACCATAACACTTCTAACCACAAGACTTTGAGTCCCACTACATCGTACTTCTAGGTTGAAGCCTAACTCGGAGAAAAAAGGTGCTAGTTTAAGTTATGGGACTCCATATAAGAATATTGCTTCACCTTATCACTACCATCCAACACCATCGGGTTTTTAATTCAGGGAATACTAACCACATAGTACACGGGTTGTGTTTTCATCAATCACAACATTTAAGCCTATCATTACTACATCCACTTCATGGATTTCCCCCACTAAAACCAACAAATTCAATTACTTTCACAAAGATTTTTGCCATATATCTTCTTTCTAACTACTTCTCATAATGAAAGTCCATCCCCTTCTTTTCCCCACCACCAATAACCTTAGCTAAAGAGATCAAATCAAAATTTTCATATTCAAGAACATCTTCTCCCCCTTCCTAAGTCACTACTACTCTTCCATAATGACTATCATACTATCATTTGGAGGGTCATTGAGGGACCTAAGCATAAGCATTATGAATGAGAGAAATGTTACTTAATTATAACCCATATTTTTTGATCTACTCAAGGTGGGACATGAAGTGAAGATAAGTTACAATTACAAAGTGCTCCATATATCAAGTGTCTGAATCATAAACAGAGAGTTGTTCGAACGTAAACCTACACAACATGAGTTAATAGGACTGGGCACAGTGAGAAACAAGTGAGAATATATCAGAAGTGGTATAACATGAAGGCAGAACTTAAGGGGTCAACGACTGAGACAAGGATTGCCACTTGAAGCTATTGCTTCTTATTTTCAGAGCTGAGATAGTCATGAGTTTGCATAAACTTTATCACTTTGGTTAAACCCGACATAGAATGAATTTATGACATATAGAAACATATTTTCTTAGGACCAAGCATGCTATGAGATATAACATATGGCATTGAACACTTGAAGGATTGGGTTACTGAGACATCATTGCTTCTAGCTTTGAGATCGGATCATAACATGAGTTGCATAGATAATTCAAACCATGGGCATAGGCATGATTTCAATTACATAAGACATTGGTAGAATTCCTTATTAAATTAAAGTAGGAGAAGTTTGCTTGAATAGGAATTGATTTATCATGATTCTTACATAAAACTTGACCCCACAAGGAAACTTTGGGAACTACCTTACTTCATAATCTCCCCCTTAGATCAAAGTCACAATCCTAGACTTGAGGACATAATCTCTCCTAACATCTACAAGAAAAATACTCAACAAAATGGGGTATCACCATACACATAAACGCTAAACTCCCCCGAATAAACTATATACTGAAGGCATTGCTTTCCAGAAATGCTCCTCTTAACTTTCACTAGCCTCTATGGTTATCACCTATTACTCCCACTCTCGTGAGCATACACATCAACACTCCTTATCATATAATAAATAATTCTCCACTACTTAACACGCTAATGCTAGATCTCTACTCGCATACTTACAATCTTAACAAAATTTGTGAAACTATACCAAAGGCGCATCTTGCCTACCCATATTTACTCAATTCAACTCTAAAAATCACCATACAACAACTCCCTAGACTTCTCCATACTACAAAATTTAAGAATGTGAACGAGGTATACATGACACTTATACATACATAAATCTTATCTGGCAATATGCTACCTGGGGGGGAGGGGTCAACTTAGTCTTATATACTCACTCTCTTATCCACTTAATGATTCAACCATGATTCTTCGTTTTTCTTTTGTTCTCACGTATGTATATATATCACAATTGTCCACTCATTATTCCACAAGTTGCCAATATCGGCTATTGCACACATCAACTCAAACCTACTACTTACTCCTACAGAATATTCATCATTATTACCACAATCCTTATCTACAGTTCAAGCCTATAGTCTAGCAACACAAATCATATGAAGCATGCCATATACTATACTAATGGGCAATATTTACCCCAACTGATGATATACTTTATCCATTTACGAATTGGAATGGGAGGGAAAGACTACATTGCCCTTCTAGCAATTAAATTCGTGACTGTAACACCGATGACAAGGTCACCGCAATGCGGTAAAGGCCTCACCGCTATTACGACCGCGATGGGCCACTATTGCGGTGAGGTTCTGGAATCACAATCCAAACATGACCTAATCCTCGTTCGAAAAAAATCCAAAACTTCCCCGAGACATGCTTCTTACACCCTTGAACATTAATAAACTCAAAAATCTACATCTCGAGGTTGTGAAGACCAATTTAAAAATCTTCAAAGTTTAGAAGCTTAAAATATGCCTAATTCTCCCAACACTTAGAAAAATTTTCAGGTCCTAAACTTCCCAGGCAAGCAACTAAGAGTTAAGCCAGAATAGAAACATCAGCCTAAGTCTCTTATTTCACTTAACTATGGCCCATAAGTTTATCGTCTCCATGACATTACTAGTACACCTCAAAAATCTAATACCTATCTTCTCTCATGTAGTACTAGTTTACGACGACTAAAGAAAAAAATCAAGGGGGTAAAGTCACATAATAAGTATAGTCGATCTTAATCTTATATTATAACCCATTACGATCTTATCAACATATTCCACTTTCTCACATCATAGTTACTTACCCATGCATACATCACAACTACCTTTAAAATTCCATATACAACAATGAGTCTATACCTATAACTTATTGGCTAATCTAATGTTTCCATTCACAACCTGTAAGGGATTTCTATAACCATCATAACTATCTACTCTAAGCTCCTTCCCTATTTTGAATAGATAACAATCATAGCCAAACACCTCATCCACAGACTAACATACAATCTACAAATATTGCTACCACATTAGCCTATCATTATCAAATGGAAACCCATCCCTCAATCAACAGTCATATAACTAAACTAGCTTTCTTACGCAAAAGTCATCCTCATTCTAATTTCTAAGCTTGTGACATCATATCACTAACTTTGGGATCATCTTACTACGAATAGGGTATGACACCTTAGCACATATTACTACTCGAGTGAAAATGTTATTTCAACATTCTGCTATACATCATTACCCTTATGCATGACATTTGGAACAAGACTTTTAAAAGGGGACTGAATACACTTCGCACTTTAGGCTGAAAAGCATGATTTCATCAGGATAAAGGTATACACTCAAATTAATACACCTTGAAGCACTAACGGACTCCTCTTAAGTCCTTGTGATATCTTATAACTTTATGGATAATTCAATCAGAGAGAACTACATCGCTGGGAGAGCTAGACTCTTAGACTTGTATCGCCTCGACAATGAGGCATAGCCCATGAAATTAGAACAAGGAAGGAATTTGGAAGACTTTCCTATGGATGATGCTATAGCACTAACTAGAATACGAAAGAATAAGGAAAAACTCCTAAATGCCCGATAGCCTCCTGATTATAAATGTGGTGCACAATACACCCATAAGCAAGACTTTACTAGACATAATTTTGCAGACACCCTGGGACTATGAACCATGATCTGATACTAAGTTTGTCATGGACCAAACCGAGGCCTTGGCCACGATGGGCATCCCAAACCATGAAGGCCCGAGAGCCCTTCTATCTGTCAATCATATGCATAATTCATATTCTATAAAAATGCAGAAAACATAACAGAAATATGGTTATTTAATTATTTCAAAAAAACCATATGGTTATAATTTCAACAAGACCCAAATCCATTTAACACCTGTCTGTAAAATCTCTACTAACTGAAAGAATACAACATCTGCTTAAAGACCGGGAAAAGGCCCTCGGTCAAACCATAACCCAAAACCAACTAAAAATATCACATAAGAGTAAGATGCCTTTCAAAATAAGGGATGATCACTAACTCTGAATATCTGCAATGATCTACGATTAAGCGGGACCTCGGGACTTAACCTCAGATCCTGAAATATAGGGGGGTAAATACAAAATGTATTGGTATGTGGAACAACCCAAAATAAAATGTTTTATACAAAATAGGTGAGAGTATTTCATAATAACAGTGAACATAATATAAGTAAAAATACATGGGCATATTTAATAAACTTCAAATCAATTCTTGACAACCTTGACTCACTCTTTATTATTCTTCTGAGCTAGTCGGTACACTCTACAAAATTTGAAATTCCCCGGGCTATGTGAAATCTGTCCTTGACTCGGCGACCAAGCCTCTAATCCAAGTAGTCGCCAGGATTTGGAGATGGTAATACCCCCATATGAGTACACCACAGGAATCCTCCCATGTGAGAAATCCTAATTTAATTATCCTTCCATGTAGGATACAATATCATAAGCCCCGCATCGAAAACTATGGTTTCCAGGGATGAGCCCTTACACTCAAACGCCTTCTTCGGGTAACCAACTAGCTCTCTTAACACCAACTTGTAGTTCTTTAAACATCATGCTTCATATAAAAAATCATTCAATGCTTAAAATTTTAAGGACATGTCATCACAGGGTATCGTCATACCCAGACTTGCAAGTCATTCATATCATGTCAATTTCACAGCCCATCTCATCCAAAATATGCAAATGACCACCAAATATTTATAATATCACAAGAGAGTCATCATTTTAAAACCTCAAGAAATCTTTATGCAATTACTCTTTTTTCACACTACTTGAACATGCGGTGGCCATGTCAATTATTCATTCACATGCAATTCTTCTTTTTAATTCAAAGATTATAGTTATAGTAAGAAAAGTTTCTCTCATCATATAATAAACCATGTCAAGCACTATGATATTAAGGAACTTACTTCCAAACTTTAGTTCATGCATTCAAAATCATTCGCAATGTAATAGAAACCATAATTCATAACAAGAGAGGAAATTCATTGTTCATGCTCTCAATTAAACCTTCTAAACTATAAACGTATATACATAAGTGTTTATAATTTGATTTCCACGAAAAGAGTTCAACATAATGCATACACTTTCATCAGAATAATCTTTATGACATGCTTTTCGAAATAATATTCAAAACCCTTAATTTGCAACATAATTATAAATCATTATACTTGATAAAAATGATAAAATTCTTGCCCATGGAGTTTAAGGATAGTCCCACATACATTAGATTTCATAGTTTAAAAAATAGGATCCGAATCTTAATTTGTTTCTTGGAAATCTTGAACTTAAAGATGGATTCTTGATCTTTTGAGAGGGAAGTTAAGGATTTGTTCTTGATGGATTTGAGCAATTTTGGGCATATAATGCCCTAATAACATTTTAATCAACTGTTAACACAATTTAGTTTATGGGAAAAATTCTAAACTGTCCTTTAGAATTAAATTTTTCTGTAGAATCCCGCTTTTGGAACTCACCGCAATGCGCCACTATCGCGGTGGCTTACTGGTTATGACGAAAATGATCATAACTTTTTGCTCGGGTATCAGATTAAGACAAAATTGGTATCATTGAAAAGCTGACTCAATTATCTACATTTTGGTGGGTCTTGAGCTGAAAAATTTCACATATATCAAAAGTTATTCACATTCAAATTTGATTCTTGCAGAATAAAATATCAAACTTTCTACGATTCAAAGGCTCTTATCTCAACTTTGCTCTAAGTGATTTCCATGAGCATTTTTTACCTCATAATCACTTAACACACTAGGATAAATATCATGATATATGAATTTAAATATGAGTCATCGGACTAGAGTTTACACATGTAAGAACGACGGTCTGATTTCTAGCTAAAAAATGCAGGGTGTTACAAAGAGGTTGCATTAAAGTTGTGTCAATGGCTATATCTGTATGTTGTTTTTGTTTAGTTTTTGATATTTTGTATTATCAATTCAATTTGACCAAACTTGGAAATCACTAAGTTATTAGCAAACAATATAGTGTTTTGTTTGTTCAGTCCACTCCAAAAATTTATGATATCATTACATAGTTGCAAAACATTAGCCGAATTGATACATTCTGAAAAAGTTGAATGTAGAAGTTCATTTTGCATCTTATTTTTCTGACCCTACGAAATCAACATAATTGAAGTATAATTAGAATGATGTAATTTATATTTGTATTTGGATTAGATTAATTTGAAATATTTTAGCTATTAAAGATCACCTAATACTTCCTTATAGATGATATTCCCATTTATATTTCTATCTTTCGATCTGGTTGTTCAGTCATCACCAAAACTCTTGTTGTTGCCATTGATATTTCTCTTGAAAATGCCCATGTGAGAAAACATATTATGGTAGTTACAATCCAATATTTGGAATTGTTTGTCCTTATGCTTTATTTATCGTCATTGCAAAGCACAAACGTATCGAAAAATACTTTCAGATAAATTTAAAAGGATATCCTTCATTATCCGATGAAGATAGTTGTATTCTTGGAATAAACACATGCTTGTTAGCATATTTACCAGTCGTTACTTTAGCATGTATGACATTATTATCAAAACCTCTGCAAATTAGTCTTGTTCTATTACATAAACCATTAGATGGGTCTAGTTTCCTAAGCAGCATAATGAGCACATTTTCTTTCAACACCAACCTATTATATATAATTTGAACATTTAAAATTAGTTTGTTTATAAACATCTACTTTTTAGCCTTATCTTATTAAACGTAGTAATATAATAAGGTGAATGTAAGAGACAAAATGATTTATTGATACACCTGTGTGGGGGTAGTCCATTTGGTGTTAATGTATTCAAATATTCTTCTTGATAGTAGTTGTTGGTATCATCTTCAATAGAGTCAAAACTGATATATGTTTTTCTTTCACCTAAAAATTTGGCTATCAACATTTCATTTCGTTGTTCTACAAATTCATTTCGACTTGCTAAGATAACCCTTTCGGTTATAAACTTTGCAGATTTGTAATTTTGATGTACAGATGGATAAAGTTCCCTTATCAAGCATTCTTCTGGTTTTTGTCACCGTTGTTTTTGACAATCATTTGATCTGGAAGAACGATTAAAGTGTTCTTTAATGTTTGTTCTTTCCCATTTCCAACACGAAGTAAAAAATCACTGGATATCGAATCTATTATTGCTCTCATATTTATTGTAAAATGAATATTTTGTATTAAAGGCCACAAATAGGATCTCACCAAACTTGCATCCACTGTCTCTGCTCTGGATGCTTTACGAACAACAGGTAGTACTTGTCGAAAATTGCCTCCAAAGACCATAACTTTTCCACCAAAAGGTTCATCATTATCCATTATATCACAAAAGATTCTATCAATTTTTTTAATTGTTTGTCTCTTTGCCATGTATGCTTCATCCCATATTATTAATTTTGCTTGTCTAATAAGTTTAGAACTACCACCTTGTTTTGACATATGTGCCATTCTTGAGTTATTTGTTTGTAGTGGTATTTCAAATCTTGAGTGAGATGTTTGACCTCCAGATAATATTGTTGCTTCTACCCCACTGGTTACCAAAATTAATGATATCATACCTCTTGATCTAACATTTGCTAGTAATGCACGATATAGAAATATTTTTCCAGTTCCCTCGGTCTATCTACAAAGAATAATGCTAGTTTTTGTTTGTTGACACATTATAGTATGATGCTGAAAGCTTGTGCATGTTCTCGATTTAGCTTTGATCATGCATCAACATCTTCGACTGAAACCTTTACAGACAATTCTTCCATTATTTCTCTACATTCAGACTGGGTATTTTGATGAACTATTTGATTTATTTGAGGCATATCATATATTTCAACACTTGTACCTATACTCTCCAAATAATAATTGATACTTTTCGCTGTACATTATAGTTGAGCTTCAGCTGAATTTGGATGCATCCTCTGAAAGTCTTCGGACATATCTGGGTAGTATGTGTCCCATAGATTCCTAACATCTGTTGGGCCGCAATGGACTAAAATTATGGAAAATAAATTTCAAAGTGCTGAAGACATCTTGAAGAAGGAAGCCTCATGTAAACATTATGAAATGCTATATACAATTCTAATAGCCCTCTTTCTTTGGCTGCTTCCTTGAAAGTACCACATTTTTTTCCATTAACAGTAAGTCTTCAAATAAAGTAGCCCCTCGCATGTGATTCAACAAGACTCTCTCGTAATACCTTTCACCCTCTCTTGGATTAGTTGCCAAGTTGATTATATTCATTTGTTTAGGTTATTTTTGAAATTAAAAATACAACTTAAATAATTATTTATGCTTAATTATCTATATTTATTCGACCAACGATGGAGCGCGACTTTCTTTTCGTTCAAATTTTTGACTGGGAGTTCAAACATAGTGCTTTGGAAATTCTCGATATAGATACTCGCAAGACTCAGTGTCTATTAAACACATTCTGAAATACTCGGTAAGCATAGTTTACCTTACAAAGTCTGATTGCATAATAGTTGTAAATTTTGTTTCTTCCAGTAGTACACTATGTGTCATGTTAAAAATTACTAACATCAATATCCATTTTGTTTATAGGCAAATATTCCTTACTATATATTCCAAATGTTTTAAAAAATTTAAATTACCTGATTGATTATCTGGGAGATGTAACTGTAGGTTAATAACTGCCGGTTGTATTTCACTTAGATTAAACTCATATATTCTCCATAATGCTTCTGGTGGTGACACCCAACGTTCTTCTTGAAAGCTTTTGATTTCATCAATTATTTTCCCCATTGTTAGACTCAATGTAAACAACACATTATCATGCCCTTTATATATATACTTGTATAAATACTTTATGGCTTTAACTCCTGAGCAGACCTCTACATTAATATGGCAATTGTATGTCATTAACAAAGAAGCATTATAGGGCAAAATGCATTGGTTATTCATTTTCATTCCGCAAATATCAATTGTTCTCCCATCATCTCTTCTCCTATAAATAGGATATCCATCCTTTCCTTGTATTATTTTGCTTTTGTATGCTCGAGGATAATGAAACTTACATTGACCATCCATCATGCATGGATATTTCAGATACTTTTGTATGCAAGGTCCATGTATCATATGCTTGATAACTATTTCATTCAACTCTGGACACTTGGTCTTGTCTGGTAGTTCTGCTGAAGTATATCTATCATACTGATCTGCTGATGTTATCTTATGGTCTTCTTTTAAAATTAGAATAAGGTGTATATGTGATAAGACCCTCTTTTGGAATTCTACCTCAAAAACATATATTGCAACAGGTCCAAAAATTTCTTTCTTGAAGATTTGATCTTTAAGGTCTTGCAATTTTACTCTAAACACTCTAGTCACCAAATTAGGTCTATCTTTAGTTAGTTTACCTGTAGATAGTTCTTCTTGAATCTCTGGCCATTCTGGATTGCGTGTCATGGTGATAAATAGATCTGGCCTTCCAAACTCTTGAACCAGAGCCATAGCATCCTTATAGGATTGTCGCATATCCATAGGTCCTCCAATGAATGATCCTAGAAGTAATACACTTTGTCCAATCTTTTCTCCTGTACATTCTCCTGCTGTGACACTATCAACAATACCTTGTAATATTTCCCTTCTATAATTTGATTTCTTAAATCTAAAATATTCTAGTCTGATTGTTTCTAAATTTATGTACATATCCACTACAATTTGTTGCAACAATCTGCCATAGAGTAATAGTATTGATTTTTCTTTTTGTCGGTCTTGAAGTTTATAGCAGTAGTACTCTCTACAAGAGACACTTACTTTTGCTTCACAACCCACAACTTTAAGACAAATGAAGTACTCTATATTACTTTTATTCGTACATAATTTTGGTTATGTAAAGCAATAATGTAAGTTATGGCAAACTTGCCTTTGTGTTTTTTTAGAAGGAACTAAGGAACTGGTGGTTGGTTGCAATGTATTTATCTTTATAACATCTCAATTTTTCATTAGTAATTATCATTTTGTTAGGTGTGTATTGGTAATAGTGTTTTGTAACTAAATTAGTTGGTGATGTATTTAAATATACTAACCTTGTTCTTTATGGCGGTAATCTCTGCCGCTGTTGTGTATGAAAGAGTGATTGTGTTCACACTTGTAGTAACATTTGTAGTGCTGGGACTATTTGGATTACGACATTTCATTATTCCTTGATGTCAACCTACTTCACCTTTGGGTAGTATTAAAGGCTATTGAAGGGGATCATAATAACCGTAGTAATGTTTAACTCGATGTGTGTTTCCAGAGTGTTCATGAATAGAAATATCTCTTTCAAATGGTACATTTGAATTAGTTTCGTCTATCCAAATTGCTGCCACTTGATTCATTGTTGGTTTGTTATACACTTTGATCCAAAAAAACATTTACAGCTATACAAATTTCTAAATTTTTTAAACGTGTGTGGTCGTTAAGTTGTGAAAAGAATTATGCATATGAATTTTTCCATTATTTTGTTGATTTTCCCATAACTTCCTCTGATAACGTTGCGTCTTGAAGTATTGACATTATGTTTGCCAATTCATGGTATGTAGTATAGAAGTATAACTGAAAGTAACGGAGCGTATCATCCTTTGGGATCAATGATGACAGATGATGATATACTTGTCCTTGTGCCTTAAAACTGTAAACTCCCTTTCTGGAAGATGCTAGTTTTGTATCGACCTTTACACTAAAAGATGTAAAAGCAAAAATGTTATTATATGATCTTATATTTTTCTAATAACTCGGCTTCTTTCGATTAATCCATAAATAATGCATATAATTTATCTGAACTTCGTTGGCTGCTGATTTAATATATCTACTTCCACAACAAAATTCACTGTCTCATACTCAATCCTCTTGGCATGATAGAAGATGCAATTTGTTCTTTTCCAGCTTAGGAATAGATGATGTATATATATTTCCACTATTTTCTCCTAAATTTCAAATTGAAAGTATATATTGTATTACTATAGGTTAATATTTTGGTGATACCACTTAAAAGCTTCAAACTAAACATATAATGTATTTTAGTAAATTTACCTTGATTATCATTATCATATGATAAAGCATTCAATAGCCAATTTCTTTTCCCCTTCTTTGGCAGTGGTTCTTCAGCGTGTCCATTTGTCAATGGTTGATTTATAGAAAATATTTTTTCTACTCTTTGCACTGCCCTTTCTACATTAGTCATTACTCTATGTTTGTGCCCTGTCAATTGAGTAATGTGATCATGTTACTAATGAGTGAAAAGTAATATATTTTACCATTCACTATAAAAGGTACACTTTAGCTTTTGTTAAGCTTACCTATAATTTTGGGATGGTGATTCTCCTGAACTTTCATGATAAATTTTTAGACGTTAGATGGAATGATAAATTTTTTGATTTTTTGAAATTGTTAATTGTTAAATGGTAACATTATCAAGAAATTCATAAATTGTATATTACCTATGGTATGAGATTACTTTAACATTTTTTTTATGGGATAGTTGTCCTTATATATTTGTAACACTCGCTAACATACGTAAAACAATCGTATTAAAATCATTTAAAGATATATTTTTCAAACTAGTAAATGTAAGAATACAAGGTCTAAATGAAAAAGCATAAATGAAGCCTTGTTTGACGATCATGGTAATTCATTTTTATTCTTATGATTTGACACTATGATAGTAGAGAAGTAAGTATGTTCCGAAAGAAAATAGTATGTTGTAGGTAACTACTAAAGAGAATGATCAATTTAAATTTATCTCAAACTAAATATTTGATTAGATTCTTCAAGTTTAGTTTATTTGAATTCACGAGTGAAAGTATAATCATTTGAAGTGTGACACTGAAATATCGAGTGTGTTGTAAAAAACTTAACTCACAATCTATTTTGGACGGAGGCAGATGAGGTATAGAACTTTGGAGAGCAGATGGATTAAGCATTTGAATCTCTATAGATGAATGGAAATTAATTCACATGTGACATATAACCAGACAAGCGTTGTAATGAAATATCGATAATTAAGTAAAAGTTTCAATTAACAATTTTTTAGCATTGGTGGTCGCATCTTTGGACCATAATTTTTTTTTTTAGACATATGAACCCAAATTTGTTGTTTTCCCTTTATGAGTTATTCAACCAAAGTTGAGAATGTATGACAAATAGGCAAAAGATTAAATAGAACTAAGGCAACACAAAATCATCGGGAAGAAAGTTTCTTTGAAAGCTCATACTCCATTTGTATTTTTTGGGGTGATCAATTTTATGTATGTAAATAAGTCTAGTAAATGTAAAAATCCTAAGGGGCAAATATCTCTGTGCAACAAGACGTATTAATTTAATTTAACAGATTTCATAAACATAGACCAAATGAGTATTTGGTAACAACTTAATTAGATTAGAGGCAACATAGTATCAGGGGGGAGAAAGTCATGTTGAGAGCTCATTATCAGCTTGACTATTTAGGCAGATAATTTTTGAATGATTACGGGGTGGATCATAGACGACAATAACATAGATGAGTGAATAGATACGAATTGTATCCATGAAGTTGTAAAATAAGTTGAAAGCAAATATGAGAATGGTAGTAGGACTTAAAAGATTGAAGGGATAAACTTACTACTCCTTTATAGGAGTGTAGAACTAGTTGCTGGTTTAGAAAATCTTAATATGTGAATTGGCACACAAACAAAGCTGGTAATGACAAGAAGAAATAAGTTAGTTCTACATTAAGAAAAAATAGCATATATGATTGTAATTTTTTCTCTTACAGAGAAACAATAAATGTTTACATAAGATTTAATAACAAACACACTAAGAAATAGAAGTAGTAAAACGTTTTCCTGACAAGTCTTTTAGCCAAACTACACTTAATGGAGCTGTATATCTTTGGCCCATTTTTAAGAATAAGATAGGTCCTAACGTTAAAATCAAAAGCACTTAATCACGACAAATGAATGGAAAATGGCTAGTGGCTACAATGTATAATTTATTATTTATCCAAGTTTTATTGTATAATAAATGGACAGGTCATAGAAACTATGAAAGATCATTGTATAGATAGGTGTGAAAGGTTATAAGTAGAACGAATGAATAGAAGTGTCTACAATTTTTTTTCATTGTTGTAGAGACTTTTCGGTGGTAGATTATAATATAATGTACAACAGATGCACTGAAGAAGAAAGTATAATACATCGTTGTAGCCAAAAATTAAATCAAACCATGAAATTTACAGATCAAACATAAGTATAACAACAACACGATTTGTGGCATGTTATAAGAATGAAATGATTAATTATCAAATTTTCAAACAAACGCAATGAACAACAGAGAAGAGATCTAACTCTGTAATATTATGCATAACCAGAAATACGCTCTTACTAAAACATGTTCAACAATAGTATAAATACAAGGGAGACATATATGAGACATATTCTCGAACCAAAAAGGTAGTAGAGTAACAGGGCATAGTTGTTTGTTGCCGAAGAAGTTTTATTTTTTGCACACTTATTTTATTAAATTTAACATGCAAGAGAAATTGGAGTCGATGCTCTTGGGTAAACAACAAAGTGATTCATCAAGTTTCTGAAGAACGTGAATTTTTCAACATTGTGAATACTTGGGATACATTCTCCAATTACAAACAATTAGTAGTAACAATATTGTTATTATTGTCTTTCTTCCCGTATTTTTTTGTAGTAGAGTTACTTATCATCATTGAAATCTTTTATAACCAAGATCTGTAATAAATTTTTACATTAATACCCTGTTCATCATATAATTTGGTGTTCTACAGGTGTATGAGGTTTAATAATTGACAGAAACTTATTATTTTATTTTGACGGAGAAATATATCACAATAAACTATCATAACCGATCAGAGTAGCAGATTTGATGTTATCGAATATATAATTATGTAATGATTGATGCGAGAAACCTCTTTCAAAAGTCAAAGGTGGTATCTAATTCAATTGTTAATGTTTCCAGAGGGAATGAAGTCTGATGATGATATTTCATCGTGTTATTTGTTTTAAGGTGATGAAATATTGTGGAAGCCACTATTGTAGAGGCATCATTTTGGATGGGATACACCTGAACAGGATAGTTATGAAGCGTTAGGTTGCCTGTCATCTGGATATAGCATATAGTATTATTATTTTTTTTTTTTTTAGATTTTTAGCTCTAATTTGGAGGGTTAAAAATTAATTACAATTTCTAGGGTTTGATGGTCATTGCAGGCAATATGAGCATCATGATTTTTTGATATTTAATTATAAATATTTATTCTTTAATAAGTCATTAGATGATAAAATTTTAAATTTTATTATTAAACCATGAATTTGTCGCCCTTCTGATTGGGAAGTTTATGACAATAGTCCTATTTACAAAACATATATTGATTAGTCTCACATCCTTCATATAAGAAGTTACTGAAAGAAACTGCACTGTAATTAAATCAAGCCTAATGTATGGATAGTGACCTTAAAATTAACAATTTAAAGAACATGTAATAGATGCTTATTCATTTTTTGATTGTTACTGGAATAATTACTATCTTATTACATTAAAGTGGTAGATAGAGTATAAGTAATTAATAGTAGATACCGACATTATGTGTTAGTGTTGTGAACCACACTAATTATATTGGACCGGTACAGTGTTGGGCAAATTTTGTTTGAGATCCATGCCCAATAACCAAGTGAAGCAGTTTGAAAGAGACTTGGTGTTTGACAGGTGATTTTAGGTGAATTTTGTCAAAACTATTGCTTTTTTGGGTTCATCTCCCTTCTTAGATGTAGTTATAATGTATCTTTTTTGGAAGGTGATTTTATGAGAATTATGTCGAGGTATTTGCTTTTTATTTTCTCTCATCTCCCTTATTAATTATAGTGACAATGTAACTCTATGTAAACCTCTATCCCATAAAAAGTACAGAGACTTCTTCTCCATACAATCCTTACTTCATCGCTTAATCCATGAGACTTGATTTAATATCATCGGTCAAATGCTTTTTCTTATGTTTATAAATTTGGTGGTAAGTGACAACTCGCTTGTTAGGTTCATTTAGTTATGCGCATTTGAAAAAAATGTTAAGTTTTGAATCAGAATATTATATATGAAATAATAAGTATGATAGTTCATATTCATCACACAACCATAACTATATATCTTATAATACAAAAAATCCACAAATAATCTGAATTCACACATAACAAATATAATAAATACAATATAAAGGGCAACTATATTTTTTCTACTTTTATTTTTTTATTATTGATAGGCAGTTGAGTGCCGTGGATATTTTTTCCCTCTTCCTGCGTATCCTAATTGATTTAACTTCCTCCTCCTCCACTATTGGGACTGCATCTTGAATTTCCTGTGTCTCGTGAATAATTAGACTTCTTCTTGGGTTCAAGTTATTCATATTTATCCTAACCAAAAAGTTGAATTGCTTCTCTTTATTTAACACCAACTTGCGGTATTTCCTACTTTCTCCTTTTGTAATAAGTGGAAAAAATTTGATATGTTAGGAATAATAATTAATAATTAGTAATTTAATATGTTAGTAATAATAATTAATAATTAGTTATTACAAGTAGTTATAAATATAGTTCCTACCTTTACAGTGGTTGATTCAATGCACTCTTTGACGTTGTAACCAAGGAAAAATCTTGTCGCTTCAAAAAGTATAACCCTTGCACGTCGTTCTCCATCAGAAACTTCTAGCCTTAATGAGTATATAAAAGAGATGAAAATATTTCATATATATATAATTTAAATATCCCCCACATATCTGGAAATATTGAAATCCCATAATTGTTAATCTCACCTTATTTCATAATCAACATTTTCGATGCTACAATTACTATAATTTGCAGTATCTTGTATAACTTATACTGTCTTGTGGCATTTGTTACAAGAAGAAAACCATGACTCATATTTATTGAGAATCTTTACAATTGTTGCTTTGAATTTGTAAAATAATTCCTGTTCAGTGCCAATAAATAATAGTTTACATTATATTATATGCATATCAATGATTAGTTGGAAAATGTTAAAGTGCCGGTGAGTAGTACCTGTGTTTCAGGAAGTGACCCATCCATAATATTCTCCAATTTCACTTCTTTTTATTTTCTCATTAACTTACTTTGCATAATTTCAAGATCTTGTTTTTTGACCTTTATGATATCACGCCTGCAATTCCTATTAGGTTATCTAAATGTGATACCAAATTTGAGTTAAGTGTGTTTAAAATATATCTGTAGATAATTGTGATATAACAAAATTCATGTCTTGTACTAGGTTTGAAGATTAGTTTCTTTTCCAAAGATTGGATTGATCAGCACACTACTCACAGGTATAGTTCAAATCACATAAATTCCTAGTTTCAATAGGTTATATAAAATTCTTGAATGATTGTTACATGAAATATGTTTTTATATAAAAACATAGAATAGGATGAGGGTTACCTTTATAGATTGACACTCTTACATCACATAAATCAAGAATAGGTTTATCATCATTTAGCTTTTCCAGAAAAACACCATTATTTACCGCGAAATCTCCCAAGAGGGTGTCAAGATCCGGGACTACCCCCTAGTCGTAACACGGTGCTTAGAAACACAAGTGATCCTAAGCTAACCCATGATACTTGTATAACTCGTGAGAAATTGAATATGATACATAAATCTGGAAGAAATAAGCAGACAAGAAGTCTTTTCTAACTAGGTTCAATACAAAAACTGTGTAAAATGATTACAATGCTGGTTATACAAAACAAAACCAAAATCAAATACATCAACTCTACTGACTGTCTATGAAGCCTCCACTAATATTATTGTAGGTAGGCGGGACATGGACCCCAGCTAACTCTAATCAATACAACTGAATAAAATAATAATACTGAAACTATAGTTGACTCGGGTCCTTAAATCAAAAGAACTCTTCACCTGCTAACTAGAAGCTGTAAACTATCGAATTATGATATATGGGCTACAACTGGTACCTACATTATGAGACAATGTAGCACATAAACATATATGTATATCAGTACTTTTGGAATGTACTGATTATGTGGGGGTGAATGCATAAGTAAAACAATAACTGAATATACTCATAGACTTTAAAATAATGCATGCTAAGTGTAGATGACTCACTTTGAGCTTGAATAAAACAAAGGAAGTAAAATCATAAACATGTGCAATGAAGCATAAGGATAAACTTTTTGAGCCATAACACTCAGTTCTAAAATCTTTACTTCTTATTCTATCTTTTGGAGGTTCTTCTAACCAACAGAAACCATATGAGCTATCATGTAGTCCAACGTCTTACCCATATTGGGGAGAGCTGTTCTACCCTTGCCATCAGAATAGAACCTTAACTTGAGTGATCACTATACTTAAACCATATTGGGACTTAAACCTATGATGACACGTTGTTCTAAGGCATGCAACCTTGGACTCATACCCAACTCGGTGCTAATTACTACTTCCATGTTACTTATATGCTCATACTTTAGGAAATCTACCTTAAAATAGCATACGGGTTTATAGAATGAAAACCAGTTATGCTTCTTTTTCTTTAAATCATAATCAAGATAAAAAATGTGGATTCCATATCTTATCTTAAGATCAAAAGATTAGTCTTTGCTTTAAATCTTGGTATAGACTTATCAAAAAAGCTTAAGAGAATCATCTTCTTGAAATTTCAAAACTTGTACTTAGGGCTTATAATTTATATGCTTAAATGCTTACAAATTTGTAACAAAACTTCATGCTCAATAATCTTCCTAAAATAAAAGAGAATTCTTCAAGTCAAGACATAAATAAATGAGAACAATTATGCACTTTAATACTTCAATCTCTTTATAAATCCCTAAACTCAAAACAAGATAATTTGGGTATGAACCCTAATTGCAGTTTATGTAAATTCAACTTTAAAACTAGTTTTGGGCATAAGGATGAAAGGGTATCCTTGTTCATAAACCCCACATACCTTGATTGAAAGAATCCTTAGAAAGAACTTTGAATTAGGAACTTAACTTCTTGATTCTTGAGAGATGACACTTGGATTTTTGTTCTTGGGAATGGAGGAGGGTTTTTTATTTGTTTACTGATTACTTAGGATTAAGAGAGAGGAGTTAATGTGTTTAATACTTCATCAAATCATTTTGAAGTGATTAGGGATGGTTTGGGGGTGTGAAATGACTTTAACACCCTTGATTTAAGTCAAAACGGAGAATTTTTGGCATTGGGCAATAGCCTAGGCGACGCCTAGCCAATCACCCAAGTCAAGGTTAGCAATGCATGGCCAATTGCCTAGCCCTGGACTGGGCGACGCATAGCTAATAGCCTATCCCTTTGTTGGGTGACGCCTAGCCTATCGCACACCCATTCTAGTAGCCTTAGGCGATTGTTAGGAAATGCACAACCCTTTGCATGGCCATAACTTTTCGCTCAGATATCGAATTAAGGAAAAATTGGTATCGTTGGAAAGATAATTTGATTATCTACAATTTGATGGGTCTTAAGCTGCAAAATTAAACATATACATAAAGTTATACTCATCCAAATCTGACTCTTGTGGAGTCAAACACCAAAATTTGGCTGAATCAAAGGCTCTTAACTCACTTTGCTCTAAGTGACTCTTATGAACATATTTCTCACCACATAAACTCTCTTTAATATAGGTTAATGATCATGAAACATAGATTCTAGTATTAACATAGATTAATCTTTAATATAGGTTAATCTCCCCCCTTGGGAACATTCGACCTCGAATGATGGATTGGAACTTATTGAGACTTTAGATGTATGAAATAATTTACACATGACATGTCTGCTAACAAAGGATATAACTCAGTTGAAAATTAAAACTTCTATCATGAAACTGGTTTCTGAGCAGATTTGACTCTATTGACTTATAAGGGGTTAATTCATGCTGAGAGATTAGAACTCACTTGAAATGCTCATGATATGATCTTACATATAGAATTTCAAAGTGATAACTAATGTAATAATATTCCAAGAGTCACTAAGGATGGATTAAACTGCGTAACTTCTCATTAGGAATTATTCCTCAACAAAACACGTATAGGAATCAAAAGAAGAGGGCTTCATGGCATTTCCAAGTACATTATGTAAGCATGAATCATAAGTCAATGAAACTAAGATCTTATAATGGGTGTTACACGGTATGATCTAGAATACTTGGAAAACTAAGATCATTCACTGAACACTTATGAACTGAATCATGACTAAATATCTGAATTTTAGATATGATGCATGGACTGAACTGAATTACCTCATAGAATTGACATACTCATGAAACTTCAGATAGTGAGACTAGATGGGAAGATGGAAAACCATCAGAACTTGTCTTTCTGACTACTAAACTAAATTTCTGTCTATACATACTAAATCATACTGAGAGCTCATACTCAATTAGAGTATTTCTTCAACATTCTTTGCAAGAAGTTCTAATAACATTAGGGAGCAAAGAATTTTGGGCATGATCTGTATAAGAAATCTGAACAAGGAATCTCAACTTAGCTACTACTTTTGTGACATGGAACATAGGCCTATAGAACATAAGCTAGGATAAAATTACTGAGCCTTAGTCAATGCAACTACTAACTTTCAAGCTTAGCGACACTTCTGAAATACTACTTCCTTAACTATAATTTTCCCTTAAATACCATTCTCATTTGATCAACTTATAATTCTCACATGGGAGCATATAACTAATCTAGCTAAAGTCTGAGTTGAGCTACATACTCTCACCATGTTCAAGATTAACCCAAAATCACAAGGTACTGGACATGACACCATAATACTAGTCTGAAACATGAATTCAATACCCCAAGCATTTTCACAACTTCTCATCTCTAAGATAACTCTTCTTATCACTTCAACAACTAAATTCAACCTCTTACTAGGAACTCATTAGCGCACAATGCACTCATCCACTTATATACCAACCTGACATTCAATCCTATCATTATAACCATATACGAACTTCTAGGAAAACACCCATAAAATCCTCTTTCTCATGTTCTCTAAACCTCTATCATTAACAACTTTCTTGCACTATTCTTAAGAAGACACACACAAATCTTAACTAACCATGACGTATACCAAAATCTTGACCCCAATCTTACTTCACACTTATAGCCTTTGATAAAACACGTATACAAAATTTTTTTTGCAACACGAAATATTTACTCTCTCCTATCTAAACAATCTTTCATCACCACTATCATCTCCCCCTTAGATTAAAGCCATCCTTCTAAACTTATGGATCTATTTCGTATCCCTAGGACTGAGCCATAATTTTGTCACTCTAATGTTCTATAGAGAAATGATGAACTCATGTGAATGAACTATATTTAAAACATACTAACTTCATTCTTGGACAATCCCCCTTCACATAGACCATCTTTAACTTTTGCTATCTTCAATAATCATCACGATAGACTTACAATCCCCCCAACAAACATACCTGTCTCATTAAACATCTAACCTGTATCACATTTCTAAACTTATATTTTCCCTAAGCCACGAGAATCAAAATCATACTAAAAGACTCACCATCATCTATCCATAACTCCTTAACTTAGCTATTAAGGACACCATACACTATATAACTATCCTTTTTCCTGTTTAGCAACTCAATGGTACTACTAACCATACATAGCCTTTAATAATCTTAGAAAAGAATGCAACCCCCATATCACCTTGGGTACACATCTAAATCATACCTGCAACATCATACTTAATCTCAAATCAATAATCTTAAATTCTTCCATGCACTGTTTTAGGCCTACTGGTTCACCTCCATATAACTAGCACTACTAACTAAGTAATCATTATTTCCACCTTGATGATCATCCACTATTCAAACTTAGTGTCTAGTGCTAGGCATGATTAACAACACACCCTCACATACTATTCTCACTTGAAAGCTATAAAATAAAACTCCAAGAAACAATAGCCCACTAGAACCTCATAACAACAGAAATCGATCATAATCCTACGGTATACCTTATTAAAATCTATTAGCACATCCTTCTTCTACATATTACGACTATTTACCCATCTATACACCTAAATTACTTTCATAGCTCTATAAGTTTCAACTAAACTCCTTTTGTAACCTCAAGGAAAGCCTAAATTAACAATAAGTAACCACCAAATACTTCATTAATATCCTATACTTTTCTAACACAATAAATACCATAAATAACTCTTTTCCTATTTCAAGCAAACAACAATTCACCTTAACTAATAACTCCTTCTCTACCTTCCACCAAGTAAACTGTACCACATTCATTACCCCTAAAGTAACACACAAGGACATATCATCTCACTACACGTCTATACTCATAGTTCCAACTGTAAGAAGGTTCTAATACTTATGAATCATAATACTCTAGGTCAAAATATCCCTCAAATGCGAACTCTATTTAACAATCTGGGTTTATACTATCTCCTCTCATGAGCACTATCTGGATAAAAGAGGTTAATGAGGAATCTGAATACATAACATATTCTTTCTTAACTGCACAAGTCATATGGATGAGGACATAAGCTTTCAACTTAAGGGACTCATAACACACTAGCGAGCTCCTCTTAAGCCCCTTGTGTGACTCCTAAAGTTACTGCTAGTAAATTTTGGAGCAACATCTTAGGAGAAATTAGAATCTCGTACTTATGTTATCTCGAAAGTCCTAGATTGAGAATTATGGAGTAACACACGAATCGACAGAAGTTTCTAAAAGAACAACTTTACTGCACAATCTAGAGTATGTAAGAAAAGAGACATTTCTTAAATGTCCTGTAGCCTCTCAAAGAAAAGTACCGACGTATTCGTACCATTCCTTAAGACTCTACTAGACACGGATTCATAAACACCCTAGGACACTTGAACTCTGTGCTCTGATACCAAGTTTGTCACGATCCAGAATTGCCCCCTAGTCGTAATATGATGCTTAGAACCACAAGTAATCCTAATCTAACCCATTATACTTGTATAACTCGTGAGCAATTAAATATATTATGTAAAACTAAAAGAAATAAGCGAAAAAGAATTCTTTGCTAATTAGGTTCAATACAAAAACTGTGTAAAATAATTACAACTCTGGTTATACAAAATAAAACCAAAATCAAATATATCAACTCTACTGATTGTCTATAAAGCCTCTACTAATATTGACTATAGGTAGCCGGGACATGGACCCCAGCTATCTCTAATCAATACAACTGAATAATAGAATGATGTTGAAACTATAGTTGACTCAAGTCCTTAAATCAAAAAAACTCTTCACCTGCTAACTGGAAGTCGTAAACTATCGAATTATGATGTGTGGGATACAACTGGTACCACATTATAAGGAAATGTAGCACATAAACATATATATGGATCGGTACTTTTGGAATGTACTGAGTCTGTGGGGGTGAATGAATAAGTAAAACAATAATTGAATATACTCATAGACTTTAAAATAATTCATGCTAAGTGTAGATAACTCACCTTGAGCTTGAATAAAACAAAGGCTATAAAATCATAAACATGTGTAATGAAGCATAAGGATCAACTTTGTGAGACATAACACTTAGTTCTAAAATCTTTACTTCTTATTCTATCTTTTGGAGGTTCTTCTAACCGACATAAACCATGTGAGTTATCATGGAGTCCAACATCTTACCCACATTAGGGAGAGTTGTTCTACCCTTGCCATCAGAATAGAACCTTAACTTGAGTGATCACTATACTTAAACTATATTGGGACTTAAACCTACGATGGCACGTAGTTCTAGGGCATGCGACCTCGGTCTCATACCCAACTCGGTGCTAAATACTACTCCCATGTTACTTATATGCTCATACTTTAGGAAATCCACCTTAAAATAACATAAAAGTTTATAGAATGAAAACCAGTTATGCTTCTCTTTCTTTAAATCATAATCAAGATAAAAAACGTGGATTCCATATATTATCTTAAGATCAAAAGATTAGTCTTTGCTTTAAATCTTGGTATAGACTTATCAAAGGAGCTTAAGAGCATCATCTTCTTGAAATCTCAAAACTTGTACTTAGGGCTTATAATATATATACTTAAATGCTTAGAAATTTATAACAAAACTTCATGCTCAATAATCTTCTTCAAATACTTTAATAATTTCAGTCAAGATAATGAAATAAAAATCATAATATGAATCTTATAAATCAAAGCACGAGCATATGTAATCTTGATGCACTTAAAGCCTTGAATCTTATGCTTTCTTTCATATAACTTGTAACACAATATCATGCTTAATACTCAATTGAAAATCTTTAATCAATGTGTCAAATCATACTCATGGTATTCAAATCATAAAAGAGATTTCTTCAAGTCAAGACTTAAATAAATGAGAACAATTATGCACTTTAATACTTCAATCTCTTTATAAATCCATAAACTCAAAACAAGATAATTTGGGTATGAACCCTAATTGCAATTTATGTAAATTTAACTTTAAAACTAGTTTTGAGCACAAGGATGAAAGAGTATTCTTGTTCATAAATCCCACATACCTTGATTGAAAGAATCCTTGGAGAGAGCTTTGAATTAGGAACTTACCTTCTTGATTCTTGAGAGATGACACTTGGATTTTTATTCTTGGGAATTGAGAAGGGTTTTTGATTTGTTTAATGATTGCTTAGGGTTAATGGAGAGGATTTAATGTGTTTAATACTTATCAAATTATTTTAAAGTGATTAGGGACGGTTTAGGGGTGTGTAATGACTTAAACACCCTTGATTTAAGTCAAAATGGAGCATTTTTGGCACTGGGCAATGACCTAGGCGACACTCAGCCAATCGCCTAGCTCAGGGCTAGGCGACGCATGGCTAATCGCCTATCCCTTTGCTGGGCGACGCCTAGCCAATCATAAACCTATTCCAGTAGCCTTAGGCGATTGTTAGGCGACGCACAACCCTTTGTATGGCCATAACTTTTTGCTCGGGTATCAGGTTAAGGCGAAATTGGTATTATTGGAAAGCTAATTTGATTATATATAATTTTATGGGTCTTAATCTGCCGAATTCCACATATACATAAAGGTATAATCATCAAAAGCTGACCCTTGTGGAATCGAACACCAAAATTTGGCCGAATCAAAGGCTAAGGCTCACTTTGCTCTAAGTGACTCTAATGAACACATTTCCAACCTTATAAACTCTCTTCACACTATGTTAATGATCATGAAATATGGATTCAAGTATGAATCACAGGACTAGAGTTTACACACGTAGGATTGAAGGTCTGATTTCTAGCTTCGAAATGTATGGGGTATTACAGAGAGTAATAGTTGCTCGCTCCTGGTTGAATTTTTAGTTAGAATCATATAGTAAATAATCTATGTATAGTTAAGAATGAGTATCTATAAATCACCTTTCATTGGTAATAATAATCTCTTTTTTTTTTGCTATTTCCTATTTCGATGATGGAGACTTTTACAACTAAGATGCAAATCAAGTCTGAAAATTGTGCACTTAAAATAGAGATATGCATAAGTAATTAACTATGGTCTAAACAATCTGAAAGTTTTTTAGCATGCTCTAATGATACAAAACTATTAGAGAAGTTGTTAGTTGAGATGTCATGAATAAACGTTTTTACTATGGTCTTATCTGTAAAAGACAATTCAATTTCTTTGTGAATTGAAGAGTAGTTGGGGTTGACGCGGTTCAATCAACCATTAGAAATGTAGTAACACTTATTGGGCTTCAACAAGTCCTTCCATGTTTTGTTATGCTTGTTGAATAAGGTTGACTGAATCTTTGTCCCCTTGTATTGATTTAAACAACATTTTATGTCATCAATAAAGACAATCTAAATGATAGTATAACCAACATAACATATAAATGATCTAAATGATAGTATAACCAACATAACATATAAATGATAGTACCTCTTCGTCAACTAATATTATAGTCTTGAAAGAGGCTCTATTCCTTGCATTCTTATAAGGTATTATTGATCCCCTATGAATAACTAATACTTTTATAACCCTATTTACAGAGTATTTGGGTATCTTGTTAATAGGTACACTTTGTTTAGATAGTTCCGCTTCCGTTAGCATATTGGATGAACCTGAATGTTTGAAGTTCATAGTTAAAAAACAAATTTCTTAACAAAGAAACTTAAAATGTCAGATATTTGAATACCACTGATTTCTTATTTCAAACTGAAAGGAAATTTGTAAATGTAAAATCATAGAGTGAAAAAAATCATATAGATGAATTATATACGAGGATTCAAACGTACTGGAATATACTATGGTTATATATATATATATGATATTGACTTTCTTTTTGGAGAAAATTATGCGTAGCAAGCAATAACTGCTATTATACTTTCATGAGTCTTAGGTGTTGATGATTAACTCATGGATAGAATATTTTTTCAAATATTTGCTACAAGTAATGGGTATAGATCTACAAATCAACAACTATTTTTTAGCATGATGTACATAGAAAAAGATTTGTCCATTGTTAATGATATACGATTGAAGATAATATTGCAATTGATTCTTTAGGATGGAGGTGTAGGTGAAGAGGTTTTTGAATACATCTATACATTAATTAAATTGAATGAAACTTATAATTTTTTATTTATAGAGGTGGTTGTTGCCAAAAACTCTTAAAGTTGTGCCGATATAGAAAATAGAGGTAGTCAAACAGATGATAGAAAGCCATGATACGAATAGCCTGCTACTAAAATCAAGCTCTGTTACAGTCTATAATTGTAATTAATTAGTATTGATGGATAAATCAATAGTTGTAAAGTGAAAACACTGAGAAGGTGCAAGAAGAAGTTAACTGAACCTTAAGATATTCACAGAAGATGGAGTTTGATGAGAATTTTTTATATGGTGCGCTATTTTATAGATGGTGAAATAAAGTGATGGAAATGCTTTGAAAGGGCACCATTTCCCAGCTTATGCAACTAATGAGGGAAAGGAGATGTGTGCAAAGCATTGCTTTACGTCTGATGGTTGTCTTGAATTTTGAAGCATTTTTTTAAAATGTTGCATAGTTTTAGTAGGTTTTATTTGGGTAATTATGTTTTTTAGAGCAATTAGGATGGTAAAATTATAATTTTCTATTTAATAAATGCCCTATACAAAAACTTGTCTCTTATTTTTATCATTATTATTATATCATCTTAAATTAATTAGTAGGGTTGTCTTTTATTGAAGACTGGTAATTTTTGGCTTGACTTCCACCTGCACCGCTAAGACCACCTTGTATCTACGTATAAATTATTCAATCGATGGTCTCGTTAACTCATCTTCTTCACTCTTTTCATTATCAACCTCAAACGGTGTTGCATAGCTACCTTTTAAATATGTACTTTAATCCTCGACCCAAGGCTCTTCTATATAGGGTATACTACTCGGTGCGGTGAAGATTTGCTAAAATATATAAAATATGCAATCGGAAGATGCCGTTTTTAATTTAAAGAAGTTTAAGAAATAAAATGTATTGTGATAAAGCTGAGCAGAATGTATGGATTGTCACATTCAAATTCAAACAATAAGAAACTCATTTTACATGATTATTACTTTTTACAGTTTTAGTAAAATAGTGACTATCCTACCGCAATGATAGATAAAGTATAAGAAATTAGACAGAGATGTCACCATTATGTGTTAGTATTCTAAACAAAGTAAATTCTATTGGGCCACTTAAGTTAAATGGTTTGATGTTCTGACAGGCCACCACTAAGTAAAGAAATTTTAAAGGAACATGCCAAGTAGCATATCCCTGAATGCTAACATTTCGTGCTCTCATATGTTTCTTTGTCTGATTTTATACAATCAAAAGAGAACTGTAAATGATTATCGATTTTGGAGACTGACCTCGGTAAGTTGTTAGATGATAGTTAGTCGTGCAAATAATTTGTCAAATTAAGAGTTTTGCAACTTTGGCGTCATAACAAGGAAATGGAGCGAACAAGTTTGATCATATAGTTATAAAAAAATAAAACTTACATTAATATTATTTTGTTCGAGATGAATTTTTCTGCCAGTTACTCTTTTATATTGAGGCGTAGAGTAGATTTCACACTAAGGAATGTAAGGAACAGAAGTATTAAATTTTTTCCATTACAATTGTTTTAACGATTGAACACATCCTATGGTCAGAACTAAGTGTAGTTTCGACAAAAGAACACATTGTCGGGATAAAAAGAATGTGTAGTTTCGAAAAAAGAACACATTAACACATTGTAGGGATAGAAACAATTACAGAGCGTGTAGTACAACTCTTTTACAGATAGAAGACATGCAATGTTTAGTATCGACTGTGTTTTACACAAAAGAACACATCCTATATTTATTCATGGTATTTGGAATACGACTTCATAAAAGTTGATTTCATAATCAAGGCTAATTTAATCAAATATTTGTTTTAGCGAAAGGAAAAATCTTATGTTCATTTAGGTAGTGTAAAATTAATTCCATGTGTTATGAAAAAGTGAAATCAGTAAATTATATAGAGTGATATGATGTTTCTTTTAAAGAAAGTGTATGGTTGGATAGTCACAAGGCATACCTATTTGTTATCATCAAAGTTGAATATATGGAATTTTTTTTTTTTGGGTGTTAGTCAGCGTGTTTATATGGATTATATTGAAGCTTTGAATTTCTTTTGTCTCTCTCACTTCTTAGTTCTAGTATCATCCCCTGCTCCTACTTACCTTCTTTTAATGTTCCTCGATGTAGTATTTCTATAGCAGTATAATTATAATTTCAGTGTAAAGTGAGTTGTGTTCCCTAGTGGTTACACATGTGTGGCATTTGATAGATATGGAATAGTTTTTTATAAAGATTTGTGGTTGAAGGACATCAACGTAGACTCTGTTAGCCATATTTGTGAGTTGTTATTTGCTAATTGGAAATATATTTCTGTGGTTGTTGTCAGTAGATCTTTTAAGTTGAATACAGTGATATAAGAAAACTTGAGTAACATTAGCAGGTGCTTGAATGTTTTGGCCGCATATAAAATTATTACACATCATTGTCGTATAATCGTATACAAGTTGATTATTGCTTGGAATGTAGCAAGAGGGAAGAGGTTGAGTCCAGAATATGCCAAGCTGCATTTTGAAATTATGATATTTCCCTTCAAGAATTTCACTTGTTGTATCCAAAGAAATTATGAAAAGTTACAGAATTAAGTGCCCTGACATGAACCTTAAGGACAAGTTTACCTTTAGCGGCTGGAGTATTATTGTGAACAAACCTAATTCTATTGGGCGTGTTAAAGTGTTCGTGAAGGTCGGGTAGAAGCGATGTTTCAGCGTTGGGTTTATTTAGTTAGGAGGGAATATCAGTAAATTAAGTTTAAGTTATTTGAGTTAGTGCTTTGAAGGTATTATAGATATAGATATATATGGTGATAATATTGTAGGAATTTAAACAACTAAGGTAGTATATGTGGGAAAAGTTTAGATGTGTTTTTGGCTATTATTTGTAAAAAAAATACTTATATAATTTTTTTAATAGCATGTTTACATGTTAATAGTTATTGAGAAATACGCTAGGACTTCCGCAACTAAGACAGAGTCATCTAACATACGGCGTGGAAGATAAATCGTATAAACCTTCTATATTTTCATGGAAGCATTCAAACATAGCGCTCTCATTCCAGCCAGCACCCCATCGCGGAGAAGGCATTCGAATGTTGTATACAAGAAAGTTGATGATCATGAGAGTAGAGTATAAAAGTAACACATAGATGCTGTTAAGACAAAGTTTCATACAAGGATTTATAACATTGTTTATCCTTTTATGGATTCACATAGTTTAGATTTTTACTTATAAAGTGATTTGTTGCAGTAGGAAAAGAATCTAAGTTTTTTGGTTCTGTAATTTATCACCATAACATAGTTAGAGATGACTGTAAAATATTCACACATAATTATTACAGTAAAAAATTGACAATTATAATGGATTTAATAAATATTTCATATTCAAAAGGTATACATATGTCAACATAAACAAATATATTCACATTCATTATTTGAATGACGGATGTAGGTGTGTCCAAATTGTGTGACCCTTAAATAGCGCCTTAGTGGTTTCAGCCAGAATTGTGAAAAAATATGCGTACTCCTTAACAACAGTGTTGTTTGTAAACATCAGTTCAACTTGTTTATGCACAGAAGAGTATTTGGGGTTGATGCGATCCAAGCGACCATTGACAATGTAGTAAGAATTATTTGGCTTCAAGAAGTCCTTTCATATTTTGATATTCTTATTGAACAAGGTTTCCTGAATCTTTTTCTCCTACTTTTGATTTAAGCAACGATTGATAGCAGGAATAAAGTAAATACAAATGATAGTATAATGGGGTAACAACAAATGATTTTACCTTTTCGATGACTAATTGTGTAGTTCTCAAAGTGCCATTATGCGTCGAGGTCTTATAAGGTATTACTGATTTCCTTTTAAGAACTAATACTTTAATAATACAACCAGCTGAGTAAGTAGATATATTGTTGATAGGTACACTTTGTTATGATAATTCTACATCGGTCAGTTTGTTGGACGAACCTGAATGGTAACATACATTGTTACAAAGTAAAAATCATAAGAAAGAGATATTGAATATAAAAAATTTAGGATTTGCCAAGAAAGTAGTTTAAAGCTGTAGAAAGTACAATTACATTACAAAGGTAGATAAAAAACGAGTGACAGATTTGTATCAAACCATAACTACGCTCTTGCTAAAACATATACAATAAGTATTTAAAAAAATGATTCAATCCGCGGGATACAGAGAATGGTGACTTGCTTTAACAAGCACAAAGTTTATTATTGGCCGTAAAAGTGAAATATGATCGGTACAATATGATTTGAATATGTGATTTGAAATAGTCGATAATCTGTAGTGAAAACAAAAAATGGTAAAAATAGAATGGAGAAGATAACTTTGGGTTTTATTATGGAACATTAAACATGGGTGAATAGGAGTAAGGCGGAATGCCTATTTGACGGATCTGGATATGTGATCTGAAATAGAAAGAAACTTGATTGTGACAAATGAAAAATAAGTAAAGTGATGGAGCGACAAATGGAAAATAATTAGAACAATGTGAAATTGAATGATGTAGATGGCTTATTTAAACAAAAAGTAATTTTTGTTATTGAGGAGTAAGGATGCTAATTTGGGTCTTACTGTAAGACCCTGTAAGATCTTAGCTCAATATAGCTCACTATTGCATGATAAAGTGTTCCATGAGTTAGAAAATTACACTAAGTGTTAGGACTTAGTCATATCCAAATCCCTTTAAACTTTGATGATTTTATTTTCGATCTTTCCTACCTCGAAATGTTAATTTTTAAGTTGATTCATGATTGGGGTTATCAATAATACATCTCGGGTGAGTTTTGGAATTTTTGGACGAGCGTAGGGGTGTGTTTGGATCACCAAAATAGTAGCAACACTGGGATAAGTCCGCGGCGCGCCCTCTAGTGCACTGCTAGGGATGCCCACGGCAGATCTCGTGACGCGTGGGTCAGTCCATCGATCCAGAGCCTGCGGCGCGTGCCCCATTGCCCGCCCCTTATTTTCTAGCTTTTGTTCTCATTTTTTCAAGGGTAATTGGGTCTTTTCCCTTCACCCAATTGGTCTATAACACGGGATTAAGGGCCCCAAAAGAATAATTTTTCATCTTATTCACAAAATTCTCTCAAAAGAAAGCATTCTCTCTCAAGAACAAACCCTAGCTTCTTAAAAAGTAACAAGGGGGTTCAAGCTGAATTTTCTAGAAAATCAACAAAAACCTTCACAAATTAATCAATTAAGGTATGTGTGATGTTCATCCATGGGACTTTTTACCCATGGAGTCCAAAAATCCATCTTTGTATTTTAAACTATGAAATTACACGTTTATGATAAATTATTTTCATGAAGTTTTTATGAATTTTGATTAGACATTATGTTTGCAATTGTTTCCATGGGAATCAATCCTTACATGTTAGAATGATAATATTTTCATTTTAAATTCCTGCTTCATGGTTTTAGAATTAAAGCTATGTTATTACTATATGCTTAAATCATTCCCATGCTTTAACTCATGACCCTCATGTGTTTGATGAAATGCTTAAGTATTAAATTTGGAACAATGATCCCCTTTTTATGGTCTCAAAGCTATCATGTGTTCCCATTATTACTCTATTGAGTCCCGGAAGGTAATGAACACCCTCTACTTAGCTGTTTTACATAGTTTTAATAATTATAGTATGGTTTCAGATAAACCATGAGCATCATCATTCAGTCAGTTAATACGATTAGTTGTTAGTTCAGTTAAACATAGTTCAGTCCAGATATCAGTGTTAGTTTAGTCGGGAGTTAGATTTAGCAGCGAGTGAACCTAGGGATGAGGGATCACCCGTCAGTTAGGAGTGGGTCCTTAGTAGCAGTCCCTAAGTTCCATAACTACGTAGCCAGCGTAGGATTATGAGATGTCACCCACCAGATTAGGACTGACAATCTTAGAGATTTCACTGGCCAGTTTAGGACTGACAATCTCTTAAGGGTCACCCGCCAGTTTAGAATTGGCCCACTAGTCTTTTAGGATAATAACTTAGTGGATCCAGACAGCCATTGTTAGTACCCATGGCACAGTACTAACACCCTTCTAACTAGGGTCACAGGTTGGACCCTGATTAGCTCAGATTAGGGCATGTTGGTTAGATGATACCTCCCACAGTCTCGATTTAGTATTCAATACAAAATTCAGTTCAGGATTTCTTGACCATATCATATAGATTTGCAGTTATTCAGTTATCAGATTTCAGTATTGCAGTTTACAGACTATTTCAGTATCATGTTATATGCTTGGTTATGCATTCTCAGATTTTACTGCTTTCACACATATTTAGCATAAGTTATCTCATGTTATTCAGTCAGTCAGTATTTTATGCACATAAACCTATGTATTTCAGCCTAACCTCATCTCATATACCAGTACATTCAAAGTACCGACCACATACTTTTGTAATACCCCGTACTTTTCCTAGCTAATTTCATCTCAAGAATGTCTAGTATTAGCTTCTAAATTGAATGATGGATATTCCATGAGGAATTTTCAAGATTTTCACTTTTTGTCATGTGGGAAATTCAATAAGCTTTCCATTGATATAAGATTCGCCCAAATCCGATAACCGGGTAAGAAGTTACGACTATTTCAAGTTCCCATTATAAAACAACGCCATATTAGTCAGTGGCGCACTGCACCACAAGAGGAAATGGCATTTGGAAAATTCTAGTAGGGGTCTGTGATTATGGCACGTTGTGCCAGGGCCCAAATTTAGAATTTATCCTTTTCCTGTGTCTTAGCGTGATTTCCTCCGCATCACGCAAAAGTTCCATGTCGCAAAAGAAGGATCAACGCGATGGCTCAGCATCGCGCCATCCCTCAATTTCCTAATTGTCAAATTCCAGTGACACAGCACAACAGCGCCGCATCGCGCCAGGGGTTCAGTTCAGGAAAATTTTACTAAAATTAAATGACGCGTCCAGGGTAAAAAGAGTCAACCTTCCACCCCTATTTAAGCCCTTTAACATGTGATTCAACCATTTTCACCAGAAATACGCTCCCTTCTCTCAAAAACCTCTCAAGAACAAGCTAGGATTTTCATAGAAGATTCAGAATTAGGAATTTCCTCCATCAATCTTCACGAAATCATGAACTAAGGTATGCATAGTATTCATTCATGGACTCCTTTCATCCATGAAGCCCCAGAATCCCTTTTCTAAATTCAAGTTTATGGATTTTCTTATGAATTTCATGATTGGGCTTCTTTTGTTCAAGTGTATAATGAGAAATTGAATTCTACTCCATGTTGGGTGATAAATTCTATGTGGGTTAAATTATTATAGATATAGATTCATGCAAACCTATGATTAAACCCGTGAATGATAAAATTTGAATTGAGCCATGATGTTTAATTATTGTACAATGATGTTTACATGTACCATGCCTACAATATGTTTGATTAAATGCCTAGATAAAGGAAAAGTGCCTAACTAGCATGATACCGTGAAATCCCCATGTATGTACAAGTTATGCCTATCACATGTTTTGATGAAATGCTTCTATAAATGTATTATGGATTATAATGTTAGTTATATGTTCAAGTAAGTTATGCTTGGTCTGTTTCCTTCCATCGAGTCCTGAGGGTACTCGTACCTGAAACATTAGCTGTGTGCCTAGAGCCAAGTCATGTTTTCACGATACTCTCAGTTAAGCTATGAATCCTTAGATTTCAGACAGTCTTGTGACTCAGGAAATCTCCATGATCTCATGAACTCAGCCAGTTGTCAGATATCAGTAGTATTTTGTCAGTCAACAAAAATTCATAAATTCAGCTTATGTTCAGTTCAGTAAATCATGTTTAGTGTCCATTCAGATGGGAGTAGAAATTAGCACCGAGTGAACCCAAGGATGGGGACACACACTATCAGATGAGGGTGTGATCCTTAGCAGTCATCCTTGCATTCCAGAACTATGTAGCCAGCATAGGTTGAGACATCAACATTGTTGATGAGGTGGATAAGCACTGTCAGATAAAGGCGCCACCGTTCTCGTATAGGGGACACTATTAGATGAGGGTCACCCACAACTTGTCCTTACCGGTGGAGCGGTATTGACACCCTTCTAATTGGGGTTACAGATTGGACCTCAACTCAGCCATAATAAAGTATCAGGGGAATGTCGATTAGATAACTACTTCCCACATTTTAATGTTACAGAATTAAGACTGTCAGATATAATCAATCAGTCTCAGTAATAGAACTTAGATAGTTCTTCAAATTTTAGGATTGTCAGATACAATCAACTCAGATACATAATAGAACTCAAATAGCTCCATCAGATTCAGGACTGTCAGATACAGTCACTCATGTTATCAGTTATATTCAGATTCAGTAATCATGTTATCACAGTATTAGTATTAGTTGTTATGTTTTATGCATGTATTCTCACGCTCATGATAGTTAGTCAGTTATTATTATTGTTCATGTATATGAACCCCATGCATTAAGCCTACCTCACATGCATACCAGTACATTCAAAGTACTGGCGTATTTGCACTATGGTGTCTTATACCATAAGTTCAGAGACACGAGCTCCAGATCAGCAGTAGATTCCAATTTCAGCAGTCAGAGTTAGAAGTGAGTCCTCATCATTCGAGGACATGATTATTTCTCTATTATCTCATTAATTAGTTTATTAGTTAGAGTTAGTTGGGGACATGTCCCACCAACTTCTTACTCAGACAGTTCAGTCATTTAGTGGATTTTTAGACTATCATGTTTCAGACTTTAGTATATTTAGTTTTGTTTTAGGTATTTTATTACCCCATACAGATGTTATATCATTCAAATCATGTTCAGTACTGAACCTTATGGCCTTTCAGTTCATGTTTCCAAATTATAAAGTATTTTATGCAGTATTCAGGTACAGATATCAATCATGGGTTAGCTTGTGGTCCTTCCGGGTCATGAGCACCATGTAGCATTCCGAGTACCAGATTCGGGGCGTCAAAAACTTGGTATCAGAGCCTAATATTCAATAGAGTCCTAAGAAGTCTGAAAGCCGCATCTAGTAGAGTCTTTTGCATGGGTATGTTGCGCACCACATTTATGTACATGAGGCTATAAGATGTTTTAGGAATAGTTTTCCCTCTTTCAGTATTCATGTCGTGCCAGTGAGCATAATATCAAGTCAATCTATCAGTCTAATCCGTTTCTCCCATTCTTCTACAGAACATACCTCCTAAAAGAAGAAATGGAAATCAGTCTGCCCCTCAGCCCGAGGATCCTTTGGGTAATCATGTTTCTCATGTGGAGTTTAGGGCCGCATTCACTACTCTTGCTCAGTCAGTTACTGCTCAAAATGTACGGCCAGTAGTTATTCCAGCCAACCCAGTGGCCAATTCAGCAGTAGCTAGGATTTGGGACTTCACCCGAATAAATCCTCCATCCTTTCTCGGGTCTAAGGTAGATGAGGACCCTCAGGAATTCTTTGATTAGGTTTAGAAGGTGACACACATCATGGGGGTGACTACTTTTGAGAGTGCTGAGCTAGCTATATATCAGTTGTAGGATGTGGCTCATATTTGGTTCAAACAGTAGAAAGCAAAGGGGTCAAATGATGAAGGTCCTATAGAGTGGGAGGAGTTTTTCACTGTATTCTTAGACAGATTCTTTCCCTAAGAGCTTAGGGAGGCTAAGGTGCTAGAATTCATCAACCTCAGGTAGGGCAATATGATGGTGAAAAAGTATTCTTTTAAGTTTACTCAATTAGCCAGATATGCCCCTTATGTGGTTGTAGATAGCAGAGGCAAGATGAGTAAGTTCTCTTCAGGGGTGAATGATAGCATGGTTAATGAGTGCAGATCTGCCATGATGAATAGTGACATGACTTTATCCAGGCTTATGACTCATGCTCAGTAGATAGAGAGCAAAAGATTAAGCAGAGAGAGAAGCTGAATAAGAGAGTAAAGACAGGTAGTTTCAACTTTGCTCAGCCTAAATTAGAAGGAGGAAACCACTTCCAGTTTCGTCCTAAGTCATCAGTTCCAGCCCCTTCTTCATCCAGTGATCCAGTTCCTAAGTTCAGAGAGGATAACAAAGATAGAGCGCCAGGCTCTAAGTCCCAGGGAAGTGTTAGCAGTGGCTACACCTATCCTCTTTGCCAGACTAGTGGCAAACACCATCAGGGTATTTACAGAGCTGCCAGTGGTATTTGTTTCAGATGTTGCAAGCCAGGCCACTGAGTCAGTGACTGTCCTCAGCGAGGTCCTCAGGGTCAGCAGAATCACTCCTCAGCTCAGTTCGGTCGCCCAAATTAGCAGGGTGCCACCTCCAGCACTACTAGTAGGAAACACCCAAATCGTCTCTATGCTCTTTAGTCCCAACAAGATTAGGAAAATTCTCCTGATGTGGTTACCGGTATGTTACAGATCTTTCATATGCATGTTTATGCTTTTCTAGATCCAGGAGATTCTTTGTCTTTTGTTACTCCTTATATAGCAGGCGATTTTGGAATAAGTCCCAAAATCCTTGCAGAGCCCTTTTCAGTCTCTACTCCAGTGGGTAAAACCATCATAGCCCAACGGGTATACAGGAACTGCCCGGTTATGAAATTTCAGAAAGTAACTTTAGCAGACTTAGTCGAATTAGAGATGACAGATTTTGATGTCATTCTCATCATGGATTGGCTTCATTCCTGCTATGCCATAGTTGGCTGTAGAAACAGAACAGTCTAGTTTTAATTTTCGAATGAACCCGTCCTGGAGTGGAAGGGTAGTACTTCAGCGTTCTGGGTACCAGATTCGAGGCGTTACAAACTTGATATCTAAATAATGTGTTTATCATCTTTTTCGAGTTAAGGACACTAGTTCCGAAACTCCTAGCCTTGAATCAGTTCCAGTTGTAGGTGAATATTCGGATGTCTTTTCTGAAGATCTTCTAATTGGTTGGTTTGAAGTTAGTGAGGCCTCAATTATAGGGCCTTACTTGGTATTCGATGCCTTAGAAAAAGTCCAGTTCATTAGAGAAGACTTCGTGCTGCTCAGAGACGACAGAAGTCTTATGCAGATGTTCATAGAAAAGATCTTGAGTTTGAGATTGGTGACTATGTATACCTAAAGATCTCTCCAATGAAGGGAGTGAAGCAGTTTGGCAAGAAAGGGAGACTCAGTCCCCGATATGTTAGTCCCTTTAAGATTCTCAGTCAATTCGGCAAGGTAGCTTACGAGCTTGAATTGCCTTCAGATCTAGCCTCAGTTAATCCAGCCTTTTATATCTCTTTGCTCAAGAAGTGCATAGGTGACCCGTCAGTAGTAGTCCCTATTCAGAGCATTGATGTTCAAAATATCCTCTCTTGTGAAGAGATTCCATTCAATATCTTAGACAATCAGACTCGTAGATTAAGAAACAAAGAGGTCCCTCTAGTTAAGGTTCTTTGGCAAAATCAGTCCGTCGAGGGAGCTACTTGGGAAGCATAGGCAGACATGCATACCAAGTACCCTCACCTCTTCTTCGACAACTCAGATCAAGCTCAAGGTAACAGTTCTCCTTAAGCTTACTCAGTTTCATGTTCAATGTTCATCACAAACTTGGTATGCAGCTTCATGCTCATGTTCCCATTAGAAACTTGGTATCAAGTACCATTGCATATTCAGTCATGCACACATGTATAAGTTCAGTTATGTAATTATGCATCAGACATGCATTCTCATTATGAGAAACTTAGTCCTTCAGAACACTCAGTCATGTATTTATGAATCAGTTACACATGCATCAGATATGCATGTTCAGTATTATATGTTCAGCTTTTCAGTCATGAGATCATGTTTTAGTTATTCATGTTTAGTATGTACGTCATTTGTCTTTTCTCCCCTCCCAGTCAGTCTCATTCAAGGATGAATGTTCTCAAGGGGGAGATATTGTAATACCTCATACATTTCCTAGCTAATTTCATCTCAAGAATGTCTAGTATTATCTTCTAAATTGAATGATGGATATTCCATGAGAATTTTTCAAGATTATCACTTTTAGTCATATGGGAAATTTAATAAGCTTTCCATCGATATAAGATTCGCCAAAATTCGATAACCGGGTCAGAAGTTACGACTATTTCAAGTTCTCATCGTGAAACAGCACCATATTAGTCAGTGGCGCGCCGTGCCACAAGAGGAAATAGCATTTGGAAAATTCCAGGAGGGGTCCACGATTATGGCGCGTCGCGCCAGGGCCCAAATTCAGAATTTTTCCTTTTCTAATGTCTTAGCGCAATTTCCTCCGCATCGCGCCAAAGTTCAAGGTCGCAAAAAAAGAGTCAACGCAATGGCTTCACGTCGCGCCATCCCTCAATTTCCCAATTGTCAAATTCTAGTGACATGGCGCAATAGCGCCGCGTCGCGCCAGGGGTTCAGTTCGGGAAAATTGTACTGAAATTAAATGACGTGTCCAGGAAGGGTCAACTTCCCACCCCTATTTAAGCCCTTTAACACATGATTCAGTCACTTTTCACCCAAAATACGCTCTTTTCTCTCAAAAACCTCTCAAGAACAAGCTTGGGTTTTCATAGAAGATTCAGAATCAAGAATTTCCTCCGTCAATCTTCACGAAATCACGAACTAAGGTATGCATAGTGTTCATTCATGGACTCTTTTAATCCATGAAGCCCAAGAATCCCTTTTCTAAATTCAAGTTTATGGATTTTCTTATGAATTTCATGATTGGGCTTCTCTTGTTCATGTGGATAATGAGAAATTGAATTCTACTCCATGTTGGGTGATAAATTCTATGTAGGTTAAATTATTATAGATATAGATTCATGCAAACCTATGATTAAACCCTTGAATGATAAAATTTGAATTGAACCATGATGTTTAATTATTGTACAATGATGCTTACATGTACCATGCCTACAATATGTTTGATTAAATGCCTAGATAAAGGAAAAGTGCCTAACTAGCATGATACCATGAAATCCCCATGTATGTACAAGTTATGCCTATCACATGTTTTGATAAAATGCTTCTAGAAATGTATTATTGATTATGATGTTAGTTATATGTTCAAGTAAGTTATGCTTGGTCAGTTTCCTTTCATCGAGTCCTGGGGGTACTCGAACCCAAAATATTAGCTGTGTGCCTAGAGCCATGTCATGTTTTCACGATATTCTCAGTTAAGCTATGAATTCTTAGACTTCAGACAGTCTTATGACTCAGGAAATCTCCATGAGCTCATGAACTCAGTCAGTTATCAGATATCAGTAGTATTTCATTAGTCAACGAAAATTCAGAAATTTAGCTCATGTTCAGTTCAGTAAATCATGTTCAGTATCCAATCAGATGGGAACAGAAATTAGCACCGAGTAAACCCAAGGATGGGGACACACACTATCAGATGAGGGTGTGATCCTTAGCTGTCATCCTTGCATTTTAGAACTATGTAGCCAAGATAGGTTTAGATATCAACACTGTCGATGAGGGTTGATAAGGTGGATAAGCACTGTCAGATAAGGGCCCCACCATTCTTGTATAGGGGAAACTATCAGAAGAAGGTCACCCACAACTTGTCCTTACCGGTGGCATGGTATTGACATCCTTCTAATTGGGGTTACGATTGGACCCCAACTCAGCCATAATGGCATATTAGGGGCATGTCGGTTAGATAACTACTTCCCACAATTTCATGTTATAGAATCAGGACTGTTAGATATAGTCAATCAGTCATAGTAATAGAACTCAGATAGTTCTTCAGATTTTAGGACTATTAGATACAGTCAACTCAGATATAGAATGGAACTCAGATAGCTCTATCAGATTCATGACTGTCAGATATAGTCACTTATGTTATCAATTATATTCAGATTCAGTAATCATGTTATCATAGTATTAGTGTCAGTTGTTATGTCTCATGCATGTATTCTCATGCTTATGATAGTTAGTCAGTTATTATTACTGTTCATGCATATGAACCCCATGCATTAAGCCTACCTCACATGCATACCCGTACATTTAAAGTACTGACACATTTGCGCTATGGTATCTTATACCATAGGTTCAGAGACACGAGCTCCAGATCAGCAGTAGATTCTAGTTTTAGTAGTCAGAGTTAGAAGTGAGTCCTCATCATTCGAGGACATGATTATTTCTCTATTATCTCATTAATTATTTTATTAGTTGGAGTTAGTTAGGCACATGTCCTATCAACTCCTTACTCAAACAGCTCAGTCAGTTAGAGGCTTTCTAGACTATCATGTTTCAGACTTTAGTATGTTCAGTTTTATTTTGGGTATTCTATTACCCCACACAGATGTTATATCATTCAGATCATGTTCAGTATTGAACCTTATGGCCTTTCAGTTCATGTTTCTAAATTATAAAGTATTTTATGCAGTATACAGATACAGATATCTGTCATGGGTTAACTTGTGGTCCTTCGAGGTCATGAGCACCGTGTAGCATTTCGGGTACCAGATTCGGGGTGTTAAAACTTTCTTCGTGCTATGAGGTCTTATATCATAGGTTCGAACACACAGTTTCCTGATCGCGCTTAGATAAGTTCAGCACTTCAGCAGAAATAACAATAGTGAGTCCTCATTTTTCAAGGACAAGTTATCTTCATTTAGTATTTTAGTATTTCTCTATTTTAGTTAGTTTGGAGTTAATTGGGGTTTTTTCCCATCAACTCCCTAGTCAGTTAGAGGCTTTTCAGACATTCAGACAGTTTGTCAGTTTATCAGTTATTTTATCAGTCCTTTCAGACGCTCAGATTTATGATTTATTAGCATTTCAGAATTTTTAAACCTTATGGCCTTACTCAGTTGTTTCCACATATGTTGTTCATTGTCAGTTTCACTCAGTACTCATGGCAGGTACCAGCTTATGGGTTAGCTTGTGGTCACTTATGACCGTAAGCACCATTGTCGCGACTAGGGGATAGCCACGAGTTGTGAAACTTTCTAGAGAAGTTGATTGCGGATAGCAATATGTGTTTCTATATCTATATTTATAAAATAGAGCAAAGTGATACCAGAGAAGTTAATGGTGAAAATGATGTTTCTATTTTTATATACAGAGCAAGGGGAGAAGGTGTATATCGTCAACTATGGAAAACAGTATTTCAGTATGTATATATATATGTTTAAAATAGGGCAAAGTAAGAAGGTTCATATCTTCAAGTGTGGTGTCTATTAAAGTTGAGAGAGGTGAAAGACACGACTGTTGGTGAATTTACAGGAGAAAGGATCTTTCAATGTTGTTTTTTATTATCTAGGGGGTAAATGATGTTTTTTGAGTGGGAATTGTGCCCACAGGACAATGACACAGTTAATTTTCAAAAAAATGCAATAAATAACCTAGAAGAGATAGAACACAAATAATTTTCTTGTATAATCAAAACTACACTCTTACTAAAACAAGATTGACAAGAGTGCAAATACATTATTATAAAGTAAATACCATAACAAAGAGATATTCAATATCACAGATTAAGGATTTCCAGAGAAAGTAATTTGAAACTGTAGAATTTACAATTACAATAGGAAGTTAGATAAAATGGGATGGCAGATTTGTATGTCATGCCCCTAGCGTACTGAATTATACTGTGGTTTGATATGTGAGACTGGATGTTCTTTGGGTTGGGATTGTGCCCACCAAACAAGGATGCATAATTTAATTTAAAAAAAAAATCAATAGACAACATAGAAGAGATAAAACGTCAACAAGTTTATGTATTCTTACTAAAACATGTTCAACAAGTAGTGAAAAAAATGAGTAAATCCGCGTGATACAGAGAATGGTAGCTTGCTTTAACAAGCACAAAGTTTATTATTGCTTATAAAACTACAATATGATCAGGATACAATATGATTTGAATGTGTGATTTGAAATATTCAATAAGCTGTAGTGACATCCAAAAATGGAAAAAACAGCGTGAAGAAGAGAACGTTGGATTTTATTATGGAATAATAACTATGGGTGAAGAGGAGTAAGGCAGAACGACTATTTGACAGATCTGAATAGGTGAACAAAAATAGATGAAAACCTGATTGTGACAAGGGAAAAGTATTTTTTGTTATTGAGGAGTGGGGATGAAAATTTATGTCTTACCTGAGAATTTGATGGTGGATAACGGCAATAGGCATTTTTGTATGTATATGTAAAAATTATAGAAAAGTAAAACCCGAGAAGTTGATGCCGTAAAATGGCGAACAACGTTTGTGGTTGTATATACAGAGTAAAGCGAGAAGGTGCATATCTTCAAGTGGAAAGCGACATTTTTGTATGTATGTCTATATGTATAAAACAGAACAAAGTGAGAAGGTGCACATCTTTAAGTTTGGTGTCTGTTAAAGTAGAGAGAGGCAGAAGATACAATTGTTGGTGAAGTTTAAGTAAAAATGATGTTTCAACGTTTAATTTTTACTAAGGGGGTCAAATTAGTAATTTCATTATAAGTTTTTTGAGTTGGTGCTTTTAATGTAATGTGTATGTGTGTATATATGTATATATATTGTAACTACTCGAGACTACCCCTAGTCGTCACACGGTGCTTACGACCCCAAAGGACCACAAGCTAACCCATGAATGATATCTACTGTGAGCACTGAACAATAATACTGAAATAAATACGGAATAAAGGGTTGAAATCTAATAAGATTCAAAACATCTAGAATACTGAGAAAATATAACATCTGTAAAACTAAATACTGTCTGAAAATCTAGTTTGAAAGGCCTCTAACTGAATCTGTCTGAAAGTGGAGTTGATGGGATAATTCCCTAACTAACTTCATCTACTAAAATACTGCTAAGCTGAAATACTGAATAAAAGCATATCCTCGATAGATGAGGACTCACTGCTAAATCTGCTACTGCTGGTAGAATCTGGCTAAGTACGTTCAGGAACCTGAGCGTCCGAACTTATGATATGAAACATCACAGCATAAGAAATGGTTATGTGATCAGTACGTGGAAATGTACTGGTATGCTAAATGAGGTAAGGCTGAATGCATGGGTTCATATGCATGAACAATAACTAACTGAATGATATGCAAGAGCTGGATTAACATATATAGAGGATCTGTAAATACTAAGCATACTGTGCATACTGGAATGAGTATACTGGAACTAAGTCTAATAACTGATAACTGAATATACTGATAATCTAGGATCACTGATAATCTGAATTACTGTTAATTGAGTGACTGTATCTGATAGTCCTAATTTTGTAGAATTGAACTGAGTTCTATTCAGAAGATTGAGACCAAAGCTGAAACTGTGAGAGGTAATCATCTAACTGACATGCCCTAAATAAAATAAGATAATTGAGCTGGGGTCCAATCTGTAACCCCAATTAGTAGGGTGTCAGTACCGTGCCATGGGTAAAGACAAGCTGAAGAGTAACCCTCTACTGGTAGGTTCCCAAAATGAGAATGGTGGTACCCTATACTGGCAGGTAGAGCACCTCATCAACCCTCAACTGGAAGGTTTGATATCTCACCCTACGCTGGATACGTAGTTCTAGAGCATAAGGATTGCTTCTAAGGATCACAACCTCTGCTGGCAGGTGAGCCCCCATCCTTGGGTTCACTCGGTGCTGAATTCTGCTCCCAACTGAAAGACATTAAACTATTATACTGGACTAAACTGGACTGAATTCATTGAGATTACTGAGTTTTCCTAAGTTCTGTAACTGACTGAATTTTACTGAGTTCTGTAACAGACTGAGAGTACTACTGATCGTGACATGACTGATACTATTGTGTAACTGACACTGGATCTAAATAAACAACTAAGTTGTCGGATATTAAATACCCCCAGGGCTCGATAGCATAAAAAATAAAGCAAAGCATAATCTTAAATAACATAACAATGTTCACTTGGTCATAATTCATTCATAGAGACATTTCATCAAACACTTGTAATGCATTAACTTGTACATGAATGGGGAATACATGTTACCATGCTATATGGCATTATTTCATTCTCATAGACAATTTATCAAATACATAAGAAGCATACTTGGTTCATTAAATCATAAACACTAAGGGTTAACATGGTTACAACAATCAACTTGCAAATTGAAGGATTTATCATGAATATCATGTAATTCAACACATACTAGAATCGATTCTTGGGACTTGTAATCTAAATCATGGATTAAAACTCAAACAACATCATGAACATAAATTCAATCTAATTCAAACAAGGAAATCATAAATCATAAATCTTGTGTATTGAAAAAGGATTCTTGGGCTCCATAGAAGGTAAGGATCCATGGATGAACATCTAACATACCTTAGAAGAAGAGTTTTTGAAGGTTCTTGAGGATTGACCTTGATTCTTGAAATAGGGTTTGCTTTCTTGAGAGAGAATTATCTTATGATTTTGGAAAAAAGTGAATAATGAAGGGTTTTACACATTTTTAGGGCTTAAATCCCACGTCTGGGCGGAATAAAATCATGGGAAAAGATTGTTTTAAGCCTGGGCGCAACTTTAATTTTTCGAGAAATTTTCCCGATCTGGACCCCTGGCGCGATGCACCACCATCATGCTGGGCCTCTGGAAAATTACTATTTTAACACACCCCGCGATGCGCTACTGGCCTGAATGACGATGTTTAATGACTGAAACTTAAAATCGTCATAACTTGTTACTCGATTGTCGGATTTAGATGAATTTTATATCATTGAAAAGCTAATTGAATTTCCTATGCAATGGAAGGCTCAGATCTAAAAATGACTGAGTATTCCAAAAAAATTATTTAGGATAACTCATGTACTGAGGGTTAATCTAGGTTAGAAAAATACGGGGTATTACATATATATATATATATATATATATATATATATTACTTTACTACTATATGAACTTATTAAATGCTACAAAAGTTATGAATCATGAAAAAATAATTATGACACCATAAAAATTATTTATACAATCAAATGTAAAATTGATCCAAGGATTTATTGTCCTTCTATTTTGTAATAATATTTATTAATCTTACTTCAATTTTTTATTTTTCCTAATAAATTTATTATGGACAAATAATTAAAGTATTTTGACATTCCCTTTCTAACTTAGTACATGCTTGATTATTAAATAAAAATTTATCTTTTATATATAGCTAAAAATGTTTGAAAATTTAATTTTTTAAAATGCAATTTAAATCTCCAAATATTAAGGATACTAAATAATGACAACTGAGAGTAATTCTTTTTCACATTTTTTGTGATGAATTTTTTTAACAAAAAATGGGATTATCAACATTTTATAGAATTTAGGACAAAATAAATAATTTAACATAAAATATTAAAGCTTCATGCACGTTTATGAAATATCAACATAAATTTCTTAACATGTATTTTTAGGAAAAAGAAACTACTAAAGTTAAAAAAAATAGTAACTTTTTAATTTCTTTTATATAATTTAATATGAAGGAAAATCTATAAAAGTATTTTGTTGAACCAAGTTTTTTAATTATTTAAATTAAATTCTATCATTGTTTATAAGTTAACTTTATTGATGTTATCATACAATAATTTACTGTTTTAAATATTTATTATATCATTTTGAATGTCAGGATTTATTTATTTATTTTATAATAAATGAATTATTAATATAAATTTAATTGTGAAAAACTTAAGGAAAAAGAATTGAGAAAAAAATGATGAAGTTAATTCAACATAAGATAAAACTTGATTAAGCTAAATAAGGTGAAGGGTATTTTTGTAACAAATTATCTATTCTTAAAAAGGATGCCGTGCATATTATTTTTAGTACCACAAATTAAACAACCACTAAAAAATAATATCAGAATAACTAATCTCAGGGCAACTTGTCTCCCAACCAAACGACCCCTTAAGAATAAAGGTGTTTTCTACTCATTTTGAACTTGAAATTCCAAATTAAGAAAAATATATCTGCTACGTTCGAAGAAAAAAATTCTGGATTAAGGAATATTACAAAAACTTTGGGAGATAGTATTTCTTTGTTGATTGATTTTACATTCTAGAGTAGAATATATCTAGCCCGGGGGACTTGACCAAAGTTGGCGACATTTTAGTATCCTTTTTTACCCTACCCAATGCCGATATAAGACTACAAGTATTGGAATCTGACTAGATTTGAATTCATGCGCCGAAAAGTCTCATCCTTTCTAATAAAGGCGATTCTGTTCCTAGGGGATTCCATATGGCAACCCAATCGATGAAGAAAAAAAAATGAGATGAATTAAAAGAAGCTTGTTTGACCAAAGATCGATTAATTTGAATTTAAAGGAATACAAACGCCTTGGATGAGAGATCATAACAATAAGAGATTGTCCTTGAAAATTTTATTCGTAAAGATCGATCAATCCAAAAGCTTCCTCAATCGGGTAGTTACTCTATATGGTGCTAGCTGCATGGTACTTGAAGTTGAGTGAACCAGGCTACAGTGATAATGTACACTTTACATGAAGTTCGATCATCTCATAATGTTGATCAGCATGCTTGTGAAAGAAGTTACACTTATTATTCTTAATGTATGTCCTAGCTAATTATTCTTAATGTATATATGGGCATCTGCATTTATGATATTTCTCTAAAAGATTATTGATGCATCTCTGTAGAGTTGTACGTAGTACCTAATGTTTGATTAATAAAAGATGATTTCTTCCCCTTTCCATTTATCATGCCTTGCCACTTCCTTGGAGAAAAAGGCAAGATTCATTATCAATATCTATTGACGAGCAAACGGAATATATAAAAGTCAAATTATAACTTATAAAAAGTTCAGGTAATTCGCAGACTAATCGTTGAACTGTTTTGCAGCAAATATTTAAGGTAAGTGGAGACCTACAATCTAAATGTAATTTTCACTTGAGATTTGTTTGATAAAGTATTGTGTTTTTCATGAACTTGTGCATGTGAATATTTAAGGTAAGTGGAGACCTAGAATTGTGTTTTTCATGAGCTTGTGCATGTGGTAAAAATCTCTTCCTCGTAAGAAGTTCAAGCCAGGTTTCTTGAATCTACTTATTTTTTCAGCAGACGCAAGTTGAGGATATTGTGTATGATGAAGTGTAAGACATCTAAATGATTAACGATTATTCATCGAAATATTGTGTATGATAAAAATCCCACATTCGACTGGGTCAATGATATCCCGGGACTCCTTATATGGAAGTAATCCTTTTCGAATTGATAGTCACTTAGACAAATAGTCGATTATTGAACCAGTAAAGTAAGGTTCAGAAAATAAAGTGATGAAATGAAATAACACTAGATATTTTATACTGGTCGGGATCTCTAATGGTCTTACTCCGGTCCTCTTGATTTGCAAGGGATTCTACTAGTTCTTTGTTAATCAATCAAAGTACAAGGATTGACTCAAGCTTTTTGGCCATGACTCACACTCTTTTTCTTTCTTTCTCACTTTTGATACAATGCCTCACTAACTATGTGTTTCTCTCATATCTTTTTGAATATATAGTAATTCGAAAGAGAATACAATATTTGAATAGAGTAGAGCAAGGAATTAGAGAAGGTTGAGATAAAAATATGTCAATTTTTTTTTCTTCCATCGTTTAAATAGTAGTGATTGGACTACTTCTAGAAATTGAAAGATCTAAAAATAAAAGGGTTTTGATCCTTGAAAATTGGATGAATAATATCCTCTTTCAAAAAATAAGGTTGTACCATAAATGGTTTCTTTTAATGAGGAAAAGCCTGCGCTAATAAGCCTTTCTGCCAATCTTGATTTAGCCTTGTTTTCTTTGACAGAAGATGATGCATTAAATGTATGCAATCATGATGCTTTCATTCTATATTTATATTTCTTGTGACAAATCTTTTTCTTGGTTTAGAGACTTTGAGATGCTTTCTTTTTTTTGCGTCCATTGCTTGTTTTTTTCTGTAAGTTGTCACACTTTAAAATAGATACTATCAATCCCTCCTTTTCGATGAATGACAACTTAAAAATATGGCTGCATACATATGCAGGTGCCTGAACTATTTGACTTTTTTCGTATAGGCACCTCAATTAAGCCATTTACCTACTGAACCTTTTGCTCCTTCACAAACCATGTCAATTTAGCACAATAACTGACATGACGCTGATATGGCGTGGCATGAGTAATACACTCTTCATTAGGAGAGTGAGAAACCGTAACTAATAAAAAAAATTAAACATAAAAAACTCCAACCAATCAAAAAAAATACATTAATTTTTTTTTTTAAAAAAATAGTCATCATCTTCTCCTCCATGTCGTCTTCTCCATTGTATACAAGAAAAGTACAAATGAAGAAATTCAGGTGCACTTCCAGTGTCTTTATGCCGTGATAGTAATTCACCCAAAATCAAACATACAGATGCAAAAGCAGGCAGGAAGAAATAGCTTGCTTGATTCCTCTCCCTTGTGAAAAAAGCATTCAACTAGAAACCACAAAGTTCCAGTGACCACTGAAATTCAAGCCTCCACCATCTTCCTCTTCCATAAATCTTTAAATATACCATTTTATACCTTCAAATTGCATCTAAAATCAATGGTGATTGTTTGTATACAATAAAATTTAATTAATGACTTCTTTAAAAATCATTCATATATAAATTTTCTTTTAAAATTTGAGATTTATAATTTTATTTGGTGTAATGAAAATAAGTTAATGATACAAAAAATTGTTACCATGCTATATAGATTATAGATAGAGTTGCTTTGAGAAAGTAATATCTTGAAGAACTCCGGTGGGTGGCTGACTGGCAAGTTCCGGCGACGGGGAGGGGGAGTCTTCCTTCATCTTCTTCTGATATCAATGGCTTAAGAAGATACAATTTTTTATATTTTTGTGTTCAATCGAGGGGAGGGGAGAGGGTGTTTGGAAGGGAAGGGCAGTGGGGGTAGGGTGTATTAATATATTTTTTTTTAATTTAGATTTAATTATTTTTAAAAATTATTTTTATGATTATTTTAAGTTAAAATGCCACGTGTCGTTATTTAATTTGTCGCTTTGCCACATCATTAGCGTGTGTATTACACGCATTTTATAATTTTTGCCACATCAGCAGATTGTGCTTAATTGAAACGTTTTGTGAAGGAGTAAAGGGTTCAATAGGTACATGACCTAATTGAGGTGCCTATACGGAAAAAGTCGAATAGTTGAGGGGCCTGCATATGCATTCTTCCTAAAAATATAGTTAGTCGAGTTTCATGTTTAGCTCCCTTGAGTAGTTGACTAGGATGGTCAAAGAAAGTACATAGTGGATTATGAGCCTGTAAAAACAATGTGTACTATTTCTCCCCATTTGACATCAATCAAAAAGGAAAAAAACAACACAAAAACATGTACTATGCAACACAGATAAAGCATTCATGGGTTTATACCCAGATAAAAATCAGAGTTTTTTTAAAAAAAATAGCACAAATCCTTTTATTAAGAGAACTTCTTCTAAAATTTTTATTATTCAAATTTATATTGATGATATTATCTTTGGAAGTATTAGTGCTGATTTATGCAAGGAATTCTTTGAGTTAATACAAAGTGAGCTTAAATGAGCATGATGGAAGAATTGACTTTCTTCTTGAGTCTACAAATTTATCAAAAAATTAATGAAATATTTATCTGTTAAAGTAAATACTCAAAAGATCTCATTGAAAATTTTAGACTAAAGGATGTGAAATCGTCCAGCACTCCAATAACCTCAACATGTGTTCTTACATCTGATAAAAATTATAAGTTTGTTGATGAAACTAAGTATCGTGGTATGATTGACTCTCTTCTTTATCATATTGCCAGTCGATCAGATATTTTGTTTAGTGTTTGCAAATGTACAAGATTTCAGTCAACTCTAAAAAAATCTCACCTTACTGCAATTAAGTGTATTATTAGATATCTTATTGAACTTGTGTTATATGATTTATGGGTATCCTAGATCTAATGATTTTGAGCTAAAAGACTTCATAGATGCTGATACAAGTCAAATTGCCTCCGGACCTTTGGATGAGATACGTATGATGCTCGAGGTACTTAATGACTCATTAGTACTTTTAAAAGATGTCACATGGAGGAAGATTACCATTAAGGAGGGTCAAAGGACTTTGGTGAGGTGGAAAGAGTGTAAAACGAGGCTCGAGTGCCCCTTAGAAGGGTCATGCGCTTAAGGCGATTTGGATCCGCTTTTGATCCGCTCTAGCATTTCAAGAGCGGGTCAAACAACCCTTAGTGGGAATTTTCTTACATTTGGGTTACTTTTGGGCCCTAATTATGTAATATGTAGTCAAACTATAAATGCTTGATAGCTAGGCTTATTTTCTTAGTTTTTGGATGATATTTTTCAATGATGTATTCATGAGACTCCATGGGAGTGTTTGAGTGCTTGGAAAAGCATGTGTTGAACTTTGCTTAGAAACGATGATTGTAAGGCGGATCTAATACCCTTTACTATCACCGTAAGAGTTAGGTGCCTATTGATAGTCATTAAGGGAGGTTTTAAGATTTGATACATCCTTCGATTACCCTTTCGGTATCAATTTCGTGTCTATCTTTCTATCTTTATTTTTCTATCTATCTATCTTTACTTTATGTGTCTTTGTTTCGAGTCCTCGTAGGTTGATTTGTATTATTTGGTATTAGATCTGAGCTTAGGATCGTTTTCATGATTCTAGTCTTGGATTTGTTATCTTGAAAATCAACAAAAAAGAAGTGTCAAAAATTGAAAATCCCAAAAAAAAGTCACTATTCATATTTTTATTCTTAGGTTAAATTTTGAGTTTTAAATTTGTATTTTTCTTGTGTTTCTAGTGTTAGATTTGTGTTCTCTAACACTATACGAGTCTATAAATCAAATTTGAGCCAAATCGGAGCTTATTTGAGTGTTCTATCCTTGTTGGAAGCTTGGATTGAAGATTTTGAAATTGATTGCAAAATCTGAAGATTTTGGTAAAGAATTTGAGCAAATTGATGATTTTAATGTGGTTAGAAGGTTGAAATTAGCCTTGGTTCAAAATCTGAACATTTTGGTGAAGAATTTGAGCAAATTGATAATTTTAATGTCGATCAACAGTTTAAGAGTTAGAGCATTTTGAAGTTGGTGTTCTTGAGTGTTCTTGGAGAAATTCAAATCTTCAAGGAAACTTTTCTTCAAAAGGTAGTTGTTTGATCCTTAAAAGTAATGAAAAAGGTGTACAAAAGTGTTTGTACAAGTACCTAAAGGACATTTCACAAGAAAGTACAAAGTGGGACCACCGGAAGGGCAATTTTGGTCAAAAACAAAGGGAAGGGCAGGGTACTTGCTCCCCATCTGTGACCAACCTGTGCCCAAGATGTGGCCACACCCCAGCACCACCTCAAAATAATAAGGACAGCCTCTCCTGTGTACAAGGTGTGCTGCACCTGCGCTCCACATGCTGCAGCAGGTCAAAACACTGCCCTCAACACAGATCACCCAATATTGAACGCAAGGCAGCCACAAACACACCCCAAATGCATTTCAATACTTCTCCAACATCAATTCTAGTTCTAAAACACATCTCAACACTTCTAATTACTCTATTGCTCAAGGTTTGATTCCATAGTTTTAATTTCTTCATTCCAAATCTCTTTTTTTGATTCTTAAACTACTCATCAACTAGTAATTCGTCTACTATGTTGATCGATTAGGTCTTGGGTCCAAATTTTTTCATTGTCCTATTTCTTTGTGTGATTTTCTAGTTTTAATTCGTTGTAACTTTTTGTTTCAAGTCTGATAAGTAGATTTTTATTTCTTTGAGTCGATCAAACAAGAATCCACTCCGACCGCAAAGTAGAGATTGACACCTTATTGACCATTAGAGTATAAGCAACTTTCAACATTCGCCACTCCAATTATGAGGATCACAAAGGTGAGTTCATACGAGTGTTTGTGATGAGTATTAATACTAATCTTGTTTTTTTATTTTCTAGATACAAGGAGATATAAGGGGAAAATAACTTTGATAGCCTCGTATGATTTTAACTACGATATAGAAAACTATGATTGCAGTGAAGAATGTTATGGCTACGAAGAAGATGGAGATTATGGGGGCTATGAATATAGCCATGATCAAATGTGCAGAAGCGGCAACTAATGTATGAATGAAGGGTATAGTAAGAGTCAATGTCTTACTACTCTATCCATCTTCAAAGGAGAATGGGATCTCGAAGTTTACCTTGATTGGGAATGACAATGTGAAAGAGTCTTCAAGGATTATGATATGAGCTAAGCCGAACAAGCAATATATGCCCTTAAGTACATTCAAGGTCCAACCTTAGAATGGTGTAAACTCATAAGGAATCCTACTCAAACTTGGGGTGCCTTAAAAGAGTTTTTGAGCCCAATCTATATGCCAAAGAGTTATACGAAGCTTTATAATAGTTATCCAAGAAGACAACCATGTTCAAGATGAGTAGAGATTTGTGGAGTTTTGAGATGTGTTCTTATTGTTGATGATTGGTGTCATGCAAACTATATAACTCCTCTTTTGGTTGTTATCTATGGATACCTTGAGTGTCCAAGTGTTTCCCATACTTCTTGGAAGGCTATAGAGTCTCCGAGAGCGTGAAGGTGTCCTTCACCCTAGATGGGTACTATGAGAAGGTGCGGTGTGACATAATCCCCTTAGAATGTTGACACTTATGCTTGGGTGTCGATTGGTTTGCACAACATAAAATTCCAAATATGCAAAATTAGCCTCAAATTGTATTATACCAATGGGAAAATTGTCTCTTTCCACCTACCCTTCCCAAATCTCAAGGCAATGTGGTCACTTACTCCAAGCCAAAAAAAATTGAGAGACAAAAGATTAAGAGAAGTAAGGGAGTGCAAGGTATCAACCTAAGAGAGAAATAAAGAGAGGTTGTGAGGAGTGAAATGAGGGGGTTGCCACCAACCGGAGCTAACATTATTTGTCCTTCTTTTAATAAGGACATGCGTGTAGGTTCCAACATGGCAAGCGGAAGAGAACAAGTTCTAAAAGAGAAGATTCCCTTTGAAGACTTGACGAGGGAAATTTTAATTGAATTTGAAGCTTGTGAAGGACCTTCACACCAAGGTAAGAAGAATGTGCTTAAGAACTTCAAGGTAAAATAGCTAACTCTTACACTCTTGTGCATGAAAATGATGATTGTGTGGCTAGTAGCCTATTGAGTGTGATAAGTAGCTTACTTGTATGTGAGTCTAATAATTTTTTACCTCTTGATGATGATGTACATATTTTGAGTGTGGATACACTAGTTGATCGTATTGATAACCGAATTGACTCTTCTTGTAAGACTAATTTGTTTCCGCCTAGTATTAAAGCCATTGTGTTGGATGATAGTACATTATCTTGTGGATATTATGTTGATCAACCTGTGTGTGAAACTAGTCTATCACTTGAGCATATGTGTAATGTGATTAGAGAACCTCATGTGAGTGATGAAATTGAGAATGTTGGTCAAGAAAATAGGAGTGTCCCTTTGAGCTTTTCTTTTAGTGAAGATCCTAATGCTTTCTTGGCTCATAGGGATGATCATGTGCTTGAAACATATTTGAGACTTGATAATGGTCTTTTAGAGAATAGACGTGCATGTTTTACATCCTCTCCATGGATAAACCCTTCTCTCTTTAAGAATAATATCTTATTTGAATATGATGAGCTCACTTCTAGTGAATTACCTAGTGGTGTAGATAGCATTGTTGATATAGCTCATCTTGAGGGCTATATTCCATATGACAACCCACTATGGTGTGACAACATTCCTCCTAAAGATGAAAATCTCTTCTTGGAAGATGAGAGTACTCTTATGGGAAATGAATGTGAAGTTTTGGAAAGGAATAATCAATTGGGTGATGATAACTCTGACTTTCTTGAATCTTTAAGAAACCCAATAAGTGATTGTTCCTTAGAAAATGATTGTGGATGTGATCCTTTATATGACACCCACCCTTGTTTGATATTTATAAGGATGAATCGCTTGCTTCTTGTGAAGATTTAAGCAATAATTCCCTTTATGTTGGTAGTGGTATGTGTCTAGATGAGGATTCCACCATTGAAAGAGAAAGTATCAATTGTTTAGAAATTGCTTCCTCTTCTACTTTATGTGACCTTATTGTCGAGAATACTCTTGGTGATGATTTTAAATCTAATAGTGAGTACATGCATGAGGGTACCTTAGTTGAAGTTGACTTGAGTGATACCTTTATCTACTCTCCTTTTGCTTTTGATGATGTTTATGCTAATGAGGAGAGTATATCTTTTAGTTTGGGTGAAGCTAGTGGGGAAAAAGTGTTTTCTAGACCCATGTCTATGTCCACTCTTTCCATTTGACCCCGGTGCCAAATTTTGATATGGTAACTATGACACACCCAACTTATTACTTGGTCCACATAACAAGAAAAGTTTGAATGAAGGTGTTGGTATCCTTCCCTATGATGGAAAATCTTTCTTGGGGATTCACAATCCACTTGAGGGACCAACATTGTGTAAGGGAAAGAACTCCAATCAAGATAAAGGTTTTTTAAAAGAAGGGGAGTAGTAAAAAGCTCCAAGAGAGTTCACCATTATGTATTTCCATTCTTGACCAAGGTTCTACTACTTGTAGGTCAAGAAGAGAGTTTTCTCTTGAAACTTCTTTGGATGAATTCCATTTATATGACACCCTTCTTCAATACTTGAGTGGAATTGATGACCTCCTTCTTCAAGGTGGTATTATTCTTGAGAACCCGAGGGTAGTTGTGCCATTGTCTTCTTTGGGTGTTGCTTATAAACTTGCATCCTTGCTTGACACACTTGAGCATAAATTGTGTGAATTCCAACTTGTGGATGCCAAGTTGATTATTTATTTATTAAAAAGCCCATGGATGCTAAGGACTTCTTGTCACCTTCATAGGGTTGGAAAATTTGAAGTATCTTGTGGGGGTCTTGGGAGCATGCTTACCTTTGTTAATAGAGATAAATAAACTATTAAGGGCATGACCCTATTAATGAATTTCTTTTCTTTAGGAAGTTGTTTGAAAGGAAGGAGTCATATGTACGTAAATGCTTTGATTCCATCCTTATGTGCTATGTCTTTTGAGCCAAATGACCGTCTTATAGATAATAGCACCTTGGATGATGCTTTTACAATTGATTCCTTCCTATACTACCTATTTGCTTATGATGATATCCATGCTATTCTTGGATTTGTTTTATGTAGAGGTAGAAAACTTATTGGTTGGTCTACTTGTTTGAATTACAATGCTATATGGGTCTTGTGGACTTTAAAACCAATTGAAACACCACTCTTCATGTGGTCTCTTAAAGAGGTAAAGAAATAATTGTGTCTTATGGCTCCTCAGGTGAAGGTAGTTTTGCCCTTTGAAGTATTTGATGCCATTATGACCTTTGTGATTTCCTTATATCTTGATGAAACCCATAGCCAACCCCTTTGTGTATTCTTCGATAAGTTTCTAATGTTCAAAATAAGGGATCCTTGGTTATATCTTAAGTATGTGCAACCTTGGCATAATGCTATGATTATTTGTGCTAAGCCTAACCCTTATTTCATGAGGATGTTGTATTTGTTTGTCCTCTCTTTGATTTGCAAGATTTGGATTAGAGGTCGAATCCTTTTCAAAAAAAGGAGGATGATACAAGCCAAATTTCCTTCGGACCTTTGGATGAGATATGCATGATGCTCGAGGTGCTTGATGACTCCTTAGTTCTCTTAAAAGATGCCACATGGAGAAAGATTACCATTAAGGAGGGTAAAAGGACTTTGGCGAGGTTGAAGGAGTGCAAAACGGGGCTCGAATGCCTCTTAGAAGGACCATGTACCTAAGGCGCTTTGGATCTACTTTTGATCCACTCTGGCATTTCAAGAGCGGGTCAAAACAGACCCTGGTGGGTCTTTTCTTACAATTAGGTCACTTTTGGGCCCTAATTATGTAATATGTAGCCAAACTATAAATGTTTGGTAGCTAGGCTTATTTTCTTAGTTTTTGGATGATATTTTTACATGATGTATTCATGAGACTCCATGGGAGTGTTTGAGTCATTGAGAGAGCATGTGTTGAACTTTGCTTAGAAATAACGATTGCAAGGCGGATCTAATCCCCTATGCTGTCACCGTAAGAGTTAGGTGCCTATTGATAGTCATTAAGGGAGGTTTTAGGATTTGATACATCCTTCGATTGCCCTTTCGGTATCAATTTCGTTTCTATCTTTCTATCCTTGTTTTCCTATCTATCTATCTATCTATCTATCTATCTATCTATCTATCTATCTATCTATCTATCTATCTTTACTTTCAGTGTCTTTGTTTCGAGTCCTCGTAGGTCAATTTGTATCAGATGTAGATTATTTAGATGACAAATATGATAGGAAAAGTACTAGTGACACTTGTCAACTCATGGAAATTCTCTCATCTCATGGAATAATAAGAAGCAAAATTATTGTGTTTCTTTGTCCACCACTGAATCAGAATATATCTTCATTAGGTTGTGCAGTGGTGTCAATGTTTCCTCAAATAAACTCATGATCTTTTAAAAAAATTCTCAATTAATCGTACCAATCTCTAGGATCTTGTTTCAATCCATAAAATGCTTTTGAAAGTTTAAAAATATGATAAGAAAATTCAGGATTTTCAAAGCCAGGAGGTTGTTTTACAAAAACTTGTTCATCAATTGATCCATTGAAGAAAGCACTTTTGATATTCATTTGAAATAATTTAAAGCATCTGTGGGATGCATGTGCAAGTATGATTTGAGTGGATTCTAACCTTGACATGGGCATAAATATTTCATCATAGTCAACTTCATTTTGTTGTGACTAGCCTTGGATGATTAGACGAGTTTTATTTCGTACAATCTTACCCGGTTCATCCATTTTGTTTTTGAAAACCCAATTTGTTTCGATGATATAAATATTTTTTTATTTTGGAACTAAAGTCCACATTTGATTTCTGGCAAACTGCTCAAGTTCTTCTTCCATAGACTTAACCCAACTTTCATCTTCTAAAGCTTTATTTGCCTTCTTTGGTTCAAGTTGAGATATAAGTGCAACATTTGCACTCCTTTTGCTGGAGGCCCTTGTCTTTATTCCTTTCTTGGCATCACCAATAATGTATTTTTTTGAATACTCAATAACTTTTTCATTCAATTGAAATTTTTTCTACGACAAATTGATCATTTGTAGCTATAGTTGGCTGACTATTCTATGTATTAGTCGACTTTATAGTGGAGGCAACTATTGTGATTTTTGCAGTTTTTTCTGGTTTATCCTCATCTTCTCTATTCTTAATAATTCGAACAGAATCATCAAAAATAGCATGCACAAATTCTTCAATACGTTGTGTATGTTCATTTTAAATTCTATATGATCTACTAGAGTTAGGATATCTCATAAATATATCTTTACCACTTCGTGGGTCAAACTTACAAATGTTATCCCTATCATTGTTATGAACAAAACATTTGAATCCAAATGAATGAAAGTACTCAATATTGGGCCTTTTTTTATTCCAAAGCTCATAAGGAATTGTCTTCGGGATAGGTTTAATGAGACACCAATTTTTGTAAAGTAGAAAATGTTCACAGATCATGGATCGTGCTATGTACTAAAGAGTTCTATTCTTGCATTCAACCACTCCATTTTGTTGAAAAGTTCTTGGAGCAGAGAAGTTGTGAGTGTAACCTTGATTGTTACAAAAAGTTTTAAACTGTTTATTCTTAAATTCTTCTCCATGATCACTTCTAATGGAAGATATACAATAACCTTTCTTTCTTTGGACTTTTTAACAGAAAACTTTAAAATTCTTTGAAGTCTCATCCTGGTTAGAAAGAAACATAACCCAAGTAAATTAAGAATAATCATCAATAATTGCGACATACCTTTTACCATTAATGCTAGCAGTTCTAGCACGACCAGTATGAAGTAGCTGCAATAGTTTAGTTATAGAGACTATCATTAATAGGAAAAAAGTTTCTAATTTGCTTTCAAAGTTGAAAGGCATCACAGATGTGATTATTTTTATAATCAAGCTTTGGCAGACCAGTCGCAAGTTCATGTTTGACTAGTTTTTGTAATTTCTCTCATCTTTGCATGACCAAGCTTTCTATGCCAAACCCAAGGATCTTTACAGATAAAGGTAATACATATATGTCCTTCATTTCTTTTGATAGAGTGTAGGAAATACACATTTTTATGTCTATTTCCAGCAAGAAGTAGCCTTGGATACCTTTCAATATATATCTACCTTTTTGAATCTTACTTTCAGACCAATATCACATAGCTGACTTATGCTTAGCAGATTGTACTTCAAGCTTTTAACCAAGTAAACATTAGTCATATTACATGATTCATTAAAGTAGATAGTACTAATATCTATTACTTTTTCTTTGAAATTATTTCCAAAACTTATATCTCCTCCATCAAAATCAGCCACAGTCTTGGAAATGTCTTTATTTCCTGTCATGTGATTTGAACTTCCACTATTAAAGTATCATTTTACTTTAGACATTGAGTAGAGTTCCTAAAACACATATATATCACTTAATTTTTGGTACCTAATCATTCTTAGATATTTTAGGGTTAGTACTTGAATTTGTAGATCCAATTTTGGGCTTCCAAACTCATTTGTCAGGATTTCTAGAACGAAATCTGTAATAAAAAATATATATGATCAAGTTTGCTAGAGTGATAGCAAGAATTAGAGTATTATTCAGTGATTAAGTAGTTATGATAGATATTATGAGTGTGATTGGTTCCTTTTGTCGATTCACTGTAATTGGTTGACTGTTGAGATCCTTTATAGCTATAATATCTGTTATGATAGGTATTATGACTGTGAATGCTTTCTTTGTTCGACTTACTGGAGTTAGTTGAATGATGAGATTCTTCAAAGCTATAATATCTATTATCATGCATAGATCTACCACTGTTAAATTTGTCAGATGACTTATATTGATATAATCCAGATTAGCTCCAAGCCATTCACTAGAAGTCAAACTTGGGAGCTTCAAAGAATTCAAGGATTGTTCATAAAGAAGGAGTACTTGAAGAAGCCTCCTTACTATCAAGAGGGTGTAATTTCTTGATGATCGCACTCACATTGATCCAAGGATCGTTGGAGGAGGCAAGGGAAGGAAAAATGGGGCTAGAAATCCCCTTGAAAGGTACTTGCGCCTAAGACGCTTTGGATCTGCTTTTGATCTGCTCTAGCATTTCAAGAGTGGATCAAAACATCCCCTAGTGGGTATTTTCTTGCAATTGGGTCACTTTCGGGCCCTAAAATTGTAATAATTATCCTAAACTTAAATACTTTGGAGGCTAGCTCATTCTCTTAGTTTTGCTTGATTATTGATGAATTGATGAATGCTACTCCATTAAGAGAGAGTATTGGACAAATTTTGTTGAACTTTGGTTTAGAAACGTTGGTTTAGAGGGCGTTCATGTCTCTCTTGGTCGCCGTAGGAATTAGGTGTTTGATTAGATTGTAATTGAGTGTATTAGAGTTTGACATACTCTTTTGTTCTTAGTTACTTCTTTTCTTATGTCTAGTTATCTATCTTATCGATTATCTTTACTTTTTTATATCATTGTTAGCTTTTGTAGTTCAATTCCTTATCATTTGGTATTAGAGCTGAGCTTGATTTTGTTCCTACAAAGTCAATCTTGGGTCTAGTTGTCTCGAAAAATCAAAAATCACAAAAAAGTTAATATTCACGTTTTAGGTCTTAGGTCAAATTTTGAGTCTTTGATTTTGTATTTTTCTTGTGTTTTTCTTGTGTTTCTAGTGTTAGATTTGCGTTTCCTAACACTATACGAGCCTATAAATCAAATTTTAGTCAAATCAAAGCTTATTTATGAGTTCTATCCTTGTTGAAAGCTTGGATTGAAGAAGTTTGAAGTGAATTAAAAATCTGAAGATTTTGGTAAAGAATTTGGAGAAATTGATGTTTGGAATAAGTTTAGAATTCTAAGAAGTACGTAAGTTCAAAATCTCAACTCATTCCAAGCACCGGAGAAAAAGTTAGAAAGATTGATGTTATTGATGTTCTTGGTGTGTTCTTGAGGAGATGGTTATATTCATATTGAAAATTCATCCAAAATAAGGTGTAGGGTCCAAAAAAAAAAGGAATCAAAAGAGTGAAAGGGTGTTTTTTTTTGAGAATCTAAAAATATTTCAAGAATATTCCAAGAGAAGACTACACAAAGGACATCAAGAAGGGCATTTTCGGCCTTGGAACAAGCAAAGGGCGGCTAACTTGCCCTTAACCTGCGCCTAAGGTGTGCTGCAGTTTCTCCCAGCCTGCTGACGTACCTCAAGGAAGTATCTAGGGGATCTCCTATGTCCAACCTGCTCTGGAGGTGTGTTGGAACTACTGCCACATCTCAAAATAGTGAGCAACCTTCCCCACCTGCGCTGGAAGTGCTCTAGAGGTGCGCCCAAGGTGTGTGACACCTCCCAAACGCATGTCAAGCCTTCCCAATGTCCAATTCAAGTTCCAAATGCATTGTAACACTTCTAAACTCCAATTTACTCAGGTTTGATTCATTAGTTTCATTCCTTGATTCTTAAAACTATCAACAACTAGTAATCCACCTACTAAGTTGGATGATTAGTTCTTGAGTCCGAATTCATTCATTGTCCCCTTTCTTTCAAGCTTGTTTCTTTTTAATATCATTGTTAATTCTTGATTCAAGTCCTTACATATTTATTTGAGTCCATCAAACAAGAATCCAATCCGATCAAGAGTAGAACTTGACACCTCAATTACCACATGAAGTATAAACTATCTTTCAACATTTGTGATCCAAGTGTGAGGTAAACAAAGATGTGAAGAGTTTGTGAGGTTAATTTCCTTAATGCTAACATGTTTTTGTTTTGTTTTTATAAGTGTCTTTCTTCATAGGTACAATGGCTATAGAAGGCGAAACTTTGCAAACCATGGATAACCACTAAACAAATGCTATCTTAGCGGTCATTGAAACTCTCAATCGTAAAATTGATTCTATGGACGCTAAGATAAATTCACTTGATCTTAAGGTGGATTCTCTTGAAAGGAGTGTATCCCTCATTGGTGGAAGAGTGGATATTATGGAAGGTCGACAAAACATATCCTTATCCACACCTCAACACTTCCATGCTTCAACTAGTGGGCATGCTCCAAATCCTTCAATTCATATTTCCTCGAAAAACCATCACCAAATAATCAATCCACCAATACAAACACATAATTCTGTTCCTCAAGCCACTACATATCCACAAAACCAAAATCCCTTTCGACTACTCCAACCTTAATTCAACCAAAAATAACATGATGAATCTCGAACCTGAATACTCTAACCTCTATTTAACCAAATTCCCTCATTCCAAGCACCCCTCAACTAAAACCAACATATCCAAATAGACGAGGAAGAAAGAAAAAAACAATAAGCGGAGTTCAGAGCATTAGATGAAGCCGACATATTATTAGAGAAAATGAGAGATAGACCAATGGATCAAAGAGGTTATCGAGGTCGAGTGGGAATATTTGGTCCAACGCCTAATGGAAGAGGAAACTTGGGAAATCGACCTCAAGGTTATGATCAATAGAACCAACAAGGTAATAGGGATCTGGATGTGGGTATCAATTCAATCAAGGTTAGTCTTTCAACTTTCCAAGGCAAAAGTGATCCTAAAGTTTATCTCTCATGGGAGTCCTCTTGTGAAAGTATCTTCCAAGTTAATGATATCACTGAAGAGAAGAAAAGTTGTTATGTCATAACCCATTTTGAATGGTATGTCAATACATGGTGGGATTATGCCAAGAGATTTAGAAATGTGTTGAATGAAGGACAAACCCCTCCATGGGATGCGTTGAAGGTATTCATGAGACAAAGGTATGTTCCAGAGAGGTATAGACATGAGCTACTTGCCAAGTTATACAACTTGAGGCAAGGTAGCAAGAGTGTTATGGACTATTATGATGAATTCCAACAATTGATCGTGAAGCTCGACCATCAAGAGAATGTGAACCATGACATCATACGCTTGAAGGTTGGATTGAACCAAGATATCTCCTCATGTATGACTATCCACAAGTTTGACACCATAGAAGAAATCTTCCAAGCGGCCTTGGAGAATGAGAGGGATATCAAAGAAAGAGCAACTTACAAACCAAAAGGGTACTCATCTACCAACGCTTGTACTAAGAGTAAAGAGGTAGTGCAATCATTATCGGGGTGGAACAAGAACAAAGACTACAAGTCTAATAACAAGAAACCCATAGAGAAGACCACTCCAAAGTACTCGCCAAGGAATGAAGGTAACAAATATCCTAATCTCAATCCTAAAGGTTTTCAATATTTTAAATATCAAGGGTGGGACATAAGTCAAGTGAATATCCGAACCACAAAAATATGATCCTTAGGGAAGGAAAACTGTATTACCTTGGAGAAAAGGTGGGATTAGAAGATGAGAATGATGAAAAAGCCCAAGATGGAGAGGGCTCCAAAGAAGATGAGCAAGTAGAGAAGGATAATAAAGATGCTTGTCCTCAAGATGGAGCGTATAAGGTTCCAATTTTTTTTTTGAGGCATTCAATAATTAGAATGGCGATAGATGACCCTAGTCAAGGGGAGAATCTATTCCATACTAAATGTCTTATAAATAAAAATGTGTGCTCTTTGATCATTGATAGTGGAAGTTATGATAATGTGGCTAGAGCTACTTTGGTTGATTTATTGAAGTTTCCCACAACCAAACATGCCACACCATACAAGCTTCAATGGTTAAATGATTGTGGTGAGTTGAAGGTGACTAGGCAAGTGGTGATTTGATTTAAAGTCGGGAAGTATCATGATGAGGTGCATTGTGATGTGATACACATACAAGCTAGTCATATCTTACTTGGGAGACCATGGTAATATGATCATTCAAGCAAACATGATGGGAGGACCAATCGGTACTCTTTTGAGTTGAATGGTCAGAAATCCACTCTCCATCCACTTTTGCCATCTCAAGTGAATGAGGGACTCCAAATATTGAGAGAATTAAAAGAGAAGGGTAAGAAACAAGGTGAGAAAGAGGACAAAATTGAGGATCAGGATGAAGAAGAGAAGAAGATGAGGTTGAAAAGGAAGAGTCCCTTGGTGATTTTGTCTAGTAACAAAGATCTTTTCAATGAGCTTGATGACAAAACACCCATGCTCCTCCTAGCCCATGCATTTCATAATAACAACTTTACTTCTCTTATCCCCTCATTCTATTTCACTTGTTTTGCAGGACTATGAAGATGTGTTCCTAAAGGAACTTCCCAAGGATTACCCCCACATTGGGGAATTGAGCATCAAATTGATTTTGTGCTGGGTTCTCAATTTGTAATATCCCAAGAAATTTTTTGTTGAAATTTTGTGCGTAAACGTGTTGGGTTCTATCTTCTAGAATGAATTATAAATTTTCCGTGCGGAATGTCTTAGATTATGACCAACCATTATGTATAGTATCGAATAAGCTTTCCAACTATATGTGGATCATCCAAAACGGACACCCGAGCGACGAGTTATGAACATTCCGATCGAACCATGAATAGTAGTGAACAGTAAAACGTGCAGAAAAAAAAGTACTGAGGCCTGGAGTATTTTTGCTCCAACTTTAAACGATTATAACTCCTTGTACATAATGATCTGGGTAATCTACTATATATTAACGGAAATATCTGCGAGTTCTCTTTTCGATGAAATTGGTTTCATCTAATTTTTCTATCGGAGCAAAAAGTTATGGTCGATCTACTTCAGCCTATCAAAAGTGAATTTTTGGGTCAACTTCAAACGATTATAACTCCTCGTACACAATGATCTGGGTGAGATACTATATATCAACGGAAATATGTGAGAGTCCTCTTTCTAATGAAATTGATTTCATCCAATTTGGATATCGGAGTAAAACGTTATGGTTGATCTACTTCAGACTATCAAAACAGTCCACCAAAGGACAAATGCGAGAATTATTTGATTTTTAGGGGCGTTTTGGTCATTCCCCCTCACCCAAAATCCGTACAAACCCTATATTAAAGCCTATTAGAAGCATTATATGTTATATTTCATCAAATTCCCTCAAAAAGAAAACCCTAAGATCCTACATCCAACTTCAAGAACCTCCAAAGTTCACCATTAATTCTGCAAATTTATTCAAGATTCCAAGTTCCTAGTTCAAGAACTCCAAGAACCATCATTCAAAGGCATGATTAACATCTCAAAAATGAGTATCTATCTAAAGTTCATCATTCAAGGTATGTGGGGGTTTTCAACAAGAACTCTCTTTCGTTCTTGTGCCCGAAAGTAATTTTCTTTACAAAGGCATGATTTTTATGAATTTGAAGCATGAACCCATATCTTATGATGATTATTATGAAATCTTGATGTTTATAATTTTGAAAGATGAATTTACATGTGTGGTGATATAAAGTATGAATCTTGAATGATATTTATCATGATTTTGATATTTGGGTCGTGAATCCCCATTGGAAATTGTGTGTTTTTTTAGAAAGTGTGTGTTATAAGCACGTTGATGTTGAATATTTGAGATATTTTGAATGATTTGACCTTTTGGTCTTAATGGAGTTGTTTTGAACTCGAGTGTGAAAGAAATCCACAACGTGATTGATTTTGATAGATGGAAAGCATGATGTCTCCCGATGTATATTTATATATTACTGAAATTGTTTTGTTGTGGATTGTCTTTGAAATGATCTGAGCTAAGTCTGGAAGAAATCTTTAGCACCGAGTGGAAGGTATAAAGCGACCTTACTTCCCTAGAACTACGTGCCCCCGTAGGAGTGAGCCTGAGGCTAATTTATAAAGTGATCACTAGTTTGTGTGGATTTGATATCGATAGTCCTACTCCGTTGGCAAGGATAGAACGGCTCTCCCCAACGTGGGTTGTACGTTGGACTCCATGTAGCTCACATGGTTTATGTCGGTTATAGGATCTCCCAGTGTGTGTGTGTTTCCTTGTGTCTATGGTGAATGGTGAAGTGATTTGAAAGTGGAATTGTGAAAGTTATTCTTTCAAAAGATTTAAATGATATTTACATTATGAGAATTGATATTCTTGATGAACTGAAAGTGATTGACAAATTATATGATGACTCACATTTGTTATTATACTTATTTCATCCTCTCATGATTATGATGATTTTCTTCGAGCTATGTGAGTCTTTCATACATCCTGCATATTTCTTATAAATATTTATGATGATGATGTTTATACAACTGTATACACCCCCATATACTCAGTTACTTTCCATGGTACTGACCCACATCTTCGGATGTGGGCTATATTTTCTCGGAATGTAGGTACAAGGTATAGTTGTACCTTCAGATCCAGTCAGATCGTGGTATCCAGTCAGCAGGTGATGAGTCCTTTTGATTCAAGGGCTTGGGTTAGTTATGCAGAGTTATAGTGTTGTATTTTCTTTATTCAGTCATATTGAGTTGGGGCAGTCGGGAGTCATGACCCGGCTACCTATATTCAGTACTAGTAGAGTCTTCATAGACAGTCAATAGAAGTTGATGTATTTTGTTTCAATTTTGGTTGTAAAGGCAGAATTATAATCCTGTAAAATTCCATTTTTGTATCGATCAGATTCAGAAAAGAGTTAATTTCTGTTGATTTGTATGGATTTGTATTTTTATTCAGTTGCTTATGAGTTATGCCAGTAGAAGGGTTAGCTTGGGGTCACTTGTGACCCTAAGCACCGTATGACATCTCGGGACCCAATTTTGGGGCGTTACATAATTACTCAACAAACCGGTCTACAGAAGTAATACAAAGGACACAAAAGAGCTCCAAAGGCAAGTTGAGGAACTCTTCAACAAGGGATACATCAAAGAGAGCATGAGTCCATGTGCGGTTTCAGTATTACCAGTGCCAAAGAAAGATGGAATATGGCGCATATGCACTGATTGCTGAACCATTAATAAAATAATGGTAAAGTATCGACACCCAATTCCCCGTTTGGATGATATAATTGATGAGTTGAATAAATATTGAGTGTTTTCTAAGATAGATCTTATGAGCGGGTAACACCAACTCCAGATGCAACCGGGTGATAAGTGAAAGACCGCATTCAAGACCAAGCTTGGTCTATATGAATGGTTGGTAATGTCTTTTGGCCTCACCAACGCTCCTAGAACCTTTATGCGGTTGATGAAACTTATGATGAAACCGTTCATAGGAAAGTTTGTTAAGGTATACTTTGATGATGTTCTAGTTTATAGAAAATCCCTTGAAGAACATATCTTACATTTGGAAAATGTTTTTTAAATGCTTAGAAAAGAGAAGTTGTATGCTAATCTTAAAAAATGCTTTTTTGGCGTGAATAAAGTTGTTTTCTTAGGATTTGGTGTGAGATCAAGAGGAGTCAAGGTGTATGAATCTAAGATAGACGCCATCAAGAATTGGCCAACTCCGAAATCCAATGGAGAAGTAAGAATCTTCTATGGGTTAGCTAGTTTTTATAGACGATTTGTCAAAGTATTTAGTACCATCGCCGCTCTCTTTACCGAGGTGATCCATATGGATAAACCTTTTAAATGGGTGACGAGCAAGCCAATGCATTTGAAGCTTTGAAGGCTATGATTAGTTCCGCCTTCTTTTTGTAATTACCCAATTTTGATAAGATATTTGAGATTAAATATGATGCAAGTAAGGTAAGAATAGGTGTCGTCTTAATGCAAGATCATAAACCTATTATCTATTTTAGTGAAAAGCTCAAGGGAGAAACTCTAAATTATTCCACCTATGACCTAGAGTTATACGCCTTAATTAGAGCCTTGGGTAATAGGCAACATTATCTGTGGCTCAAGGAGTTTGTTATTTGAACCGATCATGAGTCCTTAAAACATCTCCGGGCCCAAGATAAACTCAATAAAAGACATGCCAAGTGGATTGCTTTCCTAGAGACTTTTCCTTATGTAATTCAATACAAAAAAGAAAAGAAAGGAAAATATGGTAGCTGATGCATTATCTAGGAAGCATGTGCTTATCTCTACATTGTCTTCTAAATTGATAGGATTTGAGAGTCTAAAGACAACGTACCCCGACGACCCTAAATTTGCTTAAATCTATTAAGATTGGGAGACATGAGGTAGGGAAATGTGGGAGAGGGATAGTGTTTTTATGCCCTACTCCAAGTTTGATGGCCTCTTGTTCAAAGAAAGAAGGTTATGTATGCCCTCTAGTTCATAGAGAGAATTATTTGTAAGAGAGGCACATGATGGGGGTATGATGGGTCACTTTGGAATTGACAAGACCCTTGGAATCCTGGAGGACCAATTCTATTGGCCCAAAATGTGTCAAGATATTGCTAGAATTTGTGGCCAATGCATGGATTGTAGAAGCATGAAGTCCCACCTTCTTTCTTAAGGATTTACACCCCACTACCCACTCTTCAATGCCCATGGCTTGACATCTCTATGGATTTTATTTTAGGATTACCTAGGACAAGGAGGGGTAGAGATTGCATTTTTGTTGTGGTTGATAGGTTTTAAAAAATGGCTCATTTCATTCCATGTCATAAAATTGATGATGCTTATAATGTGGTTTCTTTGTTTATTGAGCATGTTGTCAAAATACATGGAATTCCCAGGACCATTGTTAGTGATAGGGACTCTAAGTTCCTTAGTTATTTTTGAAGGTCGTTGTAGGGTAGGCTTGGCACCAAATTACTCTTCTCAACTTCTTGCCACCCACAAACGGAAGGGAAAATGGAGTTGGTAAAGAAAAACTTGGGTTCAATGTTGCGTACCTTAGTTAATGGGAAAATGGCCTCTTAGGAAGACCACCTACCTCTAGTCGAATTTGCTTATAATCGTGTTATCCATTCGACTATTCGTATGACTCTATTTGAATGTATTTGTGGTTTTAACCCCTTACCCCTTTAGATCTCACCCCTTTGCCTAGTGATGTTGTGATAAGCTTAGATAGATATAAGAGGGTAGAAACCATGAAGAAGTTGCATGAGAAGGTGAAAATTCGCCTAGGAAAGAAGAATCAAGGGATGGCCAAAATAGTAAAAAAGGGAAGAAAGTGGATTGTGCTTGAACCGGGTGATTGGGTTTGGGTTTACCTCCAAAAAGATAGTTTTCCAACCCAAAGAAAATCCAAATTAATGCCATGAGGTGATGGTCCATTTTAAGTGCTTGAAAGGATAAACAACAATTCCTATAAGATTGACCTTCCTCCAAAATATTAAGTGCACAATACCTTTAATATGTGCGATCTTTTACTCTTTAACATGATAGAAGATAATCACCCTTTGAATTTGAGGTCAAATTCTTCTCAAGATGGAGAGGATGATACAATCTGGATTAGCTCTAAGACATTCACTAGAAGTCAAGCCCGGGAGCTTCAAAGGATCCAAGGATTGTTCATGAAGCATGAGGTACTTGAAGAAGCCTCCTGACCATCAAGAGGGTGTAATTTCTTGATAATCGCTCTCACATTGGTCCAAGGGAGGAAAAACGAGGCTAGAAAGAACCTTGGAAAGGACTTACTCCTAAGGCACTTTGGATCCACTTTTGATCCGCTCTAGCATCTAAAGAGTGGATCAAAACATCCCCTAGAGGGTCTTTTCTTGAAATTGGGTCTCTTTTGGGTCCCAAAATTGTAATAATTATCCTAAACTATAACTACTTTGGAGGGTAGCTCAGTCTCTTAGTTCTTCTTGATTATTGATGAATTGATGAATGCTACTCCATTGAGTGAGAGCATTGGACAACTTTTGTTGAACTTTGATTTAGAAATATTGGTTTAGAGGTTGTTCATCTCCCTTTTGGTCACTGTAGGAATTAGGTGTTTGATTAAATTGTAACTGAGGGTATTAGAGTTTGACATAATCTTTTGTTCTTAGTTACTTCTTTTCTTGTGTCTAATTATATATCTTATCGATTATCTTTACTTTTTAGTATCGTTGTTAGTTTTCGTATTTTAATTTTGTATCATACAGGAACTAGTCAGTTGATTTAATCTGACAACACTGTGACTAGAGGATTTTTCAAAACTGTTTATTTTGACTTTTAATTCAACAACTTCTTTTTGTAAATAGTCTTTTTCAATTTTGCACACTTCAAGTCTAAGTTTTCAGTCTCTTCTTTCTATTGATAAAGTTCTTTTTATCATGAGCATTATTTAGATCGACTATGGCAAGGTCTAGCAGATTTTATAATTTAGAGCATTCATTACAAAAATTAGATCTTACTTGACCAGATTCTCCAATTGCCATGAAGCAACAATTGCCAATATTGTCATAATTTTAGATTATTCTTTATCTCTCCAACAGCTGAAAGCCTTTTCATTTCTATTGGGGGGGCCTCATATAGCCTTTGGACAATCATAGGCAATATGTTCATATTTACCGCAGTTATAGCACTTACATTCATTCTTGTTATAGTCAATATGTTACTTTCCTTTTGAGTTATTTGGTCTTCCCCTTCTTTGAGTTTCGGATCTTTTTTTATTATCAATAGTTATCCTGGTGATGAGGGCAAGTTCTTCATCATCCAAGTCATCATCTTCCTATTCATTAGTGGCTTTAGACAACAGTTTTCTTCTTTTCATCTTGCAATTGATCTTTTTTATTCTGTTGAGCTTTTTCAAAGGTAATGAGATCTCCACTGACTTTATCCTAGGTCATCTTGTTTAAGTTAATGCTATCAAGATCCACAACCTTGAAAAGCCACTTAGGAGTGCAAATTATGAGAATCCTGATAATCTGATCTACTACATGATAAGTTTTTCCTATAGCCTTGAGTTTTCCAATAATTTTTTCAAATCAAAAAAAATATTTCTTTAATGAAATCCCCATCTTTCGTCTTGAAGAGTTTATAGTCATAGACCAATAAATTCACAAGAGTTTGTTTAGCCTTCTCAATTCCTTCATAGGTTACTCTTAATTTATCACACATTTCTTTAGCAGTTTCATAGAAGGAGATCTTTTCATATTCTTCAACACTAATAACATTATATAGCACATTTTTTTCCTTTGAATTAATCTAAATAATTTCCATTTGCTCATCGGTGTATTCTTTCAATGTTGGAATAGTGTCAGTTAAAGCTTCATCATTCTTAGGTTTCTTTTCATATTTATATTTATTTGGAACAACAAGTGGAAGATCACCAAGTTTGATTACTTTTCATACTTTGACATCATAAGATTTGATGAAAGTTTCCATTCTTATTTTTCAATGCGAGAAATATTTTCCATTGAAGAAAGAAGGTCTAATTTGAGATACCCCTTTTGAAAATAGAGCTCCAACAATTGTTTGGGCTATGATATTTTCTCACTTGTTGTTAAGCAAATAACAATTTGTTCTTGCTCTGATACTAATTGAAAGTATCAAAAAGGGTGGGTGACTACTACTTTTCGAATTGACAATCGACTCACTTAGACAGATTATCGACTATTGACGCAGTAAAGTAAGATTCAAAAACTAAAGTGTTGAAATGAAATAACATCAGATATTTTATATTAGTTAGGACCTCTAATAGGTCTTACTCCAGTCTCCTTGGGTTGCAAGAAATCCTAATAGTAAATTGCGAATCAAATCAAAGTACAAAGATTGAATCAAACTTTTTGGCTATGACTCACACTCTTTTATCTTTCTCACTTTTGATACAATTCATCGCCAACTATGTGTTTCTATCCTCTATTTTTAAATACACAATAAACCTTAAGAGTATATAATGTTTGAATAAAGTAGAGCAAAAAATTAGAGAAGATTGAAACAAAAGTATACCTCTTCCTTTGTCTTCCATCATTTAAATGGTAGTGATGAACAAGCCGTTGAAAGATTTAAAATAAAAGACAATCTAAGATATTGATATTTGATCCTTGAAAATTGGATAAAAAATATCATCTTTCCAAGAATAAGATAGGACCATAAATGGTCTCTTTAATGAGGAAAAAGCTCGCGCTAGTAAGCCCTAAAAAGATTTTTCCAATCTTGAGTTAGCCTTATTTTCTTTGACACAAAATGCTGCATTAAATATTGAGGATGCAATCACGATCTTTTCCTTCAATATTCCATATGACAAATCTTTTTCTTGGTTTAAAGACTTTGAGATGCTTTCTTCCTTTTTTTGCCATTGTTTATTTTTTCCTGCAAGTTGTCAGACATTGAAATTAGACACTATCATTGTATGGTTTAAATGAGGCCTCTTTCTTTGAGCGCGAGTTAGACTCAAGGTCCATTTACAAACTTAGGGTCTGTTTGGACAGGCGACATAAAATCATGATTATAAATTAAGTATTGTTTGGATATGCAATTTGAATTTCTTGAGTAGTATTTTCTCAAATATATGAAAAACTCCACAAGTTTTGAAAACTATCAAAATTTCATCAATTCTTATAAAATAATCTTACTAAATGAGAAAAACATAGTTCATAAATAAGATAATTAGGATATATATCCATGTTCTTTTTATAAATAACTATTAGCTACTACAAACTTTCAAATGTACAAAATTTTAAAAGATTCATTAATCAATAACAACAATAACTAGCTATTCTTTGGTATAATTCTTTCATATGGTACAAGTAGATGAAAGATGGTTGGAGTATCCCTCCCCCCCCCCTCCCAACCCAAAAAAAATCAAATTGGAGATAGGAATAGAGATGTGAAAATATTTTTAACCATTACATAATTTTTTTTAAAAGATTCAGATTTTATATGTATCAAATAAATCCAGGAAAATTTAGTGTAATCATTAAGAAATAAAATATAATAATGATATCCAAAATTTGATGTAACAGGAGCTTGCCAAACATCTGAATGAACTAACAAATGGAGAATTTACAATTTTTACCAAATAACGAGAATGACAATCTAGTTTGTTTGCCTAAATAGAAAACATCACAAAAATTATTGCTAATGAAGCAATAATACTAATTAATTTTCTATCAACTAAAGAACTTAGAGATTGTTGGCTAGGATGTCCAAAACATTAGTGTCAAATGAAAGTAGGCAAGACATTAGCAAAGAGTCTAAAGTTGGAGGAGCCAGATGAGATGAAGCGGAAGGGATAAAGAGTCTCAGTATTTTTACAATGAAGTAATGTTGTGTTGTTCTTCTTGTCCTTAATAAAAAAAATCAAAATTAGTAAAGTAAAACAATTATTATCAACACATAAACGTTGAATAGAAAGTAAACTATTGGTAGGGGAAGGAACAAATAAAATATTTTTCAGAAGAAAGAGGTTTAGAAGTTGTAGAAAGAATAAAGGAATCGGTAGAGCAAATGGTAAGAAGGGTATCATCGCCAACCATGACGTGAGAATAACCAAAATATGGAGCATTAGAAGTAAGGGTAGATGGATTGTTGGTCATGTGCGTCGATGCTCCAAATTTTGGGTACCAAATCATTGGGTAAACCTCCTCCAAGATCATAACAGCAAATGATTGAGGAATATTATTAGCTATAAAAGAGTGATTGAACCTGTTTCTGCACTCCAAGGCAGTATGATTATAGTGAAACATATTTGGCACTGTTTAGCCAAAGTAAAAGTGGGTCTTCCTAAAATACCATTAGCGGGTGATGAGCGTCGATTATTATTTTAAAAATTCAACCATATTCTGCTACGACCTCGTCCATATAAGTGTACTTTTGCAGACTGATGTCCATGAGGAGATGACGCATTAGAATTGATTTGCGCTTAAGTTGTCACAATTAATGTAGAATTAAGATTTGATTATTTCAAAGAAATTACAGTAATGTGGGCTTCTATTGTGAAGAGGAGTGATCACAATGAAATAAAAGAAAGAAATATGCATGTGGTATTTAATCTAGACACAAAAGTACAATAAGATAACGGTAGTCCCTTCAAAACCTGAGTGACTAGATTATCGTCAGTCAAAGCTTGTCAATTGCTCTCAGAGAACATGCAATAGAATGAAGTTGTTAAAGATGATCCTCCATAGAAAGAAAACCTTTGAAACTTTGAAATTTTGTGTCACGACCCACAGTGGGCACGCAATGGAACTTGTCGCACCCTATAGATAAGTACGCCTAACCCAACCCAAAGAACAAGAGTAAAGAGAATCATAAGCGGAAACAGAAGAATAAAATAATCATATAGATATATACATATATGTGTGTATATACAAGACACAAGTCCCTACATTACATCCCAGGTCTTTTCGTCATTAGTCCAAGCCTCTAGTACAAAATAAGAGTAATAAAAATCATCAAAGTATTTTGAATGTAAGGAATGCATAAGATAAAATAAAGAGATCCAAGAAAGTCTAAAGTCCATCTATCGCTACCTCGATCCCCACAATGCCAATACTGAAAGAAATGCAAAGTCGATCTATTGCTCGATCTGAAACTATACAAGGTGCATAAAATAAGGATAAAAAAAGAGAAGCAAGGGTGAATACAAAACTACGTGTACTCAACAAGCATTGACAATAACCGACGCTAATCTAATGCGATAGTGAGAACCACCATCCCAACTATCCAAGTCTTCTCAAATAATTCTATAACCAATAATTATACTATTTTACCCTATCAGGATAATCCAACACAACATGCACAACATAAATCCAAACAGGGTAGGCACTTTAGTGTAGGTGAGTCAATGCTAGATATTTTTATTATAAAAAAATAAGAGAAGTCAACTATGAAGAAGACTCACTAATACAATATAAAAGGATTAATCAATTATATCAACTAATAATATGGGATAGAACAACGAGAGTATTCATATATAAGAGTGTAACTTATGCTATCAATGGGTGTACTCAACTATCTCTCCTAATATCCATACCCTATATATCATAATACCTCAACCTCTAAGTTAACATACAATGATGTAAAATAATATAATGAAGTAAAATGAATGCTCAAACACAATATCACAAACAAGGTTCTATGACGGTAATACAATACAAAAGTAAATACTAACACAGTATCAAACCAAACTAAGGAACGTAATACAATGCAATGTAGTGATGATGATGAATATTTAAAAGTTATCACATTACTATACATATACACCCATCGAGATCACAGCTTCTAGGTAGGACCTGTAAGGGACTCACAATCTATATACTTTTCATAATCGCAAATCCTCCTTCGGTTAGTTTTCAAGGATCAAGGTCATCATAGTATCAAATAAATATATCTCAATCAACCAAACTGACACACCCTTCAGTCTACACATTTTAAAAAGTGTCTCATTTTTTATCAAAATCAGTGTTTCTCAGTGGTACCAAAGTCTCATGAATATGTATATATGAAAAGAGGATGTAATGCTCAGAACCAATCAGTATAAAGATGATAATTCATTTAATACATGTAAGGGTGAACTCATAATCAACTTAATGTGACAATGTTCCATGATATAAGTCATCATAGGGCACCACTGATATAAATAGCCATGCATAACATCAATATATCATTTAAATCCCTCTTTTGATGACCATTAATACAATAAAAGAAATTGTACTAACATGGTCTATGATTATAAGTCAAGCCCTTACTCAGTGACACATTAACAAAATTACAATTAGATGCACAATCATAACCAACAATATCAACTCGGGCACCACCACAACATATACTCTCCAAATCCATAACAATATGCACATAAGCCTCCACTCAGACACACAATAATGAATAGTTTCTCAAGTCAACAATAATGTTCATATAAGCCTTTATACGGGCAATATGAAAATAACATCAATCCTTAATAACAATATATCGCAAAACTAGTCGAGCCTAGTTTGTCATACCATAAGTCTCATTCACTATTACAAGTCCATTTATAATCTAAGTATTTACTAAACCTCAACCATTCTATAACGGTGTAACAATAACCTAATTATCCTCTAGAAAGTCATCAAGTCTGATACAAACTCATAATATAGGTAATCCCTATCAATTATTCAAGAACACCAAGTTATCCATTTGCAATCCTTTTTAGATATACATACAAGTAGAAAAACTAACTAGAATAGATATTTATCTAAAAGAAATCCACCAAGGACTTCGGTACCCTCAGAGATGCTCGTCATATCACCTAAGCAGGACCCTCAATCCTAAATAAAACACAAAATATAAGCAAACCAACACATAAACACTTTCAGAAAAGTCAAGATACATCTTAACTTGCCTTAAATAAATGCTCGAGATCCAAACTAACCATGCTACTAATCCAAAATCAATATTTCAGAGCTACTAAAACTGTCAAAATTATCATCCGAGACACGAATCACAAAATATTGATCGAAGTAAAATTTTCTTTCAAGGGTGTTCAAAACCACAACCTCATTTAAAATACTTCTGAATACACTGAGAATCGTGCCAACCATCCCCATGACCCATAAATGAGAAAAGACAATCATGGAAAAGGACAAAACAATCAACACAGAAATTACTAAATTTCAATACGAAGGTCATTATATTTTGACTCAAAGTGAATGGACGAGGAAGAAACTTGGTCCAAATATAGTGAGGACAAAGAGTCCCAAGCTTGTTTAGATGGCTCACAAGCATAGTCAAAAGTGAGTCAAGAACTGCTGTAGAAAGTGTTGCTTTAATCCAACTCAAAGAAATAGTATCACACTGAATCCATCATTTATATTCTTGACGATTTGTCGAGGGACTTGGTATTTTTTCCTCTATAATGGATAAAAGGTTTTACTTTTCTGGATAGTGACAAAAAACTTCTTCCAGGTTAATTAACACATATCAATTCAATGGAGCCAAAACTTTTGATATTAGAAACTGTTCGAGAGAGAGTGAGGAGATCAAAGAAAGATTGATTCAAGGTTTGTTGAGAAGAGAGAGAGGTAATTTTTGGGTCCATTGAAAAAAATCATAGATGACTCTTGATACCAAGATAAAAGCTGAGAATAAAAGAGTAAGATATGAGTTACTCCCCTTTAGGACTTATATTTATAATACAATGTTACACCATGTGTAGTTTCGCATGATACAGAATAACCTTAATTACAATTCTACTATAACTAACATACATAAGGATAAACTCTAAGGGGTCGTTTGGTCGAGAAAGAGTTATTTGAGATAATTAATTCCAAGATTAGATATCCTAGAATTGGTTATCCCACCATGTATATGGGATAACTTATACCATCATCATATAAATGATGGAATAAATATTCCAGGGACTAACTAATACCTCCAACCAAACACGGGTAAAATAATCTTGCATCTTATCTCAAAACTATTTTTCTCTTATACTACACACCAAACAACTCCTAAGGATAAACTCTAACACAAATAATCCATTCATGCCGAGCATAGGTCTTTTTTGTAAAATTTAAAATGATGAACATCTTCTCTTTTATAAAATATAAACTTAAAGACCAAGCTTCAAATTAAAAAAAAAGTGAAATCACATTTAAAATTCCAAATAATATTTTTTGGAGAATTTGATATTTAAAATCATGATTACAAATCGCATGTCCAAACACTCCTTTGAAATCATGACTTCATATCGTAGGTTCAAATGTCTACTTATATATTATCGATAAATAAGTTACTAATATTGATAATGCTTAGTTTCAATGAATGAAATCTTTGCAGGATTATGGTAAAAGAAATAATCAAGGATTCTTGACTAAAAACAAAAATAAAGATCTATCAAGTGCATGTCAAAAAGAAAAATAAATATATCACGCCTTCAAGAATTAATTACAATATCCTACATGAAAAAAAAAGTGTCAAATCTTGTACCCAACATTAATTGCGTTGTAACTCCTAAGGAAAGGAGATTTTGGGTAGTTAAGAATCATTAGTATGATCTAATCTTATTCTTGAAAATAGTATTCTCATATCCCATTTCTAAGAATCAAATCTCTTGAGTTGTCTTCTATTTTCAGATCTTCCAATGGCTAGTGGTAGTCTAACCGCGACTATTTAAGTAATGGAAGACTAAGGAAGAGACATACTTTTGTCTCAATCTTCTCTAGTTATTTGCTCTACTTTATTCAATCATTGTATTCTCTTGTGATTGACTGTGTATTCAAAAAGAGAGGAGAGAAACACATAGTTGGTGAGGAATTATATCAAAAAGTGAGAAAAAATAGAAGAATGTGAGTTATAGCCAAAAAACTTAACTCAATCCTTATAATTTGAATTGACAAAAAAGAACAAGTAAAAACTCTTGCAACCTAAGGGGGATGGAGTAAGAACTATTAGAGTTCCCAACCCATACAATATATTTGGTGTCATTCCTTTTCAGCACTTTATTTTCTACACTTTACATTACTGCTTTGGTAGTCGACTATTTGTCGAAGCAAGTTGACATCTAATCGAAAAAGAGTAATTTGCCCCCTCTTACCACTTTCAATTTATATCAGAGTTTGGAATCATATTGATTTGCTTAATGATAAAGTGAGAAAATACCTTGTCCAAAATAATTTCTGGAGCTTTATTCTCAGAAGAAATATCTCAAATCAAACCTCCTTATTTCAATGTGAAACATTTCTCATTGAAAAATAAGAATAAAAACTTCATTAAGTCCTATGATATTAAATTATGGAAGGTGATTAATCTTGGTGATCTTCGTTTGTCTCTGCCAAAAAATATACGTATGAAAAGAAACTTGAGAATGGTGAAGCATTTACTAACATTATTTCAACTTTGGAGGATTACACTGATGAATAAAAAAATATTTAGATCAATTCAAAGGCTAAAAATGTTTATACAATGCTATCAGTGGGGAAGAATATGAAATAATCTCATGATGTGAAATTGCTAAGAAAATATGGGATAAATTAAAAGTGACCTATGAAGGAATTGAGAAGGTCAAACAAACTCCTATGATTTTATTGTTCAACGTTTATGAACTTTACAAGATAAAAGATAGGGAGTCCATTGAAGAAATAGTTGCTAGATTTTAAAAAATATTTGGAGAACGTAAAATTACAGTAAAAACTTATCCTATAGCAGATTAGATCACCAAGATTCTCAGAAGCATGTCCCCAAAATGGCTTTATGAGGTTGTGGATCTTGAATATATGAACTTAAATAAGATGACCTTTGATGAAGTTAGAGGAGACCTCATTGACTTTGAAAAAAATCACTTTAATAAGAAGGATCAACTACAAGATGAAAAGAACATGTGGCCTTTAAAACTACAAATGAAGAGGAAGATGATGCCTTGGACGAAGATAAACTTACTCTTATTATCTGGACAGCTATTAACAATTATAAAAGATACAAAAATCAAAGAGGGAAAAAACCTAATTACTCAAAAAAAAAAAAGCAAAATGCTGACTACAATGGAAATTAAGGTAACTGCTATAATTATGGTAAGTATGATCATATTGCTTATGATTTTTCAGAATCTATAATAGGACCCTCCAAATGAAGTCAAAAGGCTTTAAGTTGTTGGGGTGAAGAAGATCAATCTGATAATGAAAATGACTACAATGGAAGTTGTTGCATCATGAAAATTGGAGAATCTACTCAGGTAAGAACTAATTTATGTAATGAGTGCTCTAAATTATAAAATTTACTAGATTTTGCTATAGCTGATTTAAATAAAGCTCATGGTAAAAAAAAAACTTTATGAAGGAAAAGAAGAGACTGAAAACTTAAACTTGAAGTTTGTGAAATTGAAAAAAAAATCTACAATCTGAAATTGATGAATTAAAAGTCAAAATCAACAGTTTTAAAAAATCATCCAATTACAGTATTGTTAGATCTAATCAGTCGACTAGTTCTTCTAAGTGAGCTACAAATTTGACAGTGATTGATCTATATCTAATAATAGATATTATTGTTGTAAAGGATCTCAACGATCAACTAACTTTAGTAAGTCAACCAAAGAAATCAGTCACAGTCATAATACTTATCATACCTGCTCAACTACTGATTCGTACTCTAATTCTTATTATTATTGTGGCAAACCGATCATGACAATTATAATTGTAAATTTCATTCTATTGATCCTAGCAAATGAATTTGGAGATTCAAAATCGAGTCTACAAACTCAATCACTAACATAAAGGAATCCAAGAATACTTGGGTACTAAGAAATAAGTGATACGTCTATTTTGCAGGAACTTCATTCAAAGTCTAAAGGAAAATGGTATCTTGATAGTGGATGTTCAAATCACATGACGGGGAACAAAGGCCTTTTTAATACAATAGCTGATTTTAATAGAGGTAATATAAGTTTCAGAGACAACTCCAAAGACAAAGTAATAGGTATTGTTACTATCTCCTATAATGAATCATGTGATATCACTAATATTTATTTAGTTAAAATCTTAAAGTATAATCTGCTGAGCATAAGTCAGCTGTGTGATGCTGGTCTAGAAGTAAGATTCAAAAAAAATGAATGTATAATTGAAAAGTATGGTAGGCAACTTCTTGCCGGAAATAAACATAGTGATGTATATGTCCTAGACTCTATCAAAAGCAAAGAAGGACAAATCTGTCTTGCGTTAATTTCTGAAAATACTTCGGTTTGACATAGAAAGCTTGGTTATGCAAGCATGAGAAAAATTGAAAAGCTATCCAAACATGAACTTGTTACTGGCCTTCCAAGGTTTGATTACAAAAAGACTCACATTTGTGATGCTTGTCAATTTGGTAAGCAAACTAGAAATTCCATTCGTGTTACAGATATTGTCTCTACTACTAAACCACTGCACCTACTTCATATGAATCTATTTGGTTGCACTAGAACTGATAGTATTGGTGGTAAAAGGTATGTCTTTGTGATTATCGATGACTATTATCGATTTACTTGGGTTATATTTCTTTTTAACAAAGATGATACTCTATAGAATTTTGAAGTTTTCTATAAAACGGTTCAAAAAGACAAAAATTACTGTATATCTGCTATTAAAAGTGATTATGAAGGAGAATTTGAGAACAGAGATTTTGATATCTTTTGTAATAATCAAGGTTACACTCTTAACTTCTCCGATCCAAGATCTCCTCAATAAAATAGAGTGATTGAATGCAAGACTAGAACTCTCCTAGACATGTCACAAACCATTATATGTGAATACTCCTTACCTCATAAAACTGAGTTAAAGTTGTAAGCACAACAGTCATATTTTGAACAGGTGTCTTATAAGACCCATTTTAAAGAAAACTCCCTATGAATCGTGGAACAATAAAAGATTCAACATTATCTACTTTCATTCATTTGAATTCAAATGCTTTTTTCATAATATTGATAAGGATAATATTGATAAATTTGATTCACGAAGTAATGAAGTCACACTTATAGGGCATTCCAACTCTAGTAGATCATATAAAGTTTTTAATAAGCGTACTATTTGTATTGAAGAATTTATGCACGTTATTTTTATGATTCTAATCATGTTGTTGATAATATAAATAATAGCTAAGATGAGGATACACAAGGGAAAGTTGCAAAAACTGCAACAATCAACTTTTATCAAAATCGGCCAATGTAGAGAACAATCAGCCAAATGTTGCTAAGAATGATCAACTTGACATAGAAACCATCCCAAATGAATGAAAGAGTGACATCCCAAATAAATAAAAAAGTGAACATGACTATCTAAAGAAATCCATTAGGAAGATCTCAAGGAAGGAATGAGAACAAAAGCCTTCAGTAAAAGAAGTGTAAATGTGGCTCTCATTTCTTAACTCGAACCCCAAAAAAGTCAATGAAGCACCGAATGATGAAAGTTGGACCAAAGTAATGGAAGGAGAACTCAAATAATTTGATAAGAACAAAGTATGAACTATAGTTCTAAAAATACCTCAATTTGACTATAGTTCTAAAACCAAAGAACACCTCAATCATTGAAACAAAATGGATCTTCAGAAAAAAAAATGGATGAATCAAGTAAGATAGTTCAGAATAACGCTCGTATAGTCTCTCAAGGCTTCTCACAACAAGAGAGAGTTGATTATGATGAATTTTTTGTACTAATGACAAGGTTAGAATCTATAATCATCTTACTTGCTTATGCTTCTCACAGGGACTTTAAATTATTTTAAATGGATGTTAAAATGTGTTTTTAAATGGGTTTATTGAGGAAGAAATTTTTGTAAAACAACCTCCTAATTTTAAATTTTTTGAATTTTCTTATCACGTGTTTAAACTCACTAAAGCCCTTTATGGTCTAAAATAAGCTCCTCGAACTTGGTATGGAGATTGAACAATTTTTTAATTGATAAAATTTTAGAGGAAAAATTGATACAACTCTTTTTATCAAAAGAACTTCTTCTGAAAATTTCATCATTCAAATTTACGTTGATGATATTATTTTTAAAAATATTAATGCTGATATGTGCAAGAATTTCTCTGATTTAATACAAAGTGAATTTGAAATGATCATGATGGGTGAGTTGACATTCTTCTTGGGATTACAAATACATTAGTCAACTGAAGATATCTTCATCTATCAAAATAAGAACACTAAAGAACTTATTCAAAAATTTGAAATGAAGGATGTTAAATCTACTAGCACCCCAATGAATTTCACATGTGTACTTCTGTTTGATGATAAAGGTAAGCCGATTGATAAAATTAAATAATGTGGCATAATTTGATTCCTACTCTATTGTATAATTGGTCGACCAAATATCTTGTTTAGCATATATAAATCTACAAGATTTCAGTCGGTTCCTAAGGAGTCACATCTAACTACAGTCAAGCGCATCATTAGATATCTAATTGGAACTACTTCTCTTGCTCTATGGTATCCCGAGTCAAATAATTTTGAATTAAAAGAATTTTTAGATGCAGATTATGTAGGTGACAAAGATGATAGAAAAAACACCAGTGGCACTTGCTAACTTATAAAAGAATTCTCTCATATCTTGGACTAGCAAAAAGCAAAACTATGTTTCTTTAACAACTACTGAGTTCAAATATATTTCTATTGGATTATATTATGCACAAATTCTCTGGATGACTCATCAACTCAGTGATTATGATATCTTTGTTAAGCCTATGCAAATTTTCTGTGATAATTCAAATGCTATCTGACTTTCTAATGTGCATCATTATAAGGCTAAGCCTATTGATATTAAATATCATTTTATTAGAGATCATATTTTAAAAGGTGATATTGATATATCTTTTGTTAGCACTAATTTTCAATTAGAAGATATTTTTATCAAACCTTTGTTAGAAGAAAGATTTTGGTTCCTCAGAAAATCTCTTGATAATATTTTAAAATTTTATTAAAAAATATTTACTTCCATGTTAGGTGTGTGAATTTATGAGTAGAAGTATCTTTATTTATGACTGATTTAATTGAAGCATTTGTCAATTTATTTTTCTTCTCTTCTACTCTAAAGTATGCTTATGAGTCCCTTGTTAGACTTTTTTATGAAAATCTTCAATCTTTTCTTGTTGGTGAACTAGAGACTCTTGTGATGCGAAAAGAAATTTTATTGATTGTGCTATATTTGATGCTATTCATGATATAAATTGTATAGATTTTTCTACTTCCTCTAAGAATTCTTGGCCCTCTAATTTGGATGTTCCTTTTGACCAAGTAAAACATTGTATTGATCTGGATAACTTTAAAACCCTTCCTTCTGCTCTTAGACCCAAGTTTTTATCATTTAAAGATCGTGTTATTGCTCAAATTATGGTTATTACTCTCCTTTTTCTTATTGGTACGGTTCATTATCTACCTTATCTCAGCATGACACCCTGCATACTTACTGCATTGTCTCTCAACATAAGGTGAATCTCTCCTATTTCATTACAAATCATATGATTGAAGCTTCTCTTGATCCATCCAGTCTTCCTTATGAAATTATCATTACCTGTATTTTAGAAGCAGACAATATTTCTCTTGAGATTGTTCCTTCAGTTGTTGTGAAACAATGCTATAATACCAAATCTTTTGATAGTATCAGATATATTTTAGTTGATGATTTTTGAGTTCCCAAATATGAGGGTGATTTTGTTGTTACTTCCTCTTCCCCTAAGTCAAGGACCTCTCATCTTTGTGTTCCTAGTTCCTCTTCACTTGATGTTACCATCCGTCTGGCTGAGATTGACCTGAAGCTTGACTCCATCAATAATCTCCTTCTTTCCTCACACTTTTACCTTAACAAAATGAAAGATGTCAGTAAAAACTAGTACAGATGTTGCTCGTTTCAGGGTAATATTGGATCAAGTAATCAAAGAGGCCACGAAGATTACTGCCAAGATTCAGACCACTACTGACTCTCTCTATTATTATATCTACTCAGTTCACTAACCTGAAGGATGACACTGCTCAATCTTTGGCCTACTTCTTTGATTGCTTTGAGAATCCTCCTCATGTTGTAGCTCCCTGACTATTTATATTTTAAGACGTTACTTTATTTTGATGTATATCTGGGCATAAGCCCATGAATAGTTTCTTCTATGTTTTGCCATATTATCCTAGTTGTTGTTTAACTACTCAATTCTTTCTTTTCGATTGATGTCAAAGGGGGAGAAAAGATATATAGGTAGTCGACTATAGGACAGTACAACAATTAAGGGGGATCTACCATGTGAATAAGTGTAGCAATTGAGGGAGAGCTACTATTTCGGTACTTAACAGAAAAGTCGACTAGATTATTTCTTTAATATTGTCATCCATCAAAAAGGAAGAGATTGATAGTGTTTAGTTTTAGTGAATAACTTCTGTGTGGGATTATAGTAAAAGAAATGACCAAGGATTCTTAGCTAAAGAACAAAAAAGAAGACCTATCAAGTTCATGCCAAAACGAAAAAGAAATATGTCACTCCTTCAAGAATTAATTATAACATTCTACATCAGAGGAAAAGAGTATCAAATCTTTTACCTAATATTAATTTTGTTTCATCTCCTAAGAAAAGGGGATTTCGGGTAGTTAAGGATCATTAGTATGATCCAATCTTATTCTTGAAAATAGGATTCTCATATTCCGTTCCTAAGGATCAAATCTCTTGAGTTGTCTTTTATTTTCAAACCTTCTAACGGCTAGTAGTAGTCCAACCATTACTATTTAAGTAATGAAAGACTAAGGAAGAGGCATACTTTTGTCTCAATCTTCTTTAGTTTTTTGCTCTACTTTTTTCAAGCATTGTATTCTCATGTGATTTATTGTGTATTCAAAAAGAGAAACACATAATTGTTGAGGCATCATATCAAAAAGTGAGAGAGAAGAAAAGAGTGTGAGTTATAGCCAAAAAGCTTAATTCAATCCTTGTATTTGAATTGACAAACACGAACTAGTTGAATCCCTTGCAACCCAAGGGAACTGAAGTAAGACCTATTAGAGGTCCTACAACCGATATAAAATATCTAGTGTCATTCTTTTTTAGCACTTTATTTTCTGCATTTTACATTACTGCTTTAGTAGTCGACTATCTGTCGAAGCAAATAAAAAAAAAGTTATACACTCACCCCCCCCCCCCTCCGTTTCTTACCAATACATGATATATATGGCTAAGCTTATACTTCAGCAGTCATTAACTCATATGGGCTAGTTTTACACTACTAGAAACATAGGACTATTACTTTTTTCCTTTTCTCACTAGTTCAATCAAACTATCGATGAAAATAGCCATTAAATATTTTTCGATAAAAAAATAATGATTTTTTTCTAATATTATTAGCTTTCGCTGAAATAAAATATCCCCAAGAGGAGCTAGAGCGGAACCAAGGATACAATTAAGGATTCGAAAAGACCTTGCTGGTGCCTTCAACTCAAACTTTATATTTGGGTTACGAAAATTCATATGTATGTATAATTTGTCGAGAACTCAATAAACAAATAATTAATTTATCGAGAACTTAAGAAACAAATAAGATTATGATCAGAAACTCATGTACTAAAATTTTTGAATCCGACTCAAATTAAGAGGTGACAATATGTCACAAGAGATTTATGTAAAGATAACACTACCATATGTCCTTATCTATTGAAGAAAAAATAAAAGAAGAAAAGAAAGAGCAATAAAGTTCTTCATTCTGTAACTAGAAAATTGATTCGCGTTTCGCGAGATTATGAAAAAAGGTAAAATATCAATAATATTATTAAATATAATTTATATAATTTAATTTGAAGAAATATTTAGTTGACTTTTTACATATGTATAATTGATTTTGTAAAGGTAAATGTTTGGCCAGTAATTACCAAACTTTTAATAAAGTCAAAAAGTTATAATTTTAATCCAAAACAAGCTATAAACTTATGACAATCAAAAACTCATATAAAAACAAAATAAAGAGAAATCATAGGGAGAACATACGAAAAAATAAATAATGTGACTCATTTTTACAACCTCAACCATCATAAAAAAAGTAGAAGAAAAAATATGTGAAATTAATGAACAATCTTTCGAGTTTTTGTCGATTTCCACTCCCATAATATGGAACACCACTTAAGAGTCTTCATCTAATTTTTCAACTGGGCGTGAATATAATAAATATAAAAAACATAACAATTTAAAAAAATAATGCGACCATTTCTAAAAAGTCTTACCATGCCTCTATTTAAGGGCTAATAATTAATAATTTATAACAAAAGAGATTCGAAGAACAATACTTAACTACATGCCTTCATCTATATAATGGATACTCTGTGTTAATGTTTGGGTGTATTCAAATTTCTTTGTTTGTCTATATATTTTTTATATGTTAAAATTGAATTCTGAATTTTACTATTAGTTTGTAATGCTTGATTTTTCAAATCTGAATATTTTATTTCTTAAATTTTCTATAAGTGTATTCAATTTTTTCTCTTTGATTCTATCTTTTTTAATTTCCAAAAATAAAAATATACATGTTTTTAGTTTTATCAAGTATTTACATTTTGAGTATAAAAAAATAAATAATGCAACATCACTCTTACGGCCTTAATCATTAAAAATTAAAATAAAAAATATATGAATGGATGTTCAATCTTCATAACTCTTGTCGATATTCACTATCACAAGTCGATCACTACTAAATAGTCTTCATCTTATACCTCAAGTCAAATATGTAATAAGCATCGAAAATATTATAACGCCAAAAGGTAATGCAATTAATGCTTATAATGTATTACAATATTTCTATTTGTAAACTATAATATGAAACAATAAATAATGTCATGAATATGACTATTAATTATTTTAGGGGTTATGATAATAAAAAAATTTAGTGACTTTTTAGTTTCTTAACATTGAATATTTAATATAATTAAGAAAAATAAATGAGTGATTTTTAATTTATTTTAATCTAGAACATAAATGAGAAAAAATAAAGAAAAATCCAAAAAGAAAATAAAGATAAACTTACTTCTTGACCAAAGAAAAATGTCATACCTCTTCTTTTATTCCTACCTTTATTATTAGTAGTAGATTAGTAGATTGTATATTTAAAAAACTAAAAAATTTATATACCAAAATATCAATAATTTTTTATTTTAGCAATAAAATAATCAATTGAAGAGTATTTCATGTTTTTCTTTAATACAGAGTGTAAAATTATGTTATAAAGTCTTGTTTTTAGAGAATACATATCTTATTTTTGGAGAAATAATCAATTTAAAATTCTAAATTAAACAACAATAAATATATATACTCATATATTTCTTAATCATTCAAACTTCTACTTTTCGAATGGGTTCATTTTTTTGTCACAACCTTTTTAATTGACTGACATCGTTTAATGTTAGGTTATGAGATGTAAATTTTTTAAAAAAATTGATATTTTAAGAAAACATACTCAATTGAGGCGTTTAATTATGAAAGTTGAGTTTTAGATAAGAAAATAAAATGAAAAATTATGAGGATTAAAATTAAATAAATGTGAGCTTTAGTGATATACCACATAATTTAAATTAGAGAGAATATATTGAACAAAAAAAGAAAAGTGTTCTATTACTTCTAAGTGGTTTATATGCTCCATTGCTTTCAATAATAACCTTAAAGTTTTTTATGTCAAATAATAAACCTTCATTAAAAAAATTCTTCAATCTGTACATCAGATTTTTTTCTTATTTCAACATGCATTAAATCCATCTAGCCAAATAGATACCTTAGAGACTATCCAAAGACATAATAAAAAAATTATAATTAATTAAAATGAAATCAAAATACCTTCTACTATAAAAATCATATACAAAGTAATAAACTCAACTCACTATTTCTCTCGGTACTAAGGGATTCTCACATTCTAAAAACTCTCTCACAAGTTAATCATTTCAACTACAATTTGTAAATCAAGAAAGGATTTTAAAAAACATGTGTTGCTTAGGTAGAAAAAACTTGCAGAAAAATATAATATTCAGAAGGGACCAAAAAAAGAACCAAAAAAAAAAACATGTGACCTTTAAAATAACTGTTTCACATTTGGTCTTGTGAGAAAATTCAAACAAAAAAGTAGTAAGTAGAAATACAAAACTTAAACAAATATTAACCTAAAAAGCCATATTGTTGCTTAAACTTAGTTTGTGCAACTCTATCTTTTATATATGCAAAGGAAGTCAAGGTGGAAATGAACATTGTAGCAATATTGAAGAATTTTCAGATTATGCACTATCCCATTCCAATGGAGTATTATATATTCACTATAAGAGACCTTCCACATTACTAACTCCTCAATTCTTCCTCATTCTTAAAATTATTATATAATTAATAGAGTTAAATATAGTGGCTTTTGAATTTTCTTTAAACACATAAATATTTAAATGGAGAAAAAAACTCAATTAATGTTAAAAAAAATCACAAAAAAGATAAATAACATTGGAGGCCTCTAAGGCATGCCACATAGGATGGACTAACATTCTCTTTTATATAAATACTAGTTCAGAGATACGCGCCTCGCGCGTATACCTCAATTTATTGAGTTCAAATTTATAAAATTATTTAAAATATAAAATACTATGAAGGTCTTTCAAAATGTTTATTGAATTTATTTCTTAGCATCTTGACATAAGGGCAACTTTCAGTTATTATCCAATTCTATGAAAAAATAGAAATTAGCCAACCAAAAAGCATGTATGTTAGTTTAAACACAATAAAGTTTACAAAAAACAGTTTATTCTCTTTAGTCCTTCTTTGAACTCTTCTCCTTCACCTATACTAAAGATTTAGAAAAAAAAAAGACAAACCTTTGTTATTTTTGATAACTTTATTCGGTGGCGACATGCTTATTTCTTTCAATTTTGGATCAAAAATTTTCTACGAAAAAAGTAGATAGATTAAACTCGCTTTACAATGAATAATGTACTTGATCCACTTGCAAACTTAATTAGTAAGCCCAAAATTGAAAGATTCGACTATAATCCTAAATTTATATTTTCATCATTCAAACAAAAGTTATACATATCAAGATTTAACACTTATTATATCCTTATATTTAGAACTTAACTAACAAATTTAATTAAAGATGTAACTATAACACTAACGAAAAAGTTAAATAACATAATCAAAACAAAGTCACAGTTGAACTAAAGAAGAAGAAAAAAAAGAATGAGACAAGCCTTTGATATTTTTGACCTCTTTATTCGATGGCGACATGCTTATTTCTTTCAATTTACGATCAAAAATTTCGTACGAAAAAAGAAACACAAGAAATTATTAAAAGGAGAATTCAATGTCTTGTTAATTATTTAATCTTAATTTATATATAATATTTAAAGTTATTAACTAAAAGGAATAAAGAAAGATGAAGAAGAAGATGATAATAATGAATACATACAAAAAAATAAAACTTGAATTAATAACAAAATAAGAAGAAAAAGTAGAATTAGAGCTACGTTTCTTGTAAATTTTGATCCAAAATATTACTTAAATAGAATTGTAATTTTTTTTATCTAATGTAAAATTTTAATTGATCTAGAAGTGTTAAATATTATGAATTCTTACTTAAATTAAATAATCAAACCAAAAAAAATTATAACTAAAATTAATTGTGAACAAAATCTTTATCCAAAAGGGTATATACGTGAGTTAAGGAAAAAATGTCAAAATAGTACCACCAACTAATTAAAGTTTTTAAATATTTATTTAAGATACAATTTTAGTTGATTTAAAATACTTAAATTTTAGGTATATAATTCAAATAAGGAAAGGTTTAAGAATTAGGTTTTGATGAATTATTTGGTGGTATAAGTTTGTTAATTGGAGTTTCATGCAGAACTCTTCTTCGCATTCCTTATTCCTTATATAGTAGCATAATAGGGAACTTTTGTTCCCAAAATAATGGTAGTTTCTCATAGAGGAAGATATTATTATTTTACAAAAATATTAGTATAAATAAATCAAAAATCTACGGTACAATATAAAATAAATTTTTGTGGTAGTTTTTGTTTTTCCAAGAAATATAATATTAGTTTGTCAAAATTTCAAATGCCTAAATAGTAAGATATTAATTAACTAACAGTTTTGTCTAAAATAAATTTTTATATATTTAGGACTTTTACATTTTATATATTTAGGAGTCTCTCATTAAAACAAAAATTTTCATATATAAAAATTCTCATATATTTATTATAGTTAATATTTAATATTATAAAATAAGGAAAAAAAAAAGGTGAAAGGTGATTTTGTCTATTGTAGGTCTTTTAATGAAGAACAAAAAGTTTAAATTATTTTTTAAGGGTCTTCACACTTTTAATATATTATAGATTATAGATATAGATTAGAGATATAGATATATATTGATTTCGAACAAAGAGTCGAAAGTTTGCACGGCGTGCCTATTTTATATTCTCTAATTTAGTATTTCGTCATCTGACACATTTTTTAAAATTTATTTAAACAATATTCTTTTATAATTAAAAATAATTTAACTTAAATTTTTTTTTTTTATCTTTAATAAAATAAATTATAGCTACATAAACTGTTTAAGTTTTGTGTCATATCACAAATTTCAAAAACTTTTTTCTTTAATTTTGTATCTAGTCAAACGGTTCTACATAAATTGGGACGAAGGGAGTAACAATCGTTATAATTATATGCCTAGCAAGACAAATTCGAAATATTCCATTACAGCATACTCTTGAGAGCAAATTAGTGTTGAAGATGCCAATTGAACTCTTAAAATAAGGTAAGCCTTCACAGTTTGCTAATTCCTTCAACTCAATTATAGAGAATTTTTAATGGATTGAAAGTAAAATAAATAGTGCCTATGCATAGTAATATGTTGGGATTGCTGAAGTAAGATCTAAAAGAGGAGGATTTAAAAGTACAAGTTGCATTAAAGAAATTATTTAGTTCTGAAACAAGTGCCGGCCATATCCAAAAATACTGAAGTATCAATCTTTCTAGATGCCGTTTGTTCTTCTTACATTTCTTTATTATTAATAAATTGATCGAAGATGTTGTTTGTTTTTTGCGGGAGAAATGACTTCGTAGCACTTAATAAACATTTTTTAATGGCTTTTTTACGAGTATTTTTTATTTTTACACAACAAATTTATAAAGATCATTTTCGTCTATTCAATTCGTAACATAAAATCTCTGTCCCTTAATTTTTGCTTTATTGACCTTCGTTGAAAATAAGGAAGGAAAGCTTTTTTCACTTGTGATCGCTTAGAGCCCCCTTCTATCAATAAATATTCTCAAACCATCGACTACACGCCTACTATAGAAATATCCATAATAAATTTAATGCAAGCAACACAATAAAGACGATTTTATTTTTGCTTTGACGTGGTTGAAAGCGTTTGTAAGGCAGAGAAGATGTATTTTGAATTTTTTTAAGTTCAATTATTTGTTATTTAATGTTTAACGGCTCGATTAAATTATATTGGCACTGCAGAGGAGGTAAGATACTCTCTGCCAAGTGCCAAGAGGTTCTTATTCATTTCGAAAAGCCTTTTTTGAGCTAATAGTGCACTGTGCATATATCGACCTTATCTGTTGCTTTCTTCTCGAGTCTAACTTATGATGCGACTTCCTAACTAAACTTCAATTCCATTTGCCGAGGTCCAAGGTTCTTCATTCATTTAAGACAAAATGTTAAATTACACCATAGTCTAGGGGTCGTTTGGTTTGAGGTATAAGTAATCCAAGGGATAAGTAATTCCGGAATAAAATATAAAGATCAATTGAACGAGTGTTTGGTTGGAGGGATTAATCACTTATCCCACCATTTACACCATAGTGATGGGATAACTTATCTCACCATACATGGTGGGATAAGTTATCCCAGGTAATTCCGGGATAACTAATCCCGGGATAACAATTTCCCAACCAAACGACCCAGTTACAATAACAACATATCCAGTGTATCCCCACATAGTGGGATCTGGGGAGGGTAGAGTGTATGCAGATCATACCACTATCTCAGGTGAAGTAGAGAGGTTGTTTCCGATAGACCCTCGGCTCAGGACCGACAATATTATAACAAACACAAAACATATATACATATAAAAACGTACAGTATGCAAAATTAAACTAACACCGCTAGCTATAGGATAATACAAAAAAATTATCTATCCTAAACCAAAGACAACACTTAACACCACGAACAAGAAACATCAAACACAAATCTATCAAGGATCCTCTACCCTAAACCGCCCCTAACCCTCTACCCTAGTCTGCGTCCTTCACACCTTCCTATCAAGGGTCATGTCCTCTGTAAGATGTAACTACTCCATATCATGCCTAATCATCTTCCTCCAATATTTCTTCGACTTACTTCTACCCGGCCTAAAATCATCCATAGCCAGTGTCTCACACCTTCGCACCGGAGCATCAGAGCCCCTCTTCATCATGTACCAAACCATCGTAACCTCACTTCTCGCATCTTGTCCTCCACCGAAGTCACTCTCACCTTCTCTCGAATAATCTTTGTCCTCACTCTATCTTTCCTGGTATGTCCACACATCCATCACAACATCCTCATCTCCGCCACCTTCAACTTTTGGATGTGGGAGTTCTTAACTAGCCAACACTCCACTCCATACAACATAGCCGGCTGGACTGCCACTCTATAGAACTTACCTTTAAGCTTCAGGGGTACCTTCTTATCACATAAAACTCCCGAAGCGAGCCTCCATTTCAACCACCCTGCCCCAATACGATGCATGACATCCTCGTCAATCTCATCATTGCCCTGAAGTATAGACCCCAGATACTTGAAACTCTCCCCCTTATGAATGGCCTGAGAGTCCAGCTTCACAACCACGTCAGCCTCCTGCGACACATCACTAAACTTACACTCAAAGTACTCCATCTTAGTCCTGCTCAATCGAAATCCTTTAGACTCCAGAGTCTGTCTCCAAATCTCCAACTTATCATTGACTCCTCCCCAAGTCTCATCAATCAAAACCACATCATCAGCAAATAACATACACTAAGGCACCTACCCTTGAGTATGCCGCGTCAAAATATCCATCAGCAAGGCAAATAAAAAAGGTCTAAGAGTCGATCCCTGATGCAAACCTATCAAAATCAAAAAAGGCTCCAAATCTCCACCAACCATCCTCACACGAGTCTTCGCGCCATCATACATGTCCTGAATCGACTCCTCTAGCTTCAAAGCACCTCCACAGAATCTCCCTGGGTACTCTGTCATATGCCTTCTCCAGATAGTTGTTAGTATAGAAATATTCACCTATTGTTAATCAATTATACTTTTCAATTTGATTTTAGGTCATTTTTATAGACGAATCTTGCACAGAAATCCTTAGATTTTCGCTTGTGATCATCCAATATTTTATCACATAAAATTACTTTTTGCTCCCCAAAAGCCATCCATCTTTAAAAATTATAATTAAAAATTAACTTTCTATTTTTATTACATAAAAGTCATCTAACTTTAAAGTTTATCACACAATTTTTTTTTTCTCTTTTATGACTTATATCATATAAAAGTCATCCAACTTAGTCTCGTCTTATATTAGTTTAGCACTTTTCATTTTGCACGATATTTAAGAAATTATTAATGTAATGATTAATTTTGTTACTGTACCTCTTATCCATGTTAATGGATATAAAGATAATTCATTTAAATTTTTAAAGAGTATATTAATTGTAGGGAAAAAAAAATTCATATTGATTTAGTAAGTAATCAACTAATTTGAGATATTTATTTTTTGTAAAATGACTAACTACTATGGGAAGGATGAAGTAATTAAGTTAACTATAAAAAGTACTCTTCATAGCCCTTAATAGCATAAATGGTCTAGCACCCATAAATCGCACTATAAACTGGGTATTTTGAAGGCAGTAATGCATGTTTCAAGTCTTGCTTTAGAAAAAGCAAGCAATTTATCAGAAGCTGAAATCTCATTCCCTCAAAGTTGGTGACAATCCCAATCTAGTACTCCCTTCATTCCAAAATAAATGAAATTATTGGGGTATAACGTTCCTCTTAAAAAAAATATTTTAGGACATAAATTATAAGTTACTTTTCACTATTATTCTTTTAATTATTCTTAAATTACTCTCCTAGAAAATGTAAAACACTTAACAACCTCATTAAATCCTCATTAAATGAAAGGGTAAAATTGAAAAAAAAATTCAACATATATCTTTAATAATGAACAATTCAATTATTTTAAACACTAAAAAATACTCAACAATTCAATTATTTTTTAATGGAGGGAGTATTGTCTAAGTAGCCGTTTGGCCATAAAAATTACTTTTTTCTGAAGTTGGAGTTGGAGTTGTGTTTGACCATGTCTTTCTTTTGGAAAATCTTTTTTAAATATGATTTTATGCCCTCAACTTTTAAAAATTATCAAAATCACTCAACTACGAATTTACCTACTAATCATACAACCAAATGTTGAGAAAATAATTTAAATGTCTTCAATTGATAAAATAATTAATAACAAACTAATTATTATGATTGTTATTCTTCTAAAATTTGAATAAAAATATCATAAGCACGAGCTAAATAAGTTAATCTAACCATAATCGAATGAATAGAAAAAATATATTTTGATACATATGATTGATGGATATAAATATATTTTATATATTCTTAAATTTGTTGATGAAAATTCTTAATTCACTTGAATTAATTATTTTATTGAATTTGGTCTTTTTAAAAAAAAATTACGGATGAATTATTTCTGAATAGATTAGTGCTAATTTTTTGCTTTTTCTTTATTGATGATATTGATTTTCCTTGAATATTATTGTATCGTAAATATGGATCGTTACGTTATGTTTGATATGAGACTTTATTGATCACTTTTTAATAATTTATTAAAATCATAAAAGTCATTATATGACATATACAGAAAATTAGAATGGCAAGAAAAAAATATTATTTCTTATTTTTAAATAATATAATGTACTAGGCCTTATATTTCTATAATATAGTTCATCCAAAACAAAAGTTGATATATTTCCGCCACAGATTGTCATTTATTATTTTTTACTTCATGTTAGTAAATTTTGATTAAAAGAAGAAAAAAAGATTAGAATATCTGTAACAATTGAAATAATGTTGTACCATAGAAAACAAATAATAATTTTTTTCTTGGTGGTTGGTTGTAGTTATAAGAGGGGTTTGTGTAAAAATTTAAAGATTGGAGTTATATATAATAATAATGAAAGTTGGAAAAGAAAGTGAAAAATTGTGAAAACAACAAAAAGTTGTTTTCACTTTTTGGAATCCAACTCCGAAATAATTTTTTGAATTTTCATGGTCAAACACCACAATTTTCGAAAAAGTAAAAAAAATCAAAAAAAAGGAAAAAAATTTATGACCAAACGGACCCTAAATTACCAACCAAACAACCTCCAATAGTCTTAATCCATGGCAAGCTAAGTAACGCATCAAATGAAGTTAGCTGGTATATTTTCATGATTTTACGAAAATCAAAATCAATGTCAATACTGAATGGAAGAGTCCGAAGTCAAAAGGGCTATAAAAAATAGCTAAAGGAAACAACAAATTTTAAAAAATATCAAAACAGAAAAATCGCTAATGGTGCAGCGACTTATAAGTCGTGCAGCGACTTACAGTCATCGGGCCCACCACGACTTATAAGTCGTTGGGACAGCTGCGACTTGCAAGTCGCTGGCACTGTCACGACATACTGCTAGTCATTGTTCCCATGTGACCCAATAAAGTTGCTTGCATCCTTGAGAATCAACACTGTTGCCAACAACAAAAAATTTCCTGCACCTTTGAAAAAATAAGACGTGCAGCCTTTTAAAAAAAAAAATAATCCATGCAGCCTTTAAAATACATGTTGCATTTTTTTAAAAAAAAATATTATTTGCACGTCAATATTTATTTGTTTGCATGTGAATTCTATCTATATATTCTGTTGGAACATAATTCATATCTTGATACAACAATTTTTTAATCTGAAAAAAGTTTACAAATATTTAATCAAAATATAAGTTAAGGCATCAATTATAAAGTATGTTAATATATAGTTTTTACGTTATTTTTATTGTGAAGTATAAAAATATTACATCGAATTCTTAAACTTAAATTTTATATTCTTTAAATAATCTTTATTAATTTACTTTTGATCATAACAAATTGATTTTTTTATGTAGATATGAATCCATTGTTAAAATTACAAGCTAAACATCGATCCAAAAAAATTTGAGACATCGAAGGACAAGATGTGTGTTTAAATATACGTTGTGCCGATACTGAATTTTGGCTGCACATACAGGAGCGTCCATTGCATTATCGAATCCTTCAATATTTAAGTTTTTGTGGATTTAGAGGAATTGTAGAAGTAGGAAACATTCCTTACAATGTTGGTCTTATAAGTGCATTGGTTGAGAGGTGGCGCCCCGAAACTCACACATTTCACTTGCGAATTGGTGAGGCCACTATTACATTACACGATATTGAATTTATGTTTGAAATGGTTGTAGATGGGAGTCCTATACTTCTAGAAGGTTCTACCGATTTAGGAATTGTAGCTAGACAACAAATGATGTGTGACTTAACAGGATGGGAACCTCCTCTAGATTGCTTTTGTGGAATTAGAAGAATACTCATATCTAAATTAGCTACGTATGTAAAAGAGTTAGATGATATTACTGATGATACTCCCGAAATTGAGGTGCAACAGAGAGTTAGGTTGTACCTTTTATGGTTGTGCGGAGGTACATTATTTTCGAACAAGTCCAATTCTAAAATATCTTTGGACTATTAATCGACTTGCAAGACTTAAATGCTATGTTGACAAAGGCTTGGGGCGCAACCGCATTGTCATTTTTATACTATTCTTTATGTCGTGCATCCATATCTTCATCTAGCGATGTATGTGGACTTCTCACCTTAGTTCAGGTACGTGAAATTTAATATTTGTGTTTTAAAATTTGTACTACTTAATTTTATTGTGTTATTAAAATTAGTTGATTTTATATTTTTATAGGTATGGGCATGGGAGCGTATTATTCCACTTCAGCCGGTACCGCATCCTCTGGGGGAGTTCATGGAAATGAGGCGAGAAATATACTTGTCATAATTAGAGATGTCCTGAATAACCTAAATATTGAACAGGTAATTGAACTTTTAATACTCATGATTTGTCATATTGATTAAAAAAAAAATTATAATGTAAGAATTGAAAAGTACCATATTTGTTACTAATAGATTTTCTTATGTATAATTTTAAGTATAATATTATTTCTATTTGAGAAGAGCAATATAATTACTGTATTTTATAACGATCTATTTATTTTATAGTTTATTTGGGAGCCCTATTCAGAAGAAATACTCAATGAATTGCCCGTGCGGTGCCAAAGGGGAGAACCTATTTGGATGGCTAGAGGGCCACTTATTTGTGGAATAGTCCGTGAGTGTTATATGGTTGATCGTGTTGTTAGACAATTTGGTTATCTCCAGCATGTACCTGAACCATGTACTCACTTTCACGAACAACATTTTAAGCATGATAACCGAAGTAGAATAACACAAGAAGTTTTAAATATGTTTAACGAAACAAAAAATACGTGGAATACACGTCAGGAACATATTTTTGAGCCCCATCACATAAACAATCAATTAGAGTACATTCATTGGTATTGTAATCATGCTCCCATGTTAATTGAAAATTCAGAGCATGTTGTTCAAAGAGGATACCAACACATGGCAGGCAGACATGAGGCCTTTGTACGTATATTCAAAAAATCTTAATATACGTCAGTGGTCTTTTTAATACATGTCAATGACCATTTTTATTTTGTATTTTTAGGCTATAGGACATGAAATCATTTATCGAATGACTCAGTTGATTTTACGTGATTCAAAAGAAACTAGCGAGATGTATGAATTTGCATCAGAGGTTCCCCGTATTTCTTCGGAATCAATGAATTCTGCCTATCTAGGAACACGATTAAGCTTTGCTCCTAATTATGCACCACCGACTCAATCTGCGGAATCACCACCAGTGCAAGTTCACTGTCAGGGACGTCAATCTGCATTTAGAGATAGTACGCGTCAGGGTAGAAGAGGTGGTCGTAGAGCAGATAGTATGGCAGATCGTAGCAAAGAACCACATGATAATTTCGGCTTGTCTTTAGCTATTACTATCGAGGCCTATTATCCCACGTTTGAAGTTGGTGAACCCTCGACGGCTGTCACTGATTTTTCACACGAAGAAACAGTTGGTTTTGTAACGCCACCCGTTGTGCAATATGATTTTGCGCAATTAAGTAAATTTCACCATGCTCCCCAACTCGGAATGCGTGAATTTTTCATGAATAACTCTCCATTTACTGAGGCGTTGAGCTTTTCTGATGTTAGTCGGTAATTCGTATAATATATTTAATAATTTATGATTAACTAATTAATTATTATTTATTTAATTATATTTCATGTTATTACAGGCAACAATGTCCAATGCAGAAACTTCTAAACCACATGTATGATGTCATTTCTTGATTTACATACTTCATTTTATTTGTAGTCTTAAATAATATTACCTTTAAAAATATTTTTTGTAGGTTGCGAGAGAAGATGATCGTCGAAGATTAACTAGGCCACACGTACCAACTTATTGTGGCACGGGTAGTCGTCATGATCACGTTGGGGGATAAAATTAATCAAAAATTTTGTTGGTAGTTTCAAAAGGCCAAATTTAGGTAGGCTAATTTTTTCTAGTGTAATTTAGGTAGGCTAATTTTTTCTAGTGTTATTTAGGTAGGCTAATGGTCCACTACGTAATTTTTATTATGTTTAGATGAATTTAAAGTTACACTGTCATGAAAATTTTATATTATTATGTCCAATTCCCTTGTCAGATCAACAAACATAAATTAGCTAGTAGTAGAATATTTTTATTTTACTTTATTCATAAGCATATATCAAAATTTAAAAATTTTAAAAGACATATTACATTAAAAATACTACATATAGACCAATAACACAATATAAAATAATACTACATGAAAGTCGCAAACTATTGAGCTCGTCTAGGACAACGTGCCTTAGTGTGACCTGTTTCTTTGCAAATACTACACTTTCTAGCCATACGAGCTGGAGCAATATCCATATCATTCTTAAGTCGGGTTCTTTCTTCAACACCAGATGTCAGCATATATTCAATGTTTGCAACTAAAGCAAATGGGGCTGGCGGTCAATATCGTTCATCACCCACGGGGTAAAATTTACCACTATGCGTTTGTTTGTATAGCTTGGTGATGTAGTACTTGCTAACATATGTATTAGGTTCGATGCCACGAATGCCACAAAACTTAATACAATGTGAGCATGGCATGTGGTAATTCTTCCATTTTTCACAATAACATATTTTTCTCTTGGCATTAACTGTGTGGACATTTCCACCCTTACCATCACGTGCAAAAGTAAGAATCTCAAATACCCCATCACCGGTTTGATAAGTCATCATATCAGTGTGCGATTGCGCTCTCTCCCAATAATCTAAAAATTTATTTTCAACGGCAGGAGGCCATGGCATATTATTTTGTAATAAAGCATCAGCAAGATTGCTTCGTTCCACAAAACGGTCAACAAGAGCTTTAAAAGTCATGCGAACCATAGCAGTCACTGAAAGCCCCCGAGCTTTCTTCAACAAATCATTGTATGACTCGGATACATTTATCGTCATGGAGCCCCATCTACGACCATCATCCTTATACATTGTCCATTTATCTAGCGAAAATTTATCTAACCACATATATGTTGCAGGGGACAATATCTTAATTTGTTCCATTCTTTGAAAAAACTTCCTTTCTTGATGCTCCGTGGCGGCCGACCACATTAAGTTCTCGAAATCTCTATTCAAATTTTTTCTATTAAAATTGACTTTCAAGTGTCGAAAATAAAATCTATGAAAAGTGTGTGGTGGACCCAATCAATCATAAGATTGAACACATTGTAATATTCCTTTATGACAGTCAGAAATGAGACCAATTGTTTTTCTCTCACCGACAACATGCCTCCACAATAATTTAAGAAATCATGACCATGATTCAAAACTTTCACGTGCAACAAGTGCATATGCAAGCAGAAGAATATTACTATTAGCATCAATCCCAACAACAATTAATAGTTTCAAATCGTACAAACCATAAAGATGGGTACCGTCTATTAAAATGATGGACCTGCAGTATTTGAAACCATCAATGCTCGATTTGAAAGTCCAAAATAAAAATTTAAATATTTTCTCTCCCTACATTGTTGAAGAATAATGCTCCCATTCAACAACAGTACCGGAATTGAAATATTGTAGTGCATTCATGTAGCGAGGTAATGCTTTGAAAGAACTTTCAAAATCTTCATATACCATCACAAATGCTTTTTTTCGACCTCTTTGAGCTTTTTTATAACTGGGAGCAAAATGATGCTTTGACTTGATGACTTCTCGAACCGTCTTAATACTGATTTTCGGGATCTGCATAATATGTGGTACCAACGTAACAACAATCATATTGTTGTTTAGATTGAAATGATCTTCCTTGTAGTTATCAGTCAGACAAGTATGTGGTTGTATCATTTTTCCCTCTTTTCACATACCATCTGAAATCTCTCGAAAACGAATCATCCATTCGCATCCCAACATGTGACGCTTGCACATAACCCTCTAGCTCTTACTTTTGGATCTATCACAAATATACTCCTTTCTTTTTTTAAGACTATACATTCTCACAACAGCTTTCATTTGTTTCTTGTCTGTGAATAACATACCTAATTTCATATAGATTCAAATAAGTATTAGTCGGTAAAAAAATAAAATTAATTATTTTAAAAATTGTAGTTAGCAAAAATCTAACCTGTTTGAATGAATTCCGGATTCTTGAAATTCCAAAGAGCAGCTTGATTGAAACTATCATCACATGTGTACGCAAAATCTTCTGCGCTTTCTTTGGTATTATCCAAATACGGAATTTCTATTGATGGATGACTAACACTATGAGCAGCCAGAGTTGCATCTTCTCCAATAATATTTTCATCATCGGACGTTTCACCATCATCCATTGGTTCATGTTCTGAAGGTTCATCACTGTCTGATCCACACACTCCATTATCAACTATGTCATGATTATTTTTCACAATTTGTGTAAGCCGAGTCAGTGTACCTTCAAAATCATTACATCTATAAAACAAAAAAAGTTAAACATAATTAGTATAAATTATAAATTAATTTAATTTAAAAATTTGTTATATTTACCCATCGATTGACTCCAGCGGAAAAGAATGTTGTTGATGATTAGAATTCAAATTTTGCATGTGCATATGAGCATTGCTAGGTCCCCCAATATCAAAATTATGCACATTTCGATCAGAGTTATGATACTGCATATCAACCCAACCATCACATTGTGTATTCAAATTACTTATATCATTTGAGTGCCTGTCAAATTCTCCCACTGTTTGATGTTGGACTATGTCCCTTGAAGAATCAACATTTAAATTCGATAAATATGACGTATCACAAAGATCAAATTCGTTGTCGGTGAATTTTTGAACAATAGGACAACGTTCAATTGACGCATATATAACAAGACTTGTTAAGTTAATGCGACTACCAAAAATCTTAATAGTACGGAGAAATATAGATAAAGAATCATCATTCCAAATATAAGTCTCATCGTACGTTATAACTCCATTTGGAGTAAAAGACGTTGGATATCGTCCCGTGATAACCACTATATCTTTTGGATCAGTTATACCCATTTTATTTCTTAGTAAGCGTTGCAACCGCTCATATTTAAGAGACAATGAAAATATTTGTACAACTATAGGCGGTCGACTATATATTACAAAACCAACTTCATATAAAACTTTACCACCCCAATATAAATTTACTCTTACTGTATCTTGATTCATTTTTTAATACAAAAAATTAAAAGCTGAATAAAAATAATATTTGAGTGAAATTGTATTGTAAGTTGAAATAGGAATATGAAAACTCTCCATGCAAACCCCAATCTATAAGCATTTGAAACACGCTCATGCAAACTTTAAAACAATTCACATGCATACACTATTTCACTTCTCATGCATTATTGTCTAAAAGGCTGCCTTATTCTCACAATCATGGCATAAAATTAAAAAGTTGCATGCACAATTTGTATCTCATGCATTGTAACATCAGCCAAAAATTTCAAAAGCTGCAGAACTGGGCCCGCCGTATTGATTCTCAAGGATGCAGGCAACTTTTTTGGGTCACATGGGAACAGTGACTAGCAGTATGTCGTGACAGCGCTAGTCGCGGCCGTCCAGCGACTTATAAGTCGCAGTGGGCCCGACGACTTGTAAGTCGCTGCACCGTCAGCGATTTATTCGTTTTGATATTTTTTAAAATTCGTTGTCTTCTTTGATATTTTTAATAAAAAAAATAATCCTTTTGGCTCCGAACTCCTGAATGGAATTACATGAAACACGATTTCATTTCAATAATCAAGTATAGATTTTGACTTAATTAGCTAGGTCAAATTCCCAATGTACCTCATTAGGAAATTAGGTCAAAATCTCCTAATTTTTGTATTCAAATCTCATGAATTTATGGTTAAAATTGCACCAAAATCGAATATAATCATCATAACGTGTCATAATATTTATATTTTAATGGTTCAGGACTTGAGGTCAAACTAAACTCTTTCGATACACCACACAAACTCCTACCTTCCAAAAATGATCAAATAATCCACGCCTGAAATTCATCTCTATGTGAATTTGTATTTGGTTTGTCATCGAGGGGTAGATCGAAGTACATCAGCGTTATCTTTAAAAAGAGAAGAAATTTATGTTGTTTGCTTGCAGGGCTCGACAACTCCAGCATCAGTGTTGTGGAAATGACTAATTGACAAAGCTAAAAATATTGTGCCAATTCTATCCCTTAGTCAGGAGACCTAAAGCTAAATCAGAACCTTGAGGGTAAAGTCAGGCGTTACTTCCTTATTGATCTCATTCTAAATTTATGGTATGAGGTTTCCAATCACCAACAAATTAACTATTCTTATCAATTATGCTCTTATTGACCAACTTGAACGTCATAAAATTCTACGTATCATGTTGTAACTTTACTACATATTTCACTGTTTTTTTTAATCATGCAGCGGTTGTCATGTCTGCTTCGTGATTTTATTATATTGCCCCTAATTATTTATTATATGACGTGTCTATTTTATGTGCTTCAACCGTAATTTTACAATATCACCTCCTAAGTAATTATAAGTCATCTAAGTATTATAAAATTAATAATATTTAATAAAAAAAAAGTAAAATAAACATAAAATGATAACTTAACTCTTGATGTTTTAAATTAATTTGACATCTTATATGAGGTCTACTTCAAAAAATTTCACGAGCATTTTTTATAGTAATTTTGCTATATCACTTCTAATTAGTCATTATGAGTCATTCCAGACGTGTTGGTTTCGCTACTTCAATCGTGATATTTGGTTGACTCTCGAAATTATATCAGTGCCGCTTAAATTGAAATAGCAAAAAATATTATAAATCACAATAATTAAAAACTTAAATTACTTTTAAAATATAAATTGAATATCAATATCACAAAATATTTCGTGATTTTATTATATTGCCCCTAATTATTTATTATATGACATGTCTGTTTCATGTGCTTCAACCGTAATTTTACAATATCACCTCCTAAGTAATTATAAATCATCTAAGTATTATAAAATTAATAAAATTTAATAAAAAAAGTAAAATAAACATAAAATGATAACTTAACTCTTGATGTTTTAAATTAATTTGACATCTTATATGAGGTCCAGTTAAAAAAATTTCACAAACATTTTTTATAGTAATTTTGCTATATCACTTCTAATTAGTCATTATGAGTCATTCCGGGCGTGCTGGTTTCGCTACTTCAATCGTGATATTTGGTTGAGTCTCGAAATTATATCAGTGTCGCTTAAATTGAAATAACAAAAAATATAAGAAATCACAATAATTAAAAACTTAAATTACTTTTAAAATATAAATTGACTATCAATATCACAAAAGTGTAAACAAGAAGAGTATTATAATTACAATAGCAAACAATTTAAAATAGTAAATTACAATATTGAAAAAGTATTATAGATTACAATAACTAACAACTTAAAAAATCTTGAAACATATTAAAAATATAATTAATTATCTAATTTTATTTATGTCACATAATTAATACAAAAAATAACATATATTGGGCCCGCTTGACACGGGCCATATATATATATATATAGTTTCTTTATTTCTTTTTAGCAAATCAGGTTGAGTTATTTGCATTGTTGAGCACGTTTCGTCCAACAAATAATTTATAGCATTTATGACTCATGCAACAAAACTGTAATCAAATATCTAAAAATAATTTCGTTCTTAAGAATTTTTTTTTGATAATCCTGATGTTCGGATTAGCTTTCACATATCTATATTTATATTTATAATATATTAAAAGTGGAAACACGCTTAGAAAAGTGATTTAAACTTTTTGTACTTCATTAAAAGACTCCGCAACAGATAAAATTGTCTTTCCACTTATTTTCTTCAATTATTAATTAATTATTAAAAAATAAAGAGTCTTAAAATATATGAGATCAATTAATATTGGTAGATTATTGTGTACATAAATAAGGCAAGAGAAAAAAAAAACTGCCTATAAATTCTACTTTCGTAACTCTTTTTTGTTAAAACTGTCATCCATAGAGTCCTTTTGTTATTACATAAGGTTAGTTCCTTATACAAATTTAATGTACATGTCAGATCAACTTTAATATGTTGCCATTGAAATGCAGTAAGCATCAGTTTTCCTTCTGTTTTTCTTTGGCTCTTATATTTTTCATCTATTTTTCATGTTATTGTTAATTTGTTTTAAGTAATTGTGCTATATTATTAAGTTTATATATGATGTAGTTCGTTTTTTCTTTACCATATTATTTAGAGTGTGTTTTTGTATATCAATATCAACGTAATTTTGATCAAAATTATGCACGACAAAAAAAGGAAAATAAAAAACACGTAAATTAATAGAAATAAAATCGTCGCAGATTTAAAAAAGAAAGAAATAAATAGTTGTCCATCTCACCATGAAGTGAAGGTCATGCATATTGGACCTTGAGTTCTTGGTGATCGTTTATTTTCAAAGAAAAAGAGAAATAAATAGGAGAACAAGTTTGTGATGCTTTATATAACATATAACGTAAACTGCAACACATGTAATTATTTTTCTATATCTACTTTATGTGATATTTTTATTCTTAAAATTTAATTTGAGTATGCAAACTTGAAACTTGATCGAGTAGATAATAAATTTCCTACTTGTTGAGACTCTAGTAAAATATTTACTTAAAAAAAAAAACAGATACAAGACTTCAGTAATGAAGATAAAGAAACACATAGAACTCATCAAAACTAATTGTGTGTTGTTTTAACTCATGTGAATTAATTATTGTATATTATAGCATTAGGCGTACTAATTGTGTGTTGTTTTAACTCATGTGAATTAATTATTGTATATTAGAGCATTAGACGTACGTGTAGTGCAAATAGTCAAAGTGACAAAAACTAACATAAACAAATAAATTATTTGTAAAAAGATAGTGAGATATAATAGACAATAATATATTTGAATAATAATATTTATTTATATCATATAAATAAAAATAACAATTAATTTAATGTCAATTGCTATGTTATAATAATTTTATTCTTTTTATGTATAACTTTATTACACTACCAGAAAATCTCTATTTTCCGACTGAAAATTTCCGACTACTTCGGTCGGAAAATAAACTTTTTTATTTTTATTTTTTATAAAATATTATTCCGATAGTATTTGTGACTACAACAGTCAGAATATTTAGCGAAAATTGTGGGAAATGTATATTTCGACTACTGTAGTCAAAAATAAAAACAATAAAGTAAATATATTACTAAATATATAATCAAGCCCTTATACGGAAATTAAATAATTAATATATAAATTATTAAATATTTATTGCCGACCATCGTAGTAGGAAATAAAAAAATTAAATAAATATATTATTAAATATATAATCAGACCATTATACAAAAATTAAATAGCTACATAAAATATTTATTTTCGACTACTGGAGTCGGAAATATTAATAATTAAATAAATATATTATTAAATATATAATTAGACTCTTATACAAAAATTAAATAAATAATTAAATATGTATTTTCGACTACTGTAGTCGGAAATATAAATAATTTAATAAATATATTATTAAATATATAATTAGACCGTTATACAAAAATTAAATAATTATTTAAATAAATAATTAAATATGTAGTTCCGACTACTATTGTCGGAAATATTAAACAAATAAATAAATTAATTACTAATATATACTCAGACTGGTTAGCGGGAAATTGCGGGAATTGTACATTCCGGCTACTGTGGTAAAAAAAAGAATAAAATAAATATATTACTAAATATATAATCATTTCCTTATACGGAGATTAAATAATTAATTATATAAATTATTAAATATTCTTTTCCGACCACCGTAGTCGAAAATAAAAATAATTAAATAAATATATTATTTAACATATAATCAAACCCTTATACAAAAATTAAATAAATTATTAAATGTATTTTCGACTACTGTAGTCGGAAACGTTAAATAATTAATTTTATTAAAATAGGTACCGACTGAAGTAGTCGAAAATGTTATTATATAAGTTATAAGTCGTCCTTTCTAATCCACTTTTCCAATTCTCTCTTACTCTCTAACCCTCCTCTCTCTCTAAGCTACGGCGACTACATTGACAACGACTACGGCATTGGTCGACTGTTAACGGCGATGACGACGACGGAATTGGTGGAGTCTTAACGGCACCGACGACCACAACATTTTTAAGTTGGAAGAGGTGTGATTTGCCTCTAAGATAGATTTGCTTCTACTTATGATTTTCGTTTCTAACACAGATTTACTTATGTTTTCTTTAGTTATTCTGTAGAGAACAAAGAAGATTTTTTCTTTTGCTCACAACGGGTAAGAATTTTTGCCTTTTTTCGAAGCCTCGTTGTCATTCTTAGTAGTGCTCTTCTCCATTTTCAATTTTTGTTTAATTTTCGATCAAAAAAAGCTGATATGGAATTCACACACTAAATTTATATTTTTTGATTTCTGGAATTTGCACAATAAATTGTTGGTTTACTAGTTTCTGGATCTATTATGATAAAAGCCAGTTGTTAGAAGGACATGCTAGTGGTGAAGATATCTAGAAAATCCATTAAAGTTTTATAGTAGTACTAGATATGGATAAAATAATTAAGATGTAGAATTTAGTTTAATTTAGCCTTTTTTTAACAATTAAATAGAAACACTATATTTGTGCTACTATTATGATAATTAAGCAACAATAATAACTTGTGGGAGTGAGCTGGGAGAATAATGACCATAGGACTGGGGTTAATCAAAAGATTCCAAAAGAATTGGTTAATATTTATAGTTGTGCTTCCCACTTCTCACAATGAGCTTCAGTTTAAATTTGACCAGAAGATAATTTTCTAGCTTTATTATCGTAGTGAATAAAACTCAGTAAACTTGCTCAATAAATAAAATTGTCAAAGATTTTTCTTTGAAATATAGATTTGAAATTTATTCAACTTGAGTTTTGGGTGTATCGTATACAAATTATTTCTTTTTCATTTTCAAGAAGAATATATGTATATAGAGAGAGTGAGAAATAATAATAATGCAAAAAATATGTCGTCATGATAACGATCGATATAAATTATGATGGGATGATTGAGATTCTTTGATTCTTAATTAGATATTTCAGTTTCGATTCTTAATTAGTTTTCTGCTTGTGTTCACTGCATAGTAGCATCACTAAACAACCCTGTTATTGCTTTGTTTCTCTTATTTTTGTTTCTTTTCTCTATTATTATTGTTGTCATTCTTGTGTAGATGGAAAATGAAGATCGTACATGGATGTATAATAGACTTTATCCTAACCGTGCGGGGTTGAGGGAGGAATATAAAGTTGGGGTAGCTGGATTTATTGCTAAAGCAATGACACTTAATGATTTTGTTTTTGAAGGGACAATTAGGTGTCCTTGTTGGAATTGCAAGTGTTGCAAGTTATTGAGTCCAAATGATGTTACACTACATCTTTATAGGAAGAATTTTATGTTAAATTATACTGTGTGGACAACTCATGGAGAGAGTAATGCTGCTAATAATTTTACTTTTCAGAATTATGTTGAAAGTCCAATAAGAGAGAATAATGTTGAAAGTTCACGATATAGTGAGATGGTCAGGGATGCTTTTGGGACACAGTCAGGGGCTCAAAATGAACCAAATGATGAGGCTAATCACTTTTACGAATAGTTAAATGAAGCTAGACATCCATTGTATGAAGGATCAGTGCATTTCAAGTTATCTGTTGTCGTTCGGTTACTGAGTATTAAATAAGATTATTCTATTTCTCAAGAGGGAATGAACTCTATCATTGGACTTATGAATGAACTTAACCCAAATAAACTTGACTTACCCAAAGATTTCTACACAACAAAGAAGTTGGTTTCTAAGTTAGGACTTTCATCAGAGAGGATTCACTGTTGTGAGAAAGGTTGCATGTTATTCTATAAGGAAGATGCAAATTTAGAACATTGTAAATTTTGTAATCAGCCTCGTTATAAGGAAGTCACACATGCCAAAGGAAAGAAAGTTCCTGTGAAGTCGATGCATTACTTACTCCTTATACCACGGTTAAAGAGGTTGTATGCATCAATGAGTTCTGCCCCTCATATGAGGTGACACTATGAAAATAAAAGACCACCTGGTATTTTATGTCATCCATCATATGGAGAAGCATGGAAGCATTTTGATAGTGTGTATCCGAATTTTGCTAGTGAACCAAGAAACATTAGGTTGGGATTATCTACTGATGGATTCACTCCATTTTCTATCTCAGCTACACTATATTCATGTTGGCCAGTGTTTGTGACTTCTTATAATCTCCCACCTGAATTGTGTTTGACGAGTCAGTATATATTTCTAACTTCCATAATTCCAGGTCCTTGCAATCCAAAAGTTTTGATTGATGTATACCTGCAGCCATTGATTGATGAGTTGAACTTATTGTGGCATAAAGGTGTGGAAGCATATGATGTATCAATGAAACAAAACTTTAGATTGCATGCTACTTTGATGTGGACTATAAATGACTTTCCTGCATATGGAATGATGTCTGGGTGGTCGACTGCGGGCAAGTTAGCTTGCCCTTGTTGTATGGAAGACACAAAAGCATTCACTTTGAAACATGGGGGTAAAAACTCATGGTTTGAATGTCACCGTCGATTCTTGCCAATGCAACATGAGTTTAGGAGAAATACTAGTGATTTTATGAAGAATAAGACTGATTTTGAAGAACCACCGCCAATTTTGTCGCGAGAACAAATTTGGGATAGAGTGAGGAATCTGCTTAAGGTAACAGAGTATCCATCATCCAGGATACCTTGCTATGGTATTACACATAACTGGACTAAACAGAGCATATTTTAGGCGTTAGATTATTAGAAGGATAATCTTCTGCCTCATAATCTGGATCCCATGCATATTGAGAAAAACTTCTTTGACAACTTGTTTAATACTGTGATGGATGTAAGTAACAAAACAAAGGATAACTTGAAGGCCAGAATGGACTTAAAGGAGTATTGTCGGCGCAGTGAGTTGTACCTGACATACTTAAACAATATTATTTTGAACATGATGTACCATGTCTGAGAAACAAACCTAATAGGCATGATGATGGAGACAATACAGATCCTTCGGCACCACCATTTTCAATATTCAATCAACCAGGTAAAGAAAGTCTGAAAGGTGGTCCAGTTCGATATTTGAATGAGGCGGAGCTTAAGTCAGCTACAACACATGTATTATTAAATTGTCCCGAGGTCCTGCCTTTTTATAAGTGAGTATATTTATATTAACAACAATCATTCAAGGTCTATCTAAGCTTTAACTAATGAAAGCCATAACTTTGTCGGACAACTACTTGTGGCTTTATACGGGGATGCTGCTGTTTATCCTATGTTTTCAGTGTGGTTTAGAGAATATGTCAGTGTAACTTAAATATTTAACACGATTTACACTTTTGTTCAATCTCATGTATATTTAAATTCTTACTTTTTTTAAACTTTTTATAGGTTCATAATCCACTTAATTATGACTCAAATGGCCAATATTTACGTGATATAGCTTGGGGACCTGATGCTAAAGTCAGAAAGTTTTCTAAGTACTCTATCAATGGGTACAGATTTCATATAGAAGAGTTCTCTAAAGGAAAGAAAACCAACAATAGTGGGGTTTGGGTGAAAGGTGATGGCGGTGTTGATTATTATGGTATGCTTCACGAGATTTTAGAACTCGATTATCATGTTGGTTGGCCGAAGAAAAAATTGGTTCTATTTCGGTGTAAGTGGTATGATCCTACGCCTAGGTTAGGTACAAAGGTGCACCCTCAGTACAAAATAGTTGAAATTAAGCGTACAAGTGAGTATGGACTCTATGATCCATTTGTCATTGGACAAAATGTGAAACAAGTGTATTACGCTCCTTATCCTTTGAAAAAGAATAAATCTGCATGGCGGGTAGTTATAAAAACAAAGTTCGTGGGTAGAGTTGTAGTGGAGGATGCATTAGATGTAGCGTATCAAAATGACATTTCAAGTGTTGAAGAAAGGGTGGATGATGAATTAGCAGGTGAGTTGCAGCACGAAGGCCTATATAAAGAATTTGATCCTTCTGAACTTAGATTGAATGTTCATGATTATGGAGAAGGAACATCTGGGGCGAATGACGAGGAAGATCCAACTGATGAAAATTAAATAAGCAAGGAAGAGTTACTTGATGAAAATGAAACAAGTGATGAGGAAGAATCGATCAATGAATATGAAACAAGTAATGAGGAAGAATTGATGAATGACTTTGAAACAAGCGACGAGGATTGAGTTATTATTAATAGTAGTAATGTGTTGTAACAAGGTTTTGAACTGTATTTTAGCTACTGCTTTTGCTATTTTTTGTTGACAATATAGTGTCTTTTCTTTGTTAACATTTGTAGTTCCAGTAACTATGCAACATGATTTGCTTGTCTTATTGCATTTTCTTATTACACTGCACTCATTTGTATGCTTGTTCTATCTACATCATATGGAATCAGACTGCTTACTCCTTTCATACAGATATTTGGTTATTTTCTTTCAACTTTTCTATGTATTAGGCAGTTACTATTGAATTATTAACAAGCTTTGACTGTTAAATATCGAAAACTGACAGAAAAGACAAGCATTGACTTGTTGATTCAGAATTATCCAACCTTTACTTTAACTGTTTGGAACATTGGATTGAAAACTGAATTGCATGGACTCTAGATGACCAGTTTCTGAGGAAACTAGTTGGATTGTTAGAGACACTACAGAAAAAGGAAAGATTAGGTCCCTATTTTTATGCAGGCTTGCTCCATGTCCCTTGCATTACCGTAATAAGACCAAGTATTAAACCACTAATACCAATTAGCAGGCACGGTAAAACATGTAAGTCAAATATATCTTGAAACCCATCTGGTGTGCCTTAATCTTGTTAGAGGCACCATAATAGCCTTCTTCAGGTTGGAAGACAAGCTTAAGAGTGTTACTCCATCTCAATTTTTTAGTTTGATAACATGGTGTCCAAGCGAGCTTTCACGCACCTTGACTAAATGCACGGGATATGATTAAGCCTATTTTTAGTTTAGTACTCAAATAAATTTCATACAGCTACAATTTGGTTATTGCTATTGACTTATCAGTGCATATGCCTAACTGTTTACCTAACTTTTAGGTATAAGTTAGTTATAGCAGCCAAACTTTTTTCTTCTTGAGGCCTGCTTTCATGTTTGATGTCTGATTAGAAAAAGATGGAGTACTATTATTAGTAAATGAATTTAGCTTTTTTTTTTGTTAGATGTAGCTTTAGTTTAAGGTATCCTAAGTTTTATTATATATTTGTGCAGGACTTTTCTAATCTTCATTCTATTTCTTTTATTCATAAGAATGTTATAAATCGATCGAGTACTTAATTTTAGACCTCTTTATCTGTTATTTTTCTTTCTCATTTCTAAAGTAATTAGCCAGAGTACTTCTATTCATTTTCTTTTTCTATTTTAAAGAAATGGAAGAAGATAAAATGCCAAAATGATGTTAAGACTAAAGTGCAAGGTCAACCATTGTAACTCATATTTTTTTTCTACTTCTGCACCTAATTTCTTCTTCCCTCTATTTTTGAAATTTTCTGCACCTAAGAAGAAACTCAATTAAAAGAAGAAATAACCTAATGCTGCCTAGTCCTGCATCAGTGTGTATATTAATGAAAGGTACTTATTCTAATGAGTTCACAGCCTTATTTTTCATTCTCCAACTCTTTGATGGTGCTTTGATCTCTTGCTGTCTATTGTTTGCTATAGCTAACTCCTGTATGAGTAATTATATATTTGTAACTCATTTGTTGAATCTTTTGTTTATGTTGTTATATTGTGGTTCTGTTTTTTCCAGGTGCTTGATAAATAAAATCAATGGCATCAAAAGGTCATGGTAATGGACAACGTAAGAAAGGTAAGAAAAGAACTAATAATCTTCCCGCAGGTCAATATACAGCAGCACCACCACCACCTGTTGACACAACTCTTCCACCAGCCACTACAAATATTCTTCCTCCACCAAGGTCAAATATTTCACTACCAAATACATTTTTCATGCCCCCACCGCCCCACCAGTTCCAGCCCTCTTCTCCCCACAATAGCCTGCATAGTAGCTCTTCATTTGTACCTTCAACATCATCCACACCTAGCCTTTCTGGATTGAGAATTGGAGGTTCTAGCACATAAACATCACCATTCATTGATAGTGCTACAATATCTAATTCCACAACACATGTTTCCTTGATTTCGAGATTTAAAAAGGTAGTAGAATATGACGGCAACAACAGGCTAATTATTATCCCTGATGGTGGTAATGGGTAAGTAAACCTTATGTTTTTTCATAATTTTTAAAATTTTTGAAAGATAAGATAATTTAATATAATTTTATTGCAGGTTCATTCCCGCGTGTAGCGGCGAACATATGATTATAGAAGCAATTAAACCATTTTACACGGAGCCGTGGGGTAGTTGGAACAAGATTAAACTCGACGTCAAAGTTCTTATGTGGAACCAATTTATAGTATAATCCAAATCAAAGAATTTAACATTTATTATGATATCAATGATGAATTTACCTTTGTATCTGTAAACTTATTTCATGACTTTATATTAAACTATTTTTCAGACAAAATGTGCATGGAATTCTTGTCATGAAAATGAAATACAACGCATTTTAAAGTTCAAAGCAGCTCTACGGATCAAAGAACACTTATATGAGGCCCGAAAGAACTTGAAAAAACCTAGTCGGATGAATGCTAATGTGTGGGACCAGTTCTTGGTAAAATGGGATACTCCTGAATTTAGGGCGAGGAGGGAACAGGCAAAGGCAAATAGAGCGTCTGAAATGGGTGGCTCATTGCACACAGGAGGTTCGATGAGTTTTACTACCCACCGACGAAAACTGGTAATATTATCTTAAATCTCTGATTTGTTCAATTTATTTCAATGTTCTAAAACATGACATAGTGAAGCCGTGTGGGGCTCTTTCGATTCACTATTGTTGTTATCTTCTTCTTGTTAATCATCTTGAAATCTAGTGAAGCCGTGTGTGGCCTATTTCGATTCACTAGTATTGTTGTTGACATCTTGTTACTCTTGTTGTTGCTTGTTTCGTTTGTTGTGAACTTGATCTTGTATCACACTGCCTAATGGTTTTACAAAGTAAGAAGAAGAGAATTAGTGTATGTGTATGTGAATGCCTTCATTAAGACACAGTTGATGAGTTGACAGTATTTAACTGTCAAGAATTTTCTACATTTACTGATTCACTTCATTTTTAAGAGATATTTCAGTATCACTTAAAGCTATGAATAAAGCACTCCTATCTACTAGCAAGAACGCGCTCCGGCCTACTAAGCTTAGGCTCTTAAGCTTATCTCAACCTTTATCTTGTCTGGGTCATTGTTGCCTTAACTGAAGCTGCTGCTTTTGCTGCAGTAAATGATCCAGGGATATGCTAACCTTCAAAAGTAAAAATAGTTCGAGTGTTTAAAATTAAGTGATAAGTTTGGGCAAAGGGCTATTAAGCTGAGACTAGGAGAAGACTAGTTGTTGGATGAAGAGTTAATAGCCCATAGTCCATTTGCTTTATAAAAGAACACCGGGATGTAATGTGTAACAAACAGTTGTATACAAGAACTTAGGACAACTAAATTACACGCCTAGTGCCTAAATTACTAAGTTGTTACACCAAATGCCCTCTCTAAGATATTAGGCAATGCATAACTTTTCAGAACTTCTCTGTTTTTCTTTAGAAACATTACTCAGAAAATAAACTCTAGCGAGTATCAATTAAAAATCTCTAACAACATAGGATCAAAAATTAATCCTAATAACAAATTTGATTCATCCTAAATTTGACTCCCTTTCTTCATGCTAGACACATAGTTATTGAGTTCTATGTAAAGCTTTTATATGCATCCAGATGCAGCAATACCACAGCCATCAAAATATCAACATTGATTTCTTTGAACAACCTAATTATGTGTGTTAGGAAAATAAGTTTTCATGCAGTGGTTTAGTTGTAAGATCCATCTTCGAGAAAAGAATAAAAAGCAAATGAAAATAAGTACTAGTATGTAACTCCTGAATTGTCAAACTTCCCAAATTCATTATGAAGTGATGTTTATTTTCAAGTCATACATATACAACAATAAAACCGTGGCACTTCAATGAAGAGTGGAGTAATACCAAACCCAGCTAAGTACCGCCTTCAAGTCAGCAAACCAGTCCAATGTTTATGCAGAATTTCACTTCCATTTTCACTTAACACAATTACAATATGCCACACCGTAAAGAAATACCACAAAGGTCTTTGGAATCAATAAAGTGGCATAATCAAGAAACAATATCTTGGTTAATCTTCGAACTAACCTTAGGTTTTATGTTAGTAGTATATGTTTTAAGAATGTTGTAATTTAATAGTTACCTTATCATACCAAACTTTTTCAATTAAATCAATACCCCCAACCTGTTAGTAACCTTTGGAAATTAATCTTGTTTTATGACTCAGCACCACTGGTAGGATCATCTAGACTTAGTTCAACACCATTGTTATAATCATGATTAGCACCATTGTCATATTCATCTAATTTTGCAGGAATATGAAAATGGGGGAAAAGAGCACCCTTATCTTGAGGTCTACGAAGAGACGCATAGGAAGAAAAACAAGGACGGTACAAGAGGAGATTGGGTCGAACCACGTGCTAGGATTGCATATGTAAGATAATAACTTTTACATACATTGTTTTATTATTACTCAACTTTTCTTGTTTACGTATTGACAAATAATTTTTCTTTCAGGAAGAATATTAAAAAAGTTTAGAAGAGTGGCGTCAAATCCAACCTACTTCAGAGGATGGTACCATGGTCCAACCATCACTTGCAGAGATGAATGATATGTGGACAGCTGTGGTTGGTGGTCCAAAGAAAGGTAGAACCTACGTGACAGGAGTTCTCCAATCCTCGAGTACTCCTTCATTGTTTCCCAGTTCCTCTTCTACTTTGCAAACTGTTGAAGAAATGAAAGCGATGAAAAAGAAAATTGTGGAATTAACGAAGAAATGTGCAGCTAACGATGCTAGGTTTGCTAAATTTGATAAATTAGAGGAGTTGGTTAAGAAGCACATGCCGCAACTATTTCATGACGAGGAAGATAATGAATCTGATGATAATTAGATTGTAGTTATTGTTCTTGTTTTTGGTTGTGACATTTAGATGTTTAAACTATTTGATTTGATGTTTGTTTTGAATGGTTTATAGTGGTTGTATTTATAATTTTTTGTCGTGTTTGATCCTATTGTGAAAAATACATTAGTTATTGTTTATAATCTGAAAAAAGTGTAACCTAATGCAATATAATAATTATTAAATAAATATTTATCAAATAATAATTATTTATTAAATTTTCGACTACGGTAGTCGGAATAATTAAAATTATTAAATAATTATTTATGAAATTTCGACTACCCTAGTCGGAATAATTAAAATAATTAAATAATTATTTATTAAATTTCTGACTACGGTAGTCAAAATAATTAAAATAAGTAAATAATTATTTATTAAATTCCGACTACAGTAGTCGAAATAATTAAATAATTATTTATTAAATTTTTGACTACAGTAGTCGGAATAATTAAAATTATTAAATAATTATTTATTAAATGTCCGACTACAGTAGTCGAAATAATTAAATTTATTAAATAATTATTTATTAATTTTTCGACTACAATAGTCGGCATATTTATAATTCTTAAATAAATATTTATTAAATATTTATTAAATATCCGACTACATTTCCGACTAAAGTAGTCGAAAATTTCTGACTACAGTAGTCGGAAGTAATTTTCCGACAAGCTATATTTCGACTACCACAAGTAGTCGAAAAGTAGTAGGAAATACCTTAAATTCCGATCACATTCCGACTACATTGACCGTCGGAAATTTAATATTTTCTAGTAGTGTTATTGACACGAGAAACACGTGCAAAGCACGTATACTAATCTAGTCTCAATTAATTTCATGAGATATCTACCACCTTCCATTAGTATATCACATAATTCTAGATCTATCCTCCATTCCTAAGATTCTATCACAAGGAATTATTTATAATTCAAGCAATTTGACAGTTGGGTTATTAACATCTTCACATAGTATTATTCTCATGATTTCCCTATTTGTGGAAATTATTAGTTCATTAATGACACACCGACTGTAATGCAGGGGCTTCAATACAGTATTGCTTCTAAGACTTCTTCAAACTCCCAACATTATGTCTTCGAGGGGCGGTGCCGTTCTGAAAAAAACAGTTCTTTTTTATTTGTCAAGTTTATTTCACTTAAAAATAATAAAAGCAAAAAAGAAAGAAAAAGATTGTGCATGTCAAAACTAAAATGGCATGTAATGATTTGTTTTTCTTAAAACTTGTACTTTTATTAACTTTGAAATACATGCCATTTGTTAGGGAATGTGAAGTTTTGCTGATGGACATGTGAATGAAACATGTTGTGCAAGTTGTTTCATACAAGTGATAAAATAGAAGTTACTGGTTCTCGCATATTGAAGTGATGCAAGGCTAACAATACATTAAGACAAAAGTGGATAAGCAAGGAAACTCAGAATTGTTTCAAATATTATGATTGAGGAAAAGATAAATGTAGGATCTAGAAGTTGAGTTGATCAAGGAGTTCTACAAGACTAAGGGATAAAGGAGAAGAGTCTTATTCAGTCAAGGAGAGAAAAACGGCAGCAATGGAGAGTGAAACTACCTGGGAGTCCTATTGAAGATAGAAGAGTACATCAACTAAAGGACTCAATCAGGAGTTGGCTTAAATACAACAAACGACATTCAAGTGTTTTACTCATGCATTGAAAAAGATAGTCAGCAATCAGCAAATCAGTTCTACAACTTGAAGGAGCTATTGGAACAACCTGATCTTTTACTTAGAGTCATAGACTTTGTGTAATAGGTTGGTTATTGAGTCATATTGAGTTGTAATCTCTAGTCTCAGTGATGTATAAACTGAGTTAGGATTAATGTATTCAAGTTGGGGAAATCGAAGACTTGGAAATACTTATCTTGGGAAGATTTATGTTTTTGTAAAAGTAGGAGTTAGAAGTTTTAATTCCTAGTTTACAAGAAGTCTTATAATTTGTTGATTGTTGAGGCTCAAGAGTTATAGTAAAGTTGGGGTTAAATCCTATAGAGGTATAGGTCGTGTTTTTTACACCTTTTTTGAGTCGGGTGTTTTTCACGTAAAAATACTGTGTTCAAGTTTTACTTCTGTAAACCACGTTAGCTTATTTGTTCCACAGATAGGCAACCAGTAGAGTATAATATTAAAATCAGTAGGGTATGCACTCGAACAAGTGGCATCAGAGCGAGGTTGTCTTAAATAAGGCTAGCACCTAAGAAAAGATCACAATGATGAATTTCGCACCTCCTACTGGGCACAGTGAATGTCAGTCAACTACTAGACCTCCACTCATTGATGATTCTCACTTTATCTGGTGGAAGGACATGATGGATATGTTCATCCAAGGTGAAGATTATGAACTATGGGATAGGATTACTAATGGTCTTACTATTCCAATGAAGATGGTTGATGGTGAACCAGTCAAGAAAGTAAGGAGTGATTTACTGCTGATGATTTAGTGGCATTAAAGAAAAATAGAAAAGCTAAGAACATCCTAGTCTGTGGATTAGGACCTGCTGAATACAACAGGGTGTCAATCTACACCACTGCTATGAAAATTTGGGATGCACTGGTAAATGCACATGAAGGTATCTCTCAGGTAAGGAAATTCAGAATTTCTCTTCTTTTCACTGAGTATGAGGCATTTAAAATAAAAGATAATGAATCCTTGCATGAGATGATGACAAGGCTTACTGCCTTAACAAATGAGCTGACTTTCTTGGAAAAAGTCATCACTGGGGAGGAATAAGTTGAAAAGGAACTGAGGGTACTGCCAAAATCAAAGTGGAATGCTAAAGTAACTGCAATAAGGGAGGCAAATAAGGATCTCACAGGTATGACCCTGAATGAACTGGTGGGGAACTTAAGGACTTATGAAATGGAAGTTGATGAAACCAAAGAACAAACAGTTCTTGAGAAAATCTTGGCATTGAAGGCTTCTGATAGTGATAAGGAATTTAAACTTGATAAGGAACAAGTTGCCTTCATAACTAAGAACTTCAGCAAATATTCTTTAAAAAAGAAGAAGGGAACAGGTAGCAAGAAACGTTCAAATGAAAATCCAAATGGTTGCTACAAGTGTGGCAAGACTGATCATCAGATCAGAGATTGTCCATTCTGGCAAATAGAATGGAAAAAGGAAAGGGCTGAAAAAGAACTGGAGAAAATGGACAAAGGAAAGGAGGAACATGCAATGATAGCATCTTGGGGGTCTGAATCAGATGATGATGAAGCTGATGAAACTGCATTCATGACACTTAGAGATTCAGACTTAGATGAAAAAGATGATGTTTCTGAGGTAAGCATACTTGAACTTAAAAAAAAAACTACATTTGTTTTCTAAACCAAAACTTATTTCCTTGATGAGTGCACTAATTGATGATTTTCAAGAAGTAACTTCTGATAGGAATGAGTTGTTCAACAGTCTTGCAAGCCTTAAATTTGATCTCATTGATTTAAAGGCTTGTAAAGATACAGTTGACAAGGAAAACTACACTCTCAAGAAATAGGTTGCAAAATTTGATTCTTCAAATAATGATCTTAAGTCTGAAATCCTAAAATTGACTCTCACTAAAAATAGGAAAAAGGCCATGAGTAAAGAACAAGAAAGTGCTGAACTTGAATTGGAAAAATACAAACTAGAATGTAGTAATGCAACTGACATGATAAACAAACTGATTCAAGAAGTCTCTAAACTAAAACTTGATCTTGAAAGAGCTAATAGGTGGACAAATTCTTCAAAAATTGTTCACAAATTGAGTGAAAGAATTCACAATGAAAAGGCAGGTTTGGGATTCCACAAAGGTATTGATGATCCTAAAGATTTGTGTTACATCTGTGAAAACCTTGGACATCCAACCACTGAATGTCCAGTAGCTGCTAAAAGCAGATCAAATAGTCAAAACCGGCAAATAAATTTTCTCAGACCAAAAAAAAAAGAACTGGTTCAGGTCAAAGAAATAGGTTGCACTATATGTTGCTAGCATGGACTAGAAGAATTTAATTCATCCTTTTACTCATAAAATAGGACCTAAGCTTGTCTGGGTTCCTAAGTCTAACCACTGATTTCTTTTGCAGGAGAAGGTGAAAGGAAGTAAAAGGTATTGGTACTTGGACAGTGCTTGCTCAAGACACATGACTAGTGATAAGAAAAAGTTCTTTTCACTCTAAAAAATCAATGGAGGAGTAGTTTCTTTTGGTGATGAAAAAAGGAAATCATTACATGAGTTGGAAAAATTGGCTTATCTGAGTCAAGAGCATTGGAAAATATCTATCTTGTGGAAGGATCGAAGCATAACCTGCTGAGCATTTCACAACTGTGTGATAAAGGTAATAAAGTTATTTTCACTTCTGTAGGAGTCAAAGTCAAGAAGATGGACACCAAGGAGATTGTACTCACTGTAAGAAGATACAGAAATATATACAAAGCTGACATAATGGCAATACCAGGACCAGATTTGAGTTGTCTAAGTGAAATATAAAATGATCCTCTCCTTTGGCACAGGAGACTTGGAAATGCAAGTTTGAAACAACTAGACATACTTTCCTTTAAAGATATGGTATTGGGATTACCCAAGACCAAGTTTAAGAAAGAAAAGTTATGTAGTGCTTGTGTAAGGGGGAAATAGGTGAGATCTTCTTTTAATTCAAAGAACCATGTTAGCACTACCAAGTGTCTTGACCTGGTTCATATGGACTTGTGTGGCAATGAGACTTCAAAGCATAGGTGAAAAAAGGTATGTTTTTGTAATTGTTGATAATTATTCCAGGTTCACCTGGACTTTGTTTCTAGCCTCTAAAGAAGATGCCTTTGATGTCTTTGCAATTTTCAATAAGAAAATTGAAAAGAAACTAGGCACTTCATTAGTTTCCATAAGATCTGACCATGGTACAGAATTTGAGAATGTCAAGTTCATAGAATTTTGTTCAGCAAATGGTATAGATCATAACTTCTCTACTCCTAGAACACCACAACAAAATAGAGTGGTGAAAAGGAAGAATAGAACCTTAGAAGATATGGCTAAAACAATGATTGTTGCAGCAAATATAGCTAAAAAACTTTGGGCTGAGGCAATAAGTACTGCAAGATATATCATAAATAGATGCATGGTCAGACCTATGTTAGAGAAGACTCCCTATGAATTACTAAAAGGAAAAAATCCAAACATTTCTTATTTTAGAACCTTTGGTTGTAAATGTTTCATACATAATAATGGAAAGGATAATCAGGGAAAATTTGATGCTAAAAGTGATGAGGAAATCCTCTTAGGTTATTCACTTCATAGTAAAGCTTATAGGATTCTGAACACCAGAACTAACTATGTTGAAGAAAGCATGCCTGTAGTTTTTGATGAATCCATTGTTAAGACTAACCTGTAGGAAGGAAGTGACTCTGAGGAACAGGTTACACAACCCGATTCATCGACTGGAGCTACCAAACAAGGAGGCACCTCAACAGGAGGAACTAAATTTAGAGGCACAGTGACAGGGGGAACTGAGCCACCAACTACCCCAGCTCAGAACAACAGCAGTGATCCTAGTAGCTCACTAGGCTTGGTCCCAAAAGGTTACAAGTATCAAGGATCACATCCTATTGAGAATGTTCTCATTGATCTCACTTATGGGATCACTACAAGGTCTGGGTTAAGAAGTATGTGTGCCTTCAAGGCATTCCTGTCAGAGATTGAGCCAAAGAAGATAACTGAAGCACTGTTTGATGCTGATTGGATCATAGCCATATAGGAAGAGTTAAATCAGTTTAAGAGAAGCAAAGTATGATACTTGGTTCCTCTCCTAAAAGATAGAACATTAATTGGGACTAAGTGGGTATACAAAAATAAATTTGATGAGCATGGAACAGTTACAAGGAATAAGACAAGATTGGTGGTCCAAGGATACAACTAAGAAGAAGGCATAGATTTTGATGAAACTTTTTCTCCTATAGCTAGAATTGAAGCTATTAGATTATTTGTTGCATTTACTGCCTATATGCAGTTAATTTTATATAAAATGGATGTAAGAGTGCATTCTTAAAGAGGAGGTATATGTTAAATAACCTCCAGGATTTGAAAGCAAGGAGTTTCCTGATCATGTTTATAAACTGGATAAGGCTTTGTATGGTCTGAAACAAGCTCCAAGAGCTTGGTATGAGAAATTGTCAAAATTCCTACTGAAGCATGGCCATACTAGAGGTAAAATTGACAACACTCTCTTCTTAAAAACTAATGGAAAAGATCTGTTGGTTGTGAAGGTATATGTAGATGACATTATTTTTGGCTCCACAAATATGAACATGACTCATGATTTTGCCAAACTCATGAGTTGTGAATTTGAGATGAGTATGATGGAGGAGCTAAATTAATTCTTGGGATTGCGAATCAAACAAACATCATCTGGAACATTGATCCATCAACAGAAGTATGTAAAAGAACTCCTCAAACGATTCTCCATGGAAGAGTCAAAAGAGATCAGTACTCCAATAGCCACAGCTACAAAGCTTGATTTGGATGAAACAAGTCCTGATATGGACCAAAAGGTGTACAGAGGGATGATAGGGTCATTGCTATATCTTACAATAAGTAGACCTGATATTGTGTTCAGTGTAGGATTATGTGTAAGATTTCAAGAAAATCCTAAAGAGTCTCATCTAAAATCTTTAAAAAGAATCTTTAGATATCTCAAAGGAACCAGTGATCTTGGTTTATGGTACCCAAAAGGTAGTAATTTCAATTTGGTTGGATATTCTGATGCTGACTATGCATGATATTTGGTTGATAGGAAGAGCACTACAGGTATGTCACACTTTCTTGGATCATGTTTGATTACCTGGTCCACTAAGAAGCAAAATTCAGTAGCCTTATCTACTGTTGAAGCTGAATATGTTGCTGCAGGATCTTGTTGTGCTCAATTGTTATGGATTAAGAAACAACTTATGGATTTTGGTATAGATGTTGATGTGTTCCTATTTTTTGTGATAATACAAGTGCCATTAACATAGCCAAAAATCCTGTTCAACATAAAAGAACTAAGCATATTGATATTAGACATCACTTTCTTAAAGATAATATTGAAAAAGGTCATATATCAATTATGTTTTGTTTGACTGAGGAACAAATTGCTGACATATTCACTAAGGCTTTAAGTAGAGAACACTTTGAAAATAATAGGTTAGCCTTGGGGATGATTAAAATTGTTTAAATCTCCCACAATGATTGACTAGAATAAGTTGCTCTTAAGTGATTGTTGATTAATTAGTCTTACACATTTAGTTGTGTATCCTAATTCCAAGATTTTAGAGTAAATTGACTCAGCTATGTGTTGATTCTGCAGAAAGACTGGAACATCAAGGCAATTTTGTCCATTTTCTCTTCAGAATTCAAGTATGATTATTGCTTGCCCATAGTAGCATAAAGAGAAACAGGTTGTCTACATAGTTCTTTCCGTTACACTTAAACCGCCAAAAACCCAAAAGCCCTTCCCTTTCAAAAAGCTGTCAGACCTTTCCCATCAGAACTAACCCTCTTTATCATTACGTTTCCTTCACCGAATACACTTCATCCACGATTCATCTTCCTTCTCTCCACCTTAAATACACTTTCTTCACCTCTCATTGTTCACTACTCACACAACTAAAATTAAATCACTGTCTTCCTCTTCTCCACCATGGCATCGTCTTCTTCTAACCCATCCACAGACTCCATTACCTCTCCCTTAACAACTATTATCCTACCTCCCAATATTACCTTACCCCTACTCATTCCTCCCCCAATTTCAATCAAATTATCTGATTTTGCAATGTTTAAGAATCTACAAAAACCCTTTGCCTATTTTTCTTCCAACCCTTCACCATCTTCTGAACCCTCACTACCACATCCAATCCCTCTTCAGATTCTAGATCGAGATGATGTTCCTATTGTAGACCTAATCCTTCTAAGGTTCAGATCTAAACCAAAATAAAAATCCTCTTCCATCTCCATCGATGTTGATGACAATGCTCCAGTGAAGCCTTCCTCTGTTGTCCCTTCTCCTCGAACTCCTCATACACGAGGTAAAAAGCATCGGGAAGATACTTCCTTGGCAGAAGCACTTAAGGCAAGTAAAAGAAAACATGTAGATACTTCTGCTTGTCCACCTCCTTGGGCTTCTTCTCCTAGCGTTCTTCTCCGCTCAACACGTAAGAAGAAGACAATAATTGGCAAAGCTCCAAAACTCTCCTCTTCTAGTAAACCATCATCTCAGCCTACCCCAAAAGCATTTTCATTGTCCAAAATCACTCCTACTTCTTAACTTTCCTCCTCTTTTAAGCCCCCTGCAAAGAAGGTCGCCTCTAAGTCCAAGAAATAGGTTAAGGTACCTGTTTCCTCCAGCTCCTCTGACTCTGAGTTTCTCTCTGATACTCCTCCTGCACCCTCTACTAAGATTGATCCTGATTTTGATTTCAATTTTGATGTTGATACTGTTGCTGACAAAACTTCTCAGTCAGCTCATATTCTCTACTTTCAAAAATGTAAGTTGGCTAGGGGATGAGTTGTCACTGGTTTTGGGGGCCCTGAAATGGATATCTTGGTTTCAAAATTGAGAGCTCAGGGGTGGTCACACTTATTTCTTTAACGTGACCATCAACGTAGGTTTGAAAAGGCCGAAGTCTATGAGTTTTATACTAATGGAGTTGCCATTAGGGAGATGTTTTTGACCACTGTTCATGGGGTTACTATTAATCTTTATGCTGCTGATCTTGCTCGAATCTTGAGCATTCCTACAGGGGGATAGGGTCATTATGTCAAGGTAACCTGGCCTCCTCTTGATAATCTTCCCTCTGCTCTGGATATATCTAAAAAGTTCTCTGGAAATTCTCATTTTGTCACCCATCATAGGGCCTTAAAGCGTTAGATGTCTTCTCTTTATCAGTTTTATTTTGATGTGGTTCACAAAATGATCCTTCCTATACAAGAAAGAAGAACATTTGTCCATTTTCTTGATCTTACTCTGATGGAACTAATAGACACTGAAATTCAGATAGACCTTCCTCGACTTATGATTAAGCACATATAGAGGGTCTTACTTCAAGATGCAAATGGTCATGCTTTGCCATATGAATTTTGGCTTGCATCTATTTTTGAAGATTTCATTGTTCCAGTCCAAGTGTGGTCTTTGCAAACCACAAAGGATGTGATTGGGTCAATGAACCATACAATGTTACCTGCTTCTATGAGAAGTGCTGATAACCTAGTGTAGAGGTTAAGGAATGCACTTGCTGCCAAGACTGTTGAGCTAGAGGTTGCTCAGGTTGCATTGGATGTTGCTCAGGTTGCCCATGAGGATGAAAAAAGGGTTCTTCAAACTCAGATTTCTTTCCTTACAGCCTTTTTGGAAAAAGAAAGATCTGAAAATGCTGATATTATTCGCAAGTTGACCTCCCTTATCCCCTCTTCCTCATCCACTTAAGACCTCTTAGTGCCTTAAGACTATCTTCCTTATTTTTTTAAGATCCATGTTGTCTCTTTTTGCTGGTTTATGGGTATTGATGATTGTATCCTATTTTTTTTAATGAATGAAATGGATCTTATTACTTATTGTGCTCTACTTCTGTATTTTTCATACTGCATAACTGTTCTCTTGCTCTTAGTCTTGATTGTTGTAGTTATATCCCCAGTGGACATGGATTATTAAATATTTTTTCACTTGTTGGGCAGGATTTTCGATGACTTCAAAAGGGAGAAGAATAGATTATACAATGCTTATAACTCAATTGACTAACCTGTTTCATTAAGTGTTCTTTTATTTAAAAAAAAAATTTAGTGTGTCAGGATCTTATGATGAATGCTATGCTGCTAAGTTTGTCATCATCCAAAAGGGGGAATTTTTTAGGAAATATGATGTTTTGATGATGGACATGTGAATGAAACATGTTGTGCAAGCTGTTTCATACAAGTGATAAAAGAGAAGTTACTGGTTCTCACATATTGAAGTGATGCAAGGCTGACAATGCATTAAGACAAAAGTGGATAAGCAAGGAAGCTCAGAATTGTTTCAAATGCTACGATTGAGGAAAAGATAAATGCAGGATCTAGAAGTTGAGTTGATCAAGGAGTTCTACAAGAATAAGGGATAAAAGAGAAGAGTCCTATTCAGTCAAGAAGAGAGAAACGGCAGCAATGAAGAGTGAAACTACCTAGGAGTCCTATTGAAGATAGAAGAGTACATAAACTAAAGGACTCAATCAAGAGTTGGCTTAAATACAACAAACAACATTCAAGTGTTTTACTCATGCACTGAAAAAGATAGTCAACAATCAGCAAATCACTTCTACAACTTGAAGGAGCTATTGGAACAACCTGGTCCTTTACTTAGAGTCATAGACTTTGTGTAATAGGTTGGTTGTTGAGTCATATTGAGTTGTAATCTCTAGTCTCGATGAAGTATAAACTGAGTTAGGATTAACGTCTTCAAGTTGGGGAACTCGAAGACTTAGGAACACTTATCTTGGGAAGATTTGTGTTTTTGTAGAAGTAGGAGTTAGAAGTTTTAATTCCTAGTTTACAAGAAGTCTTGTAATTTGTTGATTGTTGAGGCTCAAGAGTTATAGTGAAGTTGGGGTTAAATCTTGTAGAGGTATAGGTCGTGATTTTTTACACCTTTCTTGAGCCGGGTGTTTTCCACGTAAAAATACTGTGTTCAAGTTTTACTTCTGTAAACCACGTTAGCTTACTTGTTCCACAGATAGGCAACCAATAGAGTATAATATTAAAATCAGTAGGGTAACACCATTATTATTCGATTTGACACAATTTTGGACGAGTGAAATTTGTGCACAGCTTGTTCAAGATCGAGGATTACTGTTGTTGCGCTATTACTTTATTAATTTTTTGGCCGAAGACAATTATGAAATTATTTATGTGTATTTACATATTAAAATTTTAGTATTAAAATATATTATTTTAATTGGAATAAATTGGTAAGAATATGATTATTATTTGATGGTGTAACTTATGTAGCTACTATGTCCCGAACAATAATATTACTATCCCTTTTACCTTGTTGTTAATCTATGAAAGAATTCTTACATCTATCTATAAATAGTAGTCTTTCTTCCTTGTGTTGGTATATGTAAAGCGTGGAAGGTATTGTAGCGTGCATGGAAAGAATGAGGTTGGTGTAGTGAGAGAGTTGAGAAAAGAGTAAGGGTGTGTTTGATATGATGGAAAATATCTTTTGGAAAATGTTTTCTGAAAAATGCTTTTTTATTTTTTCTTGTTTGGTTGTAATAAAATGTTGGGAAAATATTTTTCACAATAACTTATTTTCCTCAATTTGCTAGAAAATGACTTCCCGCCAAGGGAAGCCGATTTTCAAAAAATGACAAATGTGGCTTATGACCCCACCTCCACACCTCTTCCCCACCTCAACAACACTCAAATTCACATTACTCAAAAAAATTTGATTACTCATAAATATTTTTCACTGTGCGTTGCTCCATTTTTTTACTGCTTGAAATAAAAAATAGTGAAGCCCAGATTTTTTTCTATTTTCAATGTCCGTTAAATGTACTGTTATTTTCATGTGCATAGAGGAAGACTTACCTATGTTACTTTGCGAATTGCATATTCCATTTTGTCATCGTTGTAGCTTGTTTCACAGGGTTGAATAAGCTTGTCGTTTCATTGTATTTTTATTGATTGTAGTATCTTGAGACTGTCTTGCCAAAATATTGAAAAGTGTCTCATATGCTTGCTAATTAATAATTGCTTAAAATTTGTGACTTGTAATATTTTAGTGCTCGATATTGATATTATTTGTTATGCTTAAATTAGTTCTTACAAATTGTTGAGTTGTCAGAGACAGTGATATACTAGTTAACAGTTAGTAATATTTTTGCTAGCCAACCAAACATGAGAAAATAAGTAGAAAACCAACTTATTTTTCAGGAAAAAAAATTTCAGGCAAACATTTTTCAGTTTTCTTATGTTTGGTTGGCTTATATGTTTTGAAAAATGTTTTTCAAACAAACTTATTTTCCTTAAATCTAAGGAAAATGACTTCCCTTCAAAAAGCAAGGAAATTTTTTTTCAAAACTCACTTTCAATCTCACTTTAAAGTTGAAATGTTCATACAATTCTCAAAATCATCTATCCCGCCCCCAATACCCTATCACCTCGACACCACCCCTACCCCCACCCCCAAAATTTAATTATTTTAAAAAGTATTTCAAAATTTTTTCTTAGTCCGTCCCCTATCCCCACCCCACCCCTAATACCCCTACCCGTCCCCTTTCAAAAACAATAGCTACATTTATTATAAAATTTAAATTTTTCTCTTACCCCACACTCCTCCCCTTCCCTCCCCCCTTACCAGTCCCCTCTCCCATCCCTCCCCCCACCAACCTAAAAAAAATATATATATATTTTTAAAAAAATTTCAATTTTTTTCTTCTCCCTTCCCTCTCACTCCCCTACCCTGACCCCCAACTCCTACTACCCCTCCCCTTCCCCCAACCAATTTTTTAATCTTTTTTTTAACAAAAAAATATTTAAAACTTTTTCTTACCCCACCCTTACTGCCTATTCTGACAACCCCACCCACCCGTCTACCAACCCTTTTCCTTTAAACAGATTTAATTTTTTTAATTTATTTTTTTAAAAAATATTTTAAAATGTATCTTTACGCTTTAGCTAAACACTAAAGTGTATTTTTTGAAAAATATTTTTTCATTCACCAACCAAATACTAAAAAAAAAATATTTTTCATCCACCAATCAAACATAAGAAAACAAGTAAGAAATCAACTTGTTTTCCACGAAAATATTTTCCATGAAAAACATTTTCCTTCGTACCAAACACACCCTAAGTCTCCAACTTATTATTTTGTTGAAAAATACAGGTATGTACTTTTATTGGTGGAGCTCTGGAGAGTTGTTCGAGTAGTAAAATGTTGTCAGACTGTCATATTTTGAAGAAAAAAAAATCAAAAGTATCACTGCTGGATCAATGAAAATATAATAATAATGAACTTGAATTTTTAAAAAGAGTAAAAACGCCTTGTTTTTCTTCATTTTAAATTTCAACTGTAATTCTTATTTTCATCAATAGAAGTTGTGAGAAAATGGATTTTGTGATGAAATTCTTTTCTTTCTTTTGTTGACCTTCAGGTAGATTTGATAAAAATAAAAGCAGGGAGCAACCTTGATATTGAATGCAAGAACAAAAGAAGATGCTTTGCATGTGCCTTACATGGTTACATCCATTTTAATACACAGATTTTTAAAGCTATAAATCTAATATTTCAAAAAATATCTTTTTTTATTAGCTTCAACTAATATTTATTTACTCCATGATCTTGAAATAGATGTACAAAACAAATCCCAACTAATCCGTAGAACCCATATATCTAGCTCTTACCTGTGCTCTTTGTTTCCATTTTCATCAACATGCTTGCTGTTACTTGAAAGAAAATAAAATAAGTAGAAAATAATAAAAGAGGGAAATGAAAAGGTTGTCTTAATAAGCAAATACTATTAAAATAAATTGCGTATTCCTGCCCCACCTGCCCCCCCCCCCCCCTCCTTCAGTCTTTCTTCTCTCCATTTCATAACTTTATATTTTTCTTCTTTTAAAAAAAAAAAATGAAAACGAAAAAGTTGATTAATTTATAGTCTCAGGTGGTAGCCTATAATGAAAATTAATCATGGTTCAAATCTCAATAGAAAAAAAAATATATTAAGGTAAAAGTTGAACATCAAAAATCCAATGATTCGATTCAGAACATAGAAATCCGAATACATATACAGATCCTTAACTATTCGATTTTTTTTATATATGCACTTCAATTAAGTCATGTATCTATTGAACTCATTACTCTTTCACAAAACGTATCAATTGAGCTCAATCGCTGATATGACACTAATGTGGTGTGACATGTGTAATACACTCGAGAAACCATAATTAATCAAAAATAATAAATATAAAAAATCCTAAAAAAAAAAACACATTAAAGAAATTTTAAAAAAGAAAAGAAATAACCATCATCTTCTTCTCCATATTTTTTTCTCCATTAATGGCTTCTTTAAAATTCATTCATATATAAGTTGAGTGAGAAATCATAATTAATCAAAATATTAAACATAAAAAACCTCAACCAATAAAAAAAAACATTAAAGAATTTTTTTTTTTTAAAAAAAGAAATAGTCATCTTCTTCTTCTTCATATCTTCTTCTACATTAATGGCTTCTTTAAAAATTATTAATGGCTTCTCAATCCATCATCTTCACAACTCAAAAAAAAATAAAAAATACTTAAATCAACACCAATTCAATAACAAAAAGTTCAATTGAAAACACTACTAAAAAAAGGGAAAAATCGAATGGGAGGTCAGTTTTCCCCAAATTCCAACCACAAAATTGATCAAACTGTGTGGTCGGTAAATAATTGGTAGTATTTTAAAAACCGACCACAAGTGGTCAGTTTTTCAAAAAAATATATTTATTTTTAAAATTTATTATTATGTTTTAAAAAATTGGAAAAATAATTTTAAAAAAAATAAAAATCGCACAAGTGGTCGATTTTTTATTTAATTATTTAATTAATTTTAATAGAAAATCAACCACTTGTGATCGGTTTTTTATTTATTTAATTAATTTATTTAATAAAAAACCGACCACAAATGGTCGTTTTTTTTATTTTTTATTTTTAAAATCCAACCACTAGTGGTCGGTTTTTCTGTGAATTTTTTTTTTAAGTCAGCAATTGTAAATGCTTTCAAAAGTGTACAACACAACAATAGTTTAAAAAATGTACAAACTACAACATAATATCTACATTCAAAGTACAACACATACAAAAGTCAAAAAAACTAAAAGTCATCATCATCGAATTCGTCCTCGTCCTCAGCCCGAACAACATCACTAGGACACGAAGGAATAACCCCTGCAGTTTGAATAAAAGAGCTGGACTGCTCTTGCAACATCCTGATTTGTGACGAAATTTCCTTCTTCTTTTTCTGCGACCTCTCTCTCTGTTTAGCAAGCTCTTCAGTGAGTTAAGAAACCGTACTTTCTAGTCTTTCAATGATTTCTCTATCAACTGAAGTGCTAGAGGATGCAGGGCCGAACAAACACCTAATATTATCGCCAAAAAAATTATTGTGGTATCCGTAGTAATGGCCTCTAACTGCAGGACCCAAAACTTTTCTCCATAACTCCTCCTCTACATGTCGGGGTAGTGGGTCACCCTGAGTTTCAGGAGGCTGAGTACTACGATACTCACTAAGTAGCTGCCTATATTTGCCCTATATTATTTCAAAGTAAAGTTAAAATTAAAAATCAAAAAAATTAAAGTACTTATAATTGAATAATATCAAATTTGAGAAAAAGATTCATAAATGCAATATTTGTTTCTTACATGGGCAGCTTTTGCATGAGGTTCAACCCAGACATCTTCATCAGTAGGGTTCTTTTTCTTCTTCAGATGAATCTCCTCGAATAGCTCATCGTGTGGTATCTCTCTACCCTTTTCGTTTTCCTGCATATTAAAAAATTATCAATGTTCAAACAATTAAAAATTTAAATAAAAACAAACAGTAAAAGTTACATACCAATTGTTCCTGCACAGCAAGGGTACTTCTGGCACCCGCAGTATGTAGGGAGCCACCCTTCGATGATGCCCGAGCTTTCCTTCCTTTTTCTCTCAACAATTGGTATCCTTCGCTATTCCAAAGGCGAAGATACAGTTGCCATAAGGGTTCAGTAATCCAATCAGGTTTTACCAACTTGGTTCGGACATAATCCAACAGACCGTTAAACCTGACTCTACATCTTCTGGAAAAGTTCCTCCTTATAAGAAATGTATTCGCATCATCCCAGCAGTAAAATTTCTACAACAAAAATAAAAATATAATATTCAATTATTTGTTCTAACAAAGTGTTAAGTAGTCGATAAGTTTAATTCTTACTTTAAATTCTTTAAACATTCTCTCCCTGTCAAGTTCTGGAACCTGACGCTAACTGGTCTAGTAACCGTTGAAATTTCGACAAATGCATTTTCTCACAACTTTTCCAACTTTAGCATCCGACCTAAACCTACAACACAAGATCAAACAGTAATTTCATAGAGCATAATAATATAGTAATGAAAAAATAAATAATGTTATTATATTTAGAAATCTTACCCTGTCGCAAACGGAATGAGATAAAGCCTCCCATAATCATCTCTGTCTCCTGGCTGCGGATCAAGTGATGGTGGATGTACTAGCGTGGGCGGATATGAAGCACCAGACGGAGTGCCTCCAAGATGAAGATCCGACAACCCAATAGATCCAGCAAAATCACTGTGGGTAACTGTGTGACTGCTACAAGAGGTCATCGATAATGGCACATGTCCGGATGTGCCAGCGGCCGTCTGATAGTACTGTGGTGGCCGTGGCACGGTGATGGGAGCAGATTGGATAGGTGTAGACCCATGAAATGGACCCACATGCGTAGAAGTAGGAACCGAATGCTGGGATGACCTAGAATAGGAGGGTCATACTGTCGCGTCAGCAAATCGATCCTCAGATATATGAATACTTGTCGGTCATCTATAAGGCATATGTTGTCTTTTCTTTTTTGGTTTTGTAAGATCAACTTTTTCCTTACCTTTGTTATTTCTGCCTGACATCTAAATTATATAAAGTTAACAAGTAGTTAGTTCCTACAAAATGAATATATAAGAAAACATTCCTAATAACTAATTTCAAGTTACTAATTCACATTTCAAATCGCTCCAAAAAAATGAGATAGACAAGAATATTTTTATTACTATATAAATTATGGAACAATGAAAACAACAATCTTAAACAGTATATTACATATCAATCTTAAACGAGAAACATAAAGGTAAATATATAGAACAAAGCATAAAGACATCAATACATAATAAATACAACCTACTGAAGACTCTTCACTAAACCATTCACCCTCTTCAGAAGTTTTCTCAGACTCTTCACTAAACCATTCACCCTCTTCAGAAGTTTCCTCATCTCCTACCCACTCAGCCTCTTCTTGCGCATTATTAACTTCTTCAAATATATTTTTCGGGTGATTCAAATTATCCACTAAGTCAACGTCCACTAGCTGGTGATCAATCTGTATTTCATTTTGATATGCAGTCTCCAGTACATTCTCAACTTTCACCCATCCCAAAGGCTTTGTTTTGATTACAGCCCACCAATCAGACTTGTCACTGCGCAATGGATAAGGAGCATAATACACTTGTTTAGCATTTTACGCTAGAACAAATGGATCGTAAACAGGATACGACCTATTGTGCTTCACTTCAATGATGTTATGATTCTTATGTACTCTTGTGCCTCTTGTGCTTGGATCAAATCACTTACATCGAAAGAGGATAATTTTTTTATTGAGAATCCAGCATACTCCAGTACTAAGATCTCGTGTATGATGCTAAAGTAATCAACATCATCATCACCCTTAACCCAAACACCACTATTGTTTGTTTTCCTTGTTCTGGAGTGTTGTTCGATGAAAAATTTGAACCCATTTACTGTGTAATAGGACATTGCATGAGCTTCAACTGGACCTAAAGAAATATCTCTCAAGAGTTGATCGTATGCGCCGCATTTGGTGAGTGGTGTACCTAAAAATATTATACATATATATATTATATAAATGTTAGTTGAGGAATGTGTAAATGTTTAAAATTTATAGAAATATTAATACACCTACAAACCTCATATGTAAACCATGTTGTAAAGGATGCGTACACTTGATTTTCGTGGAATTGAGTCTTAAATGATCTGAAGATTCAACATGCGAAACACAATTAGTTTCTTTAAGAGAATGAGTAAACAAATAAGATATGTTAAAATTTTAATCTCCTTACTTCAGAAAGGGCTCAACTTCCGGGTAATTCAGCAAGACATACAAAGTTGTTGCTTTGCGTTTCATGGGAGTGAATCGGCGAGGTATGGTCTTTTTAGCCATACAACCAGATTGATTAAAAATTGATATCGATTGTAGATAAGGCTCGTTCACATCATCCTGATGACGATTCGGCCGGTTTCTTGAACAAGCAACTTCATCACGAAAGTAGTATGAACAAAATTGAGACGTTTCTCTTACAAGATATGCCTCAACTATAGAGTTTTCCACCCTATGTTTATTTTTGGGACCCCTTTTCAATTTTCCAATTGCCCTGCACCATCTTAAGATTAGATGTTTACTATATTTAAAAAAGATATGTATGAATTTAAATATGTTGCAATTGCTTATCGTTCGAATGGATACATTCACCTAATTTGAACTGGACCGCCTAGCCGAGCTTCGTGCACAAGGTGAATGGGAAAATGTTCCATCACATCGAAGAATACTGGTGGAAAAATCTTCTCCAGCTTGTTGGTGATAACAACAATATTACTTTCTATTCGCACCAGATTTTCTTCTTTTAGTGTGGTGGCATATAAGTCTTTAAAGAACAAACTGATCTCTGCTATTGTTTTCCATATATTTTCAGGTAAACCAATAAAAGCAATTGGAAGTAATTGTTTCATGAAAACATGGCAATCATGGCTTTTTATTCCATGCAACATTCCCAGTGCCATATCAACCCTCTTTCCCAAATTTGAGGCATATCCATCGAGCATCTTCAAACTTTAGGCCCACTCACATATTTGACATTTTTGGTCCAACTTGAATATAAAACTAGCCTTGGGTTTAAGAACATTGCCATTGGTCTCCTTCTGTAAGTGTAATTCATTGCGTTTGTAATATTTTGGTAAGTCAAGTCTGGCATTAGGATTATTCTTTATTTTGTCGGTGACATCCATAACTGTGTTGAACAGATTGTCAAAGTAGTTCTTCTCAGTATGCATGACATCAACATTATTTCTAAGTAAATTATCTGACCAATATTCTAACTCCCAAAATATACTCTGCTTAGTCCAGTTATGCGAAAACCATATCCATCAAGCCTGTACAATGGTTCTTCGTTGGCCTTAGGCAAATCCTGAACTATCTCCCAGATGTCATGACCAGACAGCCTTGGAGGTGGACCATCATATTCCCTTCTATTCCTTCTGAATGCATTCTTGAGTCTCCTAAATTCATGATCAAGTGGCAAGAAACAATGATGACAATCAAACCATGAATTTTTTCTGCCATGTGTCAATGTGAAAGACTTTGTTTTTTTCATGCAGTATGGACAAGCCAGCTTTCCAGCTGTCATCCACCCAAACAACATTCCATAAGTGGGAAAATCATTAACAGTCCACATTAGATATGCACGCAGATTGAAAATCTGTTTAAGAAAGATGTCCCAAGTATCAACCCCCTCATGCCATAAAATTTGAAGTTCATCGATCAAAGGTTGCAAGTAGACATCTATTTCACCTTTTCTATTAGAAGGGCTAGGAACAACACAATTCAGAAATATATAGGGACTAGTCATCAATATTTCAGGAGGAAGATTATAAGGAGTGATAAATATAGGCTAACATGAATATGGCGCAGCACCCACTGAAAAAAGAGAGAACCCATCCGCACATAATCCCAAATGAATATTTCGTGGCTCAGCTGCAAAATTTGAATAAGTTGCATCAAAATGCTTCCAAGCCTCTCCATCAGATGGATGACACATAACACCAGCGGGCTTTCTATTTTCACTGTGACATCTCATATGAAGAGCTGAGCTGTTTGAAACATACAACCTCTTCAACCTTGCTATTAGAGGTAAATAATGCATCACCTTAATAGCAATTTGATTTCCACTAGAACCACGCTTATATCGAGGGTGCTGACAAAACTTACAGGACTCTAGGTTAGCATCTTCCTTAAAGTATAACATACAACCATTTTCACAACAATTAATTCTAACCGAGGAGAGACCTAACTTTGACACCAATCTTTTTGCCTTATAGAAAGAATCAGGAACCTCCAAGCTGGGGTCAACTAACTCTTTAATTAGGTCTATCATTGAGTCCATTTCTCCTTCAACAATATTCTAGTCATACTTAATACTTAATAATCTAATAGCAACAGACAAACGAGAGTGCGAACACCCTTCAAACAAAGGATGACTAGCAACATAAAATTGTTCATAGAATTTGCCCGCTTTGCTATTAGGAACATCTTCGACATTTTCCCTAAAGTCGCTCCCGTGTTGCATCCCAAAACATCGTGCATCATTTCTGTCATCCTAGTATGTTGATATTCATTATGCCCTACAGACCTACTACTTTCTCCAACAATAAAGTTATTTTGCATAACATCACCATGAATACCATGCAATCTTAAAAAGTCCTCATGAAACCCCTTTCTATAAAGATGTTCCTATACAACTTCTTCACTTATAAGATTTATACCATCACATCTAACACAAGGACGACGAATAGCCCCAAAACGTGTCCAAACATCAAGTGTCTAAGCATGTTCAACAAATCTTTTGACACCTTCAACAAATTCCTCCCTAATACCCATTCTATTATCATTGTTCCGTTGATATATCCAGCTATAATCAGGTTCCATCTACGCAATCAATCAGATTCAACTAATTAGATCAAGTCACAAAAAATCTATTATTACCAAACATAGCCACATTCAAAACAAAAAAAAATCTCCTTTAAAGTTCCTACACTTAACCATATTCAAGTGACTAAGTCACCAAACAAACGACATTCAAAACAAAAAAATCCCCTTTAAAGTCCCTACACTTAACCGTTTTCAACCAAGTCACCTACCAAACCACATTCAAAACAAAAAAAATCCCTTTAAGGTTCCTACACTTAACCATTTTCAAGTGACTAAGTATCAAAATAAAACCACATTCAAAACAAAAAAAATTCCTTTAAAGTTCCTACACTTAACCATTTTCAAGTGACTAAGTATCAAAACAAAACCATATTCAAAACAAAAAAATCTCCTTTGAAGTTCCTACACTTAACCATATTCAAGTGACTAAGTCACCAAACAAACGACATTTAAAAGAAAAAATCTCCTTTAAAGTTCCTACACTTAACCATATTCAAGTGACTAAGTCACCAAAAAAACGACATTCAAAACAAAAAAAATTCCTTTAAAGTCCCTAGACTTAACCATTTTCAAGCAACTAAGTCACCTACCAAACCACATTCAAAACAAAAAAATCTCCTTTAAAGTTCCTACACTTAACCATTTTCAAGTGACTAAGTCACCAACCAAACCACATTCAAAACACAAAATCCCCTTTAAAGTTCCTACACTTAACCATTCAAGTGACTAAGTTACCAAACAAACTACATTCAAAACAAAACAATCCCCTTTAAAGTCTCTACACTTAACCATTTTCAACCAATTAAGTCACCTACCAAACCACATTCAAAACAAAAAAATTCCCTTTAAAGTCCCTACACTTGACCATTTTCAACCAAGTTACCTACCAAACCACATTCAAAACAAAAAAATCCTCTTTGAAGTCCCTACACTTAACCATTTTCAACCAACTAAGTCACCTACCAAACCACATTCAAAACAAAAATAAATTCCTTTAAAATCCCTACACTTAACTGTTTTCAACCAATTAAGTCACCTACCAAACGACATTCAAAACAAAAAAAATTCTTTAAAGTCCCTAGACTTAACCATATTCAAGTGACTAAGTCACCTACCAAACCACATTCAAAACAAAAAAAAAAACTTTTAAAGTCCCTACACTTAACCGTTTTCAACCAACTAAGTCACCTATCAAACCACATTCAAAATAAAAAAAATTCCTTTAAAGTCCCTACACATAACCATTTTCAACCAACTAAGTCTCCTACCAAACCACATTCAAAATAAAAAAAAACCCCTTTAAAGTCCCTACACTTAACCATTTTCAACTAACTAAGTCACCTACCAAACCACATTCAAAGAAAAAAAATCTCTTTTAAAGTCCATACACTTAACCATTTTCAACCAACTAAGTCACCTACCAAATCACATTCAAAACCAAAAAATCCCCTTTAAAGTCCGTACACTTCACCGTTTTCAACCAACTAACAAGTCACCTACCAAACCACATTCAAAACAAAAAAATGTCCTTTAAAGTTCCTACACTTAAACCATTTTCAAGTGACTATGTATCAAAACAAAACCACATTCAAGAAACATGCAACAACAAGACTTACAAGATGTCAACAACAATGCTAGTGAATCGAACAGGGCCACACACGGCTTTACTAGACTTCAATATAAAAAATAACAAGAAGATAACAACAACGCTAGTGAATCAAAAAAGGCCACACACGGCTTCACTAGACTTCAATATGAACAATAACAAGAAGATAACAACAATACTGAATCGAGAGAAATTAGCTTACCTTTTCTTGGCCTAAATTAAAGTGAAAGAGATAATCGATCACCGAATCAAGAACCTAAAAAAATCAAGATAAATATTCCAACTTTGAGTGATTTAGCAAAACTCATATAAAAAACAAGCTAAAGTGCAAAATCATAAAAGTAAATCCATTCACTTTAAAGACAACAAGTTAAACCCTCATAAAAAACAACAAACTAAACCATAAAATGCATTCAAGAATCTTACAAAATCATAATTAAAGATTCCAACTTTGAGGATTTATACAATCAATAACATCAATCAAGCAAAAGTCATATCTAAAAAAAGAAGCTAAACAAGCAAAACTAGTTCAAACAATTATGTGTATAGCTCAAAAATTCCGCAAATAACTAAATAAAATTTGAGCTTCAAACGAGCTTAAAAAAACTAGTTCAAACTAACCTAATCTTCACCATTATAAATTTCACTATTATATAAACTAGTACACCTATAAATCAACCTCAAAAAGCATAAATTTTATAAAATACAACAAAATTCATACCTGAGCTGAGTTGTGGCCGAGTAGTCGCCGGAACACTCGCCGGAGAAGTGGGTTTTACGATTGGAAAAATTAATTTGGGTGTGTTTAGGGTATTTTTGTGTGTGTGCGTGATTTGTGTGTGTGTGTGTTTAGTTGTTTAGGTCGACTTTAGGAAATATTTTAGGTCGGGTCGGGTCTGGTTGGGTCATGTGGGGGTGGAGTCGGGTAGGAGGTATATAATTAGACTATTTTTTTTTTATTTTGTTAAAAACCGACCACTTGTGGTAGGTTTTCTCGATATTATTATAAAAATCGACCACATGTGGTCGGTTTTTATAAAAAATTTCAGAAACCGACCACATGTGGTCAGTTTTTAACAAAATAATAATAATAAATAAAATAATTACTAAAATCAATAAATCAATAAATTAATAAATTAAAATTAATTTTAAATAAATTAATTCTTTAATAAATTCTATAATATTTATAACAATAACACAAGTAGTATATTTCCTCAATCATATAATAATGTCAATCAATTTTATAATTTACGATAAATTTTTGGTTAATTAGCTTTTAATTATGATTAAATATATATATAATATCGTAATTAAATGCTAATTAACCAAAAATTTATCGTAAATTACAAAATTCGTTGATATATATATATATATATACCTCTTAATAGAATATGTTAATCAAATAAATTATTGATTACTTGTCTTACGTTATTACAACTTCAACAATATACGCGTATCTACATATTGACACTAAATAGTATATCTATTTCCTCAATAATATCATATCAATGTATTATTCAAAATATTTTGATATATAGATTCAGTTATCGAGCTTTCGATTACTGCATACGTCACTACATGATATATATATATATATATATATACTCAATTGTGTATCAACTTTCAAATAAGTACTATAAACATCACATACACGATTTTAATATACTACCCCATAATAATAATATAAAACGTATTTCACATATACTGATCAGATGAATTATCGGTTAGTTTTATCTTATGTCATTAATATACCTTCACTATATAATTAATATGTATATATATATATATACCTATGCATACACACACATATACACACTATCGACTATATCAAGTTTCAAATACGTACTATTTATATCACATACGTACACAAGTATATTTTCCAATAATATAATACGGCGTGTTTCATATACATACTCAGATGAGTGATTGATTAATTATATTTGATTAGCTTAATATACTAGGTTTTGACTAAATCGTTCGTCAATCGATCAATACATGATATATATATATATATATATATATATATATATATATATATGAACTCTTGAATACGTACTATATATATCACATTCTCAAGTATATTACCTTATAATAGAACACATTCATTATATTCTAATGAATTATCGGTTATATATATACACATATTCATTATACAAAGATTATGCATGTTTAACGTCATTTAACGTATATACAAGGAAAATATTTATTCCATATATTGAAACATAAGTAAAAGATAAATATTATGTTTAACGCAATTTGTTTATTTTATTTGATATATTTTTTAGTATAATTTTTTCACAAAATTTAAGAATGATTGATTTTTATTATTATTATTTTGGTTATCGACTATGTGTGATTAGTAATTTCAAAAAATTATATATAAATTACATTACATATATATAATTATTTTTAATGAAAATAATATATATATTTGATGACATATATATAATTATTGGTTACTAAAAATTATTTACTTTTTAATTTTTTTAGTTCAAAAACCAACCACAAGTGGTCGATTTTTTAAAATATTTTCTTTTTTTTTTAAATATTAAAAACCAACCACTTGTGGTCGGTGTTTTTAAAAATAAATTTTTTTAAAAAAATTTAAAACTGACCACAAGTGGTCGTTTTTAAGAATGCTTTTCAATTATTTTTTTTTATTTTTATTTGTAAAATAAATAATAATTAATATAAAAATTAATGAAATAATTATTTTAATTTTTTAAAATAAAAAAGCAATATTTTTTGCGACCACAACACGTGGTCGGTTTTTTGTGGTCAGTTTTTCATTTTTTTTTAGTAGTGAAACTACATCCTAATGATTTTCTGATTTTCAGATAAAAAATAACAACCAAGTAAGACTCAAGACAATACAATCGATCCAATAATCAGAATATCAACGAAATTAACTAAAAATCGAAAAAAAAATTAGAATAAAATAAAATTGAATCTAAATTGATGAGAAAACAATAAAATTATTAATGCAATTTCAAAAATTAATTAGCGAATTAACCTGTAAAATAAGCTCTTTCGAAATCCAAAAAATCTCTTAGAGAAAGAAATTGAGCTATAAGGAAAGGGAAAAAATTGCCCCTGGAAAGTAAATCTTTGTCAAGAAGAAGAATAAGATACAATTTTTTTTTTTAAAACTATTTGTGCTCAATCAAAGAAGGGTGGGGGGGGAGAGGTTTGGAAGCAAAGGGCTGCTGGGGGTGAGGTGTATTAATTTTTATTTTTTTTTAATTTAGATTTAATTATATTAAAAAATCATTCTTATAATTATTTTAAGTTAAAATGTCACGTGTCATTATTTGATTTGCCACTTTGGCTCATCATTGACGTGTGTATTACATATATTTTATATTTTTTGTCACGTCAGCAGATTAGGCTCAATTAACATGTTTTATGAAGGAGTAAATAATTCAATAAGGACATGACTTAATTGAGATGCCTATACGAAAAAAATTGAATAATTAAGGGACCTGTATATATATTCAGTTTAGAAATCCCATAATATAAAAGAGAGAAATGATGAATATAATTTTCATAATAAATGTGCCTTGCTTTATGATTTGGGTGAACGTTGATAAATTTATGAAGTCGTCATATTTCTTTCCGATCAGTATAGTTAGATTGATGAATAATTGATACCATATTGATGGGCAGTAATAAATGCCTCGTGAATTTTCCAAGTTAGCTCCATACCAGCATTATATCTTTTTAAAAAATTAGTCTCCTCTCTCGTTTCTTGTCCTTTAATAAACTGGCTTACATAATGCTTCATATTCACTCCGTTTGAATTTACTTATTATGATTTTTTTAATTTTATTTTCATTTTTACTTATTATTTTGACCAATCAAGAAAAAATATTTTTTTAACATATTTTATTCTTAGTATTAATTACTTATTCTCTAAGAGTTCGTTTGATTGAAAAACAAGTTATGCTGGAATTAGTTATATTGGGATTCGTTGTCGTGAGATAAGTTATTTTGGTATTATTTTTTAGTGATTATTTGATTTGTGGTACTAAAAATGATAGACATTACATCCTTTTTAAGAATAGATAGTTTGTTTACAAAAATACCTTTCACATTTTTTAGTTTGATATTTCATGTTAAATAACTTATTGTGCCCTAAATTCTATAGAATATTAATAATTCCATTTTTGTAAAAAAAGATTCATCATTAAAAAATGTGAAAAATTACTCTCATCTTATATTATTTATTATCATTAATATTTGAAAAGTTGAATTGTATTTTATTCCTGAACTATATATTTTAATACCTCGCACCAAATGACCCCTAAGTCATTTTTTAATACTTGGTTACTCTCTTAATTCCAAAATAATTAAATTATTGGGGTATGACACACTCCTTAGGAAAAAAAATTTAGGACATAAATTATAGGTTACTTTTCACTATTACCCTTTTAATTGTTCTAAAATTACTCTCATAGAAAATGTGAAGTACTTAAGAACCTCATTAAATGAAAGGGTAAAATTGGAAGAAATTTTCAATATGTCTCTTGAAGAATGAACAAAAAAGGGCAGCCCGGTGCACTAAAGCTACCGCTATGCGCGGTGTCCGGGGAAGGACCCCACCACAAGGGTGTATCGTACGCAGCCTTACCTTGCATTTCTGCCAGAGACTGTTTCCAAGGTTTGAACCCGTGACCTCCTGGTGACATGACAACAACTTTACCAGTTACTCCAAGGCTCCCCTTCTCTTAAAGAATGAACAATTTATTTATTTTAAACATCGAAAAATAGTTCAACAATTCATTTATTTTGGAATGAAAGAAGTACAAAACATCATTTAATAAAGAGATAATACATCGAAACACCCCTAAACTTGTAGTCAAAACTTTCTTTAGACCCTAAACTAATCGAGTAATTATTTACCCTCTTATCAACTTTAAAGTGAATTTTTTACCACCTTAATTGCTGACGTGGTAATTTTTAAAAAAATCAGCACGTTAATGTCTTTAGAAAATGAAAAAGGTGGGTCACAGCTTTTAAATTTTCCAAATTATATATATATATATATATATATATATATATATATATATATATATATATATATAAAGCTAAAGAAAAAAAAAGAAGTCAACTTCCACTTTCTTCTTCATAACAATCCCCTTTCTCACCCCAACAACTCCATTCTTTTTTTTTTTTGAAGCAAATCATCACCACAATTCATTTTCTGAACTCTTGAAAAAAATAGCTTTCTTGTTTGGTCACATCTACATTACAGAAGCACAAGCAGAAAAAGGAAAATCACATATAATTTCTTTCAATGTTTGAGTTAAAGGGTTGTTAAATAGGGCAAAAAGAAATCAAAGGGTTGTTGAATAGAGCAAAAAAAATCATTCACTGAGTTGGTGGCACATATTGGAGATGGTCAACCACACTGAAAATGGCTCTGCCAGAAATTTTTCTTCTCTTATTTATCATTCACTTTAAATTGATCTACTTCTCAAATTTGATGAATAATTGGGTGAATGAGTTGGTGGATTTGACTATTAAAAACATGGAGGAAACTAAAATTGAAGGTTGAAATAATGATGTTAATGGGGGATTTGACTGTTAAAGAAGAAGAAAAGAAATCGGCGTGGGGAGGGGGGCTGGGGTGCACTGTTGGATCAAGTTATTTATCAATTTCTTGCTAAATTCGAATCAAGTTATTGATGTTTATGATGTTAATGGTGAAATAATAATGTTAATGGTTTTAATGGTGAAATCGTTTTCGGTGAAGACTTTGTGGGATTCTTGAGATTTTGAGATTTGTTTTACGGTGGTTGTGGTGTTTTCAAGTGATTTGGAGGAATTTATAGGGTGGTTCACGACGGAGGTGGGTGTTTTCCGGTAAGTCATTAATTGAGTGAAAGTTATTGGTGTTAATGGTGGCGGGGGTTGTTGAAGCATGAGGAGAAGGAGGAAAGAGGGGGTGGTGGGTGGAAGGCTATTAAAGCATAAGGAAAAGGAGGAACGACGGAGGTGGGGTGGGGTGGGGGGCTATTGAAGAAGAAGAAGGACGAGGAGGAAGGGGGTGGGGTGGGTTATATATATATATATATGTATATAAAATAATATATAAATAATTTCTATATATATATTTTTTTAAAAATATATATTTTATATATATATATAAAAATACTATATATATATATTTTGCTTTTTTTAAAAAAATATATAAAAATAATATGTGTGTTGGATTACTTTTTTTAAAAAAATTATAATTTCTTATGTGGCAATGACATGACACTGAGTTGGCATTGAGTTGGCAATGACGTGGGGCGTGTGTACTTCACTCTCCATAGTGAGAGTGGTATAATTTTTTTAGTGTGGTAAAAAATTCACTTTAAAGTTGTTAAGGGGGTAAATAATTTCCATATAAGTTTAGGGGTCTAAAGTAAGTTTTGGCTACAAGTTTAGAGGTGTTTCGATGTATTATCTCTTTAATAGAAGTAATATGGTAAAATAATTATCATTATTTTGTTAATAGATGTGTCAAGTCAAAATATCACAAGTAAATTCGAACTCAAGAAGTATAAGGGCCCGTTTGGCCATAAAATTTTTTCGTTTTTTTTTTCACTTTTTCGAAAATTGTGGTGTTTGGCCATGAAAATTCAAAAAATTATTCCGGAGTTGGATTTCAAAAAGTGAAAATAACTTTTTGTTGTTTTCACAATTTTTCACTTCCATTTTCAACTTTTATTATTATTACATATAATCTTAATCTTTAAATGTTTACACAAAACCCTTTTATAACTACAACCAACCACCAAGAGAAAAATTATTATTTATTTTTTATGATACAACATCATTTTTAATTGTTACAAATATTCTAATCTCTTTTTCTTCTTTTAACCAAAATTTACTAACGTGAAGTAAATGACAATCTATGGCGGAAATATATCAACTTTTGTTTTGAATGAACTATATTATAGAAATACAAGACCTAGTACATTATGTTATTTAAAAATGAGAAATTTAATATTTTTTTCTTGCCATTCTAATTTTTTGTATATGTCATATAATGGCTATTATGATTTTAATAAATTATTAAAAAATGGTCAGTAAAGTCGCATATCAAACATAATGTAACGATCCATATTTACGATACAATAATATTCAAGGAAAATCAATATCATCAATAAAGAAAAAGCAAAAAATTAGCACTAATCTATTAAGAAATAATTCATCCGTAATTTTTAAAAAAAATACCAAATTGAATAAAATAATTAATTCAAGTGAAAGTAATTAAGAATTTTCATCAACAAATTTAAGAATATAAAAAATATATTTATATCCATCAATCATATTTATCAAAATATATTTTCTCTATTCAATCGATTATGATTAGATAAACTTATTTAGCTCGTGCTTGTGATATTTTTATTCAAATTTTAGAAGAATAACAATCATAATAATTAGTTTGTTGTTAATTATTTTATCAATTGAAGACATATAAATTATTTTCTCAATATTTGGTTGTATGCTAGTAGGTAAATTAGTAGTTGAGTGATTTTGATAATTTTTAAAATTTGAGGGCATAAAATCATATTTAAAAAAGATTTTTCAAAAGTCTAAAAAAAGAAATTAAAAAAGACATGGGCAAACACAACTTCAACTCCAACTCCAACTCCAACTCCAACTCCCGAAAAAAATAATTTTCATGGCCAAACGGCTACTAAGACTTTATTTTACTTAGGATTTAAGACTGTAGGGATTATTTCAAGTTGCAATTAAAGAGGGGATTTACATGTAATTATCATCAAGGCTTGAAATAAAAGCAAGTAAACAGGATCATGGGTTGTTGAGGATGCCTAATTGGTTAGTCCTAACCAGTATCATTTACACTAACCTATGCTGATTTTATTCTCCATATCTTTATTATTAATGTTATTTTCCTGATTTTTCGAAATCTACTAATTCGATTAATTCGGATTACATCATTAAAAGCTCATTAACATACCATTAATGTTCCCTACCGAAGTTGACTCAATTTCAGTGCTTGAACTGAAATCTCTAATTGAGAGTAGAGGAGTCGTTACTATTCCATGGTCTTCAATTTTTAGTCCTAATAAAAATCCTTTTCTTCTCCTTAGTTTTTTTTTTTTTTTTTTTACCTTATTTTGGATCAATAATTAAGTAGTGGGAGGATGATCATGAAACATAACTCAAAAAAAGTTTCAATCATGAAGTCAGTTACTACTACTACTATAGTTTGGTCAAACAAACTTTAGCATCATTCATTTTGTTTGCATCAACTCTTACGTCAAATTCACTAAAATAGTATCTAGAAGCTGACCCTCTACTCTATTATATTCACTTTACTTGTATATATAAAGCATACCTCCTTCACGAAAAATTTCAAGAATCAAAGTCCCTCTAACTAGAAGAGGTGGAGGAACTTAGCAAAAAGATTCCCCCTTCGAATTATACTCAAAAAGTTCTTGTCTTATTGAGCTGCAAAATTAAGTTCCCATCTACTTTATTGACTTATATTTGGCCTCATTAACGTGAAGGAGAAAAATGGAGGGTGGTGAAGATATATTCAGGGTGAGTAGTGCACGTTTGAGTAGCTCAAATGTATGGAGAAATAGTGCTATGGATCTGTTTTCAAGATCTTCGAAAGAAGATTATGATGATGAAGAAGCGTTGAAATGGGCTGCTATTGAGAAGCTTCCAACTTACCTTCGTATAAGGAGAGGCATTCTCACTGAAGATGAAGGACAATGTAGAGAAGTTGATATAACAAAGCTCGATTTAGTGGAAAGGAGGAATCTTTTAGAGAGGCTTGTCAAGATTGCTGATGAAGACAATGAGAAGTTCTTGTTAAAGCTCAAAAAGCGCATTGACAGGTACAAATTTATTAAGTTCCTTTGTGAGTAAGTCATTTTCTCGTGTTTGGACAGTGGAGAAAATGACTTCAGTCATACCAAACAAACTCTTGGAGATGTTGGAAGTCGTTAGACTAGTTCCTAAATTTTGTTGATTGAAATCTTAAATTTTCTATGATGCAGAGTTGGTCTGGATCTTCCTACAATTGAAGTCCGGTTTGAGCACTTGGGCGTAGATGCAGAAGCTCGTGTTGGTAGTAGAGCTTTACCAACAATATTCAACTTCACAGTTAACATCTTAGAGGTATTATTAATGATCTATTGGACTTCTCTCGTGCATTGTCATATCATGCAAACATACTCACTTTTAACTCAATTTCACTTTCTGTGTAAAAAGGATTTCTTGAATTATCTTCACATTCTTCCAAGTAGAAAGAAACCATTGCCAGTCCTTCATGATGTCAGTGGAATCATTAAGCCAGGAAGGTGAGAAATGCTGACAAAAGGGTCATTTTTAGACCAATCAAACAAGTCCTTTCTAATAATATATTTCAATCTCGTTATGCAGAATGACACTGCTTTTAGGACCACCAAGTTCTGGAAAAACCACATTGCTATTAGGTTTGGCTGGGAAACTTGATAAAGATCTCAAAGTACGAAACATAATAAAACATAAGAGTTTCAGATTAAGGAATTCTGCGTTGGCGGTTGATAATTTTATGCGTTTTCAGGTTTCAGGAAGAGTTACATATAATGGACATGGCATGGATGAGTTCGTTCCACAAAGAACATCTGCTTATATAAGCCAAAATGATCTTCATATTGGAGAAATGACAGTCAGGGAAACACTGGCATTTTCTGCTAGATGTCAGGGAGTTGGAGCAAAGTATGGTCAGTGAGACTCCCTTACTCTGGCAAAATGAACATGTAGCATTTCCAATCTTTTTTGGACATCGTGTACTTTTTTAATTAGTTTGTTATGAATATGCAGAAATTTTGGCAGAGTTGGCTAGGAGAGAGAAGGAAGCAAATATTAAGCCTGATCCTGATGTTGATATCTTTATGAAGGTGAAGACATACTAAATAGAAAATTTCAGATTCATATTTGTCTTTTCATTTATTAAAAATTATGATAAGAACTTGGTTTGACAATGAGAATTTGTTAATAGTCAGCATGGAATGAAGGACAGGAGGCTAATGTTGTAACAGATTATACTCTCAAGGTAATGGCTATGCCTATATTACTGAACACTAATGCAGAAACTAGAAAACTATGCAAACAATTCACTACTCTTTTTCTATGTATTATTTCCAGATATTGGGACTGGAAATTTGTGCTGATACACTTGTGGGAGACGAAATGATTCGAGGAATTTCTGGGGGGCAGAGAAAGAGACTAACAACAGGTTAGGTTAAATAGAAACCATGTCTGACCTAAAATTAAATGGTGATAGATATTGTAAAAACCATAAGTATAGACAAAGAGTTGAGCAAAATAGTTATCGCGCTTATTAAGGCAACTAAACTTGTCGATAACTTGTAAAACAGGGGAGATAATGGTTGGACCAGCAAGAGCACTTTTTATGGATGAGATTTCAACTGGTTTAGACAGTTCAACAACTTATCAGATTGTCAATTCAATTAGGCAGTCAATACATATTCTTCAAGGAACTACTGTAATATCACTTCTGCAGCCAGCACCAGAAACCTATGACTTGTTCGACGATATTGTTCTTCTATCAGATGGGCAGATTGTGTACCAAGGTCCCCGGGAGAATGTACTCGAGTTCTTCGAGTACATGGGCTTCAAATGCCCCGAGAGGAAAGGAGTTGCTGATTTCTTACAAGAAGTAAACACCATTGCTAATTATTCCCTCAACCCATTCTAGTCATGGAGCATTTCTTGTTTCTCATAATGTCATTTACTATGTGTTAATAAAAGGTGACATCAAGGAAGGATCAAGAGCAATACTGGGCACGTCGTGATGAAACTTACAAGTTTATTTCCGTGCGCGAATTTTCTGAAGCATTCCAGTCATTTCATGTTGGAAGGAAGCTTGGTGATGAGCTTGCTGTTCCCTTTGACAAATCCAAGAGCCACCCTGCTGCTCTAACCACAAAGAGGTATGGCGTTAGCAAGAAAGAACTCTTAAAAGCCTGCACAGCAAGAGAATATCTTCTTATGAAAAGGAATTCGTTCGTCTATATATTCAAGATAATACAAGTAAGTAGCATGTCAAAAATAAACAAGTCACCTTTTCAAGTTCCTAAATGTTTATGTTGAAGTAAAACAAACTTATGTTTGTTATCTTTTCAGCTAACATTGATGGCTTCTATAACAATGACACTCTTCCTACGAACTGAGATGCACAGAAATACAATAGTAGATGGTGCAGTATTCTTGGGTGCGCTGTACTATGCAGTTATCATGATTATGTTCAATGGTTTCTCAGAGCTTGCCCTCAGTATTATGAAGCTTCCTTCCTTTTACAAACAACGCGATCTTCTTTTCTTTCCTGCTTGGGCATATGCTCTGCCTACCTGGATCCTCAAGATTCCGATAACACTTGTAGAAGTTGCTATTTGGGTGTGTATGACTTATTACGTAATTGGATTTGAGGCAGACACTGGAAGGTAGAAATTTGATCTTTTTCTAAGCATGCAACTTTTTGGTTCATTAAATCTGATCAAGATTAATTTTCTATTTCTAGGTTCTTCAAACAGCTATTTCTGCTCATATGTCTTAACCAGATGGCCTCCGGGCTGTTTCGATTCATAGCAGCCCTTGGAAGGAATGTCATTGTTGCAAATACATTTGGATCATGTGCACTACTCATAGTTCTTGTAATGGGTGGATTCATTCTGTCAAGAGGTAAAATTGCAGAATATTTTGAAAAACCACAAGGGCATTTGTTAGTTCATCTAATAAGTAAGCTATTTGTCTATCAGATAATGTGAAGCAATGGTTGATTTGGGGTTACTGGATTTCCCCTATGATGTATGCACAGAATGCTATAGCTGTAAACGAATTTCTAGGGAAGAGTTGGGCACATGTAAGCTGGAGCTTCTGTAGTTATGGAAGGACAGGTTGTTAAGGTCACATTTGAGCATTTATTCTTGAATTTTGTTTTACAGGTTCCTCCCAACTCCACAGGCACAGAGACATTAGGAGTATCATTCTTGAAATCGCGTGGAATCTTTCCAGAAGCAAGATGGTATTGGATTGGAGCAGGAGCTCTTCTTGGATATGTTTTGCTATTCAATTTACTGTTCACGGTGGCATTAGCTTATCTCAACCGTAAGAATCTGCCTACTACTATGCAATCTAGTCTCATTTTCATCTCTAGGATGATTGTAACATATCAACAAGGGGGTAATTTTTGTGCAGCATTTGGTAAACCTCAGGCAGTTCTTTCTGAAGAATCTGTGGCTGAGAGGAACGCAAGCAAAAGGGGTGAAGTTATTGAACTATCTCCAATAGGAAAGAGCTCTTCTGGTAGCAATTTCTTCCCTTTGATCTTCAGTACCTAATTAAGATTTTCCAATAAGTACTAACACTGTCAAGAAATATACAGAAAGAGGAAATGATGTTCGACGAAGTGCATCTTCCAGGTCTATGTCCTCAAGAGTAGGCAGCATAACTGAGACTGATTTAAACAAGAGAAGGGGAATGATTCTTCCTTTTGAGCCCCTTTCAATTACTTTTGATGATATCAGATATGCAGTAGATATGCCACAGGTAAATTTAAGATTTAATCTATAAAAATTAACTGGCCCATACATGTCTGGGTTAAATTCTCAAGTCTATGTCGTGACTTATAGGAAATGAAAGCTCAAGGTGTCGGTGAGGACCAGCTTGAACTCTTGAAAGGAGTGAGTGGTGCTTTTAGGTCAGGAGTTTTGACAGCTCTAATGGGTGTTAGTGGAGCTGGTAAGACCACACTTATGGATGTCTTGGCTGGTAGGAAAACCGGTGGATACATCAAAGGAACCATCAGTATATCAGGGTACCCAAAGAAGCAAGAAACGTTTGCTCGGATAGCAGGATACTGTGAGCAAACGGACATTCATTCACCTCATGTTACAGTATACGAATCATTGCAGTATTCTGCTTGGCTTCGACTTCCCCGTGAAGTTGACACTGAAACCCGAAAGGTAAATCAATCTGGAGTTTGGCTAATAGGATTGCTAATAGAACTTGAAAGTTTAATTAATATTAAAATGTATCATTGCAGATGTTCATTGAGGAGGTCATGGAGCTTGAAGAACTAACCCCTCTGAGAGAAGCACTTGTAGGATTACCTGGAGTAAATGGTCTTTCAACTGAACAACGAAAACGACTTACAGTTGCAGTTGAACTTGTTGCTAATCCTTCTATAATATTCATGGACGAGCCAACCTCTGGATTAGATGCTAGAGCAGCTGCAATAGTAATGAGAACAGTTAGAAACACTGTAGATACAGGTCGAACAGTAGTATGCACCATCCATCAGCCTAGCATTGACATATTTGATGCTTTCGATGAGGTGATAAATAGTTGATCTTCCAAAATCTAGCAGCTTAGCATAATTTGTTTTAGACAAAAAGATTCTCATTTTACTAATGAATTGCAGCTCCTACTCCTGAAACGAGGAGGTGAAGAAATCTATGTCGGCCCATTAGGACGCCATTCTTCTAACCTTATTAAGTATTTCGAGGTAAGGATACTGTTATGTAAAGAAACTGTCATTCCTGTTACGTTGGCCAAGTACACAGAGTAATGATTGTTTTTCCATTTGCTCAGGGAATTGATGGAGTTGCGAAAATCAAAGATGGCTATAATCCGGCAACATGGATGTTGGAGATAACTTCAGTAGCACAAGAAGCAGCTCTTGGAATAGACTTTACAGACATGTATAAGAACTCAGAAATGTATAGGTATGAATCTAGAGTTGAACGCGATTACATTCTACATATAGAATTACAAATATCTTGTCTTCAAATCTAAATTGGAGCAAATATCAGGAGAAACAAAGCTTTAATCAAGGAACTAAGTGTGCCAGTCCCAGGTTCAAAAGATCTGTACTTTCAAACCAAGTACTCCCAGTCTTTCTTCACCCAATGCATGGCTTGCTTCTGGAAACAGCACTGGTCATACTGGCGCAATCCTCCTTACACAGCAGTCAGGCTCATGTTTACATTCTTCATTGCTCTCATGTTTGGAACAATATTTTGGGATCTTGGCTCCAAAAGGTAAGTAGAAATGTACAGGAACTGTTTTTCATCTTCAAGATGTTGGTCACAAGTCTAATGGTTTTGAACACAATTTCAGGAGAAGGCAGCAAGATATTTTGAATGCAATTGGCTCAATGTATGCTGCTGTCTTGTTTCTTGGTGTACAAAATGCAACTTCAGTGCAGCCAGTAGTTGCCATTGAGAGGACAGTCTTCTACAGGGAAAGAGCAGCTGGAATGTATTCAGCTTTACCTTATGCTTTTGGGCAGGTACAGATTTGTATCTCCACAAACAACTTAGTTTGGTCAAAACCTCTTAATGATTCATAAAATGGATTCAAATGATCACTGAGGGTCTACGACCTTAAAAGTTCATCTCTATCTCGAGCTTTCAGTCTGCATATCAAATAAATCCAATTTGGCCTATATATAGCATCTGAAGTCCTAGCTAGGGGACATCTTGTGGGGCATCAGTGTAAGTAATACAAAACAACTGACAGTGTGTTACTGATAGAAGCGGATCCAAATTTAGAGTCAATTGATTCAAAGTAAGTTCAGTTGTATGAACACGCGTGTGCACCATTTTTCATCAAAGGAGTTAAGATTTATCATCATGACAGGTCGTCCACAGAACTGTAATGTTGACGTTGGTTGTCATGGTTCCACTTATATTAGCTACTCATACTCATCGACTGAATTTTTTTTTTTTATGCAGGTTATGATTGAGCTCCCATACCTTTTAATCCAAACGATCATATACGGTGTTATAGTCTATGCCATGATCGGATTTGAATGGACAGTTACCAAGTTCTTTTGGTATCTGTTCTTCATGTACTTTACCTTATTGTACTTCACATTGTACGGGATGATGACAGTAGCTGTTACTCCTAATCACAGCATTGCAGCCATCATTTCATCCGCATTTTTTGCAGTATGGAATCTTTTCTGTGGATTCATCATTCCAAAAACAGTAAGTTACCTACTAATTCTTCTCCAAGCTACATTGTCATCAACATGAACTGCCCCAAGCTGGAACATGTTTACAAAGATTGGACTAAATTTGTTGTCAAACTGTCATGAATGTAACAATTTTCTATCGTTTTCCCAATTTATGACAGAGAATGCCAGTGTGGTGGAGATGGTACTATTACATTTGCCCCATTTCGTGGACATTATACGGACTAATTGCCTCACAATTCGGAGACCTACAAGATAAACTTGACACAAATGAAACAGTGGAAGAATTCATGGAGACTTTCTTTGATTTCAAATACGATTTTGTCGGATATGTTGCAGTCATTCTTGTTGGAATATCAGTTACTTTTCTCTTCATTTTTGCTTACTCAATAAAAGCATTTAACTTCCAGAAAAGATAGGTCGGTCCCGGTAAAAGGGCTTTTATCAAAAAATGTGTATAATAGGACAATATATAATGCATCTTTTTCCTCCTTTTTAAGATATTCTCAATTTTGGAATAGAAAGAACTAAAGTTTGTGCCCTGTAGAGGCTGTATCTAAGAAAAACTTGTACAGATTGTTATATATGGGAAAGGTTTTGAGTTTCTTTTGTAAAATATCTATGAACTTGTCGGGCGTCTCTGAATTCAAACTCTTGAAGCTACTTTCTTAGACGAGTCTATTCTTCATTTTTTTTTGCTTTTTTGAATAATTTTTGTGTTAGAATTTTTTAAGAACACAACACGTGTGCCTAGCGACTGGGGAGTTAGTGAAATGCTAATTTTTAACTCTTCAGGTTACTGTTGTTCATAACTTCTAATCTCATTCTCTTTTCCTTTTCTTTATAACAACAGACAGAATAAATATTTTTCGCTATTTGACAGAAACACAAGAGACAAGAGGGGAAAACATCATGATTTCAGTTTTCGGATTATAATTTTGATGATCATGTGGTTTTGATGGTTGACATAACTCATGTGGGAACCTGGTCCTCAGAGGGATCCTGTTTCGTAGGGACCAGGTTCATATTATGGATGTACTCATAACCTTGTTACGTGGTAACTTCTCAAGGGGATGTTTCCTAGTTCTAATATGTGCAGTGATACATGACATGAAAGCACTGAATGACACATGGGCATCTGGTCCTAATAATAGACAAACTTGCCCAGGGACCTGATTAGGGTCCACGTCCTCCAGTCATCGAACTTCTGCCAGTCAACATGACAGTTGTTAGCTGTACTTTTTTGCAGAAAAATTGGTGGCAAAGCAGCAAAGGAGCAACATCTTTTTAATTCCGACCAATGAGAAATGTTCTAGGTTTTCCCCTCCCATTTGCTTCATATATATAAAATATTATGTGGGAGGAAAACCTAGCTCTTTGATACGAACAAAAATTATGGAAACGAAAATTAAACTATGATACGAAGACGAAAGATAAGATAGAAAGAAAAGGTAATAAGATAGACACAATGAAAGGAATTGAAAGCAAATAAAGGGTATATCAAACCCTAAAGCCTCAATCAATATACAAAACAAAGCACCTAAATCTTACGTAGACCTCAAGGGAATTGGATTCCCAAGCAACCCACGTTTCTAAATGAAGTTTCAACACAAGAAATTCCACGTTTGTCTCACACTCTCAATAGAGTATATATTCATAATTTTTCAAAAACTACTACTAAACGAAAGAGAAGTCTTATTTATAGTCTAGGCTAAGTTATTGCATCTTATGGGTCTAAAAGTGACCTATTTGGAAAGACAAAACATAGGAGCCCATTAAGCATCCACTTGAGCATCTCTAGTGTATATGGGGCGCACATGAGGCGCATCCCAATGGCATAGTAGAATGTTTTGACCTGCTCTAGCAAATCTAGAGTAGGTTGGATGCACCTCCAAAGCGGATGGGGCATATGTCCTCTTTTGGGGGTTTTCTAGCCCCATCTTGCCTTCCTTTGGCTTTCTTAACATTCCTTGACCCTCCTTGATCATCATAATCATCCAATTAGCACCTTTTGATAGCACTAAGGAGGCACCAAGCGCCTCTTGAACTATAAACATCCTCTCCCAAGATTCGGAGGCAATTTGGATTGTATCATCCTCTCCTTCTTGAAGAAGATTCGTCCTCGAATCTACACCTTAAGACATAAGAGAAGAATACACAACCAAGACATCCTCAAGCACGAGGGTTATCACAAGGGTTAAAATCAAAATATCCATGTCAAGGAGACACCCATTTCAGATATAACCAAATATCCTTCAAGTTAATAGAAGAGAAGTCAACATTTATGGTGCAAAGGATTTGTCTGTGAAAAGCATCAAGAAATTCTCCCAAGTTAGTTTCATTACCAAGATTACCAAACAAATCATCATATGTTGGAACACTAAGGGTAGAGTGAAGGAGTTATTAGGGTGTAGATTACACTTCCTTTCACAAGAGACCATGTATACACACAAGGCATTTGTAGCACCAACATGGCTATGCTCGCAAACAAAGAAAATGGAATGAATAGAGATATGATTACCTAAGGTTCTACCATGAACAATATCACATGAAGGTAAGAACAAACATCTTAAGAACCTCACATTCCTTTCACTTGAACAAACTCCCAAGAAATATCCAATTTGTTTATCCACCGAGGTATGACAAGAAACAAGGGACAAAGGTTGTTTATCAAGTTGGAACCATAGACTATTTATAGAGAAACAATTAGATTGGCCATCCGAGATGGGAAGGCCATACATTCTATGCACATTCAAGTTATTCCTAAAGACATAAACACCATCTAGGTAGATTTTTAAATAAAATATCTTGAAAAGATTGTCTACCTTAGGGTGAATGTCATCATGATTCCAAGAAATACTAGGAATAAGAAGGGGTAGGTACATACCTTTGGAGCAAAGCCTTTAGCCTGCTCTCTTGCCTTCTAAACTTGCACCATGTGGTCTTTCCCTCTTATGCATCAACTTGGAAGTTTGCAAAATGCTAGTGCCAAAGGTAGTGAACAACAAGGACTTGGATTTGTTGTTGAACTCTCCTTTATGGTCCCAAAACTCCAATTCTTCACTACTCATCTCCTACCTCATCATAAGGTTAAGGTTCATGACATCTCTTTCTTCAGGCCAAATATCTTCATGGGAAACATTCATCATCAATCCACAAGGTACACTAAAGTCCCCTTCAACTTTTGCTAATTTCTATTCACTTCCAAGGTCTTCATCCTCTTGAGGATCCTTTTCACCACCATCCTCTTGGGTCTCCTTATCCCCAACAAAGTAAGGATCACCCTCCACCAATACTATGTTTCTTTAGTTGGGACATTCACTAGCCTTATGACCCCAACCTTGACATTTAAAATAAATAATTTCTCCAGGATTGGTGTTAGAAGATTGGTTACATTTATTCTTTGGTGGATATCTCGGGATTGCATTTTCAACGGGATTCTTCTCAAAGGACCTGTTGAAATCCTTTTTTTGTTCCATCCGGATGAAGTAAAAGAATTGCAACCTTTATTGAAAGACTTCTTGGCATTGTTGTTCCTTTAAGACTCAATGAATGCTTTAACAAGGTCTTCTATTCGTACAAAATTTTGGACAACTTGTTTAGAAAAAAATTCATAATCTAACCCACTTTTTAGTTGAGCCTTATAATGATTTGGGGGTTCAACAATTTCAAAACAAAGAATTAAGTTTTGGAACTCCTCATAATAGTCTTCCACACCTCTACTTTCTTATCTCAAATTGTAGAGATTTGTTAATTGCTCTTGCTTAAACCTTTCTATAACATACCTCACTCTCATGAGTGCCCTCAATTCATCCTAATCCAGGAGGTCGGGATTACCATTCCTCTCTCTTTTCACTCTCTTAATCTCCTTCCAAGTAGAAGCATACTCTTCAAATTGAGCAATTGCATGGGCAATTTTCTTGTGTCCGGTTAACTCATTGATTTGGAAGATCCTATTGCATTGTACTTCCCAATCAAGGTAAATTGATGGATCACTAGTTACTTTGAAGGTAGGAAGAGTGATCTTGATTGAGTTAAAGACTCCAGTCTCGACCCATATTTCCCCTTGATCCTATTGATGATCTTCTTAAACTTGGGGACGAATTCCCAAGTTTCCTCTTCCATGTGGAACCATAACAAATCTTCTTCCACGTCCTCTATATCCTCTATCTTGAGCTCCTCTTCCATTCCATACAAATTCTGCAAAGAGAGACACTTCATCTAACTTTTCATCCCCTCCATGAGGTTCCTCACCTCCAACATCCTTATTTTGGATTAGTTGATTGTGGTTAAGTGGGATTTGGGGGGTTCATTTCTGGTAAGTGGGCTCTAGATAGTCCTTGGGGTATTTGGATATGCGATTCTTATTTTTGTGGAGTTTCATGGTGGACTTAATTCAATTGGAATCATAGTGGACGAATGAGATTTTGGTTATTTGTGTAAGTAGTGGCTTGAATGATGGGTTCATATATTTGCCTCGTTGGATTGAGCATTTGGTAAAGGTTTTCCAAGAAAATAGAAATGGAAGGGCTTGTAGCATGCCCACTAGTCGAAGCGTGATAGTGTTGAGGCGTGGATAGATATGAGTTTTGTCGACCTTTCACGATAGCCATTCTTCCACCGATGTTGGGAATACTCCCTTCAAGTGAAGCCACCTAAGTTCAAGTGAGTTTATCGTATCTTAGCGTCCATGGGATCAATTTTACGGTTGAGAGTTTAAATGGCCGCTAAAATAACACTTGTGTATCAATAGGTTGCAAAGTTTTGCCTTCCGTAGCCATTATACCTATCAAAAGAAATACTAAACAAAAACAATAAACAAGTTAAAGTTAAGAAATCGACCTCACAAGCTCTCAAAGTTCACACCTTTTGTTTGTCTCTCAGTTGGCGTCTTTGTCTCTCAATTGGCATCGCAGGCGTTGTTAGATTGTTTATACTTTAATGAGTTTTCTTAGTACCAATTGTGGCTTGAGGTAGGAATGGATTATTGTTTGAAAGACTCAAAATAAAAAGATAATTACGTACAAACTTAAATCAAGAACTCACAACAAATTAAAAAAGTGAAAAGCTTAAAAGAAATAGGCCGATGAAAGAAATCAAACTCAAGAACCAATCAACCAACTAAGCAGGTGAATTACTAGTTATTGAGTAGTTTAAGAATCAACAGACGAATTTAGGAATCAAGAAGTGAAACCAAGGAATCAAACCTGAGCAAATTGGAATTTAGGAGTGTTAGAAAGCATTTAGAACTTGGATTTAACGTTGGGGAGGCTTGATTTGCATTTGGGAGGTGTCACACACCTTGGCGTAGGTCAAAGCACTTCCAGCACAGATGAGGGAGGTTGCTCACTCCCTTGAGATATGACAACAACTCCAACACATGTCTAGGGAAGACTGGGCATAAGAGCAGCCTTGGACACTGCCTTGAGATGTGGCAGCAGCTCCAGCGCACTTGCAGTGCAAATGGACAACAAGTTGGCCACATCTTGTTTTTAAAAGGGTAGAAAATACCCCTTGATTGGTCTCCTTTGCACTCTTCGATTGGAATATGCTTGGAATTCTTTGGAGATGCCTTGGTACAACACTTTTTCACTTTTTTTCTCCTTCTTTTTGGATCAAACACTCACTTTTTTTATGAACTTCAGTATCAAGATAACAATCTTCTCAAGAACACTCCAAGAACTCCATGAACACCTTAGCTCGGAATGAGTTGAAAATTTAAACTTATGCACTTGTCAATATTCTAAACTCATTCCACGCATTATTTTGCTCAAATTCCTCACCCAACACTTCAACTCTTGCAATCCACTTTAAACTTCTTCTTCAAAGCCAAGCTTCCAATGCTAGTATAAGACTCAATTTCACTCTGATTTTGCTCGAATTTGATATATGGACTCTAATAGTATTAGGGAACTAAAATCTAACACTAGAAACACAAGAAAACTCAAAATTTGACCTAAGGCTAAAGCATAAATAGTAATTTTTTTGTGATTTTTCAATTTTTCACGATGACTAGACCCAAGATTGACTTCATAGGAATTAAATCAAGCTAGACTCTGCTATGAAATGATACAAACACAAATTATGTAAATTAAAACTAAACTATGATATGAAGACGAAAGATAAGATAGAAAAGAAAGGTAATAAAATAGACACAGTGAAGGGAATTGAAAGAAAATAAAGAGTATATCAAACCCTAAACCATCATCAATATACAAACAAAGAACCTAAATCTTACGTAGACGATAAATAGGACTTTTCTTTCAAACCCTAAACCATCATCAATATACATTTCTAAATGAAGTTTCAACACAAGCGATTCCACGCTTTCCTTACACTCTTAATAGAGTGTACGTTCATAATTCATCCAAAACTACTACTAAATGAAAGAAAAGTCTTATTTATCGTCTATGCTAAGTTATTACATCTTGTGGGCCCAAAAGTGACCCATTTGGAAAGACAAAACATAGTATCCCATTAAGCATCTGCTTGATAATCTCTAAAGCATATGGAGCGCACATGAGGCGCATCCCATGGGCATAGTGGACTATTTTAACTGCTCTAGCCGATCTAGAGCAGGTTGAGCGTACCTTCAAAGAGGATGGGGCACATGTCCTCTTTCGGGGGCTTTCTAGACCCGTTTGTCCTTCCCTTGGCTTTCTTACCGTCCCTTGACCCCCCTTGATCATCATAATCATCCAATTGACACCTTTGATAGCACCAAGGAGTCACCAAGTGCCTTTTGAACCACAAGCATCCTCTCTCAAGATCCGAAGGCAATTCGAATTGTATCACTTTTGCTCAATCAAAATTTCATATTCTTGCAAAACCATCACAAAGTTTCAACAAGAAAAATCTCCAACAACAAAAGGACCAGTTTTCTACAATGAAATATGCCTTTAGGTCTAGATTGTTGAGTATTTGTATTTTACTCTATCATTGTAAACCTACTCCTCTTTTGAGAAGTTTGTGTAGGTATTTTATTTTCTCTCATCTTATAGATCTATGTTGTGGGCTAGAGTTAGCCATTGTATGGTCAAGGGATAGAGTTAGCCGTAGTTGTAGCATTGTTGGCTACAGTTAGCCTTAGTTATCCTTGCAGTAGAGTTATTTTAGATAGTTTTTACAATAGAGTTGTTGTAAGGGTGAGGGATTAAGAGTTCAATTCCTAGGTTGCAATCTAAAAGTTGTTCTTGTTTTAGTGAAGTGGTTGAAAAATCCTACTAGGGTAGGTCATGATTTTACTTCCTTGATCAAGGAGGTTTCCACATAAAAGATCTTGTCTTCTTTACTTTTGTTCTTAGTCGTTGAACCTGGTGAGGGACCAGGTTCGCATTACTGCGGCGAACTCATATAGAACCTTTTCTGTTATTAGCTGAAGAAACTGGTAAGGGATCTGGTCCCTAATGTTGCGTCCTATTTCAAAATGGTCAAAACAATCCACAATATAATGTGGTCATGATGACTCTTTCTGGTTTTGAAAAATTATTTGCTTTTGAGTCACCACCTAACTTTTAAGAAAAAACTAGGAAAACCATTTTTGTAATGTGAAAACTCTATATATAGTCTGCAACCAGTGAGATTGTAAGCAAGGGTTTTGGTTACTCGAGGGAAAGGTATTAAGCACCCTTCAGAGCCTATCGGAAGATAGTCCTTAAACTTAGTTTATAGAAAAATATTTGAGAAATATTTGCCTTAGTTATTTGCTAAAGAAGTGATTAGACAAAAAACTTTTATTATTTTGTAAAAAGAAACTCAAGGTATATAAAACGTAACACCACCATATATAAGAAAATAATATGGTTATTGCAAAATGTGTACATTTTAAAATATGAAAAAAAGAACGTGTTGTAATAAACATTTGTTAGAGAGTAAAAGGTCTTGTGAGTTTATAAAAAAAATGTATGAAATGAAGTATGGAAATAAAATTACTATAAAGTAAAGAAAAGGTAGTTTTAAAGTATATGAGAACTTATTTATAAGGAGGTAAATATAAATACATGTATATTTTAAAGTATAAGAAAAGATGTGAAAATTCATTAAATTATGAAATCTCAATAGATTAAAAATGAAATGTAATAGTAAAACACATATGTTTAATAGAGTTGATATAATATGTAAATGATAAAATAATAATAATACAATAGCAAGAAAAAGAATAGTAATAGTAAGAATATACTTTATATATGGTAGTGTAAAAACACTTAAATACCTTGTGTTTTTTAAGACTTTTAAAATCTGAAAATTTGAAATAAAAAAAAAGGACAGTCCGGTGTACTAAAGCTATCGTTATGCGCGGTGTTCGGAGAAAGGACCCACCACAAGGGTGTATCGTACGCAGCCTTACCTTGCATTTTTGCCAGAGGCTGCTTCCAAGGCTTGAACCCGTGACCTCCCGATCACATGACAACAACTTACCAGTTACTCCAAGGCTCCCCTTCTTAACTTGAAATAAAGTTAGGAATAAATATGAAATTACATGACAACAACTTACCAGTTACTCCAAGGCTCCCCTTCTTAACTTGAAATAAAGTTAGGAATAAATATGAAATGTAATAAGCATTTAAACTATATTGGATTAAATGAAAAATTGAATTTGATAGATGAGTTGCAGGCAAAAATAAGCGGGTCGGCTAATTGAAAACTATTACATTGATTTATTCGAAAAAAATTCTAATTAAGATGATAAAACAGTTAGTTAATATTTTGCAAAAACAAATACTATAACTAGCCATTTTATTCAATCCAAAAAAAAATTTCCATTTGAGATTGTTCTTATAAAAAATGAAGTTTGTCATTTATTCTAAGAAGTTGATTCGTAGGTACAAGACTGTAAAATATAAAAGTGGTCAAACCATGGACCGTTATTATATCTACGAGTGTCGAATGAACACGAAATTGGCCGAATAAGATCAAATTTCGGATGATTTGAAATTTAAACGGAACCAAACAATGTAAAGTTAATCAAACCACACAAAATACATATTCAAAGTGATACAAAGTTAGTAAAAAAATACCAAGAAAAAATGCTCTGTTTCCATCCCAAACTATATACGAAAATGTTGAGACACACCCGAACTTTAGGAGGGTCCTATTATCCCCTTGCACTAATTAAAATCGTATTTTTGACAACCTTAGTGCCTACGTGAACCTTCAGTGTGTTGATTCACTGATATGCCGCATATGTACCACTTAGGCACTAAGGTTGTCAAAAATACGGTTTTAATTAGTTTAAAGGATAATAAGACTCTCCTAAAGTTCGGGTGTATCTTAGTAATTTCGTGTTTAGTTCAGAGTAGAAACAAAACATTTACTCAAATACCAATGATAATAGGAATATGTAGAGAAAGTAAAGGACTAGATACACTAAGGGGTCGTTTGGTAGAATTTACAAGAATAATGCTGAATAGAGTGTATTAGTAATGCTTGCATTAGTAATGTTGGTTTTAATTATGCTTGCATTAGTTATGCTGATATTATTTCTTATACACTATTTGGTTTGATGTATTAAGAATAATATATGTTGGTATAATTTTTATAAGAAAATATTTGTTGACAAAAATACCCTTTACCCTTTCCTTTTTTTTTTGTTCTTTTATTAGAACAGATCAAGGAATTGGATATTTTAAGCTTGTTCCGTCTTCTTCATCTAACAACAAATTCTCAGGCTTCAAATCTCTATGATTGAACACCACGACTATGACAAAAATCAATTGCAGATATCAATTGTTGAAAATAACCTCTTGCATTATCTTCCCTATAACTTCCCTTTAGCTGCTTTTTCGAACAATTCACCGCCTTTAACAAACTCCATAGAAATATATATATTCGTTTTGCTTGTCATAACTTCATGAAGCTCAATAATATTTGGATGTTTAACCATTTTCATGACGGAGTCTCAAACAAGTCAAAACTTCAATCCCAAACCCTCATTCCCCATATTCATAACCTCCAAAATAAAGAATCCAATTTCAAATCTATACCCAATAATCAAACATTCAATTTTAGTGGAGAAGAGTAATATCTCATTGAGGGAAGAAAGGAAGAAGGTGCAGTGAATATTACCTTACTTTTCCATGGCTAATATATTAAAAAAGAAAAAAAAAACAGAGGCAAAGTGAAGAGAAGGCAAGGCAAAGTGCAGAGAAAATGACAAAATATTTTAGTAAGGATTTAAGGGGTACATTTGTCATTTAACAAGCTAATACATGTATTAAAATGCTTTGTATTATTAATACCTAAAAAATGGTGGTGTTAGTAATACATTACTTAATACACAAAAGAGTGTAACTAATGCAAACATTAGTTATGCATAGGCTAAAAAAATGAACCAAACAAGGTATTACTAGAACACAAGAATAATGCATGCATTAAATTTTTTAACACACTCTACCAAATGACCCCTAAGTTCTTTTTTGGAGGAAACCACTCCTAACGATGTAGACTCCAAAAATTGACGATCCTATAACTGTTGACCCAATAATATGAGTGGAATTGAGTTTCATTACGTAACTTCAACTCCCAAGTGTACATGAAACAAAAGAAAAAAAAAAAGTATTAATAGCCGATTAACTAGAAAGACAAAAGGTGTAAAGTTGATTTAAAGGCTCAAGTTCCACATCATATCTCCAAAATCACTAATTTAATGTTCGTATACATATTTTCTTACTATGGTAACAAGTAATATAGGATGCTAACAATTCCGAACCAACACATAATTGTATACTAATAATCATCCAATGCAGTGGTGGAAAAAGAAGCATGATATCCTACAGGTTGGTCCCACGAGCAGAGATGAATTTCCAGGCTAAAGAAAGTTTGTACAAGTGCTAGGAAATAATAAGGAATGTAATAGTGAGGACATGAAACTTTTACTTTGGTAAAGAGTGAAAGAAAACAAGAATAAGCACATTCCAACACACAGACTCTTGAATGATTTGGAAGTAGTTCGAATACATACCCAGACTTATATTAAACATAAGTAAAAATAAAAGGGACAAACCGTGAGAAAATAGACTAACAACAACTTTATGTTTGAACTAACAAACTTGTAGTCATTCTTCATTTTTTTAGAAAGAATAATTTCTGAAGAACGTCATAGCAAAGTCACAATGTAATGTAGACGAATCCGTCCATATGTTTTATTTTCTAAAAAACGGACAATGATAGAAAACACACAGAGTCAATAGTTAAAATTCCCATTGTGTGTAAATTTTCGTAGAAAGATAACAATAGAATAAAGATGGTATGGAAATCACTCTCAGTTATTCACAAGACCATATTAGGCTCGCACTGAAACATTAAAAAAATCAGAAAACAACACCAGCAGTTCTAAAATAAAACAAACACCGGATGCACATATCTACAGACCCATGTATTCACACACAAATAATTTTCAGAAAAAGAATATTATATTTTATTCGCAAAGGTGTTGAAAAACAAAAAATAATCATATTTAAGAATAAAATAAAATCACACATTCATAAACCAAACGAGATGAAGAAAAGATGAACAAAGGAATTAAACGGCAGATTCGCACATATTAGAACACTTAAAACAAAGCCATATTCCTAAATTCAATTCCAGGACAATGAACGACAACACCAAGACCTGAAATAAATTAATTCACCCATTCACGACTCTCAAAAAATGGCCGACAAAGAAGATGCGAAGGCCACATAAAAGACGGGTCTTTACCTTGTGTTGTGCTGCAAGCCAGGAGATTTGACGTCAATATTCTGACCACAAATTCGAGTTTCTCAAAAATTCAAACTCAGACCTAAGTGAGATCAATAAAAGAGAAAAAAAAAAAGAGTAATGGACTTTGTAATTCTTGCTTGTAAAAATGTTCACTCATTTTTCAATCACCCATCCTCAAAACTTACTCCAAATTGAAAAAAATTATGGGTATTTATAGGCAAATTCAAATTTCAAAATCCAAATTTGAAACCAAGATTTCATAGAAACCAACGGTTAGATAAAGATGATGAATTCAAATTCAAAAAACTGAAAGGGACGACTCCTCTCTCGATTTGGTTGAATCTCAGACCTTTAATGCGGATTTCAAATCAATTTTAAGCCCTTGCATTGATTTGGTTACTGTTGCTCCACTGTCATTGAGATTCACGAGTTGGGGATGAATGAAAATAGGTGGGATATTTATAGAGGCGCTGTAGGTGGTGGTGACGTGGATAGGGTTACTCGTTTGGTGATGGTGGAGGAGCCGGAGAAGGAGAGAAGAAGAAGGGTTGTTGGTTGCTGTGTTTTGGGGAAATTGAAAGGGAGAGGTCGATGGAGGTTCTGAAAAATTTGAAATGTTTCTCCGACTTTGGGGAAAGAGGAGTCACGCATTTTATTTTTTAGGGGAAAGACAAAAGAAATCTTTGAAACTCTTGGCTTACTATGAACCGTCCGATCGTTTGATCGGACAACTTAGACTTAAAATAAAAATAATAATATCTATCTATCTCTCTCTCTATATATAAAGCTGAAAAACTTATGGCCCTTAGATTAAAATGATTTTAATGATCAAGATGAGTTTGTATTTATAGACTACGTGATTGCGGTGAGATGTGATTGGTTAGGGAGATGTGGCAAGGATTGATGACCAAGATATGGGTTTGGATGGAAAAGAGTTTTATGGATCGGGTTTGGGTGAAAAATTGGGCCTCTTGGTCCGAATTTGATAAGAAAAACTTGGGATTGAATAAGTAAACTTGGAATTGAATTATTTTTCACTCAAATACTCTCTTTTTCACTAAAAAGTAATTTTATCCTTGCTTCTTATTGTCCTAAAATTATTTTCACATATATACATACATAAATTCTATAAATAATTCTTGTATGCGCATAGAAATAATTTAATAATTAATTATATATTTTAAAAGGGAAAAAACTTAAATATGCCACTGAACTATCAGAAAGACTCATTTATGCCATCCGTTAAAAGTTGGGCTCATTCATGTCATCACCGTTACAAAATTGACTCATCCATGTCATTACTTTTAACAGCCGATTTTTAGAAAACAGCTTTGCCACGTGGCGGCATATTAGAGGTCCATGTCATTTTAAAAAAAATTAAATTTAAAAAACAGAATTAATTTTTTGTTGATGCATTAAAAAGAATCCACCCAACTTTTTGATCCATTAAAAATTAGTTTGATCTATGCTTTTAAAATTTGAGATTATTTGTATATTGCCCCATATCAATAGTTTTTTTTTTCCTTTTCTGGCTTTCACGTGTGACTCTGTTCACAATACGGATCAATAATATGATCATCTCCCTTTGAACTAAGTTTCACTTGATTAATTACTGTTAATGAGTTAATTTTGAGATTATTTGTGTATCGCCTCATATCATTCGAGTATTTATAGTTACCAAGCTCAACAACTTTTTTTTTTGGTTGTATGCGGCTTAAAATTGTGGTCAAATGTAGTAAATTGATCCATAGACAAGCAAAGACAATAAGACAATATGTCTCATACCGTCACTATATCATCCTCATACCCATCCTGCAAAAATTTCAGTACGGTAGCGTTGATATCAATTATTGTGCTAATTAATTACCATAAAATACTTTTAATATTGTATGATATCATTCGCTTTGAACCAAATTGACATTTTTTTCAAGAGACCTTAAATATCAGACATTTTATAAATAATTTCATTTCTTCTTTACTTTTCACGTGAGACATTGTTCTCTCAAACACTCATTATACTGTTCCCTCTCATCTTTTTTAATATGTCGTTTAATGTTTTGACACAATCATATATTAAGATAATTATTTGACAATCAACATTAATCATTGGAGGTAGAATATTTATCTAAATTATAATTATATTTTTCTTAAATTACAATTTGATTTAATGATATAGTTACATAAAAATTGGTGAGACGTCATAGTTTTATATCCTTATATAATTAATTTTAAGTGGTCCAATCTTAATTAGAAATTGAATAAAAATAATATATAAGCCATGCATGCAAGTTACAACTCACAAGTATTATGTATGTATAGTCTTTATCATTTCATTATATACTTAATTCAATGAATTGATTAATTCTAAAATTTTATTGTTCTTTTCTCTTTAATGAAATAAAATATCTAAGAAGAAAGAATAAAATAAAAATGACATGGAATTTATATAATATAGTCTAAGGCCAGTTGGTATATATAAAAACAAAAGTAAATCCAATATATTTTTGATAAGTTAGATAACATGGGAGTATATATTTGTGTGGGAGTATAAAATAAATTAATGTATATTTTATATATATTCGGAATCCTTATCAAGAGGGCTACGTGGGAAACTAAAAAGTTCGCGAAGATCATTCCTTTTCTCGGGAAGTCATTTTTGAGGTTCAATCTTGAGGTATGTGGGGTTTTTTCAACAAGAACACTCTTTCGTTCTTCTGCCCAAAAGTGTTTTTCTTTATAAAGATACGGATTTTATATGTTTAATACGATCTTGAAGCATAAACCCATATCATATGTTGATTTTCATGAGATTATGATATTTACAATATTTGAAAGTTGAATTTAAATGTGTTTATGATATAAAGCATGAATCTTGAAAGATGTTTCCATGATTTTGATATATGGGTCTTCGAACCCCATTTGAAATTGTATTTTGAGAAAATATGTGCTATACGCATGTTGATATTGAATGTTTTGAGATGATAAAGAATGATTTGACCTTTTGGTCGTGAATGAGTTATTTTGAACTCGACTGTGAAAGAAATCCACGTTTTTATTGATTATGATAAAGGGGTAGCATTATGGCTCCCGTTATGAGTTGTTGAAATGTGTGGTGGTGGATTTTCTTTCGAAATGATTTGAGCTAAGTTCGGGAGAAACTTTTAGCACCGAGTGGGAGGTATAAAGTGACATTACTTCCCTAGAACTACGTGCCCCCATAGGATGTGAGCTTGAGGCTGATTTATATATAGTGATCACTAGTGTTTTTGGATTTGATATTGATAGTTCCACTCTGATGGCAAGGATGGGGCAGCTGTCCCCAACGTGGGTTGTACGTTGGACTCCGTGTGGCTCACATGGTTTATGTCGATTGTAAGATCTCCCAGTGTGTGTGTGTTTCCTTGTGTTTATGGTGAAAAGGTGAAGTGATCTGAAATTGAATTGTGAAAGTTATCATTTCAAAAGATTTAAATGATAATGTTATTATGAGAATTGCTTATCTTGATGAACTGAAAGTGATTGAGAAATTATATGATGACTCACATGTTTTATTATACTTATTTCATTCTCTCATGATTATGATGATTTTCTTCGAGCTATGTGAGTCTTTCATATATCATGCATGTTTCTTATAAATGCTTATAATGATGACATTATAAAACTGCATACACCCCCATATACTCGGTCCATTTCCATGGTACTGACCCACATCTTTGGATGTGGGCTGCATTTTCTCGGAATGTAGGTTCAGGTGCTCAGTCCCAGGTTCGACAATAATTCTTCGGGCACGCTGTTCTACATTCTCTGTTGTGGTGAGTCCTCATGATCCGAGGACGTGATGTTCTGTTGATGGTTTCATTGAGTTGGCTATATTTCGATACTGAGTATGAGTCAGTTGGGGCATGTCCCAATGGCTCGTTGGTTTTTATTGATTTTTTAGAGGTTTGTCAGACTAGACTAGATGTTGGGAGTTGTTGAGACGAGTTGCATTTTGTTATTTTCTGCATTTCCTTTTTATTCGTGGATTCTGATTACTCTGATGATATATTGAGGGTTAAATATGGAAACCCTGTTGATAAGTGTTGAACTGAATGAAATAGGCTCAAAGGGTTAGCTTGGGGCTACTTGTAGCCTTAAGCACTGTGTGACGCTCCGGGACCCATTTTCGAGGCGTTACAAACTTGGTATCAGAGCCTAAGGTTTAAGGAGTCCTAGGGAGTCTGAAAAGTCACGTTAAGTAGAGTCTTGATCATCGGTGTGTAGCGCACCATATTTATGAGCAAGAGGCTACGAGACATTTTAGGAAGAGTGTGATTCTTTCTTTCAGAAGTCTATTGTGCTTAAAGTGTCTCTCTCTGCTATTAATTCGTGCTCTCCTCTTTCAAAAATATGCCTCTACGTCGATCTAGAAGAAATAATGATGGTGAGCAGCCTCAACCCGCTGACCCATTGAATGAAAACGTGTCTCATGCTGAATTTTGGGTAGCCTTTCAGGCGATGGCCCAAGCTGTTACTACAAATGTTCAAGCCAACCCGGCCCTGGCTCCACAGCAGCAGAGAGGTGTTTCAGTTGCTGCCAGGATCCGTGACTTCATGCGGATGAATCCGCTGAAATTCTATAGGTCCAAGTCTAATGAGGATCCACGGTTGTTTTTAGAGGAGATGCGGAAGATTACTCAGGTGATGCATGTATCTGAGAAATATAGTGTGGAGTTGGCTGCATATAGGTTGAAAGACCTTACTTATGACTGGGTTGTTGCTTGGAGGAAAGGTAGAGGTGAGGGAGCTGTCCCTACGACTTGGCAAGAGTTCCAGGATTCATTCCTGGATAAGTTTTTCCCTTTGAAGATGAGGGAGGCGAAGGTGGAAGAGTTTATGAACCTGCGACAGGGCTCTATGATTGTTAGAGAGTACTGTCTAAAATTCAATCAGTTGGCCAAGTATGCTCCTGACTTAGTGGCTGATAATCAGGCTAGTATGAGTAAGTTTGTGACTGAAGTGTCTAGTTATATGGTTAAGGAGTATAGGTCTGCTATGCTGAATAGTGAGATGAACCTTTCTAGGTTGATGACTCATGCCCAACAGATTGAGGCAGACAAAATTAAGGAGACAGATAGAATGAGAGGGAATAAGAGAGCTAGGTCCGAACAGCACGATCAGGGTCAGACTAGATCGCAGGGAGGGAGTCACCCTCAGTATCAGGACCGTTAATCTATGCCAGTACCGTCATCTGCTAGTGCTCCCGTGCCTAGAGGTAGGCAGGAGCAAGGTAACAGGTCATATGCATCCAGGTCCCAGTACAGTGTTGGCAGTAAGCCAAATCATCCCCTGCGTCCTAAGTGTGGTAGGGCTCAATCGGGTGAGTGTTGGGGTGAGAAGAGGGGTTATTTCCTGTGTGGTGACATGGGTCACAGAGTTAGAGATTGTCTACAGGATGGACAAGGGCATCGTGATTATCGCCCTCAGACCCAGACTGTCAGTGCTCCAGTTCCAGCGACTCGCCCAGCCCCAGCTCAGGGCGCCTCTTCTAGCAATGCTGGCGGGCAGCGCCAGAATAGATTCTATACTTTACCGTTCCGCCAGGAATAAGAGGACTCTCCCGATGTTGTTACTGGTATGCTTCGTATATTTCAGTTTGATGTGTATGCTTTGTTGGATCCTGGATCCAGTTTCTCATATGTTACACCTTTGATTGCTGTGAATTTTGAAATGAGTCCTGAGATTATTCCTGAGCCCATCCTAGTTTCTACCCTAGTGGGTGATTCGATTATTGCCCAGAAAGTGTATAAAAAGTGTCCTGTTATTTTCTTCATAGAGTCATGTTAGCTGATCTGATTGAGTTAGATATGGTGGATTTTGATGTGATTCTGGGTATGGACTGGCTGTATTCTTCTTATGCCTCTATTAATTGTCGGACCCGAATGGTCAAGTTTCAGTTTTCGGGTGCATCCGTGTTTGAGTGGTCTGGGAATTCTGTGTCACCCAAGAGTCATTTTATCTCTTACCTCAAAGCTAGAAGGCTTATTTCCAAGGGGTGTATTTACCATTTGGTTAGAGTCAAATACACTAAGTCTGAGACTCCAACTCTCCAGTCTGTTAACGTCGTCAATGAGTTTTCTGATGTCTTTTTGGATGATCTCCCAGGGATACCTCCTGATAGAGAGATAGAGTTCGGGATTGATCTTCTTCCCGATACTCAGCCCATTTCTATTCCTCCTTACCGTATGGCCCCTGCAGAACTTAAGGAGTTGAAAGAGCAGCTCAAAGATCTACTAGATAAGGGTTTCATAGGGCACAATGTTTCTCCTTGGGGTGCTCCTGTGTTGTTTGTGAGAAAGAAAGATGGCTCTTTGCGTATGTGCATTGATTACCTCCAATTGAATAAAGTCACCGTAAAAAATAAGTACCTCCTTCCGAGAATAGATGATTTGTTTGACCAATTTCAAGGTGCAAGTTATTTCTTAAAGATAGACCTTCGTTTCGGCTATCATCAACTCAAAGTTAGGGAGTGTGACATCCCGAAAACCGCTTTTCGAACTTGTTATGGTCACTTTGAGTTTCTTGTAATGTCTTTCGGGTTAACTAATGCCCCAACAACTTTCATGGACCTCATGAATCGAGTGTTCAGACTATATCTGGATATGTTTGTCATTGTGTTTATAGATGATATACTGGTGTACTCCTGTAGTGAGGGTGAACATTCTGATCATTTTCGAACTGTCTTGCAAACCCTTAGAGATCACAAGTTGTTTGCCAAATTCAGTAAGTGTGAGTTTTGGCTAAGGTCTATTGTTTTTTTGGGTCATATCATTTCTTCCGAAGGTATTAGAGTTGATCCCCAAAAGACCGAAGTTGTTAGAAATTGGCCTAGACCTATTTCTCCGACTGATATCCGAAGTTTCTTGGGTTTAGCTGGCTATTACCGCCGTTTTGTTGAGGGTTTCTCCTCTATAACGTCTCCTATGACTCGGTTGACCCAAAAGAAAGTGAAGTTCTTATGGTCCGAATCTTGTGAGAAGAGTTTTCAGGAGTTGAAGACTCGACTCACTACAACCCCTGTTTTGACTTTGCTTGATGGTGTTGATGGTTTTGTGGTGTACTGTGATGCTTCTAGAGTTAGTTTGGGATATGTGTTGATGCAGAAGGGTAAGGTGATAGCTTATGCTTCTAAACAGTTCAAACCCCATGAGAAAAATTACCCCACCCATGACCTTGAGTTGACTGTTGTTGTGTTTGCTTTGAAAATTTAGAGACACTATTTGTATGGTGTCCATGTTGATGTTTTCACTGATCATAAGAGTCTGCAGTATGTGTTTACCCAGAGAGAATTGAATCTTAGGCAGAGACGATGGTTAGAATTGTTAAAGAACTATGATATGAGTGTGCTGTACCACCCAGGCAAGGCCAATGTTATGGCAGATGCCCTAAGTAGAGTGTCTATGGGTAGTATTTCGCATGTGGTAGAAGGTAAGAAAGAGTTGGCTCGTGATGTGCATCATTTGGCTAGACTGAGAGTTAGGTTGGTTGATTCTGCTGAAGGTAGTATAGGGGTTCAGAGTAGTTCCGAATCCTCCTTGGTTTCGGAGAGAAGCAAGACTTAGATGTTAGTTTGGTCAGACTGAAGGAGTCAGTCAAGAACCAAAAAGTAGAGGTTTTCTCCCAAGGGGAAGATGGTGTGTTGAGATTGCAGGGTAGATTGTGTGTCCCGAATGTTGATGATCTGAGACAGAGGATTATGGCTGAAGAGCGTGATATTCTATTCATCCTGGTGCCACCAAGATGTACCGCGACTTGCGGGAAATCTATTGGTGGAGTGGCATGAAGAAAGATATAGCAACGTTTGTGGCTAAGTGTGCAACATGCCAACAGGTTAAGGTTGAACACTAAAGACCTGGTGGTCTGATGCAAGAGTTTAGCATTCCCACCTGGAAGTGGGAAGAGATAAATATGGATTTCGTGACTGGTTTACCTCTTTCCCGACGCCATCATGGTTCTATTTGGGTTGTGGTTGATAGATTGACTAAGTCTGCTCATTTCTTGCCTGTTCATACTTCATATACTACTGAGGATTACGCTAGATTGTATATCCGAAAGTTAGTCAGACTGCATGGAGGTCCCTTGTCTATCATTTCAGATAGGGGTACTCAGTTCACTTCACAATTTTGGAAAGCTTTTCAGAAGGGTCTTAGTACCTAAGTGCTTTTGAGTTCTACTTTTCATACGCAGACCGATGGTCAGGCTGAGCGAACCATCCAGACCTTAGAAGATATGTTGAGAGCGTGTGCACTTGACTTTAAGGGAAGTTGGGATGATCACTTACCGTTGATAGAATTTGCTTATAATAACAGCTTTCACTCTAGTATTGGCATGGCTCCGTTTGAGGCCTTGTATGGGAGGAAGTGTAGATCACCCATAGGTTGGTTCGAGGTGGGTGAAGTGGCTGTGAGTGATATTGAATGTTTTGAGATGATAAAGAATGATTTGACCTTTTGGTCGTGAATGAGTTATTTTGAACTCGACTGTGAAAGAAATCCACGTTTTTATTGATTATGATAAAGGGGTAGCATTATGGCTCCCGTTATGAGTTGTTGAAATGTGTGGTGGTGGATTTTCTTTCGAAATGATCTGAGCTAAGTTTGGGAGAAACCTTTAGCACCGAGTGAGAGGTATAAAGTGACCTTACTTCCCTAGAACTACGTGCCCCCGTAGGATGTGAGCCTGAGGCTGATTTATATATAGTGATCACTAGTGTTTTTGGATTTGATATTGATAGTCCCACTCCGATGGAAAGGATGGGGCAGCTCTCCCCAACGTGGGTTGTACGTTGGACTCCGTGTGGCTCACATGGTTTATGTCGGTTGTAAGATCTCCCAGTGTGTGTGTGTTTCCTTGTGTTTATGGTGAAAAGGTGAAGTGATTTGAAAGTGAATTGTGAAAGTTATCCTTTCGAAAGATTTAAATGATAATGCTATTATGAGAATTGCTTATCTTGATGAACTGAAAGTGATTGAGAAATTATATGATGACTCACATGTTTTATTATACTTATTTCATTCTCTCATGATTATGATGATTTTCTTCGAGCTATGTGAGTCTTTCATCTATCATGCATGTTTCTTATAAATGCTTATGATGATGACATTATAAAACTGCATACACCCCCATATACTCGGTCCATTTTCATGGTACTGATCCACATCTTTGGATGTGGGCTGCATTTTCTCGGAATGTAGGTTCAGGTGCTCAGTCCCAGGTTCAACAGTAATTCTTCGGGCACGCTGTTCTACATCCTCTGTTATGCTGAGTCCTCATGATCCGAGGACGTGATGTTCTGTTGATGGTTTCATTGAGTTGGCTATATTTCGATACTGAGTATAAGTCAGTTGGGGCATGTCCCAATGGCTCGTTGTTTTTTATTGATTTCTTAGAGGTTTGTTAGACTAGACTAGATGTTGGGAGTTGTTGAGACGAGTTGTGTTTTGTTATTTTCTGCATTTCCTTTTTATTCGTGGATTCTGATTACTCTGATGATATGTTGAGAGTTCTTTATGGAAACCCCGTTGATAAGTGTTGAACTGAATGAAATAGGCTCAAAGGGTTAGCTTGGGGCTACTTGTATCTTTAAGCACCGTGTGATGCTCCGGGACCCATTTTCGGGGCATTACAATGAGGCACATACCAAGGGCATAGTGGACTATTTTGACTTTCTCTTGCAGATCTAGAGCAGGTTAGTGCACCTCCAAAGCGAATAGGGTGCGAGTCCTCTTCTAAGGTCTTTCTAGCCCCGTCTTGCCTTCCCTTGGCTTCCTTAACATCCCTCGAACCTCCTTGATCATCATAAACATCCAATTGAAACCTTTTGATAGCACTAAGGATTCACGAAGAACCTCTTGAACCATAAGCATCCTCTCCCAAGATAAGGAGGCAATTCAGATTGTATCATTCTCTTCTTCTTGAAGAAGATTCATCCTCGAATCTACAACCTTAAAGAAAAAGAAAAGAATACAAAACCAAGACATCCTCAAAGCACGAGGGTTAGATCAATGGTTAAAATCAAAGTTTTATGCCAAAGATACACCTATTTCTCATATAACCAGATATCCTTCAAGTCAATAAAAGAGAAGTCAACATTTAAGCTGCAAAGAAGTTGGCTATTACAAGCATTAAGATATTCTCCCTAGTTAGTTCCATTAAAAATATTACCAAACAAATCATCATATGTTGGAACACTAAATTGGCCATCTAAGATGGGAAGGCCACACATTCTATGCACATTCAAGTCATTCCAAAAGATATCAACACCATCTAGGTAGGTTTTAAAATCAAATATCTTGAAAATATTGTCTACCTTAAGGTAAATATCATCACGATTCTAAGAAATACTAGGAATAAGAGAGGGTAGGTACATACCATTGGAGCAAAGCCTTGAGATTGCTCTCTTGCATTCTAAACTTGCACCATGTGGGCTTTCCCCCCTCATGCATCAACTTGGAAGGTTGAAAAATATTAGTGCCAAAGGTAGTGAACAACAAGGGCTTGGCTTTGTTGTTAAACTCTTCTTCATGATCCCAAAGCTCCCCTTTTTCAATATTCATCTCCCACCTCATTATAAGGTTAAGGTTAATGAACTCTCCTTCTTCGGGCCAAACATATTTATGGGAAACTTTCATCATCAATCCATAAGGTACACTAAAGTCCCCTTCAACTTCTGCTAATTCCTCTTCACTTCCAAGGTCTTCATCCTCTTGGGGATCCTTCTCACCACTATCCTCTTGGGACACCTTATCCCTAACAAAGTAAGGAACACTCTCCACCAATATTATGTTCCATTGGTTGGGACATTCACTAGACTTATGAACCAACCTTGACATTTAAAACAAACAATTCCTCTAGGATTGGTGTTAGAAGATTGCTTACCTTCATTGCTTGGTGGATACCTCGGGATTGCCTTTTCAATGGGATTCTTCTCAAAGAACTTGTTGAAATCTTTTATTTTTGTTTCATCCAGATGATGTAGAAGAATTGCAACCTATATTTAAGGATTTCTTGGCATTGTTGTTTCTTTCAACCTCAATGGCCTCTTCAATAAGGTCTTCTATTTGGTCAAAAGTTTGGACAACTAGTTGAGAAACAATATCATAATCTAACCCATCTTTGAATTGATCCACACAATGTTTTGGGGGCTTAACAATCTCAAGACGAAGAATAAAGTTTTGGAAATCGTCATAATAGTCTTCCACACCTCCACCTTCTTGTCTTAAATTGTAGAGCTTTGTTAATTGCTTTTGCTTGAACCTTTCTGTTACACACCTCTCTCTCATGAGTACCCTCCATTCATCTCTATATAGGAGGTTGGGATTATCATTCCTCTCTCTTTGCACTCTCTTAGTCTCTCACCAAGTAGAAACATACCCTTCAAATTGAGAAATTGCATGTGCGACTTTCTTGTGTCTGGTTAACTCATTGAGTTGGAAGACCCTATTGCATTGTACTTCCCAATCAAGGTAGATCGATGGATCACTAGTTTATTTGAAGGTAGTAAAAGTTATCTTGATTGAGTTAAGACCCGTGTATCGACTCATATATCCTTCTTGATTTCATTGATGATCTTCTTGAACTTCGAGATGAATTCCCAAGTTTTCTCTTTCTTGTGGAACCAGACCAAATCTTACTCCTCATTTTCTATAGCCTCCCCCTTGAGATCTTCTTCTATTTCGTACAAATTCCGCAAAGAGAGGCAGTTCATCTAACTCTTCATCACTTCCATAAGGTTGGTTCCTTACCCCTAATATCCTTATTTTGGAATGGTTGATTGTGGTTACCCGGGATTTGGGGGGGGGGGTTGATTTTGGGTAAGTAGGGCTCTAGGTAGACCTTGGGGTATTTGGATGTGTGGTTCTTGATTTTGTGGAGCTTCATGGTGGAAATCTTAATAGATTAAAAATAAAATGTAATAGTAAACACATAGGTATAATAGAGTTGATATAACATGTAAATGATAAAATAATAATAGCACGATAGTAAGAAAAAGAATAGTAATAGTAAGAATATACTTTATATATGGTAGTGCAAGAATATATATATATATATATATATATATATATATATACCATCTGTTTTTGGAGATTTTTAAATTCTGAAAATTTGAAATAAAGTTAGGAATAAATGAAATGTAATAAGCATTTAAATTATATTGGATTAAATGAAAAATTAAATTTGATAGATGAGTTGCTTCCAAACATAAGCGGGTCAACCAATTGAAACCTATTACAATAATTTATTTGAAAAAACTCTAATTAAGGTGATAAAACAGTTAGTTAATATTTTGCAAAAAAAATACTATAACTAGCCATTTTATTCAATTCAAAAAAGTTTTTTCATTTGAGATTGTTCTTATAAAAAATAAAGTTTCATATTTATTCTAAGAAGTTGATTCATAGGTGCAAGATTGTAAAAAAAAAATACGTGGTCAAACCAAGGATCGTTATTATATCTACGAGTGTCGAATGAACACGAAATTGGCCGAGTAAGATCAATTTCGGATGATTTAAAATTTAAACGGAACTAAACAATCTAAAGTTAATCAAACCGCACAAGATACAAATTCAAAGTGATACGAAGTTAGTAAAATAAATACCAATGATAATAATAATATGTAGAGAAAGTAAAGGACTAGATACGATAAGTTTTTTTTTTTTTTTGGAGGAAACAACTCCTAACGATGTAAACCCCGAAAGTTGATGATCCTATAATTGATGATCCGATACTGTGGGCCGAATTGAGTTTCATTTCGAAACTCCAGCTCTCAAGTGTACATGAGATAAAAGGGAAAAATAAGGATTATTAGCCGATTAGCTAGAAAGACGAAAGGTGTAATTGTGATTTAAAGGCTCAAGTTCCATATTATATCTCCGAATAACTAACTTAATGTTAGTATATATATTTTCTTGCTGTGGTAACAAGGAATATAGGATGCTAACAATTTCGAACCAACACATAATTGTATACTAATAAGCACACAACGTAGTGGTGGAAAAAGAAGCATGATATCCTACAGGTTGGTCCCATGAGCAGAGATATGTTTTCATGCTAAAGAAAGTTTGTACAAGTGCTAGGAAACAATACGGAATGTAACAGTGTGGACATTTAATTTTTACTTGGGTAAAGAGTGAAAGAAAACAAGAATAAGCACATTCTAACACACACAGACTCTTGAATGATTTGGAGGTAGTTCGAATACATACCCACACTTAGATCAAACATAAGTAAAAATAAATGGGACGAACAGTGAGAAAACAGAATAACAACAACTTTATGTTTCAATTAACAAACTTATAGTCATTCTTCATTTTTTTAGAAAGAATCATGTATGAAGAACGTTATAGCAAAGTCACAATGTAGTTTAGACGAATCCGAACATACATTTTATTTTCAAGAAAACAGACAATGATAGAAAACACACAGACAATAGTTATAATTCACATTGTGTGTAAATTTTAGCAGAAAGATAACAATAGAATTAAGACGGGATGGAAATCAATTCTTCAGTTATTCACGAGACTATAATAGGCTAGCACTGAACCATTAAAAAAATCAAAAAACAACACCAGCAGTCCTAAAACAAAACAAACAGCGGTATGAACATATCTACAGATCCACGTATTCACAGACAAATAATTTTTCAGAAAAAAATATTATATTTTAACCGCAAAGGTGTTGAAAAACCAACAACAACCAAATTTATGAATAGAATAAAATCACACATTCATAAACCAAACGAGATGATGGAAAGATGAATAAAAGAATTAAAGGGGCAGATTCGCACCTATCAGAACACTTAAAACAAAACCATGTTCATAAATTCAATTCCAGGATAATGAATAGCAACACCATAAATAGACCTGAAATAAATTTAAATCACCCATTAACAACATTTAAAAAAATGGCCGAGAAAGAAGATGTGAAGACCATATAAAAGAGGGTGTTTACCGTGTATTGTGCCGCAAGCCTGGGACTTCGACCCAAGATTCTGGAAATGAATTTGAGTTACTCCCCAAATTCAAACTCAGACCTAAGTGAGATTAATAAAAGTAAAAAAATGAGTAATGGACTTTGTAATTCTTGCTTGTAAGAATGTTCACCCGTTTTTCAATCGCCCCTCATCAAAACTGTTCCAAAATGAAAAAAAAATGTGGGTATTTATTGGAAAATTCAAATTTTAAAATCAAGATTTGAAACCAAGATTTCATAGAAACCAACGATTGGATAAAGATTATGAATTCAAATTCAAAAAACTGAAAGGGATGACTCCTTTCTCGATTTGGTTGAATCTCAAACCTTTAATATTAATTTTAGGCCCTTTCATCAAGTTGGTTATTGGTCTTCTGCTGTCGTTAAGAATCACGGGTTGGCGGTGGTTGAAAATAGGGGAAATCTCTGTAGAGGCGCGGCCGGCAGCAGTGAAATAGAAAGTTTGGAAGATTATGGCCGGGTTCCAATTTTTGATTTGCCTACATATCTCAGATTTAATGAGAAATTAGGCCATTTGTAGTTCGAATCATAGCAAATTTTTATTAGCCTAAAAATTTAACCCAGTGTAGAATTATGGTGACACTGAATTCTTTCGAAGGTGATTACAAAGATTTTGGCACGAATGAAATGGATATGACTGTGCTTATATCCCTGAATTAGTTTCTTTAGGATAGATGGGAATGAGGAGATGTTGGACGACAATATTTGCTGAGGATTTCAAAATTAAAGGATCATTGACTTTAAAAAACTGCCCCCGTGTGATTGAGACAACACTGGGTAATGACACTAAGAGTTAAAAATGGGAAAATTGAGTTGAGTTGAGTTGAGTTGAGTTTCTCCGCAGGAGTTGTTCACATAGCTAGGGATGCTTGACATTTCACAAGTTTGCCCCAGTTTGCTGCTAAGAGAGTAGTTTCCACTTGTGATATACGTCTTGTTGTTGCACATTGTATTTCCTATCAAAATTAAACCCACTGTAAAATTATCAATCAAAAGGTACATGAAAAAATATTTAAGAAAAGTTAAGGTTCAAGTAAAAGTGTAGCCGCTCGGCTACTGCTAATGATGTAATGAAGTATCCAATTGTCTTCAGCTATTTTAATGTTGAATGACGCCTCCGCTTGTCTTCAGGACTCAGTGATGAATGAAGTCTCCAGTTGTCTTTAGAGAGTTAATGATGCATGATGTCTCTGATTGTTTTTGAAGACTTAATGATCAATGATGTCTATAAGATTTAAGGTAAAGTCATTAAAGTAGGTAAAGTGATTTTAAAGTAATTGGTAAAGTAGAGGGTAAAGTAAGAGTGTAGCTACTCGGCCTATGTTGACGATGTAATAAAGTCTCCGGTTGTCTTCAAAAACTTTAATGTTGAGTGAGGTTACTGTTTGTCTTCAGAAACTCGATGATGTCTCCGATTGTCTTCGGAGAGTTAATGATACATGATGTCTCCAGTTGTCTTTGAAGACTTGATGATGAGGGTTGTCACACCCTTTTTTAACCAAAAAAGATTGATTTTATGGTTTCGAAAGGGTTCTTATTATTAAAGTGACAAAATGAAGGTTGTTTAGAAAAAAGATTATTTACAATTTTTATTCAAAGTCGCCACTTGGCATAATTCGGTGTGCCAAGTCACCTTTGGAAAATCCTTTTCAAAACTGTTTTTGACTCTTTTAAACTGATCCGCGAATAGAGATTCCGACTAAGGAATTCTATTGACCGAGGGGAAGGTGTTAGGCACCCGTCGATCCCGTGGTTTGACCACGGTCGCTTGATGAAGCTTATCGGCTAGTTTTGGCATTACGGATGTATAAATCATACAAAACACATTAAAAAAAAATCAATCAAACAAACCAAACATAAGAATCCCAAAATATAGCGTACAGTCCAATTATACAGACCCGAAACATAAAAAATGCGGGAATGTAAATCTACTCTACTCTACTCTAAACTAATCCTAAGCTAATCATAAACCAGACTCCACCCGACGTTCTGGGACTTGACCGTGCGCCGTCTTCTAGTACGAGATACTTTGGGGCATTCCCCGGATTAATCGATACAAATCCCTTGAGGCATTCCCCGACCAAATGAGTACAATTTTTAATACGAGAAAATCAAAACATTCAACCATATTTCAAACATTCAACAATCCACCAATTCTAAATTTTCCTACCCGGCCTACTGTACTCCTATCCGCTCGACGACATATCACATTCAATATTAATAATGAATCAAAATACCATAAGATTTGATTTTACCAATTTTGATTCCCGCACCCAACTTCATTCTTATCAATCAATGATTACACATGCTTCAATTATCAATTCACTCTTCAACATTCAAATCCAACAACAACCAATACGCAATCAAGATTCAAACATACCCAACGCATAAATCATTCATCGTCAAACATATAATGATAATAAGAGAATAGAGTCGAGAATTAAACCTCAAAAACTTTCAATTAACTTAAGAAGATAGATGAGAGCCGCTTCGGGAACCTCAACGAATACCAAAATCTTGACTATGAACCAATTATAGCATAAAATTCCCTCGAAATTCAACTCGAAAAGAGACCCGCGATAACTCGAAAAGAAAACCCGAACAATGGCACATAACTCAAACCCAGATTTGAATCATGAATGAAATTACACATCCCTTTTCGTAATTAATAGAATTTTCGGTGAGACACGATCTGAAAACGGAGTGGGAACGCCATTTTCCGGTGAGCCTCGACGGAACAGTGGCGAAACTCACCGGAGAAACACCCCCGTCTCCTCGATTCTCCTCTCTCTCCCCGATTCTCTCTTGGTTTCCTCTCTTCTCTCGATGCTCTATCTCTCTCACTCTTCGATGTTCTCTCCCTCTCTCATTTTTCTCTGTTTTTCCTCCTCCGACCAATTCTCTCTCTCCACCACAACAGTGATGTTTTCTCCCTATATCTCTCTCAATCTATCTTCCTACATTTTTTTCGATCTATGTGTGCACGTGCGGTGAAGGAAGTGTGAATCCGGTGAGTGTGTGCGTGATTTTATCTCGGTAGCAGCTGAAAATGAAAGATGATGGTAATGGTTTTGTGGTGAGTGTGTTCTTGATTTGTGAGGTCTGTCCCTAAAAAAAAATGGCGTCCCTTTGTCCCTGCCCTCCCCAAAATCGTGTAGGTGTGTGTATCTCCCCAAAAAATGAAAGCAGATGGTAAGGATCTTATTGTTGTGTGTTGCCCCTCTCTCTATTCTTAGGTTGTGTACATTCTAAAAGAGAAAAAAAACTTGATCAAGGGTACCAGGTAGGGGTAGGGGTGGTGAGGTGTATGGGGTAGGGTATAGGATAATGATGTGATGTCCACTTTTAATAGGGAAGGTTGTTAATTTGTTATCAATTGGGATTATGTGGGGATTTTGGGATAAGATTTGTTTAGAGTTGGTTTTGATTTTTGTCATTTGTAGAGGGATAATTACATGGTTGAGGGTACACGATAGGATAAGGTAAAAATAAGTAAAAGTGATATCGGGGAGGGATAAAATTAGGTGTCTACATCATGCCCCCTTTGAATGTAAACACGCAGTGTTTTCAGACAAAGAAGTAGACAACGAGATAGAATTTTGTCCCGTCCATTATTAAAGGAATGAAACAGAAGGAAGGAGGGACACCAAGTCTTGACTTAATACATCCTACCTACCTAAGTTATGAGGGAATCAAGTGACAGGTATCTCAAAGGATTGGAAGGAGATAGACTATACCGAGTTGGAGAGTCGAGTGAGGTCCCATCGAGGTTCCGGTCCGCAGCTCTGTCATTACATCAAAACTAAAAATTACAAGTTAAAACATAAATGAAATTACAAAAATTCTAATCTATAAAACTTTCCTTGACTTGAGTTTCATCACCCTATTCTTCAGGCGGGCTCCTGATTTGCAATTTCATCAGTTGTTGCTTGCCTTTCAATTTCTTCACCCTGTTCTCCAGGTGGGTTCCTGACTTGCTATTTCATCAACTTGTTGCTATGCTTTCAATTTCTACACCCTGTTCTCCAGGCAGGTTCCTGACTTGCTATTTCATCAACTTATTGCTATGCTTTCAATTTCATCACCCCGTTCTTCAGGCGGGCTCCTGTTTTGCTATTTTTCAATTTGACTTTCAATTTTCTTCCTCTTGTTGCTTGCTTTTCAACTGCTTCACCTTGTTTCTTGACTTTTCATGTATTCACCATGTTCTTCAGGCGGGCTTCTGAAATCATATCAAAACTAAAAAGAAAATTATCCCACACAAAGAAATGAATCTTCTATGAGTTAATTGGAATGATTCAATTAGAAAGGTACGCCTTATAGGAATCAAAGTGATGACTCGACTAAAAGGTACGTCTTATAGGAATCAAGAGGAATGACTCGACTAAAAGTACGTCTTATAGGAATCAAGAGGGGATGACTCGACTAAAAGGTACGTCTTATAGGAATCAAAAAGAGATGACTCAACTAAAAGGTACGTCTTATAGGAATCAAAGGGAATGACTCGACTAAAAGGTACGTCTTTTAGGGGTCAAAGGGAATGACTCGACTAAAAGGTACATCTTATAGGAATCAGAGAGAATAATTTGACTAAAAGGTACTTATAGAAATCAAAGGGAATGACTCGACTAAAAGGTATGTCTTCTAGGGGTCAAAGGGAATGACTCGACTAAAAGGTACGTCTTATAGGAATCAAATGAAGCTGACTCGACTAAAAGGTACATCTAATAGGAATCAAGGGTGATGACTCGACTAAAAGGTACGTCTTATAGGAATCAAGGGGAATGACTCAACTAAAAGGTACGTCTTATAGGAATCAAAGAAGATGATTCGACTAAAAGGTACGTATTATAGGAATCAAAGGAGATGACTCGACTAAAAGGTACATCTTATAGGAATCAAAGGGAATGACTCGACTAAACGGTACGTCTTATAGGAATCAATAAGAATGACTTGACTAAAAGGTACGTCTTATAGGAATTAAAGGGAATGCCTCGACTAAAAGGTACGTCTTCTAGGAGTCAAGGTGAATGACTCGACTAAAAGATAAATCTTCTAGGAATCAAGACTTAAGTTAGGAAGTGCATTACCTAAGAAGCAAAATTCGAATTACCCAATCAAGGAAGTGTGTTTCCTTACCAATGTTGTTTGAATTATCAAAACAATAAAGTGCGTCTCCTTACCAACGCTGCTTGAATTACCAAAACAAGGAAGTGCATCTCCTAGAGATCTTGAATTATGAGTTTTACCATAGTTTTGATTACCAAACCTGTGCAACAACCTTGCCTCTTGCATTTGTTGAGGCGAGAAATTACAGCCTTTGATGTTTAGGCTCTGAAATCCTTGATCTGAATGCAACATGTATTCCTATTACATACAAAGAAAACTTGTTAGTTTAAAAACATGGTGGCTAGTTTGTGGCTTTGGCTTTTGAGGCAATTGCTCCTGCCCCCGTCACATTTAGCTTTGCTTCCAACCATTAGCATATGTCATTGGCTTGCTGTATCATTGACCCAAACTCAGCTTATTAAGAGTGACTCTAAAACAAACATAGTATTTCTTCTTTGTCGTGTTTCTCAAATAAACCCTTTGAACCTTGGTATTTCCATGAGTTCCCCGACTTCTCTGTTGACAAAACTTTCTGCATGCCCTTTTTGGGCTCACAATCATGTCTCTTTCATGTTCTAGCTTTTGTCTTGCTTTGTGCAATTAAAGAAGCTGGTAGCCAGTTTTGAAATCTTTTCTCACTTGTTTTGACACGAACTTGACTCAAAGACAAGAAATGAAAAAAAATGATAATTTTTGTTTTGATAACTGACTCAAGAAAGATAAAATTAAAATAAAGAGAAGAAAGAAAAGACAATGAATGTCCCCTTTTAAAACAAAGAAATAAAAAATTCATCTAAAAATGACAGTCAACACTAATGATTATGCTATGCATTTTGGATTAAGCAGCTTGATCTTTTCATCCAAACTTTCTACCCATTGTTGTTGAGTTAATGGCCTTGAAACTGAGTTGCTTTCTTAGGTCAATTGCATTTAAGACCCCATTCGGCTAGTGGTACCTTGAAGGGTTTTCGCCAACAAACTTCTTTCATTTTCTCTCGGCTCACTATCGCCTTATGGTGCCCGTGAGGGTTTTCACCAATAAGACCCTCTCATTTTTATTTCTCTCAACTTACCATCTCCTTATGGTGCCCGTAAAGGTTTTCACCAATAAGACTCTCTCATTTTTATTTCTCTCTTGATTTCCTATGCTGAGGAAGACAAATAGTTCTCAAATGCATCATCATATCCCTTGCAAGCTCAGCCTTAACATCCTCAAAGATTGATCTAAAGGTTTTTATTTGGTTGTAACTTGGCTTTTGGATAAGGTTAGAAAGAAAGGATGGCATGGGGCCCAAACAACACTTGAAGTGGGGTAAGACTTACAACTTTTGGAATCGACTCAAACAATGAGGATTAACTCATGCCCCAGTTTCTTTTAACTGGGTGACTCTAAATTGTTTATTTGGTTGGACCGAACCTTTAGTAGGGCAGTCTACGTATCTCACCCCCGAGAGAGGAGAATCAGGTCATGCGTAGTTCTGGCAGCTTGTTCCGTTGCTTGATTCTGATTTCTTTGTTTTTCTCTTTTATTGCCTTTTTTTTTCTGACTTTATTTTTCTTGACATTCTTCCCTTTTCTTTCTTTTTGGACACTTTTTTTTCTGACACTATTTTTTGCTCGACACTTTTCTTTTGAGCTTTGCTGACTCTATCTTGATTCCAAAAGAGGTCTATAAAATAAAATAACACTAAGGCTCAAATGGGGTACACAAAGGATGACACAATATATGGATAGCACAATGAAATGTCTTTGTCATATCAATCCTTGAAGATGCTAGTACATAGCATGCAATGTGAAAGTACACAATCAATATCACTTATGACATGTTTTACAACACTAACTTGCCCCGAGCATATGTGTCACCTCTTTTTTTATACTTGTTGAACATACAACTCCACTTTTGTTGTACATCCCTCACATTGAATGACTCATGCTTTCGTGGAGTTGATTTTTGTTCTGTTTCTCGGGAGCACACTTCCACTATTTGACCTAATTGAGCTTTGTTTTTCAATTGATGACCAAGTTATTCTTGTGATTCTCAAAATAATTGCTTTAATTTTGAAAGAAGGCTTCAACATGGTCACCAAATGTGTCAACACTCTATCAATTTTTCTCAGATGCTTTTTCTAACCTTAGCCCTCTGATTCCATATTTCATGGTTAAATTGGACTTTAAGATCTGGTTGAAAATTCAACAAGCATATCATATCACTAGAGTCAACATAAAATGTACTGTATAAAGAAAACAAACAAATAACACATATTTAAAACACAAAGGAAAAGGGAAAATTCATTTAGTTGAAATAAAAGATAGAAGGGTTTGAACATAAACGACAAAAGGACAAAACAAGATAGATCCCGAACTATAACCCTCAAATAATTCGAAAAATAGAAAAGAAAACAAAACAAACTACCAGACCTCTTCCTAGTAGGGAGAGGGGTGGCTTCTCAATTGCTCAGCCTGACAACTTAGCCACTGGTTTGCATATCAACATGACTAGAGCTTCCCTCACAGTCAATTTTCTGCACCATAATTGATCCATCTTGAATCATCTTTTCAATTTCTCTTTTCAAAGCACAACAATCTTCAATATTGTGACCCTGAACATCAGAATGATATGAACATCATACATTAGGATCAAAACTTCTTGAATGTGGGTCAGGAGTATACCCAAGGAAAGGAGTGATCATGCCCTACTGTACCAATCTCTGGAATAAACTGGCATATGATTCCCCAATAGGAGTGAAATTATCTTTTTCCTTCCTCCTCTTTGCGAACTCTGGTCTCGAATGAAATTTGGATTTAGAGGTCCCTTAGTAAATTTATGGGGGTCATGGACGATGTTGAGGGACAGGTGCATGCCATTGTAGATAAGAAGATAGATGAGCATACAATTGTGCATTGTTCAAAGGATATTGAGGAAGTGGAATGGGATTTCTTGGATTTTGGGGAAAGAAACCTTATTGCAAGTGGTTATGTGGATCTAATATGTAAGATCAGGATTGAGGCTGACAGTATTGGTGGGTTGGATCTCTCAAACTCGGCTTTGGCCCTGGCATGACAATAGGTGCATTTTTTTTCTTCTTTCCTTCAGTTTTCCTTGGTTGATTGCAATGTCGTCCCAAATGTTTCACAGAATTCTTTTGTCCATCAGGCTCCCCAAATTTTAATGTCTCAAAGCTGGGAGGAAGGTTAACGCTTGAAGACATGTCCCAGTTTTTATATGAAACATCTTCATAGCCCATAAGTCCAGGGGAATTTTTCATATCATTTTCTACACTCTTCAATTTCCCAACCATTTTCTCTGGCTCTTTTGGCATGCTAGGATTCTTAGTAAGAAAATTTGGCAGTCCACTTAACTTAACTGTAGGCTCAAGAGTATACCAATGATCATCAACAGTATTGAACGTGGATTCACTAGTGGACTGGGGAAGCACAATCGTTAGATTTATAGACTAAGTGGAAGCCTTAGTAGAAGGTTGAGCAACAAAAACACAGACGGTATGTGGTTTTGTGAATGCGGTAGACTTATACTGAGGAGATAAAGAAAGAGTGGTGGAAGTGTTGAGGTGCATTTGACGTGGAATAGATTCTGAGGCATGCTGTGGTGCATAAACAACAGTAGGAAACTGACTTTGCGATTTTGATGGAAGACTCAAGGTATTTGCAGGATCAAAAGTAGGGAACGAAAGTAGAGGCAGCCCACTGGCCCAAGCTCGGTATATTTCCATCATTTGTTGTCTCACTCTCAAATTCTTTTCCTTTAAACTCTCAATTTCCTGACTCTTTGTTTCATCCCTGGTACAACTCTCTATATCCTTGTTGGACACAACTAAACCTTCCTTGGATTTGGTGTGATATGGAGGACCAGCCAGGAAACCACAAACCAACCACCTTAAACTAATTGAACAAGAGGCAACAAATATGTTAGAGTTCAATATTTTTTCAAAACCTCTTTTTTTTTCTTTTTTTCTTAGAAAGATCATCGAACCACAGAAGGGCGCCTACGTATCTCACCCCCAAGAGAGGAGAATCAGGTGTGCGTAGTTCGGAAAGTCTTGCCAAAATGGCCAAATTAAACTATTTTTTCTTTTTTCCTTTTTCTTGAAACTTTAAGAAGAAAAGAAAATAACAATTTGTCAAAAGAATTGACGAAAATCTTTTTGTATTTTTCAGGTTTAAATTCCCTATACAAAATGAAACCTATGACAACCAAAGAAAAATCTCTTTTTGAATTTTTCGATTCTAAATTTCATATGAAAATGAAACTTGAAACTATTAAAGGAAAATCTTTTTGTGGTTTTCTTTTCGAAGATGTATATGACACACCTACTCTAAATGAAGAGTGAAGAAAATCTTTGGATTTTTTTTCATATTCCTATGCAAAATAAAACTTATGACTACCAAAGAAAATCTTTTTGGGTTTTTAATTTCGAATTTCATATGAAAAATAAAAATTAAAACTATTAAAGAATTTTTTTTTTGCAGTTTTCTTTTAAAGAAACATATGAAACACCTACTCTAATAAAGAGTGAGGAAAATCTTTTTGGATTTTTGAAATAAGATCAACCAAAAATAAAACCTACGACTATTAAGGATTTTTTTTGTATTTTTATTTTCAAGACATGTATGAAACACCTACTCTAGATGAAAAGTGAAGAAAATCTTTTTTGGATTTTTTAAATAAGATCTCCGAACCTATAATAGGCTGCCTACGTATCTCACTCCCGAGAGAGGAGAATCAGGGGTGCGTAGTTCGTCCAATTTGGACAATTAAGGATTCACTGACAGATTGACACTAACTTAAGAGACACGACCAAAGAAAGACGAATAAAATCTTTTTGGGGTTTTCAATTGAGACTTCACATAAAACTGACACCAACAACTAAGAAAGAAAAATCCTTTTGACATTTTTGTTATAAGAAATATACAAAACTTCTACCAACTTTTTTCATTTTTCTTTTATAAAAGCTCCTGTAAAAAAAATCATTTTGGAATTTTTGAATTATGAATGCATGGTAAAGGAGTAAAGGAAGATTTTTTTGATGTCTTTAAGAAAATGAGTGCGAAAGGTAAAAAATCTTTTTGAATTTTTGAATTGTGAAAAACAAAAGTCATAAAGAACTCTAAAAATAAACTACAAAACTCTTTTTTTTTATTCACCTTTTTTTTTTCAACACTTTCTTGTCTACACACTTTACTTCTAACACATGCTTTCCCCAAATCGGTCCGTCAAATGACCACATTACCTTCAGAGATGCAATATTTAACACGTAGGGATGCTTTAGAGGTGAGTTTCCTACAAAGGTCTGTGTGGGTACCTCTAGGTCTCAATATGATGCACATAAAAATAACCTAAAGGCTGACCTACATTGTGGTTTACTATCAAGGCCGTTCGGGGGAGCATATGATCGATAGTGGCTGCTTTACTTTCCACCTACTTCATATATCCAATGGCTCACCCCCTAAAATATAGGTGACTCAACTAGAGTTCGTGCGCACGATGTGCGCTCCGAGACTTGTTGCGAAAAGAATGACTCGGGTTATGCACATGATGTCAGATATAAAAGTGGTAACACATAGGATAAATACTGTAAACAAAGAGCACGAAAATGCACAAAAGTGAAAATACAAACAAAAATCACAAACAATGCTTATACACTCGTCATGCCAAACAAAGCCGATACGACTCCAAAAAAAGCTCGAATTCTGAAATTGTCTCCAGCAGAGTCGCCAAAGCTGTCACACCCCTTTTTAACCAAAAAAGATTGATTTTATCGTTTCGAAAGGGTTCTTATTATTAAAGTGACAAAATGAACGTTGTTTAGAAAAAAAGATTATTTACAATTTTAATCAAAGTCACCACTTGGCATAAGCCGGTGTGCCAAGTCACCTTTGGAAAATCCTTTTCAAAATTGTTTTTGACTCTTTTAAACTGATCCGCGAATAAAGATTCCGACTAAGGAATTTTGTTTATCGAGGGGAAGGTGTTAGGCACCCCTCGATCCCGTGGTTTGACCACGGTCGCTTGATGAAGCGTATCGGCTAATTTTGGCATTACGGATGTATAAATCATACAAAACACATTAAAAAAAATCAATCAAACAAACCAAACATTAGAATCCAAAAATATAGCGTACAATCCAATTATACAGACCCAAAACATAAAAAATTGTAATACCCTGGGAAATTTTTCATTGAAATTTTATGCGTAAACGTGTTGGGTTCTATCTTCTAGAATGAATTATAAATTTTTCGTGTGGAATGTCTTAGATTGTGACCCACCATTGCGTAGAGTATCGAATAATATTTCCAACGATATGTGGATCATCCAAAACGGACACTCGAGCGACGAGTTATGAACATTCCGATAGAACCGTGAATAGTAGTGAACAGTAAAACGTGTAGGAAAAAGTACTGAGGCCTGGCATATTTTTGCTCCAATTTTAAACGATCATAACTCTTTGTACATAGTGATCTGGGTAATCTACTATATATCAACGGAAATATCTGTGATTCCTCTTTCCGATGAAATTAGTTTTATCCAATTTTTCTATCAGAGAAAAACGTTATGGTCGATCTACTTCAGCTTATCAAAAGTGAATTTTTGGGTCAAATTTAAACAATCATAACTCCTCGTACACAATGATCTGGGTGAGATAATATATATCAACGGAAATATATGAGAGTCCTCTTTCTAATGAAATTAGTTTCATCCAATTTGGATATCGGAGTAAAACGTTATGGTTGATCTACTTCAGACTATCAAAACAGTCCACCAAAGGATAGATTCGAGAATTATTTAATTTTTAGGGGCGTTTTGGTCATTCCCCCTCACCCAAAATCCATCCAAACCCTATATTAAAGCCTATTAGAAGCATTATATGTTATATTTCATCAAATTCCCTCAAAAAGAAAACCTTAAGATCCTACATCCAACTTCAAGAACCTCCAAAGTTCACCATTAATTCTGCAAATTTATTCAAGATTCCAAGTTCCTAGTTCAAGAACTCCAAGAACCATCATTCAAAGGCACGATTAATATCTAAAAAACGAGTATCGATCAAAATTTCATCATTCAAGGTATGTGGGGTTTTTCAACAAGAACTCTCTTTTGTTCTTGTACCCAAAAGTAATTTTCTTTACAAAGACCTGATTTTTATTTGATTTTTATGAATTTGAAGAATAAACCCATATCTTATGATGATTATTATGAAATCTTGATGTTTATGATTTTGAAAGATGAATTTACATGTGTGGTGATATAAAGCATGAATCTTAAACGATATTTATCATGATTTTGATATTTGGGTCGTGAATCCCCATTGGAAATTGTGTTTTTTTGAAAAAGTGTCTGTTATAAGCATGTTGATGTTGAATATTTGAGATATTTTGAATGATTTGACCTTTTAGTCTTAATGGAGTTGTTTTGAACTCGAGTGTGAAAGAAATCCACAACGTGGTTAATTTTGATAGATGGGAAGCATGATGTCTCCCGATGTATATTTATATATTACTGAAATTATTTTGTTGTGGATTGTCTTTGAAATGATCTGAGCTAAGTCCGGGAGAAATCTTTAGCATCGAGTGGGAGGTATAAAGCGACCTTACTTCCCTAGAACTACGTGCCCCCGTAGGAGTGAGCCTGAGGCTGATTTATATAGTGATCACTAGTTTGTGTGGATTTGATATCGATATTCCTAATCTGATGGCAAGGATAAGACGGCTCTCCCCAACGTGGTTTGTACGTTGGACTCCATGTAGCTCACATGGTTTATGTCGGTTATAGGATCTCCCAGTGTGTGTGTGTTTCCTTGTGTCTATGGTGAATAGTGAAGTGATTTGAAAGTGAAATTGTGAAAGTTATTCTTTCAACAGATTTAAATGATATTTACATTATGATAATTGATATTCTTGATGAAATGAAAGTGATTGAGAAATTATATGATGACTCACATGTGTTATTATACTTATTTCATCCTTTCATGATTATGATGATTTTTTTCGGGCTATGTGAGTCTTTCATACATCCTGCATATTTCTTATAAATATTTATGATGATGATGTTTATACAACCCTATATACTCGGTTCCTTTTCATGGTACTGACCCACATCTTCAGATGTGGGCTGCATTTTCTCGGAATGTAGGTTCAGGTGCTCAGTTCCAGGTTTGACAGTGATTCTTCGGGCACACTGTTCTACATCCTCTGTTGTGGTGAGTCCTCATGTTCCGAGGACGTGATGTCTGATGTTGGTTTCACAGAATTGTTTACATTTGATAACTGAGTATGAGTCAGTTGGGGCATCTCTCAATGGCTCGCTGGTTTTATTGATTTTCTTAGAGGCTTGTCAGACTAGTATAGATGTTGGGAGTTGACTAATAAGTCGTATTTTGTTATCTTTCTGAAATTCTTTTATTCTTGGATGATGATTACTCTGTTGATATTTGAGGGTTATTTATGGGAACCCCGTTGATTTGTCTTGATTTGAATGAAAATGGCTCAAAGGATTAGCTTGGGGCTACTCGTAGCCTCAAGCACCGTGTGATGCTTCGGGACCCATTTTTTGGGGCATTACAAACTTGGTATCAGAGCCTAAGGTTTTAAGGTGTCCTAGGGAGTTTGACAAGCCGCGTTAAGTAGAGTCTTGATCATTGGTGTGTAGCGCGCCATATTTATGAGTAAAAGGCTACAAGACGTTTTAGGAAAAAGTATAATTCTTTCTTTTAGAAGTCTATCGTGCTTAAAGTGTCTCTCTCTGCTATTGATTCGTTCTTAAAGTGTCTCTCTTAGAGGCTTTCAAACAGTTAGACGGTCTTTTAGTTTTCAGTTATTATCAGTTGTTTCAGACAGAAAATCTAGTTTTTAGTGTTTATTAGATATTCCAGATATGTTGTTTTATGTATTTTAGTATTTTAAATTGATAGTACCTTTTTATTTTATCTTCTGCACATATTATATTACTATTATATTATTCAGTGCTCACAGCAGGTACTAGATTATGAGTTAGCTTGGGGTCGCATGCGACCTTAAGCACCGTGTCGCGACTAGGGGTAGCCTCGGGTCGTGTCAAAACTTAGTATCAAATCCAAGTTTTAAAGTGTCCTAGGGTATCTGAAAGATATGTTGAGTAGAGTCTTATGCATAGGTGTGAAGCGCACCATACTTATCGACAAGAGGCTACGAGACATTTTTAGAAAAGTTGCCCTTCCTTCAGCGTTCATGTCATGCGAAAAAGCATAAGCTCTATTGAATTCCTCTTTCTAACTCATCCTTCATTTTGTTTATAGATAATTCCTCCCAGAAGAAATAATAGAAGAAGGAATGGGCATCAGCCCGCACCACCACCTGTTCAGAAAGATCCCCTGAACGATCATGTTTCACATATTGAGTTCAGGGCTGCTTTCACAGTTTTAGCCCATTCAGTAGCTGCTCAGAACAACCAGTAGGCTGTTGCTCTAGCCAATGTAGTGTTAAATACAGCTACATCTAGGATTTGAGACTTCACTCGAATGAATCCCCCTATATTTTTTGGATCCAAGTCTGAGGAGGATCTAGAGGAATTTCTGGATAAAGTGCAAAAGGTGATAGACATCATGGGTGTCACTTTGAATAAGATTGCATAGTTGGTTACATATCAATTAAAAGGAGTAGCTCACACCTGGTTTAAGTAGTGGAAGGAAGACAGGGGTATAGAAGTAGAGCCTATGAAGTGGGAGGAGTTTTCCATGGTTTTCCTAGATAGGTTCTTCCCACTAGAGTTGAGGGAAACTAAAGTTCAGGAGTTCATAAACTTGAAGTAGGGTAGTATGAGCGTGAAGGATTAGTTTCTCAAGTATACTCAGTTGGTGAGGTATGCTCATACTATGGTGGCCGACAATAGGTCCAAAATGAGTAAGTTCATATTTGGTGTATCTGATAGTGTAGTTAAGGAGTGTAGAAACGCCATGTTGATTAAGTAGATAGACCTATCTAGACTGATGGTTCATGCTTAGCAGATTGAGAAACAGAAGATCAAAGATAAGGAAATAGAGAATAAGAGGGCCAGAATAGGTAGTTTCAACTTTTCTCAGCTAAGATCGAATGGCGATAATTGTTCTCAATTCTGCCAAAAATTTTCAACCCCATCTCTATCTTCAGCTAGTATACCAGTGTTTAAGTTCAGACAGGATATTTGGGATAGAGTGCCAGGATCTAAGTCCCAGGGCAGTGTAGGCAGTGGTCATACCAATCCGCTGTGCAGAAAGTATGGTAAGAATCATTAGGGTGAGTGTAAAGTTGGTAGTGATAGGTGTTTTGAGTGTGGCAAGTCATGCCACAATGTAAGGGACTACCCAGTAAGCCTGTGGAGGGGTATAAATGAATGCCAGCTGGGCCATACTAATTCTTCAGTAGCACCAGCAGGTTACCCGACTCAATAGGTTGCCACATCTAGTTCCACTAGTGGGCAATACCAGAATAGGTTGTACACTCTCCAAACTCGACATGATTAAGAAAGTTCTAAGGATGTGGTTACGGGTATGTTACAAGTCTTCTATCTTTATGTTTATGCACTGCTAAACTGTGATGCCCCGGAAAAAAATTTTCCGTTAAGATCTCGGATGAAAATGTGTTGAATTCTGTTCTTTATCGTGATTAATAATTTTTCTATGTGGAATTTTTGGATATGAAACCCGTCATCGCGTAGAGTATTAAATAATCTTTTCAACGATATGTGGATCATCCAAAACGGACACTCGAGCGATGAGTTATGATCATTCCAATCTAACTATGAATAGTGGTGAACAGTAAATATGCAGGAAAAAAATACTGAGGCCAGGCGAATTTTAGGGGCAACTTCAAACGATCATAACTACTTGTACATAATTATCTGGGTGAGATACAATATATCTACAAAAAGCTCTGAAAGTCCTCTTTCCAAAGAAATTAGTTTCATCCAATTTGGCCATCGGAGCAAAAAGTTATGGTCGATCTACTTCAGCCTATAAAAATAGTCCATCAAAGGATAGATTTGACATTATTTGATTTTTAAGGGTATTTTGGTCATTCCCACTCCAATCCATCCGGGTAAACCATGGATTTAAGTCCATTAAGAGCATTCAATAGCTCATTTTTCTCTAAAAAATCCTAAGGCTCAAACCCCAACCCTACTACTCCAAATTTCATCCTTCTATGTCTCTAGATTGAACCGTAGAAATTTCAAATTGATTTGGGATTTGAGTTGATCATGTTAAGGTCTTCGAGAAGTACCCTTTATTTTCATGAATAAAGTTTCGGAGTCGGAAGTTCATATTCATCTTCCATTTTTAGGTATGTGGGGCTTTGAACAAGATTATCCTTTCGATCTTGTGCCCGGTATTTTTGTTGAATTACATTGACATGAGATTTTACATGTTTTACCATGAATTGGAAATATGGTTTTATATCTTATATTATTGTTCATGAGCTATGAGATTATGTCATCCGATATATGTATGATGTTGAGATGGAATTATGTCCAAAAAGTATTTGATTATGAGAGTATGATGATTTAATTTGTTAAGCCTTGGTTTATACTATCATTCCACTATTTCCTTATTATGAATTTATAATTGATATTGGAAATTCTATATCCCTACTATGGGTTGATGTCTCAAGTACCTTTAAATGAGAGTTGGATGGCAAATTGAGAAATGTTGATATTGAAGTTGCAATGAGTCTTGGTATTTTCCGGATGGTTTTGATGAGTTAAATTGTTGAAAATATTATGTATTGAGTCTTCATATCCTTTTCCAAATGTCGAGTCGGTTATGGTTCAATGCATTGATACCTTGTTGATGTTGAGGAAGATTAAAATGTTTTGAGCTAAAATGTGTTGAGTTAGGAATCCACAAATTGATATGATTTGATAAATGAGAAAGATATTTGATTTGGTCTTTATGATAGACCCTTGTGATGTTGTGGTGTATTTCCTAACATGTTCTGATCTTGTCGGGGAGTAGTACTTAGCCCTGAGAGGGAAATTTGGTATTTCCCCAAACCTATGTGCCACCGTAGAGTTGTTTGATGATGATATTATTGGCCAGAGAGCCCGATTGTGATTATTGCAGTTTTAAGGTCATACTCCCTGGCAAAGAGTATGACACTCCCGCCAATGGGGGTTTCAAACGTTTGTATTCCACGTAGCTCACGTGGGGTTGTCGGTTATAGGAAACTCCCCTATCCATAAGAGTCATGTTTATTGAAATACCAAGTCATTCCGAGTTTTGATGTGGTAAGTCAAGTTTCCTATGATGATCTATAATGATTTATGAGTTTTTTCTCCTACATTTCCTATTTAAGATGTTATGAGTTGCATGATTCAATGTAACTCAAGCCAGGTGTGTCATTATGGTCCGTATGTACGTTTTTACGAAATTTATGATATTATTTATATTTTTCATGCGCCCCCACATACTCAGTATGTATCTTGTGCTGCCCCACATATTTCTCTATGGGCTACATTCTTACCATGATGTAGGTTCAGGTACTGAGCCGCATCCGCGACAGTGATATCCGAGTGCCGCATATACGTTCTTTCAGTGGTGAGTCCTCATTGTTCGAGGACCAAGTTGCTAGTTTTGGTGCTGTTGTTTTGTGATCTCTTTGGTCTATTGAGTTAGTTGGGGGTTGGTACCAATGGTTCGTTGATTTTGCTTTCTAGTGGCTATGTTAGACTAGTGTATTGTTTGGTTGGTTTGTGTATAGACATTCCATATATGTACATTCTAACGATATTCTGTGCCATGTTTGATGTGATATGATATGTACTTATATATATATCCTTAGCGTAGTGTGTATGTTGTTGTGTTGGAACCCAAGGGTAGTGTTTTGTCTTAAAGGGTTAGCTTGAGGCTACGTGTAGCCTTGGGCACTGTGTGGCATCTCGGGATGATATTTTAGGGCATTTCAAACTTGGTATCAGAGCCTAAGGTTTTGAAGAGTCCTAGGAAGTCTGACAAGCTGCGTTACGTAGAGTCTTGAACATCGGTGTGTAGCGCGCCACACCTATGATCAAGAGGCTGCGGGGTGTTATAGAAAAAGTCATTTCTTTCTTTCTACAAGAGTCTATCATGCTTACAACTATTTCGTTCTGCTATTAATTCGTGCGTTCTTACGACAGAAAATGCCTTCACGTCGAGCTCACGAAAATAACAACTAACCTCAACCCATTGATCCGGTACATGAGACGGTATCCCATGCCGAATTTCGAGCAACTTTTCAGACGCTAGCCCAGGAAGTTACTGCCAATACTCAGGCCAACGCTCCACCTCCATAGGAAAATAATTCAGCAACAGCATGAATTCGTGATTTTATGCGGATGAATCCGCCAGAGTTTCATGGGTCGAGAGCAGGTGAGGACCCGCGATGTATGTTGATGAAATGAAGAAAATTACAAAGATTATGCACATGACCGAGGAAGAAAGTGTGGAGATGGCTTTTTATCGGTTGAAGGATGTTTCCTATGACTGGGTGCAGATGTGGAATAAGGGTAGAGAGGAAGATACCGCTCCGGTGACTTGGCTATTATTCCGAGATGCTTTCTTGGATAGATTCTTTCCTCTTAAGTTATGGGAAGCTAAGATAGAGGAGTTTATGAATTTAAGACAAGGCTCCATGTTGGTTAAGGAGTATTTTCTTAAGTTTAATCAGCTATCGAAGTATGCTCCTAATATGATGGCTGACTTGAGGACTAGTATGAGCAAGTTTTGGGGTGTCGAGTTATGTGGTGAAAGAATGTAGATCTGCTATGATCAACAGGGAGATTGATCTTCCTAGGTTAATGATTCACGCCCAACATATTGAGTCAAATAACATAAAGGAAAGAGAAAGAGTAAGCGGGATTAAGAGAGTCAGATCGGAGCAACAGGGGTCTGGTCATACTAGATTCTCTGGAGGGAGTCGCCCTCAGTTTTAGAGACGTCCATTTATACATGCGCCTTCCTCAGCTAGAGCTCCCGTATATTGGGGCAGACAGGAGCTTAGGAATAGGTCGGTACCTTCCAGGTCTCAGGAAAGTGTAAGCAACCGGCCTCATCCTCCTTCGTGTGCTAAGTGTGGTAAAGACTATTTTGGGGAGTGTTATATGGGGCAGCGGGGCTGTTTTGTTTGTGGAAAGTTGGGCCACATATTAGAGACTACCCGTATGCCAGACAGCGGAGTCATGATGCCCGTCCCCAGAGTCAGGCTACCAATGTCCCGCCTCCTGCAGCCCGTCCAGTTTCTCCTTAGGGTGCTTCATCTAGTACTGCTGGCGGTCAATGCTAGAATCATTTCTATGCTATACCACCTCATCAGGAGCAGGAGGACTCTCCCGATGTTGTCACTGGTATGCTCTATATTTTTTATTTTGATGTCTATGTGTTGATGGACCCCAGTTTGAGTTTTTCTTATGTGACACCTCTGGTTGCTATAAATTTTGAAATGGATCCTGAACTAATTTCTGATCCTATTTTGGTTTCTACTTCGGTAGGAGAGTCTGTCATTACTAAGCGGGTGTATAAGAGATGTCCCATTACTATCTTTCATCAGGTTATGTATGCTGATTTGATTGAGCTAGATATGGTTGACTTTGATATCATTTTGGGTATGGATTGGCTTCACTCATGCTATGTGTCTATTGATTGTCGTGCCCGTGTGGTCAAGTTTTAGTTTCCTGATGAACCTATCCTCGAATGGTCCGGGAGTTCAGTGATTCCTAAGGGTTGTTTCATATCCTATCTCAAAGCTAGGAAGTTGATTTCCAAGGGTTGCATCCACTATTTGGTTCGGGTTAAAGACACTAAGTCTGAAACCCCGACCATTCAGTCAATTAATATTATTAATGAGTTTCTTGATATCTTTCTGGAAGATCTCCCTGGAGTACCTCTTGCTAGAGAGATAGAGTTCGGGATTGACCTTCCTCCCGATACTCAGCCTATTTCCATTCCTCCGTATCACATGGATCCCACGAAACTTAAAGAGTTGAAGGAGAAATTGAAAGATCTTTTAAAAAAAAGCTTTATCAAACCTAGTGTGTCCCCGTGGGGTGCACCTGTCCTGTTTGTGCATAAGAAAGATGGTTCCTTGCAGATGTGTATTGATTACCGGCAGCTTAATAGGGTTACTATCAAGAATAAATATCCGCTTCCTCGAATTGATGATTTATTTGATCAATTGCAAGGTGCGAGCTACTTTTCAAAGATAGACCTCAGATCCGGTTATCACCAACTTAAGGTTAGGGAATGTGATATCCCCAAGATGGCCTTCCGAACCCGTTACGGTCATTTTGAATTTCTAGTGATGTCTTTTGGGTTAACTAATGCTCCAGTGGCTTTCATGGATCTTATGAACCGTGTATTTTGGCCATATCTGGATTTATTTGTAATAGTGTTCCTTGATGATATTCTTATTTACTCCCGAAGTGAGGGTGATCATGCGGATCATCTCTGAATCGTGTTGGAAACTCTTCGAACTCATCGGTTGTATGCTAAGTTCAGTAAGTATGAGTTCTGGCTGAACTCTGTAGGCTTCTTGGGTCATGTTGTTTCTTCCGAAGGTATTAGAGTTGATCCTAAAAAAATAGAGGCTATAAAGAGTTGGCCTAGACCTATTTCTCCTTCTGATATCTGAAGTTTCTTGGGTCTAGCTGATTATTATTATCATTTTGTTGAAGGGTTTTCATCTATTGCGTCTCCTATGACCCGTTTGACCCAAAAGAAAGTGAAGTTCTTGTGGTCCAAATCTTGCGAGAAGAGTTTTCAGGAGTTGAAGACTCGACTCACTTCAGCCCCTGTGTTGACTTTGCCTGGCGGTGTTGATGGTTTTATGGTGTATTGCGATGCTTCCAGAGTCAGTTTGGGTTGTGTATTGATGCAAAAGGGCAAGGTTATAGCTTATGCTTCCAGGCAGCTTAAGCCTCACGAGAAGAATTATCCTACCCATGACCTTGAATTAGCTTCCGTAGTTTTTGCTTTGAAAATCTGGAGACATTATTGTATGGTGTCCATGTCGACATCTTCATAGACCATAAGAGCTTGCAGTATGTATTCACCCAAAAGGAGTTGAATCTTAGGCAGGGACGATGGTTAGAACTGTTGAAAGATTATGATATAAATATGTTATATCATCCGGGCAAGGCCAATGTAGTAGCAGATGCCCTTAGTTGGAAGTCCATGGATAGCGTAGCATATGTGGAGATTGGTAAGAAGGAGTTGGCCCGTGAGGTACATCGTTTGGCTAGATTGGGGGTTAGGTTGTTTGGTGATGCTGAGGGTAGTATAGGAGTGCAAAGCGGTTCCGAATCCTCTTTAGTTTCAGAAGTGAAGGAGAAGCAAGACAGGGATCCTACCATGGTCAGGTTAATAGAGTCAGTTAAAGACCAAAAGGTGGAGGTTTTCTCCCAAGGGGGAGATGGCGTTTTGAGACTCCGAGAAAGATTATGTGTTCCTGATGTTGATAACTTGAAGCAGAGGATTATGGCGGAAGCGCATGGTACGCGATACTTCATCCATCTTGGTTCTACCAAAATGTACCATGATTTGCGGGAAATCTATTGGTGGAACAGAATGAAGAGGAACATAGAAGAATTTATGACGAAGTGTTCCACGTGTCAACAGGTTAAAATAGAGCATCAAAGGCCCAGTGGCATGATGCAAGAGTTTAGCATTCCTACTTGGAAGTGGGAAGAAGTGAATATGGACTTCATAGTTGGTTTGCCTCCTTCTCGTCACCATCATGATTCAATTTGGGTTATCGTAGATCGGCTAACGAAATCAGCTCATTTCTTGCCTGTGCATTCATCGTATATAGCTGAAGATTATGCTAGAATATATATTCGGGAACTCGTCAGACTTCATGGAATCCCTTTGGCTATTATTTCTGACAGAGGTACTCAGTTTACCTCTCAGTTTTGAAAATCTTTCCAGAAGGGTCTCGGTATCTAAATTCGTTTAAGTTCTGCTTTCCATCCGTAAATAGATGGTCAGGCCGAGCGGACCATTCAGAATTTAGAAGATACGTTGAGGGCTTGTGTGCTTGATTTTAAAGGTAGTTGGGATGAGCACTTAGCATTAATCAAGTTTGCTTACAATAACAATTTTCATGCTAATATTGGAATGGCCCCATTTGAAGCTTTGTATGGTAGAAGGTATATATCACCCATTGGTTGGTTTGAAGTTGGTGAGGTTGCCGAGACTGGACCGGATGAGGTGTTCGAGGCCATGGAGAAGGTTAAGTTAATTTGGGAAAGGTTAAAAACCGCCCAAAGTCATCAAAAATCATACACAGATGTAAGGAGGAAAGACCTTGAATTTGATGTTTGTGATTTAGTGTACTTGAAAGTTTCACCCATGAAAGGGGTGAAGAGATTTGGGAAGAAAGGGAAACTAAGTTCTCGTTACATTGGTCCTTATAAGATTGTGGATCGCATTGGGAAGGTAGCGTTTAAGTTTGAATTGCCTGCGGAGTTATCTAACGTCCATCCGATTTTCCATGTTTCTATGCTTAAGAAGTCTATTGGTGATTCTGTTGTGATTGATCGGGTATTTAAGATAGTCTTTCATATGAAGAGATTCCGGTTGAGGTTTTTGACTTTCAAGTTCGTAGGCTAAGAAACAAGGAAGTTCCTTTGGTTAAAGTGCTTTGGCGAAATCAATCCTTGGAGAGTGCTACTTGGGAAGCCGAAGTGGATATGCGTGCCAAATATCCCCACCTCTTTCCTATGAATCCTGAGCATGTCAGAGGTATCGTTCTCTTTTGATTTAATCCTTATTGCTATGATTATCTTGGCTTGTGTGTTTTCTACGATATCTAAAAAAATCTAGAATGGAGTATATGCTTGGGCAAGATGATTTTTCTCTATAAACTCATTTTCATAGTATTCTTGACCTACCTATCAACATTCGAAGATGAATGTTTCCAAGGGGGAGATGATGTGATGCCCCAAAATTTTTTTTCCATTAAGATCTCGAATGAAAATGTGTTGAATTCTGTTCTTTATCGTGATTAATAATTTTTTTGTGTGGAATTTCTAGATATGCAACCTGTCATCGCATAGAGCATCGAATAAGCTTTCCAATGATATGTGGATCATCCAAAACGGACACTCGAGCAATGAGTTATGATCTTTCCGATCTAACCGTGAATAGTGGTGAACAGTAAATGTGCAGGAAAAAAATACTGAGGCCAGGCGAATTTTAGGATCAACTTTAAATGATCATAACTACTTGTACATAATTATCTGGGTGAGATACTATATATCAACAGAAAGCTCTGAAAGTCCTCTTTCTAATGAAATAGGCTTCATCCAATTTGACCATCGGAGCAAAAGGTTATGGTCGATCTACTTCAGCCTATCAAAATAGTCCACCAAAGGACAGATTTGACATTATTTGATTTTTAACGGTATTTTTGTCATTCCCACTCCAATCCATCCGGGTAAACCATGTATTTAAGTATATTAAGAGCATTCAATAGCTCATTTTTCTCCAAAATTTCCTAAGTCTCAAACCCCAACCCTACTACTCCAAATTTCATCCTTCTATGTCTCTAGATTGAACCGTAGAAATTTCAAATTGATTTGAGATTCGAGTTGATCATGTTAAGGGCTTCGAGAAGCACCCTTTATTTTCGTGAATAAAGTTCCGGAGTCGGAAGTTCATATTCACCTTCCATTTTTAGGTATGTGGGACTTTGAACAAGATTATCCTTTCGATCTTGTGCCCGGTATTTTTGTTGAATTACATTGACATGAGATTTTACATGTTTTACCATGAATTGGAAATATGGTTTTATATCTTATATTATTGTCCATGAGCTATGGGATTATGTCATCCGATATGTGTATGATGTTGAGATGGAATTATGTCCAAAAAGTATTTGATTATGAGAGTATGATGATTTAATTTGTTAAGCCTTGATTTATACTATCATTCCACTATTTTCTTATTATGAATTTATAATTGATATTGGAAATTCTATATCCCTACTATGGGTTGATGTCTCAAGTACCTTTAAATGAGAGTTGGATGGCAAATTGAGAAATGTTGATATTGCAGTTGTAATGAGTCTTGGTATTTTCCGGATGGTTTTGATGAGTTAAATTGTTGAAAATATTATGTATTGAGTCTTCATATCCTTGTCCAAATGTCGAGTCGGTTATGGTTCAATGCATTGATACCTTGTTGATGTTGAGGAAGATTAAAATGTTTTGAGCTAAAATGTGTTGAGTTAGGAATCCACAAATTGATATGATTTGATAAATGAGAAAGATATTTGATTTGGTCTTTATGATAGACCCTTGTGATGTTGTGGTGGATTTCCTAACGCGTTCTGAGCTTGTCGGGGAGTAGTACTTAGCACCGAGAGGGAAATTTGGTATTTCCCCAAACTTATGTGCCACCGTAGGGTTGTTTGATGATGATATTATTGGCCAGAGAGCCCGATTGTGATTATTGCAGTTTTAAGGTCATACTCCCTGGCAAAGAGTATGACGCTCCCTCCAATGGGGGTTTCAAATATTGGTATTCCACGTAGCTCATGTGGGGTTGTCGGTTATGGGAAACTCTCCTGTCCATAAGAGTCATGTTTATTGAAATACCGAGTCACTCCGAGTTTTGATGTGGTATGTTAAATTACCTATGATGATCTATAATGATTTATGAGGTTTTTCTCCTACATTTCCTATCTAAGATGTTATGAGTTGCATGATTCAATGTCACTCAAGCCAGGTGTGTCATTATGGTCCGTATGTACATTTTTACGAAATTTATGATATTATTTATATTTTGCATGCACCCCCACATACTCAGTACGTATCTTGTGCTGACCCACATATTTCTCTATGGGCTACATTCTTACCATGATGTAGGTTCAGGTACTGAGCCGCAGCCGCGACAGTGATATCCGAGTGCCGCATCTACGTTCCTTCAGTGGTGAGTCCTCATGGTCCGAGGACTAAGTTGCTAGTTTTGGTGCTGTTGTTTTGTGATCCCTTTGGTCTGTTGAGTCAGTTGGGGGTTGGTCCCAATGGTTCGTTGATTTTGCTGTATAGAGGTTATGTCAGACTAGTGTATTGTTGGGTTGGTTTGTGTATAGACATTCCATATATGTACAGTCTAACGATATTTCATGCCATGTGGGATGTGATATGATATGTACTTATATATATATCCTTAGCATAGCGTGTATGTTGTTGTGTTGGAACCCAATGGTAGTGTTTTGGCTTAAAGGGTTAGCTTGAGGCTACGTGTAGCCTTGGGCACCGTGTGGCATCTTGGGATGATATTTTGGGGCGTTACATAGACCCCCCAGAGCTTTATTTTCCTTTATAACTCCTTATATAGTTGTAGACTTCGGTGTCAGTCCTGAAATATTGGTAGAGCCTTACTCAGTGTCTACCTTAGTAGGTAAGTCAATTGTAGCTAGATGTCACAGTGTCTCATAAAGTTACTTTAGTTGATCTTGTGGAGTTAGAGATGACTGATTTTGACGTCATTCTTGGCATGAATTGGCTCGACTCATGTTATGCCTCAGTTGACTGTAGAAATAAAATTGTTCAATTTCAGTTTCCTAATAAACCAATTATGAATGGAGGGGTAGAAATAAAATTGTTTTCATATCTTAAGGCAAGAAAGATGATATCCAAAAGGTGTATTTACCATCTCGTTTGAGTCAAGGACTTAAATTTTGAAATTCTTAGTCCTGAGTCAGTTCTGATAGTAAATAAATTTCCAGATGTGTTTCCTAAAGATCTTCCTGGAGTTCCTCCCGAAAGAGAAATCGACTTCAAAATATATCTCCTTCCAGATACCTAGCCTATCTCTATTCCACCTTATAGAATGGCTCCAGCTGAGCTTAAGGAATTGAAGGAACAATTGGAGGATCTCTTAGATAAGGGTTTTATCAGCCCTAATATTTCCTTATGGGGTGCTCCATTTCTATTTGTGCATAAGAAAGACGATTCTCTCAGAATGTACATTGACTACCATCAGGTGAACAAAGTCACCATTAAAAATAAGTATCTACTACCCAAAATTGATGACTTGTTCGACCTACTTCAAGGTGCAAGTTATTTCTCTAAGATAGACCTTAGATCCGATTATTATCAACTTAGAGTCAGAGAATGTAACATTTCAAAGATAGCATTCAAAACTTGGTATGGTTACTTTGAATTCCTAGTTATGTATTTTGGACTAACAAATGCCCCTACAACTTTCATGGACTTGATGAACAGGGTGTTCAAGTAGTACTTGGACATATTTTTTATAGTCTTTATTGATGACATCCTTATCTATTCCCGTAGTAAGAATGATCATGCAAACCATCTGAGAGTTGTGTTGCAAACCCTTAGAGATCATTAGTTATTTGCTAAGTTTAGTAAGTGCAAATTTTTATTGAAATCAGTAGCCTTCCTTAGTCACACCATTTTTGGTGATGACATTTGAGTTGATCCTCAAAAAACTAAAGCAGTGAGAAACTGTCCTAGACCCATCTCTTTGTCAGATATCAAGAATTTTTTGGGTTTAAATGGCTATTATAGATGGTTTGTTGAAGGGATTTCTTTTATTTCTTTCTCCATGTCAAGACTAACTCAAAAGAAAGTCAAATTTTAGTGGTCTGATTCCTGCGAAAAGAGTTTTCATGAGTTAAACACTCGACTCACTTCTACTTCAGTCTTAACTTTGCCAGATGCCACATTTAGGTTCATTGTGTATTGTGATGCTTCTAGAGTTATCTTTGGTTGTGTATTAATGAAGAGAGGTAAGGTCATAACCTCTGTCTCTAGACAGCTTAAACCCCGTGAAAAGAAATATCCAACCCATGATCTTGAGTTGGCAGCTGTTGTCTTCACCTTAAAGATTTGGAGGCATTACCTTTATGGGGTTCATGTCGATATGTTCATGGATCACAAGAGTTTACAGTATGTATTCACATAGAAAGACTTGAATCTTCATCAAAGAAAGTGGCTTGAATTATTGAAATACTATGATATGAGTGTGTTATATCATCCAGACAAAGCCAATGTAATAGTAGATGCCCTTAGTAGATTTTCTATGGGTAGTGTTACCCATGTTGAGGATGATAAAAAAGAGTTAGTCCGTAAGGTTTATCAACTTACCATGTTAGAAGCTCGATTAGTAGATTCAGCGGAAGGTAGTATATGGGTTCAAAATGGTTCAAAATCTTTATTGGTTGCTGAAGTGAAAGAAAAGCAAGATAGGGATCCTAGTTTGGACAAGTTGAAGGAGACAGTTATAGATCATAAGGTAGAGGTTTTCTCCCAAGGGGGAGATGGCGTGCTTCATTGTCAGAGAAGACTATGTGTTCCATGTGTTGATGGTCTAAGACAGTGAATATTTGGTGAGGTGGATAGTGCGCAATAATCTATTCGCCTAGGAGCTACTAGGATGTACTGTGATTTTTGGGAAATCTATTGGTGGAGTGGTATGAATAAGATATTATAGAGTTTGTCACTAAATGTTCAAATTTTCATCAGGTTAAGGTTGAGCACCAAAGGCCTAGTGGTACACTTCAGGAGTTTAGCATCCCCACTTGGAAGTGGGAGGTGGTGAACATCAATTTTGTGATAGGGTTACGTCGTACGCGTTGTCAGCATGATTCAATATGGGTTGTTATGGATAGAATGACCAAGTCAGCTCATTTCTTTCCAGTGCATACTTTGTTTTCAGCTGAGGATTATGCTTGACTCGATCTTAGGGAGTTGGTGAAGTTGCATGGGGTTCCGTTGTCTATAATTTTAGAGAGAGGTACTCAGTTTACCTCTCACTTTTGAAAAGCATTTTAGAAGGGCCTTGGTACCCAAGTTCACCTTAGAATAACTTTTCATCCTCAGATAGATGGTCAGGCAGAACGGGCCATTCAGACTTTAGAGGACATGTTGAGGGCATGTGTTATTGATTTTATGGGTAGTTGGGATGACCAGTTACCTTTGATTGAGTTTGCCTATAACAACAGCTATTACTCCAATATTTAGATGGCTTCATTTGAGGCTCTCTATAGGAGGATATAAAAATCTCCTATTGGTTGGTTTGAAGTAGGTGAGGCTACTTTGATAGGTCCAGATTCAGTGTTTGAGGCGATAGAGAAGGTTTAGTTAATTCAAGAGAGGCTGAAGACAACCCAAAGTCATCAGAAATCTTATGTAGATGTGAGGAGAAGAGATCTTGAGTTTGATGTTGGTGACTTGTTTCATTTGAAGATTTCACCTAGCAAAAGAGTGAAAAGATTTGGCAATAAGGGGAAAATCAGCCCCCGCTATGTTGGCCTATATAGAATCTTAAGCTATTTTAGGAAGGTAGCTTATGAGTTAGAGTTGCCTGCATATTTGGCACCAGTACATCCGACGTTTCATGTCTCTTTAATAAAGAAATGTATTGGAGAACCAACTTTAGCCATGCCCTTAGAGAGTGTGGAAGTTAAAGATAGTCTCTCGTACAAAGAAATCCTAGTTGAGATCCCTAACCACCAGACTAGTAGGTTGAGGAACAAAGAGGTTCCCTTGGTGAAAGTTCTATGACGAAATCAGTTTTTTGAGGGAGCTACTTGGGAAGCAGAAGTAAATATGCGTGCCAAGTACCGTCATCTATTCCCCACAAATTCAGACTCAGCTTGACTTAATGAATTTTGTTAAATCGACTCTTTCCGTTCTCTATTTCAGCTATGTAACCATTCTCATGTCAATGCATGTGTTCATGAAACCAGTTTAGTCCATGTATCATGTCTCTAACTCAGTTTTTTAATCACGTTTCAGTTCATGAACATTTAGTGTATAGTCTCAAATTACCTTAGTACTCTCAACCTAACCAGTCTAAATCGAGGACGAATGTTCCCAAGGTAGATATATTGTAATACCCTATGTTTTAAAGTCATTGTACAACATACAACTCATGCCTTTGAGTCGTATGGACATCTTACGAGTCGTATGTTCAACTTGTACCCATGATAGTGTGTGATGGGTGATATTATATTTAAGGTACAACTTAAACCTTGGAAGTCGTAAGGTGATCATACGAGTCATACAAGGTAAGTCGTAACTAAGTCAGTGCGAGGTAAGATGAGTTCTGTCCAGCTTAAGAGAGGATGAGTGCTAGTTTTTTGACTTGTTACGAGTCATAAGTTATCACTCGTATCCTTCTCAGTGAAGGATCCAAAAATAAAGACTCATTTTTTGATATCTTTATAAGTTAATTTGGCGTATGTTAAGTTCTCAAATAGTTCCTAGCTGATGAACAAGTCGAAACATCCCTTAGCGATTTAAGCTATTATGAAGAATATAACTATAGTCATATTCAAACGAGCACAAGTTATGTTCTATAAAGAATATCTGATCTCAATACCCACCAATAGATATATAATTAAATTATCTTTCCAACAATATCAATTTTTCCTTAATCCGATATCGGGGTGAAAAGTTATGGCCAAATTACTGAAGCACTGTCAAAGCTGCCAGTAGGGTACGACTCCTGATGATGAACCATACCCTGAACATACGAGTCGGCAGGAGGAGTCATAACCACAATAGTAGGGGTCAAAATTTGGGTTCCTGGTGACGACTCAAGGTACGACCCGTACCCAGAACATACGAGTCATACCCAAACACGTCGGGATGGCTTCCAAATGATAGAAGGTTTCCTAGGTTTTTTTTTGGTCTTTTCTCCCTTATAACTCCCAATCCACGTCATTTAAATCCAAGGGTCATTACTTTTCCTCTCTTTTCCATCAATTAAACAACACAAAATCCCTATTTCCATTATAAAAAACAAGATTAGGGTTTCTTCTCAAGATCATCTCCCAAATCTCAAAGGTCAAGTTTACTTCACCAAGCCAAAAACTTTAAGGTATGTGGGGTATTCATCAATGGGTTCCTTCCACTCATTGAGACTAAAAAACCACTTGTTTTTTTAAAAGTAAGAATTTTATTCTATTTTATCGAGTTATCCTTACAATTTATGAATCAAATTCATGAACTTCATAATAAATCAAATTCAAGTCATGTCAATATGTGTTCCCATGTTATTCAAGTCACTTCATGTTTGAATTCCAATTTCCCTTGTTTTAATACCTTAATTTCATGATACATCCTCAAGTTAAATATGATTTTTTCCCATATTTAACATATCCTCATGTTCAAATTCATGTATTCTAATAGTTATTAAAGTTTACTATCTTTTGGGTCTTTGAATTTTGATTTCCTCCTATTGTTTAAATATTGTTATTGTATTTTTGTAATAATTCAGTGCTGGTGGGTTTTGAAAACCCAATACCTATGTGTTTTACATAATTTTCGTTTCCAAGAAATAAGCCAGACCATGATTTTATTACAATATTCAGAATATCATATTCATGCTGAGCCTTTACAATTACCGTACCCAGTCATGTTAAGAAACTAATAACATTAAGGTCCTTCAGTTGGGAGTAATAGTTAGCATCGAGTGAACACAAGGATGATGACTTCCACGTTAGTAGAGGCATGAGTCATTAGTAGCAGTCCCTAAGTTCCAGACCTATGGCGCCACCGTAGATTATGAGGGGTCCCCCTTCAGTAGAGGAATGACACCCTCTTTGTTCGGGATATCAACCTTGTGGATCTATATCGTCATTTATGTAATGGTACCCCTGGCAAGGTACACTAGCACCCTTCCAACTGGGGTTATTGGTTGGACCCCGACAACTCAGTTTGGGGCATATCGGTTGTAGTTAGCTCCCACAGACTCAGTGTAGTATTTGGAATAGATTATCTCAAGCTTGTATGACCAAGTATACATTCTTAAGTTATTCAGTTATGTCATAATAGTCATTTAGTCACTCAGATTTACAACTTATTTTAGTACATTTTTATGCTTTGTCTTTCATTCTTAGTGTTACATGTTCATGTATTCATGTTCAATTGCCATATGTTTTTCATTTAGTCCTTACCTCATGTACCAGTACATTCAAAATACTGACCGCATACTCTTCTCTTTCTCAATATTGTCTTATAACATTGGTTTGGACGCTCAGTTTTTTGACCTTTCTTAGACAGTCCAACATCACCCGACAACAGTAGTGGTGAGTACTCTTCCATCTAGGACATAATATGTTTTACCGTTATTTCATCATCTATTTAGGTTTTGTCAGTCGAAGTTAGTTGGGGGTCTATCCCATCAACTCCTTACTATTCTTAGAAGCTTTCAGACAGTTAGATAATCTTTTAGCTTTCAGTTATTATCAGTTGTTTCAGTCAGACAATCTAGTTTTCTGTGTTTATCAGATACTCTAGACATGTCATTTTATGTATTTCAATATTTCTAATTGACAGTACCTTATCAGTTTATCTTCCGCACATGTTATATTACTATCATATTATTCAGTACTTACAGCAGGTACCAAATTATTAGCTGGCTTGGGTCGCATGTAGCCTTAAACACCCATCACGACTAGAGGTAGCCTCAGGTCATGATAACTGTTGTCTTTGTTGCTATGAATTCAGCCTTTGTAGTGGATAGTGCAACAATTTCCTACTTCTTAGATGACCATGAAAATATTCGTGAACCTAAGCTGAAATAATGTCCAAAAGTACTTCTCACATCATCAGCGGATTCAGCCCAATCATTATCTGAGAACCCAAACAACTTGAAGCTTTGAGATTTTACAAACTTTACACCATAGTCAACAGTTCCTTTGATGTATCTTAATATTTTTTTTCTTCTCTTAAATGCATCTCACTTGCACAATGCATAAAATGAGATAAGAGACTTATAATAAATAAGATATTTGGCTTTGTCGCAGTGAGATATATTAAGCATCCACTCAAGCTGCTGTTATACACTTCATTAACTTTATCAGCTCTATCTTCATTATAAAATTTATCTTTTTGATTCATTGATGTGATCATCGGCTTACAGTCCTCTATTTGAAATTTCTTCAAAATTTTCTTTGCATATTCTTTTGGTAAATGAACACTTAACTTTTGATTTGCTTGATCTCCACACCCAAAAAAATAGGACATAATACCAAGATCTGTCATTTCAAAAACTTGTATCATCTCTTTTTTAAATTCCTCAACCAGCTTTAAATTATTTCCTGTTATCAGAAGATCATCAACGTAAAGAGATAAAATATAAATATCATTCCTATTACATAAAAAGTGGATTCTGATAAGTTTTTTCAAAACCCAAGCCTACCAGATGATCATCTATCCTGCTATACCAAGATTTTGGTGCTTGCCTGAAATCATAAAGAGCTTTCTTTAGCAATAATCCTTATTTTCTTTCCCATTGACAACAAAACCATTTGGTTTCTCAACATAAATCTCCTCCGGGAGAAGATCATTGAGAAAGACCGACTTAAAATTCAATTGATAAAGCTTCTAATTTTTTTCTACCACAATGCCTAGTAGAAATCTAATTGTGTCAGGGCAATCAGCTGGTGCAAAATTTCCTGAGTAGGCTACTCCAAAGATCTAAGTAGCCCTTCACCACAAGCCTTGCTTTGTCTTTGTTGATGGAACCATCTACGTCTAACTTTTTCTTAAAACACATTTTACACCAATGATATTTTTTTTAAGAGGTTACTCAATAAGATCCCTGTTCTGATTTTTTTCGATCATCATCATCTTCTCCTTCATTTCAGCCATCCATTTGTCATCCCTGTCTGCGTCCTCCTTCATTTAGCCATCCATTTGTCATCCCTGTCTGCTTCCTCATAGCTTGTGGGCTCACAAATTATTGTATTATATTTCTAATAAATATCATAGATCAACATCGTGCCCATAACATGAGTATCATCCACTAGATCTTGTGGATCTAATTGAGTGTCAAAGGTTGAATATTTTTGGGCTTCTTCCAATTCTAGTGCTGGTCCTCAATAAAGTGAACATCTCTAGTTACGATTATTTTCTCCGTTTGAGGTTGATAGACCTTATATGCTTTGGACACATCACTGTAGCCTATAAAAATGCTAAGAATTACCTTCTTGTCAAGTTTGTTGCATTTAAAATGAGGAATATGAACAAAAAACACACAACCGAAATATGAACAAAAAACATACAACCAAACACTTCAAAAACATTTAGTAAAGGTTTAAACCCATACCAAACTTCAAATGGTGTTTTATCTTCCATAGCCTTCATTGGAAGTTGATTTTGCATAAAAACTGTAGTATTTGTACTTCTACCCCAAATGTTTTAGGTAGCTCCTTCTCATGTAACATACACCTGCCTAAGAGTGTCAAACGGGCCGGGCCGGGCCAATCCGGAACCGGCCCTCCCATTTTACCCGGGTTCCGGGCTGGGTTTGGCGTTAACCAGGCCGGTCCGGGCCGGGTCAAACAGTAAAAAAATTAAAATCCACCCGAACCCGGCCCACTTAACCCAATCCGGTCAAACCCACCAAAACCCGGTCAAACCAGGTTAAAAACCGGTCAAACCCGTTTAAAAAATAAATAAAAAATCCAATATACACTCCAATATACACTATATACACTCCAATATACAATATATATTTTTAAAAAAATATATAAAGTATAAACAATTACACATACATACGTACCATTCAATATATAATTATATATGACTATACATACTACTTTAAATAAAACATATGCTATAATAGTATAATATATATATATATATACACTACAATATATATATATATATACTAATTTATAAAACATATACACATGTATACGTTAAATATATACTACTTTAGAAGATATATACACATATATATGCACCATTCAATATATATGTACTACTTTAAATAAAATATATACTACAATATAGTGATATACATATATATATATATACAACAATATGTATATATATATAGTTACATACTAATTTATAAAACACATACACTTGTATACTTTAAAGATATACGTCTATAGAAGATATATACACATATATACGCACCATTCAATATATATGTACTACTTTAAAAAAAGTATATACTACAATATATATACTAATTTATAAAACATAAAGTAATGTATACGTTAAATATACACGTCTATAGAAGATCTATTCACATATATACACTCTATTCTATGTCTATGTAATACTTTAAATGAGATATATACAATATATATACATTACAATATATATTTGTATAGTTATATACTAATATATAAAATATATACACATGTATACGTTAAATATACACGTCTATAGAAGATCCATTCACTCTATTCTATGTATATGTAATACTTTAAATGAAATATACTATAATGTATATACATTACAATATATATTTGTATGGTTATATACTAATTTATAAAACATATACACATGTATACATTAAATATACACTTCTATAGAAGATATATATACGTGTATACGCACCATTCAATGTATATATACTACTACTTATAAAATATACTACATTATATATACATTACAATATGTATAGATATACTTATATACTAATTTATAAAACATATACACATGTATACGTTAAATATACACTTCTATAGAAGATATATGCACAAATATACAAAACATATGCTACTTAATATAATAAATTAATAATATTTGGTAGTAAATTAATAATATATTAGAAGTAAGTTTTTAATTTAAAGTAGAAAACTAGAAATTCAATTTAAAATTTTAAATCGTTAAATAAAAAAAAATAAAAAACAACGATTAAGGACTGAATGAATTTGGGAAATTTTATTGATTGCAAAATGATCCAAAATTTATAATTTACATGAATGAAAAATCTATAAATTATGCATCATTTTTCCAACTCATTCATGTTAATATTAATGGGAACTTGCATAGGATAGTCGAAGTCAACGGGGGCAAAACCATGCATTGGACTTGATTCTGCTGAGTTCTCCCGTGAAGTCATAATTTCTTCAAGTTTCAGCTCGTCGCTCGGCTCCGGTTCCATTCCTTGGTTTCTTCTTTCCGCTCTAATCCAATCTCTGAGGCAAACTAGAACATTCATTGCATTGCTTCCCAATGAGTGTCGGTTGTCTCCAAGCTGCTGTCGTCCCTGACTGAAGGCGCTCTCTGATGCAACGGTTGACATTGTAACATTCAAGATATCTCTAGCTAATCTTGAAAGCACAGGATATTGTGATTCATTATTCCTCCACAAATCCAATGTGTTGATCCGTCGTCTGCGATCCTCTGGTGCCGTCCGAATATAATATTTCAGCTCTTCCCGATAAGTTGATGTGTAAGTTCTCTCATCAACACTGTTCCAACAATTTAAATCATAAAACGAATCAGAAAAACCACTATGTGCCGGCCTTTTAGAAGATGATGGCTCCTCGGGAGGATGAGGAGTGACAGTTGGAGTGATATTTGTAGGTACAGCTGAATCAAATAAATCAGCATAGTGATTATATAATTTTTCTATGTAATCCTTTGCATCAGCCGTAGCCGTCCACAAATCAGGTTGTACTTGTTCAGAATCATGGTTAGTATTTATTTCTAAGTTAGTATAAATAAGAGTACTAAAGTGACACATATGATTATATTTCATGCACGAATTTAGCATAGCACCAACCAAGTAAATAGGGGGAATCGGGAAAAAATATTTTTTAAATTTCGTAAATATGGCGCCAACGACTTCTTTATAACCTTCTTTATTTTTATATTGTTGGAGCAAACCAGAAATATCGGCTATATATGCCAAAATATTACGAACAGTAGGATAGTAAGCACCGGAAAATTCAACCGTAGCTACATAAATTTTTTCTAAAAACTTAACAAGATCATTAATTACAACCCAATCAGAATTATGTAGCATGCAATCAGCAGCATCAACAAATGAACCGCAATGTTGGTTAAAAGCTAGTGTAATAGGAATTCTATATTTATAACAAGTTTTTAAAAATTCATACATAGAATTCCATCTAGTATCAATTTCCTCAGGCATCAAAATCGGTGTAAGTCCATTTTCTTGACATTTAACTTTAAATTCTCTAATTCTCGATCTACGATTATTTCCTTGAATAAAACCAACGGCAAGATGAATTTTTTCAATATAAAGCTCAAAAAACTCAAGACCATCTTTTACAATTAAATTATATATATGACATGCACACTTAATATGAAAAATTTCAGGCAAGGGCGGAGATAGCGTAGATTTTATTTTTGTTATAGCAGTCTTGTTGTTAGAAGCATTATCAAAAGCAATACATAAAATTTTATTTTCTATACCATAATATCCGTCAATTTTAACAATAGAATCAGCAATAAATTGTCCAGTATGTTTACGATCTTCATCATATAAAAAAGCAAGAATACGTTTTTGCATCACGAAATTACTATCCATCCAATGACAAGTAACGGTTAAATAATCATTTTTATTTACAGCACGACCAAGATCAGAAGTTAGGGACAATCTACATTGAATATTTTTTAACAATGTTGATAAATAAAAATAATATTGTGAATGGAGTCTAAATATATCAGACCGACAAGTAGTTCTAGGAATACCATTAAACATAGGATTATAAATTGCTTGTATATAACGAATAAAGGCATCAGCAGAAGGAAAACTAAAAGGCAAACAACCCACAACTACCATTTTAGCTATTTCTTCCCTGTCCCTCAATTTATTATACTTTTTCGCTACTTGACCGGTTGCTGGGTCCATTCTAGTTTGCGTTGACCCACCAACATCCCCACCACCTTTTGTAATATTTAACTCTCTTTTGTGATCTTCAGCTATATGTCTCATTAACGTACCCGTACCCCCTTGCTTGCCTCCACTTCTATGCTTATATATTTGTTGACAAATATTGCACTGCACCTCAATATCTGATATACGTTCAAAAAATTACCATGCAATACTATTTCTTTTACGAGGTTTTGGGGCACTGGGAGGACGGGAAGGGAGATTAACTGATTCAGATCTAACGTTAGCATCTCCTACTGCGGGTGTTTCAGAAATATTTTTATTATCTTCGTCTAAATTAACCGCATCTACTTTATTTTCTTCTTCTATACCGTAATTTTCCTGAGCTTCTACATAATCCATATCGTGAGCACCTACATCTATTTCTTCCTCAAAAGGTGTACCAAGCGGTACTGGAGGCGAAGGCACACGGGTATATCTACTACTTGAACTACCTCTACCGCTAGTAATTCGCTTTTTACTACCACTACCGCTTCCGGGACAAAAAATTTTAACACCTTTAGTAGCGAGGTTTTTTAATTTATCCATAATATAAATTAAATTAAACTAAAAATATTCAAAATATACAAATATAATAAAATTAAATATTAAACAATTAATACAATAAATAAAAAGTAAACGTAAGAGATGGAACGACAATACCAAATTTTGGAAGTATCCGAAGATTGCGACTTTAGAAACTTCCGCTCGTACTTTGTAAACGAAAAATTAAAAAATTAAAGTGAACACTTTAAGAAATTAAATATATTGAATATTTGAGAATTGAGAATTGAGATTTGAGAGAGTGAAATATTGTGTGAAAAATGATTTGAAGTTGTAGGGTATTTATAGATTTTTTTTGGGGATTAAAAACTATTTTTTAAAGTTTTTTTTTTTTACTAAATGGGCCCAAACTAGCCGTTTGGACCCAAAAACGGCTATATAGCCGTTGGGCCAATGGCTAGTTTGGCCCAAAATCCAATTTTTTTTTTTAATTTTCCGGGCCGGGCCGGTTAACCGGCGGGCCTGGTCCGGGCCGGGTCAAACCGGGATGGGTTAGATAATCGGGCCGGGTCGGGTCGGCCCGACCCGTTTGATACCCCTGCACCTGCCTATCTCCATAATCCATCCATTTCTTCTTTCACTAACACCATTTTATTCCGGTGTGTATCGTGTTGTAAGTTGATGCACAAAACCAACCTCCTCATAGTATGAATTAAATTTTTTTGAGGTATATTCCTTTCCATTATAAGACCTCAAAGCTTGAATATTACAATTACTTGATTTTCACTAATTTTTTTAATTTCTAGAATACATCAGCAACTTCTGACTTGAATTTTAAGAAAAAAATCTAGCACATTCTTCTAAAATCACCAATGAAAATAATGTAATATATGATACCTTATAGTGATAGATTTCTTTGAGGTCCTACGACATCAATGTGCATTAGTTGCAGCTTTTGTGAAACTCTCCAAGTTGATTTTGGAAAAGGCTATCTGTGTTTTTTACCAAATTGGCAGGCATGACATTTAGTAGCATTAACTTCCAAATCAGGTAGGTTCTCCACTATATTCAAGTTTTGCATTTTGACAAGCCCATGTTAATGACAGTGCCTGAATCTTCTATGCCACAACTCAACAACTTTTTCTTTTGCTAAATACACCATCTGCTCTTCTTTTAATGGATTTAATGAGAAACTTCTGCCTCTCATTTTTAATTTAAAAAGATCTTGAATATAGGTTTCTTTGATCAAGTGGTATTTATCTTTAAAATACAATTTGAAATCTTTTTCTAATAATTGACATATACTTAACAAGTTCTGGTCTAAATCGGGTACATAAAGAATATCAAAAATTATTTTAGTACTTGATTGTGTTTCAATTTATAATGGTTCCCATTCCTTTGGATAGCTCACTTGAGTTATATGATTTGTATACAATTCCTTAAAAATCTCTTTATAATAAGTCATATGATTTGTATATCCGTCATCAATCAACCAAGACTCACTTGAGACACTGCTTGTAAAACACGATGCGACAAAGAGATGATCTTCTTCCCATTCATTAACAACTCGAGCATTTATATCTTGTTGTTGAATTTTGTTCATACAGATGATCGTTTTATGCCTAAGTTAATTTCACTTAGTTCACTTAGCAATAGGCCTCGTCCAATACTTGAAAGGTGTGTGTTCGAGCAGGCTGCAATGCTTATAAGGAGGGTAGTTTCCTTTGGAACTACTTGTTTTTTGGTTGTGTGTTGCACCTTATCCATATGTTGGTTGGAATTTCTTATTCTTCTTTTTCTTATAACTCCTATCATTATGATGCTTAGATAGTAAAGAACCTTTAATAGCTCTTTCTTATCTCATAACACATCGTTGCTCTTGTGGTTGAAAAGAACTTAAGAGCTCTGCTAGTGCGATTTTGGACAAGTCCTTAGTATTTTCTAAGGTTGTAATGGTAGCCTTAAATATTTCAGGTATCGTTACTAGGAGATTCTCAATGATCCTTGAATCATTGAAAGTGGAACCCAACAATCTGATGATTTGCTAAATTAAGAAGCCAGTTAGAGTATTCTTTATGGTTTCACTTTCCTTCATCCTTTTAAGCTCAATTCATATACCTAATTCAACACTTGCATCCCTTAAATTCTGTCATATCCTTCATAATTAATCTTGAGATAATCCCATACCTCTTTTGCTGAGTTCAAAGATATGATACAAGTGAAGATGTTGGATGAAACTACAATAAATAATTCATACCTTTGCCTTTGATTTCCTGAGTTTTCCTCTTCTTGTGAGTTTTGATTTGCGCCACTGTGCGATTATTTGCTATGAGAGCCATCTCATATTCATCTTTGATAGCCTCCAAAAGATCCAAAGCTTCCAAATATGTCTGCATTTTAACTATCAAAATTTGATAACTTTCTCTATCAAAAGTTGGTGGTGCCATTAAAGAAAAACTTGCTTCTCCGTTCATGGTATCCACTGGATAAGATTGATGCACATACTCATAGGTCCCCCCTCACGATTAAAGATTTAATACCGATTTTTGGTTTTAATACTATTAAGGAAAATAACTTATCAAGGATAGCCAAAAAATTAGCAGCTAAAAACAGAGATCGAGTTAGAGAAGAAGAGACGTAGAAATCCTTTTCTGGTAAAACGATTTGTTTTATTGATCATCAACTCTTAACTTAAATAGTTTCTATTACAACTAATAATAGGTTAAAATTACCATAAAAACAATCTAATTTGATACCAAAAACAAAAAAAATTAGTTTCCAACCAAAAATAGGAATTCTAATTTGACTAGGCGTTGTACGTAAAAAAAGCTGGAGAAAAACAAATAGTCGTACATTCTTAAAGAAACTTTCAACAATTGTACAGAATGTAACAATACTTGCTCTAGGATAAGAGTAACAAAGATGAAAGAACACCCTCTGCTACCCATACATAGTGGATAATAGAATTAAGAGTAGAGAAATACCCGAGAAGATCAAAAAGTGTAGGGGCAGAAGTTTAAGTTGAACACATAGGGCATAAATGTTCATAGACTTGTTGCTATAAATTGAAGTTTTCTGTCAATTGACATCATATCCATGATATCATAGCGAGATTTCTCAGCTATTATCCTAGTAAGAAAATCAACTGTCAGAATTTAAGATTATCACTTGCTTCCTTACGCTTGACATTACTAAAAAAGTAAATAAGTTTTCCATCACAAATTTTTGCAGAAATGTACACACTTTTGAAGCTTGACGAAGAGCATCATTAAGTTTGCTACAACCTCCACTAAAAGTGACCTCCAAAAATTCATGATTTCACAAGTTAAATACCTATGGTAGGAAAATTTAGACTTTGTCGAGGTGTGCACAAACTGTTATAAAAAACTATGCGTCAAACTTATACAATATCCTATTGTGTTCTAAGTGATGAAAGTGAATGGAAAATGGAGGGGAAAGTGAAAATGTGAGTTCACTTTAAATATGAGTGTTTCTTCCATATTGGAAGGAGAAAAGAACATCTTAATCATGAATTAATAAATATTCCTTCATGTAGATAGTGAGGCAAGAGGAAGACAAGCCTCACGTCATCACCGTCATTGCTCGCTCCACTCGACTTTTGCTTTGGCTTTGAATTTGTCAAATGATCAAGGGATTATCTTTTTTAAAAAATGCATTAGAAAGTTTGGAATTAGAGATACTTCAATACAAAAATTTGATAAGAAAATTTTCTCCATTTACGGACACACCCTAACATAATCAAATGCACCTGAGCATATGTAGACACATGTCACAATATGTCACGAATGCACACAACCCTTTGAGGCAGTGTTTGTTCTTGAAAGGAGACATGCTGATGTAGATACCCATCTACGAACGTAGATGAGGTTTACAGGTGAGTCACAAGTTTATGCTTTTGACAAACTAAGACTTGTGGCCGCATGTGGGCACCTACAGGCGCAGGTAAGTTCCGCATGTCGGTGATGGTTCTAAATAGTGCAATATTTCATGAATCATTTCTTTCTTTCTGAAGCACCATATTTTGTCTATAAATACCTATTTTTTCTTCAAACAAAGGCATGCAATTTTAAAGTTAAAAAACTCTAGTGTAATTTACAGTCATTGAGTGTGTTCGAAGTTCAGCATATTTGAGGTACCACTATTTCCTGAAGTGAGTCATTTTATCCTGGAAGGATATATTCCATTAAACTCGGGTATTGAGGGAAATAAATTCCTTAAGGACACACCGTGAATTCGCTAGACTTGATTCTTTCCTTTCTTCATCTCTTTCTTGATGGTTTTTCTGTACTTCATAAAATAGTTAGAACTTCATTTTAATAGTTCGTAAGTTGTTTGAACTTTTGTTTGAAGTTCTTGTTGTTAATACAGATTCTGTACCCAAAAAACAATAATCTTAAGAAATTTCTCATAATTTGTATTTTTGGTTTTACAGATTAAAACCTTTTGGTTTTCTACTCTATTTGATGATAATAATTTGAAGATATAAAACTTCATCACGAGTCAAAGATTCATTCGATTGATGATTTGAAGAATGTAAAAACTTCATTATTAAACTAGAAACAAGATGTCACGACCCAAAATCAAGGGTCATGATGATAGCCATCGCGGAAAACCTTGACGATTAAGCCTATCACCCAAACTGATACATAAAGGGGAAAAAGACAGACATACCCCAAGGTAAGGCTTCTAGAATGAAGCCAAACCATATAAATATAATAAATACAAAAAGAGAAAAATTAACAATACAACCATAACTCCCAAAACCTGATATCAATAGTATAAGAATGTATCTAGTACAACACGAATCCAAATGAAATACATAAGAAATCCAATAGATACAACTCTGTCTCTAAAATCTAGTAATACATAGTCAAATGATAAAGAAATATAGTAGAAGACATTCGGACGCTTGAAAATCATCCACTACCTTGGAAACTCTGAATACCACTTGAGTCAAGCAACATAGGGCATACCTAAACCTGAATCTGGACCGAAAGGTTATAGTAGGAGTGACTAAGGTCTACATGTAATAAGTAGGTATCATAGGCTGATCGAGATAAGTAGAAAATAAGACATACAAAATACACACTAAGGGCATATCACATGCAATCATAAAATGTCCCATAATGGTAGCCCACACTGCTTGCACTAATAATTCTAATATATCACATATATTGTAATAAACACAAAAAAAGACCACAAGTACACATATACCATATACAAGTAGGACAAGGAAGGATAATATATATACAAGATCATTAAGTACAAGTATAAGAAGATTGAACAATCAGATAAGTAATAAGGCGAATAAGAAGTACAATTATATCACAAACATAATAACATAAACACAATAAGAATGATGATGATGCACGAGGTTATCGCAACACTTCTAAGACCATCGGACAACCTTTGTATACACCTACAGAGATAAAGCTTCCCGATATAGGACCTATGGGGGGTTTGTTAACTCGTATATAATACATATATTATCTTCTCCCCAGCATATCCCTTGGGAAGGGTTTTATAAGAAGTCACAATAACTTCACCCCAAAACATCACTCAGAGAGGGTTTTAAAAAGGTATTGCCAATGTTTCTTAGGTGTTACTATGGTGGTACTAATGTTTTATGAATGAGTATAATATGAGGATGTATTGCTCACAATCAATAACAACTAGTATTTTCATAATCAACCACATGATGTATTTCCACAACTAACCATCATGATATATTTTCATAACTATGTGAGCCAATATACACTCATTATTTTGAACCATCCATGAATTTTCACATGTTTCAAATGCCAACACAGTCTGAATATATCACAATTACACAAATGTCACCATAATACACCTTTTTATCAAATAAGATACAATTATCATTATGTATATAAGGCTACCAGGCCCCACACGGACTTATCATATTAAGATAGCCAAATCATGATTAGTTCTCATCCCCTTAACATGCATTTTGTAAACAAATTAGCTACCCGACCCAGTCTGAAAGAGTTAAGATATAACCTACCTTGAATGCCGAAATTGGTCTGCTACACTTCGATCTTAAATCTCTACTCCTCACGAATGTATCCAAAATCATCTAAAAGAACAAAGTATATAATATACACATCAAAAGGAATCCAACGACACCCATATTGCCTAGTTTCAAGTCGGTATCAAAATAGACCCCTGAAATGAGTTTTCAAAAAAAAGGCAAAATCATAACTTTGTTTCAAAAATATCTTCCCTATGTTTTTGGGAGTCTATAGTAGAAAACCCAAGAGATGAGTTAAAAATAAGGTTTAAGTTAAAAAAAAACTATTTTTAAGCTTTACCGGGTAAAACCTTCGAAATCATTTTAAAATCAAGATTTGAAGTTGTTTTGAAGATGAAATTGAGAAAAAACTAGTAGTTATAGGATTAGAAACATTATTCAAGTGGAAAGGTGTTGAATTGGTGGTTAATTCAAAGTAATACAATTTTGGTCCTTCAGGGCCAAAATCTCCAATTTCCACTTTCAAATTCGAATTAAAACAAAAATCTTATGCTAAAAATGGAAGAAATTAGTTGAAATAGGTGTAATGGAGATTACCCAAGCATAGAAATGGAGAAAGTTGCTCAAAACCACGAAATTCTAAGCTTCAAGTCTAAAAAATGTTTAAAAATGATGAAACATGGGTATTTATACTCAGTGCCTGCGATCGCGAACTACAGCTCGCGATACTGGTATCTCGTCTGTCAGGGGTATCATGATTATTGGCAAGGGTCGTGATCGTAACATCCTGATGATAGCCCTAACACGATTGCGACATCATTCACGATCGCGGGTGCACCAAATATGTGGTGCACTAGCTGGATATTTTAGATTATTTTGAGTCACCATAGGCCCCCCGAGATTTATTTGGAATCCCATGAATGTCAACAAACTATGATACCTCATCAAATCTGATGCTCCAAACTCAATAGGGATATCAGATTTTTGAAAAGACGTCGTTTTCACTAAGCTGACCCCCAAAAACCAAATTCACAACTTTTTGGACCGAGGATTGAAATGAGATTTGGAAGCCATAAAACCAGACCAAATATGTTACCACCCTAAAATAGACATTCTGGATCTGCTGACGGAGTCCGTTCTGCCATTCATCGCATGAATTTAAAGATAATGACTGACGTCCACTATAAGGCTCTCGAAGCCTCCCAAAACCATAATATAACATAACTAGCATTTAAATGCATCAAGAACCGTGTCAATCACCCCTTACCACAGAAATACCACAATGCAACTATGGGGAGGCGTAAAATAGTCAAATCACATAGAATCACATATTTCATAAAAGTTCAGGCCATTACATTATCCACTACTAAAAATCAAGTTCGTCCTCGAACTAAAGGCAAAAGAAATACCCGAATCAACAAAGCGATGGGGATAAGAACAATGCATATTAGAATTGACCTCCTAAGTAGCTTCATCTATAGGTTGATGTCTCCATTGATCCTTAATGACAAGGATAACTCTAGAATGCAACCACCTAATATCCCTAGCCAAATTAGAGACCGACCCTCAACAAAAGACAATCTCTTATCTAACTGAACCAACTCCTAACAAATGACCTGAGACTTACCAAAAATGTAACGGCAAAGCATGGAAATATAAATAACTTGGTGAACATCTTATAAAATTGGGGGCAAAGCTAACTCTTAAGCCACATCACCAATAGTCTAAAGAATCTCAAATAGACCAATATACTTGGGGCTAAACTTGTCCCTTATTCCCAATCTCATTACACCCTTCATGGGTGAAACTCGAAGAAAAACATGATCACCAACACAAATCTCAAGGCACAAAGTCTACGATCAGTATAACACTTCTTCTTACTCTGAGCCGCTCATAGTCTATCCTGAATGACCCGAACTCTATTCAAAGACTCACAAAGCAAGTCCATACCTCAAGGTCAAACCTTAGAAACATCAAACCAACCAACTAGAAAGCAACAATGCCTACCATACAAGGCATCAAAATGAGCCATATCGATATTGGAATGGTAGCTATTATTATATGTAAATTCTGCCAAAAGCTAAATGTTGCTCCTACTGGCCACCAAAATCCATCACACAAGCATGAAGCATATCATCTAAAACATGAATAGTCCAGTCTGACTGACCATCAGTATGGGGTTGAAATATTGTGCTAAGATTAACCTAAGTACCAATTCATCCTTAAAATTCTTCCAAAAGTGAGAAGTGAACACAGAACCTCAATCTAAAATGATATACACTAGCACACCATATAGTCGCACAATATCACAAATATAGATATGGGCCAACTGCTCAACAATAAAGGAGAACCGCACTGGAATAAAATAAGTAGTCATGGTTAATCGATTCACAATGACCCAAACATTATCTGAACCATGAGAAGTGCGAGGCAATTTAGTTATGAAGTTTATAGTGATACACTCCCACTTCCACTCGGGAATGGGTAACCTCTAAAGTAGTCCACCAAGTATCAAATACACGACTTTCCCTAGCTGACAACAAAGGCAATAAGCTATAAATTCTGCTATATACTTCCTCATTCCACCCCAGTAGTAATGCTATCTCAAATCACTATACATCTTATCCACTTCCAAATGGATGGAATATCTAGAATAATGATCCTCCTCTAAAAATCTATCTAATCTAATTACCCACTCTAGACACACAAGCTCGATCTCCAAACCTCAAAAATCTATCTAAATTAAGTGAGTCTTCCTTAGCCTCACCACTCAACACCTTATCTTGAATTAACCTCAATCCAACATCATCCAACTGGTGAGCTCAAATCTGCTCCAATATAAAATACCTAGCCTTCACAAATGTAAAAACATACCAAGGTGTCAAAATATCAAGCCTAACCATATGGTTAGCTAAAGACAGAACCTCTAAGGCCAAAAGGCTCTCCTAGGTCAAAAGATGTGCCAAGATGCCCGTGCTAGTTGACTTCCATCTCAAGGCATCGACAGCTATATTAGCCTTGCCTGGATGATAGAGAATTATCAAGTCATAATCCATAAGCAGCTCAAGCCAATGATGATGCCTCATATAATGTCAAGAAGGGTTACCTCATTTGATTTACCATTATTTGACTTTACCATGAGAGAAAAAGATAGTTGAAAATAGTCTTATCCTCTTCCACAACCAGCGTTGAAGCATATTTAGGGTATTCTGACTCATCAAATTCACTGAATAAGTCCTCTCAAGTAGACAATGCTTGCTTAACTACATAATCATTTGTAGCTCTTCTATTGGACTTGTTTAGGACCCGGTTCTTTGTAATGCCCCATATTTTTGCACTAGAATTCAAATTATTGTTCCTACGTATACAGGCCTAAACCTAATGATTCTATGTCAATGTAAGTGGGATGATTAATTCTCTAGTATGGGAAGATCTTTGGAGATGAATTGAAATGATAAAAATCTCCTAATTCAAAATCCAGTTGAGAACTTTTCTATAGATTGAGTTTTAGTGGATGTTCTAAATTAGGTCAACTTCCAATGACTATTAATTCTAGAATATGATGAGATAGGTGTCCTACTATGTACCAATTAAAATGTATTCAAGTATCCTCTCCAATGCTGCTGGTTTTACCTTAATCTGATAGCAGATTAAAATGTTATGCATGATTTAGCAAAAGGTGTATGTGTACTAAGGCGCGACGACCAAGGTGACGGATCATTGCACCGGCAATGGACCTTCACACCAGACTATTTCCTTTAAGAAAAAAGACAAAAATTGGTCATTTTAGGATGTTTTGAGTGACGGTCAGTCATGCGAGTGATGATCCATCGCGCGAACCGTTGGTAGGGATCGTTTTGCACTGTTATGATATTTTCAAAGGGGTATTTGGATATTTTCCTCTCCACAAACTCCTACCCGATGATTTAAACCATCCAATATGAATTATTACTTAGTACTAATCAGATTAAATGCTTATTCTTCTTCCTATTCTCAACATAAATAAGTTAGGGTTTCTTTCAAAACTCATACTTCCAAGACTATATTTAAGTTATTTTGAATTCTTCTTCATCAAAAAGGTATGTAGAACTATCCTAAAATTTATGGACATAAGTATGTTGATTTTAATAATCCTTATTATGTATGTATGTAAGTTAAGGCTTTGAAGTTGATTGAAAAACATAAATTTTTTGAACCCTAATCTTATGATTAAATTATGCATTTACCATGGAGTTTTCTTCAAGTTTAAGATTTTGATTATATGCATATGTTGTGAGTTATTAAGTGTTTGAAGCATGAACCCCTATTTTATGATAAGAATCAAGTATTTAACAATGGTTGTGGGTTCTCAAATAAATACGAAATATGTACACGCATTATGGATTTTGAAGTGGATTTTAGAGCATGAACTATAAATCCCCGTTACTAGTGTTGATAAACTTGAATTTTAAATGCCTCTTTATCAAATATGCATTGTCCTTTTACATGTGTTCAAGAGATGTTTCTTACTGATAAATACCCTTTTGTATTAAATTAAAGAATTGTATATGATTTATGAAAATGATGGCCACCCGATGTTAAAGTCTTGAAAGGTGAGAATTTTGCATAAGTTTTTATGTGCTTTGAAATTAGAACTCTCATGTAATAATTGAATCATTTTGGTGATAAAATAATATGATTTTAAATAAAAGACTATAGACATGATATGACATGATATGATATAGCTTATACGACTTGCAAGTTTTGGTATGACAATACCAAGTTAGAAAAATGCCATAACAAACTCAGGCAAGACTAGACTACATACTTTTCAGACTTCATACCATGTTTTGAGAGCGATGCATATTTTAAAAGGCTAAAAATAAGTTCTAAGAGAATTAGATGGTTACCCAAAGAAGACATAAGTTCAAGTAACTCATTGCTCAAAATGTGTTTTGCTGATGCACATGAGTGATTGTCCTGAAATAAGAATTATCACCATATACTTTCTTTGCACAATTGTATACTCTGTCTAAAAACTCCTATCCTTGCAGCAAACTCAAATAGGGGGCTTGGCCAGCAAGTTAATACGGATCTCATATAGCCCGTGCGATAATATACTTGTAAGGTGCACTTTATAGCTCAGAACTAAAACAAAGAGTTGAGTCTGTTTTGCAGGGTTGATTAAAGTTTTGATTCAAGTATACCTATGGGTTTTGATCTCTATTATGTTGAATTATTTTCACAACGCTCTCGATTATTTTATATAAAATATATGTTATTTTTTAGACTGCTCCATATTCCAATATATTCTAAGTATTGACCATCCTTATAACAGATACATTGTCTCATAATGTATGTTTTGAGGCCCATTCCCATGGTCCATCACATCAGTAGAACCATTGGATATTATAGAGTTGGTGAGACATCCATATTTTGGAAGACATTTAATCATATGGTGATTTTTTTTAGTTTATGGTCCAGTCAGAGGCCTTGTCCCGACCTAGATAATTAGTTGGTAGTAGAGGCTTCACAGAAGAAATTTAATTATTGTATTGTTGTTACTTTACTAATATATTTTTATCATAAGGTCAACTTATATTTCATTATATATTCCGTACTTTGGTTTATGTATGCATTATGCTCATGATAGTATGCTAAGGGGTCTCTTGAGCCTTCATGGTTTAGAATGCTCATTGCAGCCAGGGCCCCAGCTTGAGTCATAAAAACCTTGATATCAAAGCACGGTTCATGGTCCCAGTGTATCTATGAAGCTGTGTCTAGTAGAGTCTTGCTTATGGGTATGTTGTGCATCGTACTTATAATCAGGAGGCTACCAAGTATTTAGGAAATATTTCACATTCTTTCGTACTCTAGATTGTGTAATAGTGTTATCTATATAAAAGTCATCCAAATTCCTTCCTTGATTTAATTTTATAGGCCATGCCTCATTATCGAGTCTATAAAAGTTCAAAAGTTTAGATTCCTAATGATGTGTTCCTTTCTGATTGAGTTAGCCATAAAGTCATAAAATAGCATAAGGACTTTAAAAGATTCCATTAGTGAGCCAAGTGTATTGACTCAAGTGTATACCCATATCTATATCAATCATGCGTTTGAGCCTTAGGCAAGAATTGTATTCAGACCCTTTTCAAAAGCTTTGGTGCAAATGTCATGCTTAAGGGTAATGATATATAACAGAATGCTAGAATAATATTTCCTCTCTAATGGTAGTATATGTTAAGGTGTTATAACCTATGAGTACTTATATGGTTCCAAAGTTAGTGATATAAAGTCATAAGTTTAAAAGACAGAGTGAAGGCAACTCTTGAGTGAAGAAGGTAGTTGTAGCACGATTTATATATTTATGATATTTAGAAGATGATGTGATTAGTTATGATGATTAGAATTTAGTTGAAATAGGGAAATAACTCATGATGGATACTCAGTGTGGAAGTAAAATTAATCATAGGTTGTGATTGAAAGGGGTAAATTAGCCAATAAGTTATAAGTATAGACTAACTTAGGAAAATCATAGAAAAAAATGGAGAAAATCACCGGTGCTTATAGAATCTCGAAGGTAGTTGGGATGTATAAATGGGTAAGTACATATGATATGAGAAAGTATGACATGCTGATAGATTGTAATGGGTTATTATGTAAGATTAAGATCGACTATCCTTATTATGTGACTTTACCCCCTACTCCCCCTCCCCTCTTTGATTCTCTTTTCTCTAATAGTGATAAACTAGCACAGTATATGAGAAGGCGTGTAGTGAATATTAAGGTGTAGTACTAATATTTTGAAGGAAAATTTGCCTGAATGTCATAGTTAAAAAAATAAAGAATTTAGGTTGATCTCTCTGTTCAGTGGACTAGTATATTATGCAGGATTTTTCATCAGTTGTACATGATTGGTGCTAGACACTAGGTTTGGGCTTTAGATGTGGATGGTGGTGGTAAGAATGTTAACTTAAGGATAGCGATACGAGAATTGTGGGAGTAAGTTAGTAGGCTTGATTTGATATGTGCCCCAGCCTAGGTTGGCAACTTATGGAAAAATTGAGTGGAAAATTATGATATATATCCATGAGGACTAGTGTTAAGACGATAAGATGTGGCTAAGACATTAGGTGAATAAGAGCATTAGTGTAATACCCCGTATTATTCTTAGCTCAGTTCAACTTTTAGTTGCATGCATAAGGGGCTTAAGGCCTAAAAATTACACTAAGTGTTGGAGACTTAGTTATTTTTTTAGGCTCTAAACTTGGAGGATTTTTAACTTGGTTTTCCCGACCCCGAGATTTTGTTTTTTGAGTTAATTTATGTTCAAGCATGTAAGTATCATGTCTCAGAGAAGTTTTGGATTTTTTGGATAAGGTTTGGGTTATGTTTGGATCACAAAACTAGTAGGTCATCATGATAAGCCCACATCATGGTGAGTGAAATGAACTACTGCAATAAGACCACGTCGTGATAAGCCTGTTACACCCAGTTTTAAATTTAAATGACTGAGGGGCAATTGGGTCTTTTTTACCTCAGCCCGATCATTCATAACACGACTTGGGCATCAGTTAGGGCATAATTTTTCCCTTCTTATCCAATTTTCTCCCAAAAAACCATTCCCTTTCCCCAAGAGTACAAATTCAATTTACTTTCTCCCCAAGAAATTAGGAATTCAAGTTTCCCAACTTCAAGAACCTTCAAGAAAGCATCAAGATTTTTTATTTCTCTTTCAAGTTAAAGGTTTAAGGTATGCGTGATGTTCATCCATGGGTTTCTTTCACCCGTGAAGTCCAAGAATCCCTTTTTGGTTTTAAATTATGAGTTTTCATGTTTAAGTTGATATATCTCCATGAATCTCTTGTTAATTCAATTACAAGTGATGTTTATAAGTGTTTTCAATGGAATGAGTCATTACATATTTTAAATGTTGTAATCTTTATGTTAAATCCCTATGTTATGATTTCAGTCTTGTAATCATGTTATTCTCGCATGCTTTACCCTTTCCCATGCTAAAGTTCATGACTCTCATGTGTTTGATGAAATGCCTAAGTGTTGTGTTTTGAACAATGATCCCCTACTATGGTTTTAAAGTTTTTATATGGCATTATTGTTAATTTCATTTAGTGCTTATGGGTTATGAACACCTGATACTTATTTGATTTACATAAATTTAGCTTTTCAAGTATTCAGACAGTTAATCCATGAATCTTATCAGTATACTTAGATATTTATTTCACGATAAGCACTATCAGTTATGTAATACCAATCAGTTGAGCTTAGTTTAGTTCAATTGGGAGTAGGATTTAGCACTGAGCAATCCCAAGGATAGGAGCTCACCTACTAGTGTAGGGTGTGACCCTTAGTAACAATCCCTGAGTTACATAACTACGTAGCCAGCATAGGGGTGAGATGTCCACCTGCCAGTTTAAGGTTGACACATATCTAATGAGAGCACCTGCCAGTATAGGGTAACTCTTTAGTCCTTCGGGACACTAGTTTAGTGGATCCACATAGCCAGTGTTAGTATATGTGGCATGATACTGACACCCTTCCAATTGGGGTTACAGGTTGGACCCCGATTAGCTCATATTGGTGCATGTTGGTTAGTTGATACTTCCCACAGTCTCAGTGCAGTATTCAGTGTATCTTCAGTTCAGGTTTTCTTGACTAAGTGTACAGACTTTTGGATAATAAGTTTTACAGCTTTTTAGTCTTCCAAATTTCAGATTATCTCAGTAGCATAATAAATATACACTTAGTATTGCATTCTCATATGTTACAGTTTTCATTCAAACATGTTCAGTTATCTCATGCTACTTAGTTAGTCCTTATTTCATATGCATAGTACCCCATGTATATCAACCTGACCTCATCTCATATACCAGTATATTTAAAGTACTGACCGCATACTCTTCTTTGCGCTATGATGTCTTATATTATAGGTTCGGAGGTTCAGTTTTCCAACCATAGTTAGACAGCCAGTGCTACTCAACAGCTTAGTGGTGAGTCCTCATCCATCGAGGACATATTATCTCTTATTCAGTACTTCAGTATTTAATTATGTTCAGTTAGTCAGAGTTAGTTGGGGGCTTATCCTATCAACTCCTCAATCAGTCAGTTAAAGGCTTTTCAAACAGTCAGACAGTTAGTTAGACGATTAATTAGTTTATCAGACCTTTCAGTGTTATCAGTTATTTTAAATTGATAGTTAGCTTTTAGTATTTTATCAGATGTTTCAGACTTATGGTTGAACCATATTTCTAGTATTTAGATTGGTATTATTTTCTTAGTGTATCTTTTGCGCATGTGTTATCTTATTATTAGACTCAGTGCTTGTAGCAGGTGCCAACTCATGTGTTAGTTTGTGGTCACTTATGACCGTAAGCACTATTATCGCGACTAGGGGGTAGCCTTGGGTCATGACAAAACTTGGTATCAGAGCCAGGTTTCAGAGAGTCCTAGGGAGTCTGAAAGCCTTGTTGAGTAGAGTCTTTTACATTGGTGTGAAGTTAGCCACACTTATAGACAAGAGGCTACAAGACATTTTATGAAAAGTTTCCCTTCTTTCAGTATTCATGTCGTGTGAAAGATCATGAGCTCTATTTAAACTCTCTATCTAACTCATTCTTCGTTCTGTTTTTAGACAATGCCTCCCAAAAGAAATAATTAAAGAAGGGACGGGAATTAGCCCACACCACCGCCTGTTCAGGAATATCCCCTAAATGAGCATGTCTCTCATGCTGAATTTTGAGCTGCTTTCACTACCTTAGCTCATTTAGTAGCTGATCAGAAAAATCAATAAGCTATTGTCGTAGCTAATAAAGTGGAAAATACAGCTGCAACTTCACCCGAATGAATCCTCCTTTATTTTTGGGATCTAAGTCCGAGAAGGATCCACAAGAGTTTCTTGAAATACATTAGAAGGTGATAGTCATTATGGGCATCACTTTGAGTGAGAGTGCAAAGTTGGATGCATATCAATTGCAGGATATAGCTCATACCTAGTATAAGTAGTAGAAGGAAGATAGAGGTGTTGAGGCAGGTCCTGTACAGTAGGAAGAGTTTGACATAACTTTCCAAGACAGGTTCTTATCATTAGAGTTCAGAGAAGCTAAGGTGCAGGAGTTCATCAATTTGAAGTAAGGTAATATGAATGTGAAGGAATACTCGGTTAAGTTCACTCAGTTGGTGAGGTATGCTCCTTCGATGGTGGATAATAATAGGTCTAGAATGAGTAAGTTTGTTTCTAGTATAGATAATAATGTGGTTAAGGAGTTTAGGACTGCTATGTTGATTAAGGTGATGTACCTATCTAGGCATATGGTTCACGCTCAACAGATTGAGGAGGAGAAGGATAAGGAGAAAGAAAGAGAGAATACGAGGGCCAGGACAGGTAGTTTTAATTTTTCTCAACCAAGGTCAGAAAGTAGTAATCATTCAAATTTCTGTCATAAATTCCTAGCCCCATCTCCGTCTTCATCAGTGCACAAGTACTAAAGTTCAGGAATGAAAGTTGGGATAGAGCACCAGGATCTACGTCATAGGGTAGTGTGAACAATGGTCGTACTAATCTTCTCTACGGGAAGTGTAGAAAGAATTATTAGGGTATGTGTAGATCCAACAGTGATATGTGTTTTAGATGTAGTAAGAGAGGTCACAGGGTCAAAAATTGCCTGCAGGCTGGGAAACAGGGTCAGTCCAACCGTCCTCCAGTTCCAGCCGGTCACCCGACTCAGTAGGTTGCCACTTCTAGCACAACCAGTGGATAGCACCTGAGCAAGTTGTATACGCTCCAGTCCTGATAGGATCAGGAAAGTTCTCCTGATATAGTTATGGGTACGTTATAGGTCTTACACCTTCATGTTTATGCTTTATTAGACCCTGGAGCTTCGCTCTCATTTTTAACCCCCTATATGGTAGTCGATTTTGGTGTCATCACAAATTTTTAGCAAAACCCTTCTCAGTGTCTACTCCAGTAGGTGTCTCTATTGTTGCCAGACAGGTACACAAGAATTGTCCGGTCACAGTATCCCAAAAAGTCACCTCAATTGACCTCGTGGAGTTAGAGATGATGTATTTTAATATCATTCTCAGCATGGATTGGCTCCACTTATGTTATGCCTCAATATATTGAAGAAATAAAGTCGTTCAGTTCTAGTTTTCCAATGAAGCAGTCATTGAATAGAGGGATGGTACCTCAGTGTTTAGGGGTCAGTTTGTTTCATATCTTAAAGCGAGAAAGATGATATCCAAGGGGTGCGTTTACTATCTTGGTCGAGTCAAAGACTCCAGTTCTTAAAATCCAAGTTTCAAGTCAGCTTTAGTAGTAAGGGAATTTCTAGATGTATTCCCTGAAAATCTTCCCGGAGTTCCTCCCAAAAGGGAAATTGACTTTGGAGTAGATCTCTTTCCCGATATCCAGCCTATCTTTATTTTGTCCTACAAAATTGGTCCAGCTGAGCTTAAGAAGTTGAAAGAACAGTTGAAAGATCTCTTAGATAAGAGATTTAGGCACAATTTTTCCCTATGGTGCGCTCAGTATTTTTCATGCATAAAAAAATGGTTCTCTCATAATGTGCATCGACTACCGTCAGTTGAACAAAGTCACAATCAAGAATAAGTATCCATTCCCCAGAATTGATGAATTGTTTGATCAAATTCAGGGTGCTAGTTATTTCTCTAAGAAAGATCGAAGATCCGTCAATCATTAGGTCAGAGTCAGAGAATGTGACATTTTGAAGACAGCTTTCAGAACTTAGTATGGTCACTTTGAATTCCTAGTTATGTTTTTTGGACTAAAGAATACCCCTGCATCTTTCATGGACTTGATGAACAAAGTGTTCAAGCTGTACTTGGACATGTTCGTCATAGTCTTCATTGACGATATTCTTATCTATTCCCATAGTGAGAATGATCATGCGGATCATCTCAGAATTGTATTGTAGACTCTTAGAGCCCATCAGTTGTTCACTAAGTTTAGTAAGTGTGAATTTTAGCTAAGATCAGTAGCTTTTCTTGGCCATATTATTTTCGATGATGGCATTAGATTTGATCCTCAAAAGACTGAAGCAGTAGGAAATTGGCCTAAACCTAACTCTCTAATAGATATCAGGAGTTTCTTGGGTTTATATGGCTATTATGGATGTTTTTTTTGAAGGGCTTTATTCTATTTCTTCTCCCATGTCTCAACTGAATCGAAAGAAAGTGAAATTTTAGTGGTCTAATTCTTGCGATAAGAGTATTCAGGAGTTGAAGACTCGACTCACTTCCACTCTAGTCTTAACTTTGCCAGATGGCATAGATGGGTTCATAGTGTATTATAATGCTTTTAGAGTTAGTTTTTGTTTTGTATTAATGCATAGAGGTAAGCTCATAGCCTATGCCTCAAGATAGCTTAAACCTCATGAGAAAAATTACCCAACCCATGATCTTGAGTTGGTAACTGTGGGTTTTGCCTTAAAATATTTGGAGGCATTATCTTTATGGGGTTCATGTTGATGTGTTCACGGATTCCAAAAGTTTGTAGTATGTGTTCTTGTAGAAAGATTTGAATCTTCATCGGAGAAAATAGGTTGAGTTGTTAAAATATTATGATATGAGTATATTGTATCATCCGGGTAAGGCCAATATTGTGGCAGATTCCCTTAGTAGATTTTTTGTGGGTAGTGTTTCTCATTTTGAGGATGAAAAGAAGAAGTTAGTCTGTGAGGTTCATCAGCTTGCTAGATTGGGTGTTCGATTGGTTGATTCGGCTGAAGGTAGTATATGGGTTCAGAATGGTTTAGAATCTTCTTTGGTTGCTGAACTAAAGGAAAAGCAAGATAAGGATCCTAGTCTGGTTAAGTTAAAAGAATCAGTCAAAGATAAAAAAGTAAAAGTTTTCTCCCAAGGGGGAGATGGTGTGTTGCCTTTTCAAGGTAGGTTATGTATTCCATGTGTTGATGAGTTAAGGCAACAAATTTTGGCAGAAGATCATTATGTGAGATATACCATTCATCCAGGAGCTATCGAGATATATCGTGACTTGCAGGAAATCTATTAATGGAATGGTATGACGAAGGATATCGTAGAGTTTGTACCTAAGTGTTCTAATTATCAACAAGTTAAAATCGAGAACCAGAGGCCTAGTGGTACATTACAGGAGTTCATCATACCTAATTGGAAGTGGTAAGTGGTGAACATGGATTTTGTGACAAGGTTACCTCATACGCATCGCCAGCATGATTCAATATGGGTCATTATGGATAGAATGACCAAATCAGCTCATTTCCTGCCATTTCATACTTCTTACTCAGCTGAGGACTATGCTAGGATTTACCTTAGAGAGTTGGTTAAGTTTTATGGAGTTCCATTGCCTATCATTTAATATAGAGGTACTCAGTTTACCTCTTAATTTTGGAAGGTTTTTTAGAGGCTGAAGACATGCTAAAGCTGTCATAATTCCTATGCAGATGTGAGTAGAAGAGATCGTGAGTTTTTGGTTGGTGACTTAGTCTATCTAAAAATATTACCCATGAAAGGAGTGAAGATATTTTGGAAGAAGGGGAAACTCTGTCCCCGCTATGTTGGCACTTATAGAATTTTGAGCCATTTTGGGAAGGTAGATTATGAGCTATAGTTGACTGCAGATTTGGTTTCAGTGCATCTGGTGTTTCATGTTCCGTTGTTAAAGAAATATATTGGTGATTTAGCTGTTGTTGTTTCTTTAGAAAGCACAGATGTTCAGGATAGCCTTTCCTACAATAAAAACTCAGTTCAGATCCTTGATCGTCAGATTCGTAGTTTCCTTTGGTTAAAGTTCTATGGAGGAATCAGTTCGTTGAGGGAGAAACTTGGGAAGCAGAAGAAGATATGCATACCAAGTACCCTTATCTTTTCTCTGTAAACTCAGACCCTACTTGAGGTAACAGTTTTCCTTAGATTGACTCTTTTTCATTCTCAGTTCCAGCCATTTAATCAATCTCATTTCATTGCATGCTTCACAAAATTAGATCAGTTCACATATCATGTTTTAGACTTAGTTAAGTGAGCATGTTTCCAGTCATGCATGTTCATTATGTGATCTCAGTTACCTTAGTTTAGTACTCTCAGTCTAACCAGTCTCATTCGCAAACGAATATTCCCAAGGAGGAGATATTTTAATACCCATATTATTCTTAGCTCAGTTCAGCTTCTAGTTGCATGCATAAGGGGATAAAGGCATGAAAATTTCACTAAGTGTTAGGGATTGAGTCATTTTTGTAAGGCTCTAAACTTGGAGGATTTTTAACTTTGTCTTTGCGACCCCAAGATATTGGTTTTTGAATTAATTCATGTTCAAGGATGTAAGTAGCATGTCTTAGAGAAGTTTTGGATTTTTCGAACAAGGTTTAGGTTATGTTTGGATCACGAAACCAGTAGGTCATCACGATAAGCCCGTGTCGTGGTGTTATTCTCATTGTCATACAGACCGCGTCATGGTGAGTGAAATGAACTACCACGATAAGACCACATCGCGGTAAGTCTATTGTGCCCAGTTTCAAATTTAAATAAATGAGAGGCAATTGGATCTTTTCCCCCTCAACACAATCATTCATAACACAACTTGGGCATTAATTAGCGCATAATTTTGCCCTTCTTCTTTATTATTCTCCCAAGAAAACCATTTTCTTTTCCCAAGAGTACAAACTCAATTCCTTTCACCCCAAGAAATCAAGAATTCAAGTTCTCCAACTTCAAGAACTTTCAAGAAAGCATCAAGATTTGGTATTTCTCTTGCAAGTTAAAGGTTTAAGGTATGTGTGATGTTCATCCATGAGTTCCTTTCATCCATGGAGTCCAAGAATCCCTTTATGTTTTTAAATTATGAGTTTTCATGTTTAAGTTGAAATATCTCCATAAATCTCTTCTTAATTCAATTACAAGTGATGTTTATAGGTGTTTTTAATGGAATGAGCTATTACATATTTTAAATGTTATAATCTTCATGTTAAATCCCTAAGTTATGATTTTAGTCTTGTTATCATGTTATTCTCGCATGCTTTACCCATTCCCATGCTTAAGTTCATGACTCTCATGTGTTTGATGAAATGCCTAAGTGTTGGATTTTGAACAGTGATCCCCTACTATGGTTTTAAAACTTTTATATAGCATTATTGTTAATTCCATTCAGTACTGGTGGGTTATGAGCACCCAATACTTATGTGATTTACATGAATTTAACTTTTTAAGTATTCAGACAGCTAATCCATGAATCTTATCAGTATAATAAGATATTCATATTCACGATGAGCTCTATCAGTTATGTAATAATATTCAATTGAGCTTAGTTCAGTTCAATATTAGTGCAAGTTCAGTTAGGAATAGGATTTAACACTAAGCGGGACCAGGGATGGGGGCTCACCTGCCAGTATAGGGTGTGACCCTTAGTAGCAATCCCTGAGTTACAGAATTACGTAGCCAGCACAAGTTTGAGATGTTCACCTGCTAGTTTAGGATTGACACATATCTTATGATAGAACCTTCCAATATAGGGTGACTCCTTAGTCCTTCGAGATAATGGCTTAGTGGATCCACATAGCTGGGGTTGATACCCATGGCATGGTACTAACACACTTTCAACTGGGGTTACAGGTTGGACCCCTTATTAGCTCATATTGGGGCATGTAGGTTAGATGATACCTCCCACAGTCTCAATACAATATTCAGTGTATCTTTTGTTCAGATTTGCTTGACTAAGTGTACAGACTTTTAGATATTTAGTTTTATATCTTTTCAGTCTTCCAGATTTTAGATTATCTCAGTAGCATAACTGATATACACTAAGTCTTGCATTCTTAAATGTTACAGTTTTCATGGATTCATGTTCAGTTATCTCATGCTACTCAGTTAGACCTTATTTCATAAGCTTAGTACCCCATATATATCAGCCTAACCTCATCTCATATACCAGTACATTCAAAGTACTGACCGCATACTATTCTTTGCGCTATGATTTCTTATATCATAGGTTTGGAGGCTCAGTTTTCCAACCATAATTAGACAACCAGTGCTACTCAACAGCTTAGTGATAAGTTCTCATCCATCGAGGACATATTATCTCTTATTCAGTACGTTAGTATATCATTATGTTCATTCAGTCGAAGTTAGTTGGGGGCTTGTCCTATCAACTCCTTATTCAGTCAGTTAGAGGTTTTTTAGTAATCAGACGTCGGTTAGATGGTTATTTAGTTTATCAGACCTTTCAGTATTATCAGTTGTTTTAAATTGATAGCTAGCTTTCAGCATTTCATCAGATTTTTCAGACTTGTGGTTGAACCATATTTTTAGTATTCAGATTGGTATAATTTTCTCAGTGTATCTTAAGCGTATGTATTATGTTATTAATATACTCAATGCTCGCAGTAAGTACCAGCTTATGGGTTAGCTTGTGGTCACTTAAACAATAAGCACCGTTGTCGTAACTAAGGGGTAGACTCAAGTTGTGACAATTAGCTATATAAGAATAAGTTGAACCCCAGGTAGCATGTTGTTAGATAAGGTTTTATTTATTGCCATGTGTACCTAGTTCATATTCTTGAATTTTGTATTGTGGAGAAGTCTAGGGAGTTGTTACTTGGTGTCTTTTAGAGATGAATTGAGGAAATATAGATAGGAAGTGTGAGCCTTTTATATAGTTCTAAAAAATTTATTTAGTTATGAGTTATTCGATTAAAGGTTTAATATTAGTATATTAAGGAGTGGAGAATAGATTATTATGGGTTAAGGAGTGTTGGTGTATACTTATGAGAGTGTAAGTTGTAAAGTGATGGCTATAGAGGCTAGCAAAAGTTAAGAGTAGCATCCCTTGAAAGCAATGCCTTCAGATAATAGTTTATCAGGGGAATTTTAGCATTTATGTGTATGGTGATACCCAACTATGCTGACCATTATGCTAATACATTCAATGAGAGGATATGCCCGTAAGTCTAGGTTTGTGACATTGATCTAAGAAGAAAATGATGAATTTGGGTGGATCTTGAATTTTCTCATAGTGTTAAGTCTAAGGGAAGAGCCATGATAGCTCTATTCTTATTCTAGCAGAATTCTCCTACTTCAGATCAGGAGGATATTCTATGAAACACCCTAGTTTTTGGACCTTAGAAAATTTCTTGGATTTCTGGTCACTAGACCTAATACAACTCATGGGTACGAGCTATGTGTTGGGGTACGAATGGTAGGTTCCAGTCGTATGCTGACAAGTGATGGTTGGTGGGATGGATTTTAGTCAATTGAATAGGTATGACTTGCATGGTACAAGTCGTATGGTCAGATACGGATTGTTTGGGTTCTTCACTTAACCTTAAACTTGGTAACCTAGGTTGGGTCTGAGTATAAATGGTTCACCATGAGCCATAAGCCAAGGAACGAGTCGTAACCAGGACTCGTATGGTGGACAGTGTTCAATCCTCTTAGGATTCGATTCTGCCAGGAATACGGGTGATGGTAACGGATCGTATATTTGGATACGACTTGAGTTGGATGAGTCATATCTTGGACAATGTTGGGTCCAAGGGGGAGGCCAAGGGTACGAGTGTTGGGTACCACTTGTATAGGGAGAATATGACTAGTAAGGGCCAGTCGTACCCTGTGATGGAATTTTTGTTTGATTTAAGTTAGGGCAATCTGGATATTTTACCACTTATACTAATAAGGTCCCATGACTTATATTCTTATTGGGAGGTTATTTACCCTATTATTCTATTCATTAACACTTAGAAACTGTTTCTAAACTCTTTATAATTCTCTCGAGAGCTTTTGGGAAAGAAAGCTAGGGTTTCAACTAGAGGACTAATTTGGGGATCTTATTGGTGGTTTCTCTCCATCTACTTTTTCAATTAAGGCATGTTCTCTTCCCTCAATGTTATTTCCAACTAAAGGCATGATTTTATACAATGTTTTTATGATTTGAATATTGTATGATTTTGGGTTTTCCGATATGATTTAGGTGTTTTGGTTATAAATGCTTTGTTATGGTTCTCCTATATTTCAATTATGCTTTTATATGCATTAATGGTGGTTTTTGATAATTGGTTGCATGGTAATGGACTTTGGTTCTAGAAATATTATGCCCCCCAATGTGTTTGATAGAATGCCTTTAACAATATATTCACTGTAATATTGGTTTTTCAATGGAACATATGCATGGTTTAAATTTGGTAATGGAACCCTAAATGGTATGAATGGTTTAAATGGTTTTAATATATTGGAAATGCCTTGGTGTCCATGGTTTGGGTTAATCGGAAATCATGTGGGGCACATGGAATCCCCTAAGTTTTGTCTAAGGATGATACTTTCAATTTATTATTGTTGGTATGACGATACCACTACTAATAACCATCCAATTTATTATTGTTGGTATGACGATACCACTACTAATAACCTCGGTTAATAATAATAGAATAATAGTTTGGATATAAAATAGTTTTAATTGGGCTTAAAAGTAGAAGGTGTAGCAAAGCCATGAAAGGTGGTGGTCCCTTGGGGATCTAAACTAGAAACGCATATTTTTCAATGTGAGCTTTGGTCCAAGTGACCGTATGCATTATGTCACACTATATTTTAGGGGATGTACTATTCATCCCTGGTTTTCTTCCCTGGTCGTGCGGCTTCATGCACTGGGCCCTTTTAGCAGGGGAGCTGAACTAATATAGCTCTTGGTTGGTTTAGGACGGCAAAGCTACACAGCCCAGGTAAAGGTTTTAACGGCATGATAAACCCGGTTCCCTTTCCCAGCATGGTTATATATATATGTATGGTTGTGTGCATATAAATAGTTTTACTTGGTTTTATAAATGGCATTGTTTTATCCTTACCCTAAGTTCGTTCTATTGATCACTCGCTAACCCATCTTCATTCAGCTATATACCCACGTTATGCAGAACCCAACCGTTCTACTTCTCCTTTATAGTGATTGACTAAGGGATAACTGTTGAATTGAAGTGGTGATCTTCCATCTCTTTGGAATGCTCCATTTCATGTTATGGATATTTTTAGACATTCTAGTTTATTTATGGATATTGTTCTTGTCTATGGTTGGGGGAATGTCCCAATCAAATATTCTTACTCTTTTGGCTAGAGGCTTTTTGGTACTGGTATGGGTTGGTATGGGAAGGATCAGTATGGAAGTTATCCTCATTAATTGCATTGCTATTGGGGATAACATCATTGGACAAAATTACTCACTATTCCATCATATTTCATTTTGGATTAATCATATTATATTTTGGAACTTATTTGGTTATGGCCCAGTTTATAGCCCTTGTTTTGGTATTGGTTTGGTTCAGTATGGTTGGACGGTTGGTATGGGATGGTATGACTCGGTTGGGTCGGTTATGGTTGTGATTCTATCCCAGATTCTTGATATGAACAATAACGCTATCTTTTTATATGTTAAGAATTCAGCCAAGCCAGGGAAGACGGTTGAAGGTTAGGTTGGGTAACGGGGGTGGTCTCCAGTCCCGATCAGACTTGGGATTCCCATTACAACAGGGCCTCGAGCCGGGTCGTGTCAAGTTGGTATCAGAGGATTAGGCTCATGGTCAATTGGGAGTCCACAAAGTCGTGTCTGGTAAAGTCTCTTTTAAGGGTATGTAGCGCAACACACTCATAAGAGAGAGACTACAGGGCATTTAGGAATGTTTCACTTTATTGGTATTCTAATTTCAATCTTGGATTCTAAGTCTTAAAATTCTCTCTAATCCTTGATTGTTCACTTTTTAGACCATGCCTACACGATCTGGAACACAAGAAAACTCTTCGTTCCCATTTGGGGACAATGTTGATAGGGTACATCCTACGTCTGGAGTTCGTCTTCGATCTCAGGGTCTTATTCCTCCGATTGCTACTAGTCCTCCTCAAGGTGAGGTGACTAATGCAGAATTCCGTCAGTCTATTCATACTATTGTTTAATTAGTTACTTCTCAGGCTGAGCGGGATACGTCTAGTGGGTTGTCTGATGAGGCCACAAGGGTTAGACAATTTATGAAACTAAATCCTTCTACTTTTACTGGTGTGAAAGTGGAGAAGGATCCTCAGGGTGTTGATGTTGGGTGTATTTATACCCCTAAGAACCATAATTTACCCATATTTTAGCTAAGTTTGGAGGATAAAATATATAATTCCTGCACTTTTAGTCCATTTTCCTTTAAGTGAGCTAACCTATGTGATTAGCATGTTTTTCAGGTATTAATGATGAAGACTTCAGCACTTTGTGGACCTTTGGGCAGCAAAGGAAAACTTCACATAAGAGGGAAGGCAGCTTTTGGAAGCTTGTGGACTGAATGTGATGCATGGAGAACTTGTCCTGGGCAAAATCAGTATTTCTAAATACTTAGGGATGGAGCAGTAACTTAGTAGGACAAGGATGTTATAAAAACCCTGTTTGCTGAATTTTTCAGCATTATTTGGATGATTATTATTCAGCACTTTTCATTATTTAGTTTACAGATTCTGTAAGTTTAGACAGAGAAAAACGCTAAGGCTAGAGCATCGGATAGGAGAACGACGTTCTTCCCCTTTTGACGCCCAAACTCATTCCCATCGCTAAGATTATTCTAAGTTGTGGTATGATGATTATGTCTATGGTGATTTCCGTTGTACTCATGAGTAGCTAAACTTCTCTGTTAGGGTTATGGAAACCTTGTAAGATACTATTTGTTGCTATGAGTTTGTGAATTCTTGATGTGTATGCTACTTATATCATTACTCTCTTCGTTTTAATTAAATTCTCATGGTTGCAAACATAGAGAACATGCCATTATAGCATTAACTTGTTCGGGAGAAAAGTTACATGTTTGGAAAAGAGAGTGTGACAAGGAAATAGGGCTTCTAACCTCTATTTACACGTTAATGCCTTAACCGGATTAACTTCTTGGAGAATTTGTACCATTTGTTATACACTTTAGGCTCGGGAGAGCTAAAGTGAAATAAATCCTTGATGGTTGGGAAACACTTGGATTTAGAATTAGAATACGATTCTCTATAAGTGCATGCATGTCTAAATTCCGCGTTACTCATAGTTAATAGAGAAGTAGAAACTACAAGGTGGACATAACCCTAACTTATTATTCTCTGTGATTAACCTTTACTAAACAAATCATTCATTCGTTACTTTGATATTATTAATTCACGCCTAAATCAAAACCCCTCTTTTCCGTGGAATTTTTTACCAACAGTCTACTAACAATTGCAACACTTAGTGACCAAGTATTCCCTGTGGGATTCGACACCCAACCTAGTTGGGTTCTATATTTGACAACGACCGCTTACACTTTCTAACGAGAGCTGTAATTTGGGCGTTATCAAATTTTGGCTCCATTGCCGGGAAATACAGTTGTCAACTAAGTTTGTGATAGTTAATAGACCCTTTGGTCAAAGATTCTCGAATTTTACTTTTTGTTTGTTGTTTTTGTTTTGCTCAGGTTTATTGGAGTGCATGCCAAATACACGAAGTTCTGGTCAACCGTTATTACCAATAAATCCTGAACCACATCTTATTGGCAGAATGGATGCACAACGAAACCTTGAACGGATGGCTGCTCAACAGGAGCATAAAAGATTAGCTGCATTGGCAGCTGCGCAAGTAAATCAACAGAATGATGATAACCCAGGTCGGGTACCAAATCCTGATGATGAGGACTTGGGTGATGATGAGTTATTAAATCCGAGGCGTGCAGATGATGTGGCTGCACCAGTGAACAGAAATGTCAACAGAGATCGTCAAGCGAGAATGAGACCTGAACACCGAGCTGTGCAAGTCGCTTTTGATGATGATGATGACGACTTGGATGGGGCTGGTGCCACAGGGGCTATTATTCCTCCACCCTTGGCACCCGGAGCCAAGTTCAATATCACCAGCACCATGATCCAGCTATTACAACTCAAAGGGTTATTTGGTGGACTTGCAGGCGATGATCCGAATATGCATCTGATCAACTTTATCTCAACATGCAAGTCGTTTGACAATCCAGGAGTTGGACAGAATACAATTCGACTGCGCTTATTTCCATTGTCTCTATCTGGAGAGGCAACTCTATGATTGAACGGGCTGACTCCTGACTTTATTACCAATTGGAGGCAACTGAAAGATGCTTTCCTAGAAAGATTCTTTCCGCCATCCAAAAGGGCACAATTGAGAGATGAGATAAGCAATTTCAGACAGCTTCCAACTGAAGCTCTCCACGAAACATGGGAGAGGTTCAAGAAGAAGCTTATGCGGTGCCCAAATCATCAGATGACCAATGTCCACTTGATGGAAATATTATATAGGGCTTTGAACTCGGTGACTAATCCATTGGTTGATAATGCTGCAGGTGGGTCATTCATGGACCTTACTTTTATTGAGGCTGGTGATATGCTGGATCGTATGACAAAGCAGAGTAGAGCTTGGCATACCAGGGATTCTGAGGTAGCAAGCTCTACTGTATCTACTGGCATGACATCAGAATAGAGGCGAAGAGAAGAGGAACGTGACCAAGATATGGCTCACATGAAAATGCAGACGGACCTTCTTACCAAGCATTTATTATCAGGGAAGACAGAAAAGGTCAAGGATGTTGTATCACAGGGTAGAGATGAATCCGATTCTGAGGAGGAAGCAAATTATTTGAATAATCAGGTGGGTTTTCGAGGCAATGCCCAATGAAACCAAGGTCGGAACTATTATGAAAAATCTGGATACAAGGACCGAGACCAATGGAATTGGAAGAATAAGAATGACAGAAGCGGTTTGTATGTCCCTCCTGGAAATCGTGAAGCTGTTGTAACTAGTTCTGGGAAGATGTCCATGGAGGACATGATGGCCAAGCTTTTGAAAGGAGTAGAGGCAACAAACACGGGACTAGCTGAGGTAAAAAATGATTTGTCCTCAATAAATCAATTGGTTGACTCGCATTCCACTGCAATAAAACAGCTGGAACAATAAATGAGTCAACTATCAGCGACATTCAATCAAAGAAAAGCTGGCACCCTACCTAGCGACACCATGAAAAATCCAAGGAATGATGGATCATGTATGGCTATTACTACCAGGAGTGGTAAGGTGTTGGAAAATCCATCCAAAGACAAACAGGTGGTTGATAATACAGAAGAGAATATGATTGAAGCAGATTATGATGATTCTGTAGAAGCTGAAAGTCAGAACGTTTATGACACTACACTTAGACGTCACCAGCCTGAAAAGATTGATAATCTAAAGCAAGATAAAAAGGAAGTGGTGGAGAAAACTATTCCCCTTCCACCACCACCTTTTCCTCAGAGACTGAAGAAGAAAGCTGATGACACCAGGTTTAGTAGATTCATGACTATGTTGAAGCAGCTGACTATTAATGTTCCTTTGGTGGAGGCGCTGGAAAAGATGCCTGGGTATGCTAAATTCATGAAGGACCTTTTGACAAAGAAGTGGGCAGCAAGCTACGAGCTGGCAGATAATGTTCATCATTGCAGTGCAATTGCCACGAGGTCTTTAGTACAGAAGAAGGTAGATCCTGGTGCTTTTACTATTCCTTGCACAGTTGGATCGTTGGATTTTTCTAAGGCATTGTGCGATTTGGGTGCTAGCATCAATTTGATGCCGCTATCTATTTACAGAAAGTTAGGGTTGGGCGATCCTTCACCAACCAATATGCGGCTCGTGATGGCTGATAGGTCAGTAAAACGACCTGTTGGTATCTTATATGATGTATTGGTGAAGGTTTCTACCTTCATTTTTCCTGCAGACTTTGTTATTTTGGATTGCAAGGCGGATTCTGAAGTACCCATAATCTTGGGTCGTCCTTTCCTTGCAACAGAAAGTGTTCTTATTGATTTACGAGCCAATGAGCTTTTGTTTTGGATGAATGACGAAGTGGTTCGTTTTGATGTATGCAAATCAATGAAGCAGCCAAATGATATGAATGTGTTTTCTATAGCTGATGTTTATCATGAGGATGCGAAGGAACTATCGTTAGAAAAGCAGCCTACTATTGAACCATTGTCTGCTGAGCGTTTGAATTTTGAGCGTGAGGATGTAGAAGATTATGAAGAAACTATTTATGCTCTAACAGGAATAGGGTCCTATTCTCATGCTCCTAAGAAGCTGGACCTTGATCTTAAGAATCGATCCTCACCACCAGCCAAACCATCCATTGAAGAGCCACCAGTGCTAGAATTAGAAGATCTACCCAGTCACCTAAAGTATGCATTTTTGGGAAGTGGTGATACACTTCCGGTTATTGTTGCGGCTGATTTAAGTGAACAACAAGTAGAGGCTCTCATTTCTGTTCTGAAGAGGTACAAGAGAGCTAGTGATTGGACTATTGATGATATAATTGGTATCCCTCCTGGGATATGTATGCACAAGATTCATCTCGAAGAAGATTGTGTGCCCACAATTAAGCATCAGCGTCATCTGAATCCATTCAGAAAATGATGCACCATATATCTCGATGAAGTCTAAGTAATCGAGATGACTATGTCGTGCCGCGACAATAAATCAAGCGCTACATGGGAGGCAACCCATTGTTTTAATCATTTTGTTTTACTAGGAGTTTGTTTTTGTTAAATTAAAATCCAAAAAGAAGGGTCGAGCCACGACCAAAACTAAGGCGCTTGGTGGGAGGCAACCCATCCTTCTAATCGTGTTTGTTATTTTTGATTAAGTTTAGGTGCAAGACGTACAAAGGAGGGGATTAGTCCTAAAATTTTGATTTGAAAGTGAGCCATGCTAAGGGTGGTAAGCTAGGAATGATGGAGCAAATGCTATTGGTTAGGCATTGCTTATGCTAATCTAGGCAATGGACAAGGCAAGGCCTATGCTAATCTAGGCAATGGACAAGGCAAGGCCTATGCTAATCTAGGCAATGGAAAAGGCAAGGACTATACCATTGCCTATGCTCACTGCCTCACATAGGCAACGGACAAGGCATTGCCTATGCAAATCTAGGCTATACCATAGGTGCCACCTACGCAAATCTAGGCAATACCATAGGCGCCGCCTATGCTATTGCCTATGCTTACTGTTTCAACTAGGCATTGACAAAGGTGCCGCCTATGCCCAACTAGGCATTGACAAAGGCTCCGCCTATGCTAAGCATAGGCAAAGCATTAGGCGCCGCCTACTTATGCATTTTTGTCTCCTAACCCGATTATATATGGATCAAACCCGACCCATGGCTTAGTCTATAAATAGATCTTCAACCTTAGAACAAAATGCACTTGTTTGCTCAACCTAGGTGCCGCCTAAGCTTCCCAAATCTCTCAAAATTTTTCTTTTTGCTCATCTAATCTTGCAAGATCATCTTCCCGAACCTTCACCAAGTAAGTTATTCTTTTATATTCCGTAGTTGTTGCAATACTACATTTATAATGGTATTTTAGATTTTGAAGTGGTGTTTGGTGATAAGAATATGATTGGTTTGTTATGATACATCTAGATTGAGTAAAAGAATACGTGTGGGTGTTCTTGACTTTGTTCCGACTTGTACTTGATTGTTATACACTATCATATTTTTATGGAGTCAAAATTGTGAAGTTAATGCATAATCTTGAAAGTTGAAAGCTTGAATTTTTGAATGACTCGTTCATCGAGATAACGATCATGATTGACCACGAGCATAAGATGTTGTGATTATTTCTCTGCAATAACTTGATACGATCTCTATGTGGTAGTCTTATTCAAGAAGTGCATTAATCCAAACATGAAAGTATAGTTAAGATTACATGAAACAAAGTTGGAAAGGATATTCAAAGATTACATAAAAGTATGGCTGTGCTAAACATGTTGTTGGAACATATCGCCTAAATGTATGTCGATGAAGTCTGAGTAATCGACATCACTCACTTAATTAGTCTGTGCTAACAAATTAAGTGTGGGGTGGTGCCATTACTGTTTGTTTTTTGATTGAATCTTCCGAGATGAAGCTAACATGACTCTATTTTAATCTCAGGTAGAATGGCCCCAAAAGGACGACAAGGAAAAGAAAAAGTGTCCACCTCGCAGAAAAGTCAGAAAAGGGGAAGAAAAGATCAAGCTGAGTCCTCCTCTCTACAAATACCTCGATGCACTTTTGGGATAAAGTGGGTCCTAGAGGAGGAAGGAAAGGAGTGGTACAAGAACAATAAAGTGAAAAAATATGTTCACGTGGATTTGATGCAGAAGGAGAGTCTAGCAAAGAGAGAGCCTCACATTTTGGCTAAAATCATGGTACTAAATCTTGATTTCATTTTCTGAGATATGGGGGAATGCAATCTTGATCTAACGCGAGAGTTCTATGCCAATTGGTCCCCAAAGACTACCGGAAGTGAAGTGAAGATTCGGGGCCAAGTCTTGCAACTGAATGCGGAGTTTTTCAACTATTTTCTGGGTCTTCCATATGTGGATCCATCACCGCTCAAGGAGCTTTATCACAGACCTCCCTACAGGGCAATCAGACACACACTGTACGGAATAAGGTCAATGGCACAGTGGATTCATCACAAGGATAACGGTCGGCACAATACCTTCCCGTATGCTTCCTTGAACAGAGAAGCTCGCATATGGTTGAGGATAGTCAACTCTTGCTTGATTCCTGGGACACAGTACACAAAGATCACACGTGATCGAGTATGCTTGGTGTACGCTCTGATGACAAATATTCCCATCAACATTGGTGCGGTTATACGATCGTCAATGAGTAAAGCAAGGCTGCACAAAAGGTCCCATTTCATCTTTGACAATTTGTTGACTGCGATCTTAAGGAAGGAGCACATTGAAGAGGAACCTGCAGATCATAAGCTTCCACACAACCCGAAGAAGGTTGATATCACGAAGGTTAAAGAGCCTGAAACTGGTCAAGGCATCAACCTTACCACTGCAGAGCGGCATGCTCGAGATGAAAGCTTCTTTTGCCATCTATATGGCATGACGAGGTTTACCATGATGAGTGGGGGTCGTATTCCGACTGATGCAGAGCTCCAGCAGTTGGACTATGACTACCCGATAAATGAGCATGCGCGGGCTATGTGTGGAGTAGGGGTACATTTTGAGGAACCTCTCAATGATGACGTGCCGACTGACGATGATCGCCGACTGTCAGACTCAGACGTAGAGGACAACTCTGATGATGACGACTCTGATGATGATTCCGACGCAGGGGGTATGACCCCAGACATAGAGGAGGAGTCTGACTAATTAGGTTTTTCTTATTTATTTTCCACTGAGGGCAGTGTGTCCCGTCTAAGTGTGGGGTGCTGGTATTTGTATGTTGTATTGTACTTCTTTCCCTACAATTTATTCTTGTTCTTGTTTGTTAATTAGTCGTAATTAGTTAGTTAAATTCTAGAATTTTTTTTTGATTTTGCATGAAATTGTTTTGATAGACGGCATGGTAGTATAATAAGAGTTTGTGCTAAATCATTACTATTGAGACATTTAGGCTCTACGTGTGACTCACTGTGTGATAATTGTATGGTTTAATTCATTAATCTGTTGGGTCAAGAGCCTATACTTCTCCCAATAAAGTTGACCATGGGCCTTGTGTGTGTGAGGATATAGTATATTCTGTGTTGTGACTGATTCTAGAACTTGTCTGGTGTGTGTGTAAAGCGAAATAAAGAGTGTGAGTTTAGGAGATGATTTAGGCATTTCTTTGGCAGCCTGTAATTGTTTACCTTCTTTTTACCGACCTTTATACATTATCCTAGTGAACCCCCTTTGAGCCTTTAGCTATTTTCTTTGGCAGCCTCATATGTAGCCTAATCCATTTTTTTTCAAGACCATAATTTGATCGAAACTCCTAAGCGCTTTAAAATTGTAGAATCATGTGGAAAAATAAAAGGAGAATGGTGAAAGTGATGCCTCAGGGTGTATTGGTACTTGAAATTGTTGTGAAAAAGAGTGGCTATTATAGGGATGCTTGCTTAATATAAAAAAAAAGAAAAAAAAAGAAAAAAAAAAGAAAAAAAAATATATAAAAAAAAAAAAATAGAAAAACAAAAAGATAGTTATGTTTATGATTGAATAACAAAATGGGTGAAAAGGGGTTGGTAGATGAAAGAGAGGTAGAGTGGTTGTTAAAAGATAGTGTAAATGGCATATTGTAGTGTATTAAAGCACTTAGGGAACATAGTCACTATTTCTGGCCAAAATAGTCCTACCTGTCCCTTAGCCTACATTACAACCTGTAAAGACCTATTTGATCCTAAGATTAGCATTCCGATATTAGTAGAGCATTACACTAAGGGCAAACCTATGGTCATCAGTTGCAACATAAGAATTCTTTGTGAGAAGTGAGAGCAAGGAGAGTCTTATACCCATGTTTCGAAAATTGCAAAACTGTGAGTGATCATGGGTAATATCTTGTGTGAGACACACATGGTTGATGATTTTTGGGTAGTGTTATATGATTCTTTGTGGCTTAACTTGTGGATACGAATAAACCATCCTCACAAGTCTATGTTGGAGGTTGAATTGTTTCTAGTAGTGATCAAGAAACCTACTCTCTGTTAATAATTGTCGTGCATGTCTTGTTGAACATTTTGTGTTGCTATTGTGAAATTCTAGTTAGGAGTTTGCATGGACGTAATATTTTGTTCGAGGACGAACAAAGCTTTAAGTGTGGGGTGGTGATGTTGGGCGTATTTATACCCCTAAGAACCATAATTTACCCATATTTTAGCTAAGTTTGGAGGATAAAATATATAATTCCTGCACTTTTAGTCCATTTTCCTTTAAGTGAGCTAACCTATGTGATTAGCATGTTTTTCAGGTATTAATGATGAAGATTTCAGCACTTTGTGGACCTTTGGGCAGCAAAGGGAAACTTCACATAAGAGGGAAGGCAGCTTTTGGAAGCTTGTGGACTGAATGTGATGTATGGAGAACTTGTCCTGGGCAAAATCAGTATTTCTAAATACTTAGGGATGCAACAGTAACTTAGTAGGACAAGGATGTTATAAAAACCCTATTTGCTGAATTTTTCAGCATTCTTTGGATGATTATTATTCAGCACTTTTCATTATTTAGTTTACAGATTCTATAAGTTTAGACAGAGAAAAACGCTAAGGCTAGAGCATCGAATAGGAGAACGACATTCTTCCCCTTTTGACGCCCAAACTCATTCCCATCGCTAAGATTATTCTAAGTTGTGGTATGATGATTATGTCTATGGTGATTTCCGTTGTACTCATGAGTAGCTAAACTTCTCTGTTAGGGTTATGGAAACCTTGTAAGATACTATTTGTTGTTATGAGTTTGTGAATTCTTGATGTGTATGCTACTGATATCATTACTCTCTTCGTTTTAATTAAATTCTCATGGTTGCAAACATAGAAAACATGCCATTATAGCATTAACTTGTTCGGGAAAAAAGTTACATATTTAGAAAAGAGAGTGTGACAAGGAAATAGGGCTTCTAACCTTTATTTACACGTTAATGCCTTAACCGAATTAACTTCTTGGAGAATTTGTACCATTTGTTATACACTTTAGGCTCGGGAGAGCTAAAGTGAAATAAATCCTTGATGGTTGGGAAACACTTGGATTTAGAATTAGAATACGATTCTCTATAAGTGCATGCATGTCTAAATTCCGCGTTACTCATAGTTAATAGAGAAGTAGAAACTACAAGGTGGACATAACCCTAACTTATTATTCTCTGTGATTAACCTTTACTAAACAAATCATTCATTCGTTACTTTGATATTATTAATTCACGCCTAAATCAAAACCCCCCTTTTCCGTGGAATTTTTGACCAACAGTCTACTAACAATTACAACACTTAGTGACCAAGTATTCCCTGTAGGATTCGACACCCAACCTAGTTGGGTTCTATATTTGACAGCGACCGCTTACACTTTCTAACGAGAGCTGTAATTTGGGCGTTATCAGGTGTCTTAGATTAAACGGAGACGATATTCAGGGTGATGTAGGTTACTAATGTGGAAGGTGTAAATTTTACAGCTTATCATCTCAAGGATGTTGCATACCAATGGAACGAAGAGTGGGATAGGGATAGAAGAAATATAGAGGAGTCATCTTTATGGGATGCTTTTCCTGGAGCTTTTCTAGATCGTTTCTTTCCTCAAGAGCTGAGCAATGCAAAGATGGAGGAGTTTGTGAATCTTAAGCAAGGGAGAATGTCTGTTAAGGAATATGCCTTAAAGTTTCATTAGCTATCAAGGTATGCTCCTGATTTGGTGACTGACATGAGAGTGAGAATAGGAAAGTTTGCTTCTAGATTGAATCAAGATTTGGTCTTAGAAAGCGAGAATTATTTACTAATCAAGGATATAGATATTCTAAGGTTAGTTGTCCACATACAATAGGTGAAGGATGAAAAGAGAGAAAAGGCAAAGTTGGGAGATAGGCTGCGTAAGAGGAGAAGGTTTTCGGATTAGGGAGGTGCTCAGTCACAAAGTGGTTAAGATAGAGGTAAATGGACAAAAAAAGTGGAGGAGTTCTGGTTGCTAATCTACTGCTAGCGCTCTTTACTTGAGGCAGTCGGGTAATACGCATTCGCAAGGTGGGATATTTTTTTAGCACAGGTTGTCCGGTCTTAGGTGAGTGAGGGTCAGTAAGTTTTTTCATACCCTCCCTACCAGTTCTATCTTCGTCTTCATCGAGGTTATTATGAAAAAGGAAGGGACAAGTGTTTTAAATGTGGCTTGCCAGGCCATATTCTAAAAAATTATCTAGTTGGTAAGGGATCTTTGGGAGAGGTCAAAGCTTTTTGTCCTTCATCTTCTTCTCCTGCGCTTAATGGTGCAGCTTCAGTATCTACTCTTACTTCTGGTACCAGCACTAGCTGGAATAGGTTGTATGCTCTTATATCTCGACAGGAATCTGAGGCATCGCCTGATGTCGTTACTGGTATGTTATAACTTTTTTATCATGATGTGTATTTCCTGCTTGATCCAGGGTCCACTCTTTTCTATGTGACCCCATTTATGGTTGTATGTATTGTTTTTGATCCTAAGTTTTTTTGGATCCTTTTTTTATTTCTACCCAGTAGGTGACTCGATTATTGCTAAGAGAGTCTATAGGGGGTTTATGGTATCTGTTGGTGGTAGGCAGACTTTGGTAGATTTGTTTGAACTTGATATGGTGGATTTTGATGTTATTCTGAGGATGGATTGATACACTCTTGTTAGCGTCCTTAAATTGTCGGAACCATAAGGTTATCTTTAGGTTACCTGATGAACCGGTTATAGAGTGGGAGGGTGGTTCCCTAGCTCCTAGGGGGAGGTTTATTTCTTATATTAGAGACTGGAGGTTAATCTCCAAAGGTTGTCTTTATCACTTGGTCTGGGTTAAAGATTCTAACTCAGAAGGTCCTTTTTTCATTCAGTTTTGATAGTAAATGAGTTTCTTGAGGTCTTTTCAGATGATTTTCCTGATGTTCCTCCGGATATGGAAATAGAGTTTGGTATTGACTTGGTTTCGAACACTCATCCAATATCTATTCATCCTTATAGAATGGCTCTGGCTGAGTTGAAGGAACTTAAGGAGCAACTTAAGGATCTTCTGGATAATGGGTTTATTCATCCTAGTGTATCTCCGTAGGGTGCACCAATGTTGTCGTGTGCAAGAAAGATGGTTCTATTTAGATGTGCATTGACTATCGATAGTTGAATTAGGTAATGGTTAAGAACAAGTATCCTCTTCCAAGGATAGAGGACTTGTTTAATCAGTTGCAAGGTGACAATTTTTTTTCTAGGTATCATTTGCTTAAGATTAGGGAGGTGGATATCCGTTAGACAATTTTTCGTACTCGGTATAAGCACATTGAATTCTTGGTAATGTTATTTGGATTGACTAATGCCTCGGCGATATTTATGGATTTGATAAATAGGGTTTTCAGGCAGTTCTTGGATCTCTTTATCATTGTGTTTATTGATGACATTCTTGTTTATTCCAAAAGTGAGGTGGATCATGCTAATCACCTCTGTGTGTTATTTCAGACCTTGAAGGAACAACAGTTGTATGCCAAGTTCTCCAAGCGTGAGTTTTGGCTGAACACTATGACTTTTTTTTAGTTACATTATTTCTAGTGAGGGGATAATAATGGATCCGCAAAAGGTGGCTGTGGTTAAAAGGTGGCCTAGACCCACAACTCCAACCGACATTCGTAGCTTCTTGGGTTTAGCTGGGTATTATCGGCGGTTTATGGAGAGCTTTTCAACGATAGATGCTCCTTTGACTAAGTTAACTTAGAAAAAGGTGAAGTTTTTTTTGTCAGATGCTTGTGAGGGAGGTTTCAAAAAGTTGAAAGATAAGCTAACTTTTGTTCTGATTTTGACATTGCCTAAGGGCAGTGAGGGGTTTGTGGTCTATTATGATGCATTTAGGGTGGGACTTGGTTGTTTTTTGATGCAATATGGGAAGGTGACTGCCTATACTTCTAGGAAGTTAAAGGTACATGAGAGAAATTACCCTGCTCGTGATTTGGAGCTATTGGCGGTGGTTTTTTCTTTGAAAGTCTGGCGGCATTATCTGTATGAAGTGCATATAGACATCTTTTCTGATCATAAGAGTCTACAATATGTGTTCACTCAGAATGATCTAAATCTCAAGCAAACGAGCTAGTTGGAGCTTCTCAAAGACTATGACATGAGTCATCACTATCACCCATGTAAGGCTAACCTGGTTATTAATGCTCTTAGTAGGTTATCCATGGGGAGTTTGGCTCATGCGGAGAAAGAAAAATGGGAATTAGTGAGAGATATTCACCACTTGGAAAATCTGGGATTTTGTCTTTTGGACTTCGAGGATAGTGAGGTGATGGTACAGGATGTGGTTCGGTCATCTGTTGGTGCATAGATTATGGAGAAGCAAGTACTAGATCCTATCTTGATGAAAATCAAGAGTAATATGGGTATGGAGAAGGTAATGGTTTTTTAGATCAGTGGCGATGGTACTTTACGGTACCAAAGGATGTTATGCGTCCCTGATGTCAACGGGTTGCGACAAAGGATTTTGGTTGAGGCACATAAATTACACTACGTTGTACAACCCAGCTTGACAAAGATGTATCATGATCTCAAGGAGATGTATTGGTGGAATGGTACGAAAATAGACGTGGCTGATTTTGTGGTGAAGTGCTTGGTGTGTCAAGAAGTTAAAGTTGAGCACATCAGACCTGGTGGGTTGTATCAAAAGACTTTTTTGCTTGAATAAAAATGGGAGATAATCTATATGGATATCGTTACTGGTCTTCCTCGATCTGAAAATTAATATTATTCGATTTGGGTCTTTGTGGATAGGATGACAAAGTCTGCTCACTTCTTGACAGTGAAGACTACCTTCTCCGTGGAGGACTATGTGAAGTTATATCTTCAAGAGAATGTTAAGCTGTATGGAATACCTGTTTCGATTATCTCTAATCATGGTATGCATTTCTCATCTCATTTCTAATAATCTTTTCAAAAGGGATTGGGTACTAAGGTGAGTCTGAGTACCTCTTTTCATCCTCAGATGGATGGGCAAGCGGAAAGATCTATTCAGACATTGGAGGATATGCTTCGATTATGTGTGGTAGATTATGGTGAGCATCTATCTTTGGCAGAGTTTGCTTACAACAATAGCTATCATTCTAGTATTAGCATCGCCCCTTTTGAGGCATTATATGGTAGGAGGTGTAGATCTCCTATTAGTTAGTTTGACCTTGGTGAGGCAGATATGTTCGGTCCATATTTGGTCTATCAGGCTATGGAAAAGGTAAAGGTTATTCGAGATAGTCTTAAGGCTGCACAAAGTCGCTAAAAGTCCTATACGGAGATAAGGCATAGAGACTTAGAGTTTAAGGTTGGGGATAAGGTATTCCTAAGGTATCTCCCATGAAGGGAGTAATGTGGTTTGGCTAAAAGGTAAGCTCAGTCCCCGGTATATTGATCCATATGTCGTTTTGCGAAGGGTTGGAAATGTTACTTACAAATGGGAGTTGCCTTCTAGTTTTAACTCCATTCATCCGATATTTTATGTCTCCATGTTTAGGAATTTTCTTGGCGATCCTTCTACGATGGTTCCTTTGGAGGGGTTAGGTATCTCAGAATCTCTATCTTATGAAGAGATTCTAGTTGAAATCTTAGATCGGTAGGTTCGTCGGTTATATACCAAGGATGTGGCTTCCATTAAGGTTTTGTGGCGGAACCATAAGGTGGAAGAAGTTGCATGGGAAGCGAAAGTGGACATAAAGTCCAAATATCAACATTTGTTCTAGGCTTTGGATATTTGTGTGGAAGGTATGTATTCTTGATTTATAATTTGATAATGCAAATGACTCTACTTGATTTCCATGCGTCTTTGTTAAAGGTAAGAGTAGAGATATCTAAGGAGTGTAGGCAGTGTTTGTGTTACCTTATCCGTCATTCGAGGATAAATGTTCCTATTGGGGGAGACTAAAACACCCTGGTTTTTGGACCTTAGAAAATTTCCTAGAATTCTGGTCTCTGAACCCAATAAAACTCAAGGGTACGGTCGTATGTTGGTGTACGAATGGTAGGGTCCAATCGTATGATGACCAGTTTTGGTTGGTGGGATGGATTTTGGTCACTGGAATGGGTGTGACTTGCATGGTACGAGTTGTATGGTCGAATATGAATCATTTGGTTTCTTTACTTAACCTTAGAATTGGTAGCCTAGGTTGGGTATAAGTATGAGTGGCTCACCATGAGCCGTAAGCCAGGGAATGAGTCGTACCCAGGACTTGTATGGTGAACAGTGTTCAATCCTCTTAGGATTCAATTCTGACAGGGATAAGGGTGATGTTCATAGATCATATATTTGGATACGACTTGAGTTGGATGAGTCATACCGTGGACAGTGTTGGGTCCAAGAGGGAGGCCAAGTGTACGAGTGTTGGGTACCACTCGTATAGAAAGGATACGACTCGTAAGGGTTAGTCGTATCCCTGTGATGAGATTTTTGTACAATTTAAGTAAGAGTAACTGGGCATTTCCCCACTTATCCTAATAAGGTCCCATTACTTATATTCTTATTGGGAGGTTATTTACCCTATTATTCTATTCATTAACAGTTAGAAACTCTTCCTAAACACTCTATAATTCTCTCAAGAGCTTTTGGGTAAGAAATCTAGGGTTTCAACTAGAGGACTAATTTGGGGATCGTGTTGGTGGTTTCTCTCCATCTACTTTATCAATTAACGCATATTCTCTTCCCTCATTATTAGTTCCAACTAAAGGCATGATTTTATACAATGTTTTTATGATTTGAATATTGTATGAATTTGGATTTTCTAATATGATTTGGGGGTTTTAGTTATAAATGCTTGGTTATGGTTCTCCCATCTTTTAATTATGCTTTTATATGCATTCACAGTGGTGTTGGATAATTGGTTTCATGGGAATGGTTCTTTGGTAATGGACTTTGGTTTTGGAAATATTATGCCCCCAATGTGTTTGATAAAATGCCTTTAACAATGATTTCACTATAATATTTGTTTTTCAATGGAACTTATGCATGGTTTAAATTTGGTAATGGAACCCTAAATGGTATGAATGGTTTAAATGGTTTTAATAGATTGGAGATGCCTTGGTGGCCATGGTTTTGGATAATTGGAAATCATGTGGGGAATATGGAATCCCCTAAGTTTTGGCTAAGAATAATACAGTATAACCTCGATAAAATAATACTCGATAAATTAATAACCTCGCTAAAATAATAATTTTCTTCGGTCCCGAGTCGGGATCAACGTGGTAAATTAATAATTCGCTAAATTTATAAGATAATACAAAAAAAAATTCATATAGGTCCCATTTGATATATAAATTAATAATTCATCTGTATCAAAATATTTCATACATAATACATAAGTAAACTAAACAGGTTTCTGAAAATATGAATCTAATGTTGTTTGTTTCTTCTTGAAATCAATATCACCTTGAATCTCATCTCTAACCCTTCTTACTGCATTAAGAATATCAGGTGTAGTCTTCTCATATTGCAAAAGGAAGTGATGTAAGGTGATTGTTGCTTTCAGAGCATCTTTGCGCAAAACTTGTTCTAATTCCACACTATCATCTTCCACTTCATCTTCTTTATGTGTTTCCATAACACTCTCAATTATTTGTTCATCCATAGGTAGCTCAAAACTCGTATCATTTTCTCCCGGATAATTCAAAACATCTTCAGCATTCATTGCATTTCGATACTTCAATCCATTGATTAGATTCTGCAATTGTTGTAAGCCATCATTATTCAACTGTTCTTGATTTTCCGAGGATTCATCATCTAACAACCTAAGTTTACAATGCTTAAAACAATTTGCAATTGTACTTGAGTTGACATCCATTTTCCATGCCGAGATTGCAAGATTCATTGCATCTAAAACATTAATCTTTTCTGGATTTGAGATCCCAATTTCATAACCCTCCAAAAGATTTCGATAAAATCGCCTACGATAATGCATCTTAAAAGCTCTTACGATCCCTGCATCACAAGGCTGAATCTTTGATGTTGTGTTAGGTGGTAAAAAAAACAATTCAACATTTCTCAAACCTTCTACATTTTTTGGTTGAGCAGGACAATTATCAACAATTAAAAGAATTTTCCTGCCGTCCATTTTTGCATCAAGTTGTTGAACATATTCTTGGAATAGAATCCCAGTCATCCATGCTCTTTTATTGGCTCGATATTCACAATCCATGCTTCCCAAATTCACATTCTTAAAACAACGTGGTTTTAAATACTTCCCAATGATCCATAAAGGAATTTTCTCAGAACCATTCTCATTACAGCAAATAACAACTGTAAGTCTTTCTTTATCTTGTTTCTTACCTTCAAGTTGCTTCGTTGCAAGAGAATGATCTGGTTGTAGCCTAAAGAACAATCCAGTTTCATCCATATTGAAAACATCTTTCTTAGCAAACTGATCAAGTTTCTCTCTGATGGATAGTAAATTGCTCTCCATGGCCTCCATATTAACTGATCCACTTTCTCCAAAACGACGATATTACTTGATACCGTGTCTTGATTTGAAACGCTCTAGCCAGCCTTGAGAAAAATGAAAATCAGGTGTATCGATGGGATACATCTTTTTTAGAAGCTCTTTTCCCTTCATTACAATTAGTTCCCCATTCATATTAACACGCTCTTGGTAATGAATAAACCACTCGAACAGAGCCTTCTCTAATTCTGGAAATTTGGCAGCTTTATGTCTTTTAGCCTCATCTTTTGGAATGTCGGCTGCTGATAGATACTCTGCTGACCTCTTGATCGTGTTTGATATTGTGTCTTGACTCACTTGCAAAATAAACTTCTCTAACACCCATTGTTGCAATTGCTTTTGAGTGCATGCTAGATTTTGTTGTTTATACTCACACAGTTCTCTACGTATACCATTAGTCATGGTTGATTTTTTAACACCTTTGAGATGAGAAACCATTTTTTTTGTTTTTTGATTTGAAGACTTGCATAATACATCTATTTATATAGTTACTTAGTTAATGTATGTACGTGTAACTACATTAATAATTGAGTGAATTTATACATTTTAATGAATGTAGGTACATGTAACTACATTAATAATTAAGTAGATTTATATATTTTATTAAGATATACATAGAACATTAAAAATGTATCAGCAAAAATACATGAATTTGGTTAAGTATGCATAATTAATAGTCAATGTAGAAATTAGTTTTCACGTACACCTAGGTACATTCATAATATGGACCCAAAAAGTATATAATTTATAAATTAATAATTATTAATTTATACGATTAATTAATACCTCGCTAAATTAATAAAATTTGACGGTCCCAACAGTATTAATTTATCGAGGTTATACCAATATAACCTCGATAAATTAATACTCGATAAATTAATAACCTCGCTAAAATAATAATTTTCTTTGGTCCCGAGTCGGGATCAACGTGGTAAATTAATAATTCGCTAAATTTATAAGATAATACAAAAAAAAATTCATATAGGTTCCATTTGATATATAAATTAATAATTCATCTGTATCAAAATATTTCATACATAATACATAAGTAAACTAAACAGGTTTCTGAAAATATGAATCTAATGTTGTTTGTTTCTTCTTGAAATCAATATCACCTTGAATCTCATCTCTAACCCTTCTTACTGCATTAAGAATATCAGGTGTAGTCTTCTCATATTGCAAAAGGAAGTGATGTAAGGTGATTGTTGCTTTCAGAGCATCTTTGCGCGAAACTTGTTCTAATTCCACACTATCATCTTCCACTTCATCTTCTTTATGTGTTTCCATAACACTCTCAATTATTTGTTCATCCGTAGGTAGCTCAAAACTCGTATCATTTTCTCCCGGATAATTCAAAACATCTTCAGCATTCATTGCATTTCGATACTTCAATCCATTGATTAGATTCTGCAATTGTTGTAAGCCATCATTATTCAACTGTTCTTGATTTTCCGAGGATTCATCATCTAACAACCTAAGTTTACAATGCTTAAAACAATTTGCAATTGTACTTGAGTTGACATCCATTTTCCATGCCGAGATTGCAAGATTCATTGCATCTAAAACATTAATCTTTTCTGGATTTGAGATCCCAATTTCATAACCCTCCAAAAGATTTCGATAAAATCGCCTACGATAATGCATCTTAAAAGCTCTTATGATCCCTGCATCACAAGGCTGAATCTTTGATGTTGTGTTAGGTGGTAAAAAAAACAATTCAACATTTCTCAAACCTTCGATATTTTTTGGATGAGCAGGACAATTATCAATAATTAAAAGAATTTTCCTGCCGTCCATTTTTGCATCAAGTTGTTGAACATATTCTTGGAATAGAATCCCAGTCATCCATGCTCTTTTATTGGCTCGATATTCACAATCCATGCTTCCCAAATTCACATTCTTGAAACAACGTGGTTTTAAATACTTCCCAATGATCCATAAAGGAATTTTCTCAGAACCATCCTCATTACAGCAAATAACAACTGTAAGTCTTTCTTTATCTTGTTTCTTACCTTCAAGTTGCTTCGTTGCAAGAGAATGATCTGGTTGTAGCCTAAAGAACAATCCAGTTTCATCCATATTGAAAACATCTTTCTTAGCAAACTGATCAAGTTTCTCTCTGATGGATTGTAAATTGCTCTCCATGGCCTCCATATTAACTGATCCACTTTCTCCAAAATGACGATATTGCTTGATACCGTGTCTTGATTTGAAACGCTCTAGCCAGCCTTGAGAAAAATGAAAATCAGGTGTATCGATGGGATACATCTTTTTTAGAAGCTCTTTTCCCTTCGTTACAATTAGTTCCCCATTCATATTAACACGCTCTTGGTAATGAATAAACCACTCGAACAGAGCCTTCTCTAATTCTAAAAATTTGGCAGCTTTATGTCTTTTAGCCTCATCTTTTGGAATGTCGGCTGCTGATAGATACTCTGCTGACCTCTTGATCGTGTTTGATATTGTGGCTTGACTCACTTGCAAATTAAACTTCTCTAACACCCATTGTTGCAATTGCTTTTGAGTGCATGCTAGATTTTGTTGTTTATACTCACACAGTTCTCTACGTATACCATTAGACATGGTTGATTTTTTAACACCTTTGAGATGAGAAGCCATTTTTTTTGTTTTTTGATTTGAAGACTTGCATAATACATCTATTTATATAGTAACTTAGTTAATGTATGTACGTGTAACTACATTAATAATTGAGTGAATTTATACATTTTAATGAATGTAGGTACATGTAACTACATTAATAATTAAGTAGATTTATATATTTTATTAAGATATACATAGAATATTGAAAATGTATCAGCAAAAATACATGAATTTGGTTAAGTATGCATAATTAATAGTCAATGTAGAAATTAGTTTTCACGTACACCTAGGTACATTCATAATATGGACCCAAAAAGTATATAATTTATAAATTAATAATTATTAATTTATACGATTAATTAATACCTCGCTAAATTAATAAAATTTAACGGTCCCAACAATATTAATTTATCGAGGTTATACTGTACTTGCAAGTTATTATTATTGGTTTGATGATACCACAACTAATAGCCGCAGTTAATAATAATGGAATAATGGTTTGGATGGAAAATGGTTTTAGTCGAGCTTAAAGGTGGGAGGTATAGAAAAGCCATGGAAAGTGGTGGTCTCAGGGGGATCTAAACTGGAAACTCATATTTGCCGATATGAGGTTTGGTCTAAGTGACTGTGTACATGATGTCACACTATATTATGGGGGATGTACTAGTCATCCCAGGTTTTCTTCCTTGGTTGTGCGGCTTTATGCACTGGGTCCCTTTCAGCAGGGAGAGCTGAACCCATATAGCTCGTGGGTCATTTAGGACACAAAGCTACATAGCCCAGGCAAAGTTTTAATGGAATGCTAAACCCGGTTCCCTTTCCCGGCATGGTTATATATATATGTATGGTTGTGTGCCTATTGATGGTTTTACTTGGTTTTATAAATGTAATTATTTTATCCTTACCCTGAGTTCATGCTATCGGTCACTCGCTAACCCATCTTTGGGCGGCTGTATACCCCTGCTATGCAGGAACTAGTTGTTCTACTCCTCCTATATAGTGATTGACTCAGGGACAACTGTTGGATTGAAGTGATGATCTTTCATTTTTTTGGAAGGCTCCGTTTCATGTTATGGATATTTTTTAGCATTCTGGTTTATTTATAGGTATTGGTTTTAGCTATGGTTGGGGGCATGTCCCAATCGGATATTCTTACTCTTTTGGTTAGAGGCTTTGTAGTACTGGTATGGAGTGGTATGGGCGGGATCAGTATGAGAGTCATCCTTAGTATTGACATTGGTATTGGGGATGACATCATTGGACAAAATTTCTCACTATTCCATCATATTTCATTTTGGGATTAATCATATTATGTTTTGGAACTTATTTAGTTATGGCCCAATTTACGACCCTTGTTTTGGTATTGGTTTGGTTCGGTATGGTTGGATGGTTGGTATGGGATGGTTGGACTTGGTTGGATCGGTCATGGTTGTGATCCTATCCCATATTCTTGATATGAACAATAAAGCTATCTTGTTATATGTCTGAAATTCAGCCAAGCTAGGGCAGGAGGATAAAGGTTGGGTAACGGGGGTGGTCTCCATTCCCGGTCGAACTTGGGACGTCCATTATGACAAGGCCCCGGGTCGGGTCAAGTTATTCTACCAATGTCTTATGTATTCAAATTGTTTATATGCCTAAGGTCCGAGTTCTCTATGCAAATTATGTCCATTCTCCAACCCCTAAACTAGAAGCAATAACATATCTCAGTAATCCAAGCTTCCAAGTATTCAAGATCCATGTTATGATACTCATGATCCATAAACTCATGTCTTACTTCTAAGAAACTATACTCTTTATATGTTACCGCTTCATTTTATATCGGGTCTAGCCCAAAGTGATAAGGTTTATGCAAATCCATGGCCATTTTCAATTCTTAAAATGAGGAGTAATGGCTTCAAGTAGCAATCCTTATCTTAATCATTGACTACATGAATTCCGGATTTATGTTGTATGACCCATGACATATGCACTCATGTTTCTCGTTATTCCAGTTCGGAGAACTCTTGCTATTTTATGGTTGTCCCTAAATGACCCTCTATTTTTTATTTAGATATTTCCTAAGATGTATTTTGTTCCTATTGTATCGTATCTTACATCACATGACCTACCTTGGATAGTTCAACAAATATAAGTTATAATTAAATAGTGTCACTTCCATTCTTGATGCTTGTTCTCTAGTCACTCAATGACCCTCCTTATGTTAGAATGGTAGTGGTTAAGAAAGTATAGTAGCGTTTGAGATACGAGGGTAGATGTTCTTTATTGTGGAAATTTTGGTGTGACTACTCGAGCTAAGGTTATAGAGGAAGAGGGAAGAGAGAGATGAACTTTCGTTATGTGAAATAGTTAAAATGGGAAATGTGGTGTAATTTTTTGTGTAAGTTATTGAAGTTGCTGGTTTTTAGTGGGGAAATCCATAAAGTGGGTGTGGTAAAGATAGACTTGAATGTTGTGATTGATGAAAACACAAACCGATGTGCTATGTGGTTAGTACTCCTAGATTTAAGACCTGAGGGTGTTTGATTATAGTGAGGGTGGAGAATACCTCTATTCTCTATTCCTTTGTCCTACAAAACCTTATTTCATATCAAGTGTCAATATGAACCAGAACCTATGGTCACCAAATAAATTCATTCCTAACGTTGTTATGATTATGTTTCATATAACTCATGTCCAAGATTATCTCTATGTCAAGTCCCATTATTTCATGCCTCGTGCTTGCACGATTCAGTTGGTGATGTCGTAAAGCTCTTCTTGATGCCTATGTATGTTTCATTGAGGAAATATTCCTAATGTGAGGATTATTCTTTATTCTATACTCCTAGAGCTTCAACAATTTCTTACCCATCATTTGAGGATGAATGATCCGAAGGGGGAGATAATGTAACACCCCACATTTTTGGTCTAGAATTCAAATCATCGTTCCTACGTATATAGGCCCAAACCTAATTATTCTATGTCAATATAAGTGTGATGATCAATTCTATAGTATGGGAAGATCTTTGGGGATGAATTGAGATAATAAAAATCTCCTAATTCAAAGTCGAGTTGAGAACTTTTCTACCGATTCAGTTTTAGTTGACGTTCCAAATTGGGTCAAATTTTAATGACAATTACTCCTAGAATATGCCGAGTTAGGTGTCCTACTATATACCAAATGAAACGTTTTCAAGTCTTCCTTCCAACTCCATAGGTTTCTCCTTAATCTAATATTGAAGTAAAACGTTATACACAATTTACCAAAAGATGTTTGTCTGCTAAGGTGCGATGGATAGGGTGACGGACCATCGTCCTTAAGCATAAAGACCAAAAATTGTTCATTTTGGGATGGTTGGAGTGATGGTAAGTCACGGGAGTGATGGTCTATCACCTAAACCGTCAATATTGACCGTTTTGCATTGTTATGACATTTTAAAGGGGTATTTGGGTCTTTTCCTCACAAAAACTCCTCCCTCATGACTTAGATCATCCAATAGGCATTATTACTCATTTCTAATCAGATCTAAATGCTCATTCTTCTCCCCACTCTCAAAAGAAAGAAGTTAGGGTTTCGTTCAAAACTCATACTTCCAAGACTAGATTCAAGTTGTTTTGGATTCTTCTTCATCAAAAAAGTATGTAGAACTATACTAATATTTATGGACATTAGTATGTTGATTTTAATAATCCTTCAAAAAACATGAATTTTTGGAATCCCAATCTTATGATGGAAGTTGATTGAAAAACATGAATTTTTGGAACCTCAGTCTTATGATTGAATTATGCATTTATCATGGGGTTTTCTTCAAGTTTGAGATTTTGATTATGTGCATATGTTATGAGTTTTGAAGTATTTGGAGCATCAACCTATATTTATGATGAGAATCATGTATTTAACAATGGTTGTGGGTTCTCAAATAAATACAGAATATGTACACGTATTATCGATTTTGAAATGGATTTGAGAGCATGAACTATAAATCTCCTTTTTTGATCATGAGATTTATTATTTACTAGTGTCGGGGGTTGTTTAATGAATGATGATAAACTTGAGTTTTAGATGCCTCTTTATCAAATATGAATTATCTTTCTACATATGTTCAAGAGGTGTTTCTTATTGATAAATACCCTTTTGGTATAAAATAAAAGAAATGCATGTGATTTATGAAAATGATGGCCACCCGATATTAAAGTCTTGAAAGGAGAGTGTGTTGCATAAGTTTTCATGTGCTTTGAAATAAGAACTCTCACGTGATAATTGAATTATTATGGTAGTCAAATAACATGCTTTTAAATAAAGGGCTATAGACATGATATGACATGATATGATATGGCTTATACGGCTTACAAGTCTTGGTATGACGATACCTAATGAGTGGTGATTTTACCACTCATTTGCACCAAACATTTATGCACACTACCATGTTTTGTATTAGAAAATTAGACATCAACATGATTTAAATGCACTAATATCCATATTCTGCAGGTATCTAGCTGAGAAGGTGAAATGATGTGGATTGAAGCTAAAAAGGGGATCAAATGGAAGAAAACGGAGTGTAGTTGGACACCTTAAGCAGTTAAGCCTCAGTTACCGTGAATGTGGTCCTTAGGCCGCGGTCATCGTCAATCAAGATGGTTAGCATAATTGGATCGCAGAGCACAACTACGGTCACGTAGCCGCAGTCGCGGTCAAACCTCGAGATCGCGGTTCAGCGGGAATATGACCCAGGGCAGTTTTGTAAAATTGCATAGACGAATCCCAAACCATATATAGGCAAAAACCATTTCTTTAGGTATTTCTTACCTCATATACATTGTTGAATTAAAAGCAAGAAACCCTAATTGGGAAAGTATGTAACTAATATTGGAAGCTTGATTTCTTAGTAATTTTGTGAAGAATGAATGTCTTGGATAATCCTTATGGTACATCTCTCTTTACTTTCTTCATGAGTAACTAAGTGATTTAGTCTTGGAATTATGTTGAACTAAAGTGTAATTGTGTGAGGTTGTTGTTGTGTTTGCATGATTGTTAGTTGTTGAGTATGGATTCCACTATTTCTTGAATTTATGAGTTAGAATTTATGGGTGAAAACCCCAAACTCAAGAAACCCTTCATCATCCTTGAAAGAGGGATGAAAGTGAACATGAGGTAATCCATAAAATCCTTGAATGAGGTTTATAGTGGGACAAGGCAATGGTGGACAATTAAGCCTATGGTTTACTACCTTTTGCAATCTTGGAAATAAGTGTAACTGGAGTATAAATCATGTCAAGATCATCATCCTAGAAATAGGGATGCTTGATTGAGGTTTTGGGTGATTACGAATTGCACACTTGTTAGGTGCTTGAAAGAGACAACGGGTGAAATCGTTGTGGTTTTATTGAAATATTAAACACAATGACCTTCGACCTAGCCTATCTTTTAGTTAACAACTAAGTTTCACATTAAACCATCATCAATCCACATGCTTTTACTTTAAGGTAGACATAATCCCAAGATCTCCGCAAAACTTGATTTTAAATCAAAAGTGTCATATTCGTACTTTATTAGTCGAGAATTGTTACAAACTAATCCACCCATTTTATTTTACATGTCGTGTTTGCTAGCATTCCGGGTAACCTTTTAGTAATTAGAGCACCCATAGAACTTGAAATTTATAATTCGCTCCTTGTGGATTCGACCCCAACTCGAGTTGGGTTATTTGACAACGACCATATCACCCCTCAGGAATAAGAGTGATCAAGCATTATCAAAATGGTGCCATTACCGGGGAGTGGAATATAGATTTTACTTTTGCGGTGTAATTTTTACTTATGAATACCCTGGTTGGTATAATTTACTTTATTTGTTGTTTTGAATTTTTTTCAGGAGATCAAAGTGTTAGCGAAACAATAAGTGATACCTCAAGAAACATGGTCCCCTTTGATGGTCCCCTAGATGATGAGGGCCCACTAAATGAAGTGGGACAAACAAGTGAAATCCATATCCCACCAACTAATGGGAACAGAGTCTTTCTTGTGACTAACGTCATGCTTCATATATTGCAAATGAAAGGATTGTACGGGGGTTAAGCCTTTGAGGATCCAAATGTCCATTTGAATAATTACATGGAAGTGTGTGCACCATTCAATATAGCACACATTACTCAAGAATCCATTCGGCTTCGCCTCTTCCCATTCTCACTAACGGGCGAGGCAGTTCTATGGATCCGCTCATGCTTCAAAAGCGGGACAAGATTGTGAATTTTTGGCAAATGAATCGAGAGACACTTTTTGAAGCTTGGGAATGGTTTAATGGAAAATTGGCACAATACCAAAATCATGAAGTCCCGGAGAAGATACTTCTTGAGATCTTCTATCATGCCCTAGATCCATTAAAAAATGATGGTAGATAATGCGTCGGGAGGCTCTATAGTGAAGATGCACCACCATGCTGCCTTTCTATTGATTGGAGAAGTGTCAAAGAAAAACCGGGGTTGGCATACCCGAGAAACCAAATCTCCCAAGATCACTTCTACTACTTCTATGGTTGATAATGAACAAAGAAAGCGGAATGAAGAAAAGGAGGAGAACATGGTGAGAATGATGACCCAACTTGAAATCTTGACAAAGCATGTTATGGTTTCACCCGCGAAAGCGATAGATGTCGTAGCATCAAAACCTTACTAAGATGATGAAGAAGCAAAAAAGTTGGATGAGGAAATACGATACTTGGATAACTACTTGAGGGGTTCCCTCCCCGCCTATCAAAGTCAAGGTGGGAACCAATGTTAGATTGATCGCAAGAGGGATAGAGATTGGAGAGATCGGGAACGCGATTATGACCGTTAGGTTCCCCCTCATGATCGAGCTAAGTCCAAGGAGTCAAGTTCCATTGACCCTAAAAAATTCAATATCGAGGATATGTTAGTAAGAATATTGAATAGAGTGAAAGGTACAGACAAAATGGTCCGTGAGTTAAAAGATGACTTTTCTCAACTTTCCCAAACCATGGTATCTCACTTTGCCACTATTAAGCAATTGGATACCCAAACTGGGTAAATCTCCACACAAATAAATACGAGGCCTAGAGGTGGACTCCCTAGTGACACGATTGCTAACCCAAAGAATGTTGATCAAGTACTAACAATTGTCACAAGGAGTGGAAAGATACTTGATGAGCCCTCCAAAGGAGACTTGAGTGAGAAAATGCCCAAGGCTAAATCAAAGGAGGTGTTACCTCAAAGTCGAGAAGAAAATGATGAGAATTTGACCGAGGAAAGTGATTGAGGATAAAAAGCCACCAAGTGAAGTAAGGACCACAATCCAAGTTCCTTCCCCATTCCCTATATGATTGCATAAGAAAGAGGAGGGTGACAAATTGAGGAAGTTCATGGCAAAGCTTAGCAATCTATCGATAAACATCCCATTGCTTAAGACGATCCAAGAGATCCCGGGATATAATAAGCTAATGAAAAAGCTGATGTCCAAAAAGAAGATTGTTGAAGGTTACACTATTGAAGTCATCCATGGGTGTAGTGTTATCATGGATAGTAAGATCGTGGAAAAGAAAGATGACCCCAGAGCTTTCACTATTCCTTGTACCATTGGGACTCATGTATCTCCAAAAGCTTTATGCGATCTTAGTGCAAGCATCAACGTCATGTTGTTTTTCATCTACAAAAATCTTGGATTGGATGCTCATACCCCGACCTCTATGCGACTTTTAATGGTGGACAAGTCTATCAAAAGGCCAATGGGAATTTTGTTTGATGTCCTTGTCAAAGTGGACAAGTTTATACTTCTGGCGGACTTTGTGGTGTTGGATTGTGAAATGGACAAAGAGGTACCTATCATCCTTGGTCGTCCTTTCTTATCCATCAAAAACTCCATTGTCAATTTGGATATGGGGGAAATGAAATTTAGGTACAAGAGGATGAGGTCTCTTTCAAAATTTGCAAGATAAAGAAATAAATCGTGAAACTTCAAGTTATATCTGTGGTGGATCATGAGATTGAAGAGGTGAATGAAGAGGAGATTGAGGACCCACCTTGAATATAGATGAAGTAAGACGTCATTCCACGACGTTAACTAAGGCGCTAGGTGGGAGGCAACCCACAAATTCCACGAAAGTGGCTCTTATCCTTTTAGTCATTTTTTTGCAGTATAGATGTTAGCTTTTGCATATGAATAACTCATGAATTTATGGCACTATAGAGTGAATTGGATGAGCTTGGAAAGGAGGGAGTGTGAAATTTTTGATTGAAAATTGAACAGGGGAAAAATTGGTAAAAATTGAGCAAAAAGTTGAACAGGGGAAAACAACGGAGTAGAACTGCTCTCAATTATTGCGATTGTGGTCCCCAAGCGCAATTGCGGTCACCCACATGTCTGAAATCACGGCCATTTGACTGCGGTAACGGTCACTTTACCCATTTAAACCATCATTTCCCCCCATTCCCCTCATACTCCCTTTTAAGTTTTACTATTTAATTGGACTAAATTTTGGCAAAGTTTGTGAGCTCTCCAACGGCATCCTTGCATCCCTCTTATATCACAACTCCGATAGGTGTCATGAATCCATGCTTTTATTTTTGAAAAATAGGCCTTACAATGCATGGTTAAGAGAGGGCTTAAAGTTTTGATCGTATGTTTTCATGTTGTCATACTTAGTATTTGTATGGTGTTGTGATATTGTATATATTTATGCATTCTAGCTTCACAATTCTAGCCTTTTAGCCTTGTTTTGAGGATGATTCATGTGATATATTGGTGGATAATGTGATAAATGTGTATCATAGTGTTAAATCATGTGTTTATGATGTTCAAAGTGAGTTTCAAACAAGTTTGTACCTAAAATATTCTTTTAGAGTTCAACCCGGAAAACTAGCGTTACTAGCTTGAGCTAGGTGCTTGTCTAGTTGATTCCAGTGGATTATAATGTGTTTAAAGTGTTCCAAATGATTTTTATGTGTAATTATATGTGAAACAACTTGTTAATAATTCTCAAGGGTCAATTGGATCAAGCTAAGGGTCAAAACATTGAGTTAAAGATCAAAGGGAAATTAGCCTATGCTTAGCTCGTGTTTCTAGTTCATCGTGTTAGATATTGTGTTGTTTTGATCTTTAAATTGTTGTGTTTAATGTTATAAAATGCTCGGATAATGGATTATGATGTTATATGAAACAACTCAAAAAGTCTCAAAATGTCTCAACAAAGGCACAATACGCAGATTGATGCACTTTTGGACCCCTAGAATGTATTGAACACGTGTGGACTGTAGGAGTGGCTTATGGATGCGTTAAAAACTCCAAAAGATTCAGAAGAATCCCAAAATAGTAAACAATAGGCACGTGGTGGTCCTAAAGGCGATTAGCCCGCGACGCATGCTCATTTCGGTGCTCCCTTGCCTTAGAAATTTTTTTAAAGACAACTTCCAAAGAGTGCGTACAATTAGAGTGCACAACATGCTCTATTCCTACGGAATAGAGGGTACGACGCATTTTCCATTCCATAGAAATAGAGGGTTCTATGCACGCTCCACTCCACACCTGGGCGTTTTAACCTAATTTGACTCCTACACGGACTTGGCCTACCCTTTTGCTATATATACATGTTGTATCACATTTTTACACATCTTTTGGAAATCAAGGGGATGACACAACTTCATTATTAGGTTTTTATTAATTTTATTTAGTTCATACATGTTTTTAGTCATTAGTTACAACCTTGTGATTGCGATTATGACTATGCGTGGCTAAACGCCCTCTTTCCGGGGTTGAAGCCAACAACATGATTATTATTGCTATGGATTAAGTTTGTTTTCTTTGATTATCAATATTGTTTTTTTTATTCTTATTATAAATATTTTAAGGATCTGTAACCCTTATAATACATCCATTGTCAACCTTGTAAACTCGGGAGAGGGAATAGGGCGATAGAACATGGGAATAAGCAGAGTATAGTTCTTGATTCTTTATAAAATAAGAAACTTGAATTAGTATCTAGGAAAGGGATATACTTATATACCTTACTTGATTCATATGTAGGATGATCTTTATTAAGAACTTAAGTGAATTATAGCATCACCGCTAAATGATGTAGGTTTAAGGTTCAACTTAGGTAATAGATTAGAGGTTGGGAAACCATAATTGTGCAATTAATCCTACGAATCAACAACCAAGATAAGCAAGTTAATGAATGAAATCCAATAGAATAATATGATTGTTTAGAGTGCTTCAACCCTTGATTTTCACCTATTCATTATCTCAAGACCTTTAATTTTTGCACTATTTAGTTTTAATTTACAATATACAAACTCTTTTATTTTGTTACTCTCACATCAATTGAATCTTAAGTGTGAACTAAAATCAAATCATTGCCAAATCTAGTCTCTATGGATCGATAACTTGGATTTCTTGAAGGCTACTTGTAACGCCCCGATTTTCTGAACCAAAACGCTACACGGTGCTCATGACCCCGAAGGACCACAAGATAACCTATGACTGATATTTGTACCTGTACACTGTATAATATCTCATAAACTATGCGAAAACATGAACTGTAAGGCCATAAGGTTCAATACCAATATATATCTGAAAAATATGGTATAAAAATACCAAAAAGAAACATAAATACTGAAGTCAGAACATCTAATCTGACATCTAGTACGAAAGCCTCTAACTGAACTGAATAAGGAGTTAAAGGAACATGTCTCCAACTAACTCTATTAACTGAAAAACTAATCTGAAATACTGTAATAAAGTAATAATAATATTGTCCTCGAATGAAGAGGAGCACTGACTGCTGAAATCTGCAATGCTACTGCTGCTCTGAAACTCGTGCCTCTGTACCTATAGAGTCAAATAAAATACCATAGCGCGAATACGTCAGTACGACTGAATGTACTGAGTATACGAGTAAGGTAGGCTAAATGCAAAGGGTTTTATATACATGAACAATGCTGACTGATATGAACATGAGAATACATATATACATACGTAACTACAACTAAACTCGTGGTGATACTGACTACTGAGTCTGAATACTGACAACATGAGTTTACTGATGCTGAGATACTGAATGACTGAGTTTACTAATATTGAGATCTAATTCACTAATAAGTGAGGAACTGATACTGTATTACTGAATACTGGGAGACTGATACTATATTACTTATAAAGGAATAATTATTTCTGATAGTTCTAATTATGAATAACTGATTTGATTGACCGTATATAACAGTCCTGAAACTGAGCTCGTGATAACATGACTACTGAGTATGAATACTGATGACATATATTTACTGATAACATATCATGAATGATAACTAAATTTTGATAACTGATATATCTGATAACATGAGTTCTGATAACTGGTATCATAAATGATTGTATCTAACAGTCCTTAATCTGATGGAACTAGCTGAGTTCCGTACTATATCTGAGTTGACTGTATCTGACAGTCCTGATATCCTAAAGAACTATCTAAGTTCTTTTACTGAGACTGATATTGAAGCTGTGGGAAGTAGTTATCTAACCAACATGCCCCAAATATGCTATAATAGCTAAGCTGGGGTCCAATCTCTGCCCGATTGGAAGGGTGTCAATACCGCGCCACTGGTAAGGACAAGTTGTGAGTGACCCTCATCTGGCAGGTACTCTAATGAGAATGGTGGGAACTCTCATCTGACAGGTTAATCCACCTCATCTATCCTCAACTGACAGGTATTGATGTCTCAACTTATGCTGGCTACATAGTTCTGGAATGCAAGGACTGCTTCTAAGAATCACACCCTCTACTGGCAGGTGAGTTCCCATCCTTGGGTTCACTCGGTGCTGAATCCTACTCCCAACTGAATGACACTGAACTGATTATACTGAACTGATTTCCTAGTTCATACTAGAATTAACTAAACTATTACTGATTATTCTATTTAACTGAACTGAACATGGACTGAGTTTATTGAGTTCCGATGACTAGTGGAACACTACTGAATTCTGTTAACTGACTAAATGCTACTGAGTTCTGTTAGTTGACTGAAGTCTACTGAACATGGCTTGACTGAGAGTATCGTGAAAACATGACATGGCTCTAGGCACACAACTATATTTTTTGGGTACGAATACCCCCAGGACTCGATGGAAGAAAATGGACATGACTTGACATACAAGAGTACTTGATCAACATTAACAATCCATAATATAGCATCTACGGGGAATTCATAAATCATGTGGTTTTCATAACCTTTTCATATAGCTAACACCATGGTCAATTCTAATATCATGACAAGCCAACAACATATTCATAGCACATTAATAGCATAGAAATCATTTTGATCAAGTAGACATGGCATAACTTAAGAGACATGGCAAAATCTTGGAGCATGAAGACTAGGTACTTGATCATCATTTATTTGTTGAGGCACATTATCAAACACATGGTAGGCATAGCTTTAGCATGGGAGTCAACTTAAGAACATAGATATGGCATGGAATCATCATTTAGATCACAAATAGGTCAAAGTGCTCAATTCTTCTTCACTTAGGCATTTTAACAAACACCTTGCATGCACTATTTAGGGCATAGGCCTAATGATCAATTTTATACACCATAACACCATAATTCAACTCAATTCCACCAATTGAATCCATAAAATATCATGGTATCATGAACAACATGTAAAGATTCAAACTTTATTCACACAACATGGAATTCACATGAAATCATAAAACATGGAGTAAGGACTTGTTAATTGAGCACTTTTAAATCATGAAAATATGATTATGCCTATTCTAGGTATTTCGTCGAACACCTTGCATGCACACTTTATGGCATAGGTGTTCTTAATAATTTAGTCATCTTAAACTACTCAATTTCATGGGTTTTAACTACAAGCACACATACTTTATGAGAATCACCCTAAATTAACATCTTGAAGCATAAACAACAACCATCAACATGTTCATGATCATATCTCAACAAGACAATCACAATATAGTATTTAAAGCATGATTATTGAACTCCTACAGATGAAATAAATCCGTGGATGAACACTACGCATAGCTTAGGTGAAAGATTCTTGAAGAAATTCTTAGACATGTTCTTGATTCCTTGACTAGGGTTCTTGTTCCTTTGAGAGAAAATAAATTGGCTCTTGAGTTTGAAAAACTTGAATATCATATATTCTTGAAGAAGGATTTGATTCTTGTTATAGGTTATGATCTTGAGAGAAACCCTTCTTTTGATGTTGAAGATAAATGAGGAGTTATGTTCTTCAATTGATGGGATTTGGGTCTTCAAATTGAAACCCTAGCTTGAGTTCTTGAGAGGATTTTGAGAAGAGGAGTATATTTTTCTTCAAATAAGCCTTAATCCCGTGTTTGGGGTATATATAGGGGTGAAAGATGACCAAAATACCCCTAAGGAACAATTAAGGTCAAATTTGTCCCTAATTGGCTGTCTGATAGGCTAAAGTAAATTGATCATAACTTTTTATTTAGATGTCCAAATGGGATGAAACTAATTTCATTGGAAATAAGACTCAAAGATATTTCCATTGATATATAGAATCTCTCACAGTTCATTATATATTGGGAGTTATGATAATTTGAATTTGACCCTGAAATGCTGAAAAAACTAGGCAAGCACTAGAGTTAGCAGGCTGCGCGGGCTAATCGCTCGGGGCTTTTGTTTTGGGCACCCAAACATGCCTTTACTTTACTCCAAAAATTCCAAAACTCACCCAGAATATACTACGAGCTTTCCCGATCATAACTCAACTTGAAAATTGTAAAACGGACGTCGGGAAGGTCGCCAAATAAATCCCCAAAGTTTGGAGGTCTAAAATAAGACTAAGTGTTGAATCTTGAACACTTAGCAAAATTTTCTAAGTCTTGGGATATTTCATGGAGCTTTACGAGCTGAATTTGACACACAATTTTGTGGGGTATTACACTACTATATTACTTGGTAGACCACGTACACTTGCGTGTGCACTTGGGTGCTGTCATATTGGTTGCTTGATTAAGGTGTGCATACAGTTGGGGAAATCTTGAGTACCTAAAAATATTTGCAAAATGTAGAACAATGTAGTGTGCACAGCAAGTGTTTGATACATTGCCCAAATGAAAATTCAATAATAATTCTTGCATCTGAAAAGGCATTCGAAAATCTATTAGAACTGCTCAATTGATTTTCATATGAATCCATATCGCAGAGCATGCTAATGGACTAAAAATTTAGAAGAGTTTTGAACATGAAGAGCTAGTACCAAACCAGCCTCAGGTAGCGCGATCACAGCCATGATCCACGACCACAACAACATGAATGCAGTCATTGCATGTGATTACAGTAACCGAGGCCAGTTTCCTGCCATGCTAAAAATCCCGCACTTCCAATTTTTAGCCAAGCACCATCAATCACCTTTTTCCAATGAGCTTTAGTGAACAATGAGGTACAGTTTGCATGATAACATATCATTGATTGATATAATGTGTACCTAGTGTTTTCAGGACAGCCTCATGGATAAGTATGATCACATCCAATTCATGACACTCGAGTTCCACACTCACTATTATAGTGATCTTTCGAGAACAAAGCTGCTCCAAAAAAAGGTATTTTCTTAGAGAATGGGCCAGAGAAACTACCAGTATTTCATAACAAACTTAAATCCATAGGGTGGCAGTGCTTTTCCCCAGATCCCTATGTTGCAAATGAATAATGGGTCCATGAATTTATGCCAACATCAGTGGAGTGTCCTTCTCGAACCCATTAAATGTGACTATTAAGATTTGGCAAAAAATGGTGAAAGTTGGGGCTAAGCAAATCAATAATGTTTATGGGCTCTAATATGTAGATATGGGTGAATTCAAAGCAAAGGGATGTAAACCGGGGAGTTGATTGGCATAACGTCTATGTCGTGGAAAGAAAGTCTCTTGGGCAAAGACTAAAAGCAACATCTCCATGAACAACTTCACTTTCGAGGCTCGAATATGGTTGCACATTATTTGTAGCCGAGTCTCTCCTTGCATCCATATAACAGCAGTCCCAGACCTGTGTGCTTGAATGATTGATTATATTCTAGACAATATCCCTTTGGATGTTGGTCAACTTGTGGTCAATAAAATGGATAACTTCAAGAACCAAGGTGATATGCATCTCTTCTTCCCCTCTTTAGTTACTGATCTTTGCAGGAGATCAAGGGTTGAAGAGTATGATAATAATACATGGGTGTGTCCTGGTACTCCCATCTACCCTTATAGGATTTGAGGAGAGAGCACCCCTGGCAAAGGTAAAAGGCAAAAGATTGACTTGGAAAAGTCAGCATATATTGAGTCTGAATCTCACAGGCCAATCACTAGCGGACCTCTTGAGGAGATTGGGTTGATATTGCAGCCATCAGGGAGCTTGTGTCTAGTTATCCCCAAGGATCAGGAGAGCCTTCCACCACCCATCATTCATATATGTCACATTCTAATTATGAGAAGTATAGGGAGGACCAAAAGAAGCATGAAGCTACCATTGATAAGCTTAAGAAAGCCTACTTCTCTTTGGTGGAGTCACACCGAGACCTTTGAATTACATATAAAAAATTGGTTAAAAGAGAGAAGAAGAGTGTAACACCCCGATTTTCTGAACCGAAATACTACACGATGCTCATGACACTGAAAGACCACAAGCTAACCCATGATTGATATATGTACCTGTATACTGCATAATATATCATAAAATTCAAAAACATGAACATGAAAGGCCATAAGGCTCGAAATGAATAAACGTTTGATAACAAAATGTCTAAAAAAAGGTATAATAATACCAAAACAAAACTGTAATAACTGTCTGACATGCTGTAGTCTGAAAGCCTCTAAACTATTTGAATAAGGAGTTGAAGGAACATGTCTCCAACTAACTCCATCTAGCAATTGAATAGTAAATATAGCAATAATCATATTGTCCTCGAATGAGAAGGACTCATTTGCAAACTCTGAACACTGAAATGTTACTGCTGATCTGGAGCTTGTGCCTCTGAACCTATGGTGTAATATAAGAGAAAGCACCATAGAGAAAATGAGTTAGTATGTCTGAATGTACTGAGTATACGAGTGAGGTAGGCTAAATGGGTTATATGCATGAACAATGTTGACAAATATGAACGTGAGAATACATACATGCATACATAATTGTAACTGAACTCATGGAGATACTGACTACTGAGTCTGAGTACTGACAACATGAGTGTACTAATACTAAGATACTAAATAGATGAACGACTATTTTTGACAGTTTGAATTATGAAGAACTGGTTTGGTTGACTATGTCTGACAGTACTGAAGTTGAATACTGATATCATGAATTCTGATAACTGATATGACTGATACTTGAGTTCAGAAAACTGATATAACTGATATAACTGTGATGATTGGTCTAACTGATGTAATTGATATTGAGCGACTGTATCTGATAGTCTAAGTTCTGATGGAACTATCTGAGTTTTGTTCTACTTGGAGTAACTAAATCTGAGATCAGTCCTATCTAGCGAGTGATCATGAGTATACTGATAATAAGGATGATTTGACATAGTCTGAGATTAGTCCTATCTAGTGGGTGATCTTTAAATCCAATGATTCTGATACTGATTAATTATAGTTAAGATCAGTCCTAGCTAATGGGTGATCTTAAAGTCTATTTACAATGATAAGCATTGACTTTATCTAACAGTACTGAATCTATACTACTAAGCTGATTTAACTGTGTCTGAAAGCCTTGATTCTATAACTGAAACTGTGGGATGTGTTCATCTAACCGGCATGCCCCAAGCTAAGCTGACTGGGGTCCAATCTCTTCCCTGACTGGAAGGGTGTCAGTACCGCGCCACCAGTAAAGACATCTGATGTGGAGTCATTCCTAATCTAGCGGGTGACTCCTGGGATCAGTCCTATACATATAAATGTGCTAACGGGTGACCCCTGAGTATGTCAGTCCTATCTAACGGGTGACATCTCATACCTATGCTGGCAACGTAGTTTTGGAACTTAGGGATTGCTTTTAGTGATCTCAGTCCTATTCTAGTGGGTGAGCCCCCATCCCTAGGTTCGCTCGGTGCTGAATCCTACTCCCATCTGAAAGACACTGAACTGAATAACTGGGCTAAACTAAATAACTTAACTGAACTAATTTGCTGAATTGATACTGATTAACTGAACTGATAATAGTGGTATTGTTTAGCGGAGCTAAAACTGAGTTTACTAGATTCTGATGACGGATAGAATATAATGAGTTCTAAGGACTGATTAAGAGTACTGAAGTTACTAAGATTTACTGTGATTACTGAGGTTACTGAGAATACTGAACTACTAAGATTACTGAGTTTTCCTGAGTCACATGACTGACTGATTTCTATAGATCATGGCTTGACTGAGAGTATCGTAAAAACATGACATGGCTCTAGGCATACAGCTATATTTTTCGGGTACGAATACCCCCAGGACTCGATGGAATGAAACTGACTCACACATGACACGACTTGATCACAAGATCGGAGTCCACAATTCACAATATCATAAGTAGGGGCTATCATACTTCATGTATTTATTCAATATCTCAAACATGGTACGGGAAAGCATGGATATATTTCATGTACATAATTCATATCTCCATTATCATACATACTTCATACCCCAACAATAACAACACATAAATAGTATGAAAATCCATATTAAAGTGTATAGCTAACATGGACTTGTCATTTAGATATCATGGAATCATGTAAATATGAATTTCTAGCATCCTAGGCATTTTATCAAACACCTTCCATGCATTCTTTAAGGCATAGGTGGATTTCATACTTGCATCATATCAAACCGCCCAAAGTTTGTGTTTTTCAACTAACAACCACATATATTCTATGAAAACACCTTTAGATATCATCTTGAAACTTAAACAACAATCATAAACAAGTACATGCTCATACCACCACAAAAAGTTTACAAAATAACATTTAAAAGCATGATTCTTGAGCTCTATGAATGAATTGAATCCATAGATGAACACTACGCATACCTTAGATTAAGAATTCATGAAGATTAACGGCAAAATTTCCTTGAAATAGACTCTTCTATGAAAACCCTAGGGCTTGTTCTTGAGAGTTTTGATCTTGAGAGAAAACCCTAATCTTGTGGTTAAAAGTGTATGAGAGAGATTTTTGAGATGTTTAACTAAAGAGAATAGAACATAATACACTCCTTGAGGATTATAAGTCATGGGAAGTGAAGAAAAAAGACCAAAATATCCTTACTAAAATAAATTCACAGATGTTGAAAATCATAGCTGACGACATTTGTGAAAAGGTGTCAAAAATGTGACAAGCTATCAAAAATGTCATCACACAGGAGCTAGAATTGATGGTTTCTTCCTAAGTCTGACGATATTTTTGACAAGGCGTCACAAATATGGTAAGCTACCACGAATATCGTTACTTGGGAGCTGGTTTCTGCCTAAGGCTGACGACCTTTGTGATAGGGCATCACAAATGTGGTAAGCTACCACGAATGTCATCACTTAGGAGTTGGTTTCTGCCTAAGGATGACGACCTTCATGATAGGGCATCACAAATGTGGTAAGCTACCACGATAGTCATCACGTAGGAGCTGGTTTCTGCCTAAGGCTGAAGACCATCGTGATAGGGCATCACAAATGTGGTAAGCTACCACAAATTTCATCACTTAGGAGTTGGTTTCTGCCTAAGGCTGACGACCTTCGTGATAGGGCGTCACAAATGTGGTAAGCTACCACGAATGTCGTCACACTGTTTCCAGCCTGACATGTTGGAGTAAAATAGGAATAACTCTTTGCTACGATATTGTATTTAGGCTAAATTGGTATATTTGAAAAGATAATTCAAAGAGATTTCATTTGATATATAGTAAACCACCCAGTTAGCCATATACAATGAGTTATGATTGATTGAAGTTGACCCAAGTTTTGACACTTACTAAAACTTGAACGATAGGAAAACTTTCAACTTGTACTTGAGTTAGGGGACCTATATGATCTAAATTCATTCTCAAATAGATTCTCACACTACATAATTGATTAACACACTAAATTTACATAGGATTCGAGGCTTTTGAAACATCTACGCATAGGAATGACGGATTTTTATCCTAGTCCGAAATGTGGGGTATTACAAAGAGGGATGAGTTCTTTTTCAAGGTGTGGAAGGGGGTGAAGGGCCTATGTAAGGTACTAAAACCTTGAGATAGACTTTCTTCCTCTTGGGTAAAGAGTGATAATGAGGCCTCAGCCGAGTGGACTGATCTTAAGGAGAATGGTGATGATGCAGAATTTGAGAGTGAAAGCAACCCTTGATGCGGTTTTAGGGAGCACCCTTATCTCTTTTATCCTTGATTATTTATGTAGTGGGGACATTTCTAGCTTTTCAGTTGGGGTGTCTCCTTATTTATTTGATTTGGACCTGTATTATAGATATTTCTGCATACTTTTCTACTCTTTTGGATGATTCTTATTCTTATTTTGGATTGTAATATTTGGGTACTCTGATGGTGCCCATATTTGCATGGATTAGTTACTTTGTTCTTGGTTCGTTACTTTATTTTAGTTTTAATCTATGAGCTTTCCCCTATGATAGATTAAGTGACGACATTCTTAAGGGGGAAAACATCATAGTTGGGTTTTTATCCATAGATGAAGGGGAAGTCTGAGTACCCATTGAATCAGGGTCATAAATGCAAGAGAAGTTTGAGTACCTGTGGAATTGATGAATTGAGATCACATTCATATCCATTGGCGAAGTCTGAGTCCATGATTAGCAAATTATGCATGGTGCGGATGCAAACCAAACAACCCCCTCCGTCTAATAATTTTGCAAAAGTCGAGGGCATGGATGTAAGAAACCTTGAGATAAAAAATTTTCTCTTTCTACGACTCCGAAAATAGACTTTGAAAGAATAATCAATACTGCATCTTTGTCTCGAGCAGGAGAAATAATTAAACCTGTTTGATGAAATTTACATGCCATGTGTGTGAGCTTAATTATAAATATCTCATGTGTACTTGTACCATCTTGAACTTCCCCTTTAGTCTTTCAAAGATAAATTTTGATTGTTCTTGGTTGGTAAAATGATCATAGGCCATGTTATGACATTGGAAGCCCACTTTACCCTACCCTCCTTGAACTTAAGAATACAAGTTGAAGCTAAAAGCCTAAGTTGGGGTGATGGAAATTGAAAGAGATGTAGTTGGGCCATGAATTCATAAGAAGGTGCCTATGGGCTTAAGAAAATAAAAGATTTTGATTAGAAAAAAAAAAGATCCCACAAAGGAAAGAAATAAATTATCTATGCACAAAAAAAAAGAAAAAGAGGAAGTGGGAAAACAAAGAAAAGGCAAAATAGGCATTTTAGTAAAAGAAAAATAAGTGGCCCAATAGCAAAAAGTGAAAAGAGTATGATGTAGAAGTTTAAGGATGGTTTAGCCCTATTGTACTAAGTTGATATCAAACCCTGGCCTAAGCTTACATTACAAGCTTAAAATGTCTTTTGTGATTCCTAACCAAGTGTAATCATTATAGTGGTAATTGAAAATAGGGGAAAGCCTATGGCTTGGTACTTGTTAACATAGAGAATTTCTTGAGAGAGAGTGTGTTTGCACTTAAAAATCCTTGTTGCATGATTGGTAACAAGGTGTGTGAAATATTCTTTCTTGTGAGGAGGCATGTGAATAAGTTGAGGTGAGTGATTTTGTCAGCTTCCACAGAATAAGATAAAAAGAAGTATAACTTGGATGTAGTCAACAAGTAAGTATTTCTAGATTATGAGTGGTTGTTGCATGGTTGCTCCCCAAAGTCTAATGCATCTTTCAAATATTCTATTTTATTGAGGGGTGTAGTTAAAGCCATTTTTCCCATGTGCATAGAGCTTTTTGTGGTAGCAATTAAGTTTAAGTGATCATGATCATTGGGTGATAAAATGAGGTCATACATGTTAAATTGTCTCATAGAAAAGGGTAGTGTTGCTTGAGGACAAGCAAAGTTTTAAGTTGGGGGTGTTGATGAGTAGTAATTTTACCACTTATTTGCACCAAACATTTATGAACACTACCATGTTTTGTATTAGAAAATTAGACATCAACATGATTTAAATACATTAATATCCATATTTTGCAGGTATCAAGCTGGAAAGGTGAAATGATGTAGATTAAAGCTCAAAAAGGGATCAAATGGAAGGAAACAGAGTGCAGCTAGAGACCTAAAGTAGTTCAACCTTAGTTACTGCAACCACGGTCCTCAGGCCATGGTCGCGGTCAGTCAAGATGGTCAGCATAATGCGATCGCAGAGCACAACTATGGTCGTGTAGCCACAGTTGCGATCAAACCTGCGCGATCGCGGCTCAGTGGGAATATGACCCAGGGAAGTTTTGTAAAATAGTATACACGTATCCCAAACCATATATAGGCAAAAACCCTTTTCTTCCTTGGGTATTGCTTACCTCATAGACATTTTTAAATAAAAAGCAAGAAACCCTAATTAGGCAAGTGTGTAACTAATTTTGTAGGCTTGATTTCTTAGTAATTTTGTGAAGAATGAATGCCTTGGATAATCCTTATGGTATATCTCTCTTTACTTTCTTCATGAGTAGCTAAGTGATTTAGTCTTGGGATTATGTTGAACTAAAGTGTAATTGAGTATGGGTGTTGTGTTTGCATGATTGTTAGTTGTTAAGTATGAATTCCACCATTATTTGAATTTATGAGTTAGAATTTGTGGGTGAAAACCCCAAACTCTAGAAATCCTTCATCATCCTTGAAAGAGGGATGAAGGTGAACATGAGGTAACCCATAACATCCTTTAAAGAGGGTTATAGGGGGCAAGGCGATGGTGGACAATTTAGCCTATGGTTTATTGTCTTTTGCAATCCTAGAAATAAGTGTAATTGAAGTGTAAATCATGTCAAGAGAATCATCCTAGAAATAGGGATGCTTGATTGAATTTTTGGTTGATCATGAATTGCACACTTGTTAGGTTCTTGAAAAAGCCAACGGGTGAAATCGTTGTGATTTTATTGAAAGATTAACCACAATGACCTTTGAGCTAGACTATCCTTTAGGTAACAACTAAGTTTCATGTTAAACCATAATCAAACCACATGTTTTTACTTTTTGGTCGACATAATCCCAAATCTCCTCAAAACTTTATTTTAAATCAAAAGTGTCATATTCGTGCTTTGTTAGTCGAAAATCATTACAAACTAATCCCCCTATTTTATTTTACACGCCGTGTTTGCTAGCATTATGGGTAACCTTTTAGTAATTAGAGCACCCATAGGACTTGAATAATTTTCTCCTTGTGGATTCGACCCCAACTCGAGTTGGATTATTTGATAACGATCGCTCACCCCTCAAGAATGGGAGTGAGTTAAGCTTTATCAATACCAAATCAGACAAATGCCATAACAGATTCCGACAAAATTAGACTATAGACTATTTAGACTTCAGACCATGTTTTAAGAAAGATACATGTTTTAAAACGCTAAAAATAGGCTCTAAGAGAGTTAGATGGTTAACCAAAAAAGGCATGTGTTTAGATAACTAATTGGTCAAAACTATGTTTTGCTGATGTGGGAGTGATTTAGTCCTGAAATATGGATTATCACCGTATACTTACTTTACGTAGTTGTATACTCAGACCAGACACTCTTATCTAGTGGCAAATTCGGATAGGGGGCTTGGCCGATGAGTTAATACGGATCCCATATAGCCCATGGGATAATAGAATTGTAGGGTATACCTTTGTAATACCCCATACTTTTCTTAGCTTAGTTCATCCCCTAGTTGTATGTATAAGAGGCTTATAGCCTGAAAATTTAACTAAGTGTTGGGGACTTAATCATATTTTTGGGTGTTGTTTTCCTATTCCAAGTTGAAAATTTAACTAAGGGGTAGTAGAATCTTTTCCCCTCAATCCACGTTGTCATAACCCGACTTATATCAGCAATTTGGGTGTTGTTTTCCCATTCTTCTCTAATTTTCTATCAAAGAAACCCTAACCCTCTCCCAAGAACATCAAATTCAATTATATTCTCTTCAAGAAAAACCAAGAATTCAAATCTCCCAACCCAAGAACATCAAAAAAGCTTTCAAACTTTAAGATTTAAGATATGTGGGATGTTTATCCATGGGCTCTTTCCACCCATGGAGTCCAAGAATCTATTTTGATGTTTTAAACTATGACTTATACATGTTTATGATGAATTATCTCTATGAAGCTCTTATGAATTTTGATTACAAGTTATGTTTACAAGTGTTTTCGATGGGATGATCCCTTTACACGTTTGAATGATGAATTTTCGTGTTAAATCCCTAATTCATGGTTTTAGTATTATAACTATGTTTTCAATTACATGTTTTACCCGTTTCTATGCTTAAATTCATAACTCGTATATGTTTGATGAAATGCCTAAATGTTGGGTTTTGAGCAGTGATCCTCTAATATGAGTTTTCAAGCTTTACCTATCCTTATTGATACCTTTATTCAATTCTAGTGGGTTATGAATACCTAATACCTAGTTGTCTACATAATTTCAGTATCTTCAGAATGATTTCATATATACCATGAGAATTATCATTTAATCAGTATTACGATCAATTATTTGTTCAGTTAAGCTTAGTTCAGTCCAGTAATTAGTGTCAGTTCAGTTGGGAGTAAGATTTAGTACCGAGCAAACCTAGGGATTGGGGCTCACCCTCCAGCTAAGACTGGGTCCTTGGAAGCAGTCCCTAAGTTCCAGAACTACATAGCTAGCGTAGGATTTTGAGATGTCACCTGCCAGTTTAGGAATGACATTCTCTTATATGTCACCCGCCAGTTTATGACTGACATTCTCTTTAGGGTTACCTTCCAGTTTAGGACTGAATTCCTAGTCCTTCGAGACACCAGTTTAGTGGATCCATACAGCCAGTGTTAGTACCCATGGCACAGTACTAACACCCTTCCAACTGGGGTTACAGGTTGGACCCTGATTAGCTTATATTAGGGCAAGTTAGTTAGATGATACCTACCACGGTCTCAGTTCAGTATTCAGTACAAAATGCAGTTCAGTTTTGCTTCACTATAGAATAAAGTTTATCAATTATTCAGTTACCAGATTTCAGTATTTCAGTTTACAGACTATTTTAGTTTCATGTTATATGCTTGGTCATGCATTCTCAGATTTTACAAATTTCATGCATATTATACATTAGTTATCACATATTATTCAGTCAATCATTATCTCATGTTATTCATCCAGACAGAATTTCGTGCACATAAACCTATGCATTTAAACCTAACCTCATCTCATATACCAGTACATTCAAAGTACTAACCAAATATTTTTTTTGCATTATGATGTCTATAGGTTTAGATGCTCAATTTGCTGACCGCACTTAGACAGTTTAGCCTATCAAAAACAACAGTTGTGGTGAGTCCTCATATGTGGAGGACCTGTTATGTTCTTTCAATATTTTTGCATTTCCTTTCAGTTAGTTTATTTTGGAGTTAGTTGGGATCTTTCCCATCAACTCTTTAGTCAGTTTAGAGTCTTTCATACATGCACTTAGTCAGTTAGATTGTCCGTCAATTTTATCAGATATTTTCAATCATTCAAACATATTTTGATACGTATTTTAATATCCAATTTTACACTATCTTATCAGTAATTTAAACCTTATGGTGTTGACAATTTACTTCTACACATGTGTATTTTATTACTTTATTCAATGCTGACAGTAGGTACTAGCTCATGGGTTAGCTTATGGTCACTTGTGACCGTAAGTACCATTGTCGCAACTAGGGGGTAGCCTTAGGTCATGACAAAACTTGGTATCATAGCCTAAGGTAGAGTCCTAGGAAGTCTAAAAGTTGCGTTGAGTATAATCTTATGCATGGGTGTGAAGCTCCCCACACTTATGAACAAGAGGATACAAAAAGTTTTAGAAAAAGTTTCCCTTTGTTCAGTATTTATGTTGTGCGAGTGAGCATGAGCTCTATTTAAACTCTCTTTCTAATCCATCTTTTTTTTTTATATAGAAAAATGCCTCCCAAAAAGAATAATGAAAAAAGGAAAGGAAATCAGCCCGCACCTCCGCCTGTTCAGGAAGATCCCCTGAATGAGCACGTATCTCATGCCGAGTTTAGAGATGCATTAACTACCTTAGCTCACTCAGTAACAGCTTAGAATAATCAGCAGGCTGCTGCCCTAGCCAATCTATTTGCCAACACAGCTACAGCTAGGATTCGGTTCTTTACCCAAATGAACCCTTCTTTGTTTTTGGGATCCAAGTCTGAGAAGGATCCACATCAATTTCTTGATATGGTTTAGAAGGTGACTAATATTATGGGTATCACCTCAAGTGATAGTGCAAATTTGGCTATTTACCAATTACAAGATGTAGCTCATACATAATATAAGTAGAAGGAGGATAGGGGTATCGAGGCAGGGCATATAGAGTGGGATGAGTTTGACACAACCTTTTTAGACAGGTTCTTTCCATTAGGGTTGAGGTAATCTAAGGTATTGGAGTTTATTAATTTGAAGCAGGGTAATATGAGTATGAAAGAGTATTCTCTTATGTTTACTCAGTTGGCAAGGTATGCTCCTTTGATGGTGGTTGTTAATAGATCTAAAATGAGTAAGTTTATTACTGGTGTAGCTGATAGTATGGACAAAAAGTGTAGGACTACTATGTTGATTAAGGAGATTGATATATCTAGGCTTGTGGTCCATGATCAACAGATTGAGGAGCAAAAACTTAAGGAGAAGGAGAAAGAAAATAAAAGGGCCAAAATAGGTAGCTTTGATTTCTCTCATCCTTGGTCAGGGGGTGGTAATCGTTCCTAGTTCCGTTAGAAATTTTTTAACCCAGCTCAGTTTTTAGCTAGTGCGCTAGTACCACAGTTCAGGAATGACAATCGGGATAGAAAGCCAGGCTCCAAGTCCTAGGGTAGTGTGAACAGCGGTCCTACTAATCCTCTCTGTAGAAAATATAGTAGAAATCATCAGGGTGTGTGCAAGGCTGGTAGTGACGTGTGTTTTAGGTGTGGCAAGCCAGGCCACAGGGTTAGAGAGTGTCCAATAGTCACTCATAAGGGAACAGATTTGCTCTAAGAGGGTCAGTCCAATCATCCTACATTTCCAGTCGATTGCCCAACTCAGTAAGGTGCCGCTTTCAGTATGACCAGGGGACAGCGCTAGAACAGGTTGTTTGTACTTCAGTCCCGATTGGATTAGGAGAGTTCTCCTGATGTGGTTACTGGTATGTTGCAGGTCTTTCATCTTTATGTTTATGCTTTGTTAGATCCCGAAGCTTCACTTTCTTTTGTAACCCCCTATATAGCTATTAATTTTAGTGTTAGCCCCAAATATTTATCAGAACCCTTCTTAGTGTCTACCCCAGTAGTTGTCTCTATTGTATCCAGCTAGGCATACAGGAACTGTCCAGTCATAATATCCCAGAAAGTAACCTTAGTTGACCTTGTAGAGTTAGAGATGACTGATTCTGATGTCATTCTCGAGGTGGATTGGCTCCACTCATATTATGCCTCAGTTGATTTCATAAATAAAATCGTTCAGTTTTAGTTTCCCAATGAACAAGTTATTGAATGAAGGGGTAGTACCTCAGTTCTTAGGGGTCAAATTGTTTCATATCTTAAGGCAAGAAAAAATAATTTTGAAAGGATGCATGTACCTTCTTGTTAGAGTGAAAGACTCTAATTCTGTGACTACCAGTCTCGAGTCATTTTCAGTAGTAAGGGAATTTCCAGATATGTTCCTTCGAGATCTTCCCTGATTTTCTCCTAAAAGGGAAATCGACTTCGGAATAGATCTCCTTCCAGATACCCAGCCTATCTCTATTCTGCCCTATAGAATGGCTTTAGCTGAGCTAAAAGAGTTAAAAGATCTATTGTAAGATCTCTAAGATAAGGTTTTTATTAGGCCCAGTGTTTCCCCATGGGGTACTCCATTCCTTTTTGTACCTAAGAAAGATGGTTCTCTCAGAATGTGCATCGATTATCGTCAGTTGAACAAAGTCACAATCAAGAATAAGTATCCACATCCCAGAATTGATGACTTGTTTGACCAACTTCAGGGTACCAGTTATTTATCTAATATAGACCTCAGATTTGGCTATCATCAGCTCAGATTCAGAGAATGTGACATTCTAAAAATAGCTTTCAGAACTTTGTATGGTCACTTTGAATTTCTAGTTATGTCTTTTGGACTAATGAATGTCCCAATATCTTTCATGGACTTGATGAACAAAGTGTTCAAGCAGTACTTAGACATGTTCATCATATTTTTCATTGATGACATCTTTGTCAATTCCCGTAATGAAAACGGTCATGCAGACCATCTCAAAATTGTATTGCAAACTCTTAGAGCCCATCAGTTATTTGTCAAACTTAGTAAGTGTGATTTTTGGCTAAGATTAGTAGCTTTCCTTGGATATATTATTACCGGTGATAGCATTAGAGTTGACCCACAAAAGACTAAAGCATAGAGAAACAGTCCCAGACCTATCTCTCCTTTAAATATCAGGAGTTTCTTAGGTTTATCTGTCTATTACAGATGGTTTGTTGAAGGGTTTTTATTTATAGCATCCCCCATGTCTCGACTGACTCAGAAGAAAGTCAAGTTTCACTGATCATATTCTTGTGAAAGGATTTTTTAGGAGTTGAAGGTTCAACTCACTTTAATCCCAATTTTGACTTTGCCAGATAGTTCAGATGGGTTTGTTGTTTACTGCAATGCTTCCAGAGTTGGTTTTGGTTATGTGTTTGTGCAGAGAGGTAAGGTCATAGCCTATACCTCTAGGCAGCTTAAACTCCATGAAAAGAATTATTATACCCATGATCTTGAGTTAGAAGTAGTTGTCTTTGCCTTGAAAATTTGGAGACATTATATTTATGGGGTTCATGTAGATGTGTTCACGGATCACAAAAGTTTGCAGTATGTGTTCTCACGAAAAGATTTAAATCTTCATCAGAGAAAGTTGTTGGAGTTATTGAAAGATTATGAAATGAGTGTGTTGTATCATCAGGGCAAGGACAATGTAGTGGCAGAAGCCCTTAGTAGGTTGTCTATTGGTAGTGTTGCTTATGTTTAGAATGATAAGAAAAGGTTAGCTCTAGAGGTTCATCAGCTTACTAGATTATGTGTTCGGTTTGTTAATTCAGCGAAGGTTAGTGTATGGGTTCAAAATAGTTTGGAATCTTCTTTGGTTGCCAAAGTGAAAGCGAAGCAATATAGGGATCCCGATTTAGTTAAGTTGAAGGAATCAGTTAAAGATCAAAAAGTAGAGGTTTTCTCCCAAGGGAGAGATGGTGTGTTGTGATATTAGGGTAGATCATGTGTGCCGTGTGTAGATTGTTTGAGACAGTGAATCCTTATAGAATTACATGGTGCACGTTATTCTATACACCCAGGAGCCACTAAGATGTACCGTGATTTATGGGAAATCTATTGGTGGAGTAGTAAGAACAGGGATATTGCAGAGTTTATAGCTAAGTGTTTTAATTATCAGCAGGTTAAAGTTGAGCACCAGAGTCCTAGTGGCACTTTGTAGGAGTTCAACATTCCCACTTGGAAGTGGGAAGAGGTGAACATGGATTTTGTGATAGGGTTGCCTCTTTTGCGCCATCAGCATGATTCTATATGGGTTATTGTAGACAGAATGACCAAATCAGCCCATTTCTTGCAAGTTCATACTTATTATTCAGCCGAGGACTACGCCAATCTCTATATTAGAGAGTTGGTTAGGTTGCATAGAGTCCAATTTTCTATCATTTCAGCTAGAGGTACTCAATTTACCTCTTACTTTTGGAAACCTTTTCAGAAGGGTCTTGGTACCCAAGTTTATCTCAATACAACTTTTCATCCTTAGAAAAATGGTCAGGAAGAGAGGACCATTTAGACCCAAGAGGATACGTTGAGGTCTTATGTCATTGTCTTTAAAGGATGTTGGGATGACCACTTGCCTTTGATCGAGTTTGCCTACAATAACAGTTATCACTCCAGTATTCAAATGGCTCCATTTGAGAATCTCTATAAGAGGAGATGTAGATATCCTATTGGTTGGTTTAAAGCAGGTGAGGCTGCATTGGTAGGGCATAATTTAGTATTTGATGCAATAGAGAAGGTTTAGTTGATTAGGGAGAGGCTTAAGACAGCCCAAAGTCAGTAGAAATCCTATGCAGATATTTGTAGGAGAGATCTTGAGTTTGCAGTTGGATATTTGGTATATTTGAAAATCTCTCCCATGAAGGGAGTGAAAAGATTTGGCAAGAAGGGGGAGTGAAGTCCCCGATATGTTGGACCTTATAGAATTTTGAGTCATTTTAGGAAGGTATCTTACAAGCTTGAGTTGCCTGTAGATTTGGCATCAGTGCATCTAATGTTCCATGTCTCTTTGTTAAAGAAGTGTATTGGTGATCCAGCTGTTGTAGTTCTGTCAGAAAGTACAGATGTTCAAGATAGCCTTTCTTATGAAGAAATCCCATTCGAGATCCTTGATTGTCAGATTCACTGACTAAGGAACAAAGAAGTTCCCATGGTTAAAGTTCTTTGGCAGAATCAGTTTGTTGAGGAAGCCACTTGGGAAGCAGAAGCAAATATGCGTACCAAGTACCCTCATCTTTTCTCCGCAAAGTCATACTCAGCTTAAGGTAATAGTTTTCCTTAGATTGACTCTTTTCCATTCTTAGTTCTAGCTATATAATACTTCTCATGTCTTTGCATCCATTCACGAATTTAGTTCAAGCATGTATCATGCTTCAGACTCATCCATGTAATCATGTTTTCAATTATGCATATTCGGTATGTGATTTTAGTTTCCCTATTATTCTTATATTAATCAGTCTTATTTGAGGATGAATGTTCTCAAAGGGTAGATATTGTAATACCCCATACTTTTCTTAGCTCAGTTCAGCCCCTAGTTGCATGTATAAAAGGCTTAAAGCCTGAAAATTTTACTATGTGTTGGGGACTTGGTTATATTTTTGGCCTCTTAAGTTTGAGGATTTTTTAAACGAGTCTTCCCGACCCCGAGATGTTGGTTTTTGAGCTAATTCATGTTCAGGGGTGTAAGAAACATGTCTCGGAGAAGTTTTGGATTTTTTGAATAAGGATTAGGGCACGTTTGGATTTCGATTCCAGAACCTCACTGCAATAGTGGCTTGTCATGGTGGGTATAGCGATGGGGGACTTGGCACATTGTGGTGCTCCTTTAATCAGTGTTCCAGTTATGAATTTAAATATCTGAGGGGCAGTAGCATCTTTTTCCCTCAATCCAAGTCGTCATAACCCGACTTATATCAACAATTTGGGCGTCATTTGCCCATTCTTCTCTAATTATCTATCAAATAAACCCTAACCCTCTCCTAATAACATCAAATTCAATTACATTATCTTCAAGAAAAACCAAGAATTCAAGTTTCCCAACCCAAGAACTTCAAAACAAATTTCTAGATTTAAGATTCATGGTACGTGGGATGTTCATGCATGGGACCTTTCTACCCATGGATTCCAAGAATCTATTTTTATGTTTTAAATTATGAATTATACATGTTTATGATTAATTATCTCCATGAAGCTCTAATGAATTTTGATTACAAGTTAAGTTTACAAGTGTTTTCGAAGGGATGAACCCTTTACATGTTTGAATGATGAATTTCCATGTTACATCCCTAATTCATGGTTTTAGTATTGTAACTATGTTTTCAATTACATGTTTTACCCATTCCCATGCTTAAATTCATGACTTTCATGTGTTTGATGAAATGCCTAAATGTTGGGTTTTGAGCAATAATCCTTTAATATGGGTTTTCAAGCTTTACATGTCCTTATTGATACATTCATTCAATGCTGGTGGGTTATGAACAATCGATATCTAGTTGTATAAATAATCTCAGTATCTTCAGAATAATTTTAGATATACCATGAGCATTATCATTCAGTCAGTATTATGATTAGTTGTTTGTTCAGTTAAGCTTAGTTCTGTCCAGTAACCAGTGTCAGTTAAGTTGGGAGTAGGATTTAGCACCGAGAGAACCTAGGTATAGGGGCTCACCCGCCATCTAGGACTGAGTCCTTAGAAGAAGTCCCTAAGTTCCAGAACTACGTAGCCAGCGTAGGATTTTGAGATGTCCCCTGCCAGTTTAGGACTGACATTCTCTGAGATGTCACCCGCCAGTTTAGGACTGACATTATCTTAGTGGTCACCTGCCATTTTAGTACTAACTTCCTTTTCCTTTGGGACACTAGTTTAGTGGATCCACACAGCCAGTGTTAGTACCTGTGGCATGGTACTGACACCTTTCCAACTGGGGTTACAGGTTTGACCCCGATTAGCTCAGATTGGGGCATGTCGACTAGATTATACCTCCCACAATCTTAGTTCAGTATTCATTACAGAATGCAATTCAAGTTTTCTTGACCATAGCATATAGTTTATCAGTTATTCAGTTACCAGATTTCAGTATTTGAGTTTATAGACTATTTCAGTATCATGTTTTATGTTTGGTCTTGCATTCTCAGATTTTACAGCTTTCACTCATATTATGAATTCATTTTCAAATGTTATTCAGTCAGTAATTATCTCATGCTATTCAGCCAGTCAGTATTTCATGCACATAAAGCTATGCATTTCAGCCTAACCTCATCTCATAGACTGGTACATTCAAAGTACTGACCGCATATTTTCTTCACGCTATGATGTCTTATATTATAGGTTGATACTTCAGTTTCTTAACTGGGCTTAGATATTTCATCCTATCAGCAACAACATTTGTGGTGAGCCCTTATATGTTAAGGACTTGTTATGTTCTTTCAATATTTTCGCATTTCCTTCTAGTTAGTTTATTTAGGAGTTAGTTGGGGACTGTCCCATCAACTCTTTAGTCAGTATAGAGGCTTTTAGACATGCAGACAGTTTGATAGTCAGCCGATTTTATCAGATATTTTTAGTTATTCAGACATGTTTTGATACGTATTTCAGTATCCAGTTTTACATTATCTTATCAGTATTTTAAACCTTATGGCATTGGATGTTACTTCCACACATGTGTATCTTGTTACATTAATCAGTGCTCATAGAAGGTACCAGCTTATGGATTAGCTTGTGGTCACTTGTGACCATAGGCATTATTATCTCGACTAGGGGGTAGCCTCTGGTTGTGAAAACCTTCTTGCGTAAAACTAAAAAAAGAGTTGAGTCTATGTTTTATATGGTTGATTGAAGTTTTGATTCAAGTATTCCCATGGATTTTAATCTCTATTATGTTGAATTATTTTCACATAGCTCTTGATTGTTTTATATGAAATATATGTTATTTTTTTAGATTGTTCTGCATACCAATACATTCCATATATTGACTGTCCTGGTGGTGTCTACATTGTCTCATAATGTAGGTTTTGAGGCTCAGTACCGTTGTCCATCACAATAGTAGAACCATTGGATATGACAGTCGGTGAGCCATCTATCTTTCGGAAGGCATTTAATCATATATTGATTTCTTTTAGTTTATAGACCAGCCGGGGGACTTGTCTCGGCCTAGATAGTTAGTTTTTCGAAGAGGCTTCGCAGACAAGATTTGATTATTGTATTGTTATTAATTTATTGACATATTTTTATCATAAGGTCAACTTGAATTTCATTATATATTCTGCACTTTGGTTTATGTATGGATTATGCTCATGATAGTATGCTAAGGGGTTTCTAGGGCATTCTTGGTTTGGATGTTTGTCGCAGCTAGGGCACCAGCTCGGGTCGTGACATTCTTACATTTACGTTACTCTCCTCCTACCATCATATAGTCTGTGTATTTCATCTTGTGCATTGGACAATCCTTGATGAAGTGACTAGGTTTAGCATATCCGTGACAACAAATATCTTGGTAGTGTTTTTCCTTTTCTGAAATCCATCATTCTTCTTCATGACTCTTATGAATCTTCAAGCTAAGTAAGAAATATCCTCATCGTCTTTACTACAGCCAGATTTGAGGCTTTAAGAGCTAGAGATTTCTCCTTTTGGGGCTCCTTCTCATCCTAGACTTGTTGTGTTTTCAATTCATGTCTTCAAATTGACAATCAATTCATTTGTTGTAAGTGTTTTTAGATCTCGAGACTCTGAAATAGAATTGACCTTGCTTTATCATGATAAAATACCAAGTATTTTTCTCACTTATTTACTGGGTGGATTAACTTCTTCAAGACAGTGTAACTCATTTGTTATGACAGTGAGCCTGGTGTGCATTTTTTGAATAGTCTCACTTTCTTTAATAGTAAAGGCATCATACTGAGTAGTGAGCATATCCACTTTGAATTCCTTGACTTGACTTGCTCCCATATGAATTATTTTCAAACAATCTCAAATCGCCTTTATTGATTCATATGTCAAAATTCTATTGTCATCAAGAACTATTCCACAAACTAGTAATTGTTTTGTTTTGTAGTTTTTCTCAAGCTTTTTCCTATCATCTTCATCATACTCCTTTTGTGTCTTAGGAATCAATTCCGTGATATTTCCTTCTTTGACCTCCTTCCTAGGAATGTGAGATCTATCACAGATAATATCTCACAATTCGCTATCTTTTGTCATTATAAAGTCATGTATTCAACGAACACTGCTTCCTATAGAGCATATTATACGGTAGCTAAAAAAATCACATAATTTACACAAGACCAAATCTATCATTTGAAAACCTCAAAATAACTTACTATGTATCCACAAAACAGAAACATCATCAATTACAAATGAAAAAAAGAATGACCTTTCTAGACCAAACAAAAGATTAAGATGAAATTTCATGTTTCAAACAGATAAGCTGAAATCATGTTTAACAAGTTAAAGATGGACATATAACAAAAATAACTTCACAAAATCATGTCACACACACACACATATTTTTGATTCAATTGGATATGTGAATGAAAAATGGAGGGAATTGTTGGAGGAGAAGTAAGCTCACACTTAAAAGAAGAGTGTACTCACTTAAAGGAAAGTATACTTCTCCCATATTCAAGGGAAAAAACAACTTTCATGTGTTTTTATTAAGAAACACGCCTTCAAGTGGATAGTGGGCAAGAACCAAGAGGTGTCTCGCGTCGTCATCGTCGTCTCTTTGCTTCGGATTTGGCTTCGACTTCGGATTCAACTTCAGATTTGGATTTGGATTTGGATTTGGATTTGGCAATCGATTGAGAGATTAATTTTTTAGACAGTTTATTTGAAACTTTGAAAAACAAGTTAAATTATTAATCCAAAAAAAATTCTAATGAAATTATTTTTTCCTCCATAAATGCCATGCAAATGCATGTAGAAATACAAATCGTAAGGGACGCAATCTTTTGAGGAAATGACACACCGTTTTGGAAAAGGTGTAATTGTTCAGTCGGATATGACTGTTCAGAAATGACACATTGTTTCGAAAGGAACAAATATGACTGTTCCAAAATGATACACCTTTCCATGAACCATTGCTTACTTTCTGAAGGGACACTTGATGGATATAAATATCTAAATTTTTCCTCAAGTATGTACATAATTTTGAGTACTGAAAAACACTCTTATTCCTAAAAAAAAACTCTTTGTGATCACTATACTTTGAGTGTGTTCAAAGAATCTGAATGTTTGAGGTACTGCTACATTCATATAGTGAGACATTTTATCCTGGAAGGAAAAATTCTGCAACCTCGGGTACTTGGGGGAATTAATTCCTTAAGGACACTCTATGAAGTCAGAGGACTTGGTTTTGTTTTTACTTCATCTTAATTCTTTTAAATAACACACTTCTTTGATAGTTCATAATGAACTTGTGTTTAAGGTGTTAAAACTTCATTCTTATTCTTAAAACAGTCTTGAACTTGTATTAAAGTGTAGTGTGTAAACATACAGATTGTGTACCCGAAACAACTATCTTAAGGACTTAATCCATAATTTGTATTATTTGGTTTCTCTAGATTAAATCTTTATGCTTTCTGCTCTATTTGAACATAACAAGAGATTTGATGAAATAAAATTTCATCACAAGTTAAAGGTCATTCAGTTAATGATTAAAAGACATAAAATGACAGAAATTGCAAGTTATCATCCACGATCTCCTTGTGAAGGTTTGGTTGTGAACGAGGCTTTTCAAGTTGTTGTAATAATAGAGAAGTTGCCACCATTGTGGAAGGACTTCAAAAATTACTTGAAATACAAAAGGAAGGAGATGGCAGCCGAAGACCTCATTGTGAGGGTGCGCATTGAGGAAGACAACAAAGCCACAGAGAGGAGGTCGAAAGAAAATTCTACAATGAGTGGAGCCAATATCTTAGAAGACGACCCCAACAACTCAAAGAAGCAAAAGAAAGATGGACAACAAAGCAAACAACCAAAGAAGAAATTCAAGGGGAAGTGCTTTAATTATGGCATAATTGGCCGCAAGTCAACATATTGTCGTGCCCTAAAGAAAGGGAAAAAAAGGATCAAGCTAATATGGTTAAATCCAAGAATGAAATGGATGATCTATGTGCCATGCTTTCTGAATATGACTTGGTGAGAAATCCTAGAGAATGGTGGATGGATTCCGGTGCCACCCACCATGTTTGTGCTAGTAAAAAGTTGTTCGCTGGATTCTCTCCAACTCAAGGTGAGGAGAAGATCTATATGGCAAACTCTGCAACTGCAAAAGTTGAAAAGACGGGAAAAATATGCTTGAAAATGACGTCAGGAAAAGTGTTGACTCTCAACAACATTTTTATGTACCAGAGTTGAGAAAGAACTTGATTTCCATACCAGTTATTAACAAAAATGGATTCAAATGTATATTTGTTTCAAGAAAGATAGTACTTAGTAAAGGGGAAGTGTACGTAGGAAAAGGCTACCTCACTGAGGTCCTATTTAAGATGAATGTAATGACAGTTGCAATCAATAAAAGTTTTATTTCTTCTTACTTACTTGAGTCTAATGAATTGTGGCATGAATGATTAGGACATGTCGATTACAAAACATTGCGAAAACTAATTAACTTAGAAGTTTTGACAAAATTTGAGTGTAATAAATCAAAATGTCAAACGCGTGTAGAATCAAAGTATGCTAAGCATCCGTATAAGTTTGTTGAAAGAAATTCCAATTCCTTATACTTAATCCACACTTACATTTGTGATATAAAGTCAACACCATCTCGTGGTAGGAAAAAGTAGTTTATAACTTTTATTGATGATTGAACTAGGTATTATTATTTCTATTTTCTAAATAGTAAGGATGAAGCAATAGATGTGTTTAGGCAGTATAAAATAGAAGTTGAAAATCAGTTAGAGAAAAAGATCAAATCAATAAGAAGTGATAGGGGTGGAGAATATGAATCTCTCTTTGCGAAAATTTGTATAGAAAATGGAATAATCCATCAAACTAAGGCCTCGTATTCACCTTAATCTAATGAAATTATGGAAAGGAAAAATCGAACCTTAAAGGAAATAATGAATGTCTTAATTATAAATTCAGTTTTTTCACAAAACTTGTGGGGTGAAGCTATCCTTACAGCTAACCGAATACTCAATAGAGAGTCCCACAGTAAGACACTATCAATTCCATATGAAAAATGGAAAGGAAGGAATCCCAACTTGAAATATTTCAAAGTGTGGGGGTGTCTAGCGAAAGTCCAAGTTACTATGCCTAAAATGGTAAATATAGGACATAAGATAGTTGACTGAGTGTTCATAAGATATGCTAAAAGTAGTAAAGCATGTTGGTTTTTGGTTCAAAAATCCGAATATCAAGATATCAATGAAAATATGGTAATTGAATCAGATAATGTTGAGTTCTTTGAGTACATTTATCTGTATAAAACTAGACATGAACAGTCTAGTAGAGGGTCTAAACGACCTCGAGTGAATCAAGAAAGGATATGCCTAAATCATAATGATGAGAATCCAAGATGTAGTACATGTTAAAGAACGTCAACTTAGTTTGGATCATATTTTGTAACATTTCTCTTAGAAAATAAGCCTCAAATATTTAAAAAAGTGATGTCATCATCAGAATCATCCTCTTGGGAAGAGGTAGTCAATACTGAGATTGAATTAATCTTAAGCAACCATACTTGAGAGTTGTTTGATCTTTCTCCAGGTAATAAACCTTTATGTACTATTGACAAATACAAGGCAAAACTTGTAGTAAAAGGCTTCAAACAGAAGGAAGGCCTTGATTATTTTGATATATATTCTCCTGTAACCAGGATGATATCAATTTGGATGTCTATTGCCTTCGGAACGGTATATGGTCTTGAAATCCATCAAATGAATATGAAAACAACATTTCTAAATAAAGAATTAGAGTACGAAATTTATATGGAACAGCCTGAGATTTTTTTGGTTCCTGGTAAAGAAAAGAAGGTGTGAAAACTTGTTAAGTCATTTTATGGACTAAAACAAGCACCCAAACAGTGGCATGCAAAGTTTGACCAAACCATGTTGGCAAACAGGTTTAAGATAAACGAATGTGATAAATATGTTTACATTAAAAACACTCCAAATCATAAAGTCATTGTTTGTTTGTATATGGATGACATGTTGATCATCGATAGAGACGTTTCTGACAAATTCTATGAAACGAATGCTTGAGAGCAAGTTTGATATGAAAGACTTTGGATTGCAGATGTGATCTTAAGAATAAGAATCAATAAAACTCTATAAGGCTTGGAATTCTCACAATCTCATTATATTTTAAAGGTACTTGACAAGTTCAAGTATTTGGAATTCGATATTACAAAGACTCCACTGGACGTGACCTTCGCACTTCTAAAGAATGAAGGTGAAAGTGACTCACAATTAGACTACACAAGAGTGTTGAGATGTTTAATGTATATCATGAATTGTACACAGCTAGACATAGCATGCGCTATTAGTAAGTTGAGTCAGTACACAAGTAATCCCAATAAAACTCATTGGATGGCAATGAAAAGAGTTTTGGGGTATCTTAAATACACTCAAGACTATGTTTTACAATATAATAAATATCCAGTGGTAATTGAAGGATATAGTGATGGAAATTAGATCATCGGATCGAATGAAGTAAAATTCACGAGTGGATATACTTTAGGTGGAGGAGCAGTCTCTTGGAAATTTTCCAAATAGACATGCATTGCCCGCTCTACAATGAAATCTAAATTTATTGCATTAGATAAAGCCAGTGAAGAAGATGAATGGCTTCGAAATTTCTTGAAAGATATTCATTATTATACCAAACCATTGACACTAGTATGTATACATTGTGATAGCCAAGCAACAATAGGTAGGGCAGGGAGCATGATGTATAACGGTAAATCTCGTCATATAAGACAGAGACATAATACTTTTAGAGAACTACTCTCTAGTGGAATTATCACTATTAACAATGTGAAGGCAAAGGATAATCTGTCAGATCCACTTACAAAAAACCTATCTAGAGAGAGAGTTGAGAGAACATTGAAGGGAATGGGTTTACGGCCTAGGACAAGTCAGCATAGCGGTAACTCTACCTAGAAAACTGGAGATCACAAGATCTAGGTTCAAGGAGATCAAACAAAGTTGTGACTGGCGGTTTAACATTGTCAATATACCTAACTCATTCTAATAATGTAGACAATGTTTAGTAAACGAGAATAAGGTTTATGGTGTGAAGCATTTTAATGATTATGTAAATTTGGCAGATTTGACCAAATAGTTTAATCTAAAGGATTAAATGTTTAGAAATCACCTATGTGAGGGTGAAGTGGAAGCTGCTTCAAGGATAATGTTAGTAAAGGCCTTTATCTAAGCTCTCATGAAACCAGGACATGTTCATGGCTAAAACGAACAAAACCGTGAGAACCATAAATGGTAAAAGGAAGATTATGTGAAATATGTTGTCTAGGTGCACATTAAATCTCGATGGTTCAAATATATCAAATCTACCAATTGACTGAGTGCATCTGATGCATGTTCACTACAGAAAGTTCAAAGGGAAACCCAGTTATCCAGATGCAATCAGTCTTTACTTCCTGATCACATACTTGTTTGGAAAGTCTTATAAAGAATAGTTATTCCCCAATCATGTGGAAAATTATTGGGTTCAATTGGATGTGTGAATTAAAAATAAAGGGAATTATTGAAAGAGAAGTAATCTCACACTTAAAAGGAAAGTGTACTCACTTAAAGGAAAGTATACTTGTCCCATATTGGTAGGAGAAAGCAACTTTCATGTGTTTTTATTAAGAAACACACCTCCAAGTGGATAGTGAGGCAAGAACCAAGAGGTGCCTCGCATCGTCGTTGTCGTCGCTCGCTTGGCTCAACTTCGACTTAGGCTTTGGCTTCGGCTTTGAATTTGGATTTGGATTTGGATTTGGATTTGGAAAATGATCGAGAGATTAATTTTTTAGACAAAGTTTATTTGAAACTTGGAAAAATAAGTGAAATTATTAATCCAAAAAAAATCTAATGAAATTTTTTTCCTCTATGAACGTCATGCAAATGCATGCAGAAACACAACTCTTAAGGGACGCAACCCTTTGAGGAAATGAAACACTATTTTAGAAAAGGTGTGACTGTTTAGTCGGATATGACTGTTCAAAAAAGACACATTATTTTGGAAGGAATAGATATGACTGTTCTGAAATGATACACCTTTCCATGAACCATTGCTTCCTTTTCGAAGGGACACTTGATGGTATAAATACCTGAATTTTTCCTCAGGTAAGTACATAATTTTTAGTACTGAAAAACACTCTTCTTCATCCAAAATTTATTTTTTTTGTAATCATCAGTCGTTGAGTGTGTTCGAAGAATCTGAACGTCTGAGGTACCGCTACATTCAGATTGTGAGTCATTTTATCCTGGGAGGAAAAATTCTGCAACCTCGGGAACTTGAGGGGAATTAATTCCTTAAGGACACTCCGTGAAGTCAGAGGACTTGTTTTTGTATATAATTTATCCTATTTCTTTTAGAAAACACACTTTTTTATAGTTCGTGTTGAACTTGTGTTGAAGGAGTTAAAACTTCATTGTTGTTCTTGAAACAGTCTTGAACTTGTATTGAAGTGTAGTGTGTAAACATACAGTTTGTGTATCCGAAACAACAACAACACACACACACATACATATACATATATATATATTTATGTATTCGAAACAACAACACACACACACATACATATACATACTTATATATATATATATATACTCTCTCCATTTCAAAAAGAATGACCTACTTTGACTTGGCACAAAGTTTAAGAAAATAAAGAAGACTTTTGAATCTTGTGGCCTTAAATTAAAGTTGTGTCAAATGTATCAAAATGCCCTTTAATCTTGTGGTCCTAAATATGTCATGTGGAAAGTTGAAATTAAAGTATTGCCAAAAAAGGAAAAGGGTCATTCTTTTTTAAATGGACTAAAAAGGAAAGTAGGTCATTCTTTTTTAAATGAGGGGAGTATGTATGTATGTATATATATATATATATATATATATATATATATATATATATATATTTGTATGCATCTAAATCTCTAAGGGCTCATTTGGTTGGGGTTCAAGTTGTCCGATGAATTTATTCCAAACAAACATGTGATAAACTCATACAATAATTAATCCCGGAATTAGTTATACCATATTCCTCCTACTAAACAAGCCCTAAATACATAATTTATACTACATATGCAACCAAATACACATCCATGTTCTATTATACATTTACAGATAATCAAAAAATAGATTATCACGCAATCATACAGTACAAACAAAACACTTAGCATACCTAAATGATGAAACATAACATTAAAAAGCATTAACAGTCTCCAGGAAATTAAGTTGGTATGAGACACAACAAGTTATAAGGCACATTGTCAAGTTTACAGACTATAAAATATGGATATAAAATAAAAATACATACAAACCAAATTCGTCTTATAATGTCGGCATTATTTTTCTATCGGTAAAGCAATATCGAGAGGGCAAGATATCAAATTTTCCCACATGGATTTATGACTTTGTGTGATGGAGAGTTATATCTAGTAGTCATTTGGCCATGAGTATTTGTTGACTTTTTTCCTAAAAATTATTTCACTTTAGTGAAAAAAGTGAAAACCACATTGTTTGGCCATGAAAATTCCAAATACAATTTGAAATTGTATTTTGGAAAAGTGAAAACAAGAAAAACTTGTTTTCACTTTTTTCACTCCTACTTCTCTTACAAAATTTCAAAAATAACTTTAATTTATATTCATGGGCAAACACAACTCCAACTCCAACTTCAATTCCAATACTATTTCAAACTCCAGAAAATTATATTTTCATGGCCAAATTGGGCCTTAGTCAGAGAAAGCTTTTAGTTTATTCTTTTCATCCTTTTAACCCTCTATTTGGATGGTGGTTTCCACTATACTATACCATACCATACAATACCGTACATTATGAAACCATGGAAAATCACCATCCAAACAAAGTGTAAGAGTTAAATTTTATAGTCTCGCTAGATTTAGTTTATTAGCGACCAATTATTGATAATTTTACTTACCCTATTTTCTCTCTTAGTCAATTATTTAAACATATAAATCCGAAAATCATTTTTTATCTCGATTAGGAATTGAACATGAAATCTCATAATTCTTAACCCACATCATGAATTGATCTCTACATCACATACTTTCCTGCTAAATCCGAGATTTATGAACCAAAACAAAATCTAGTCCCTATAAGTATTCTTTTAGGGGCTAACTTTTAAATTGCCAATCACTAAATTTTGGTCATTAAGAAGTCTTTTTCTTATTGTTTCAAGCTAATGGTATTACTGGTTTGGTTTTTGAATCGTGGTTATAATGATGTAAAATTGTTGGCTTGTCATTTGACAGACGTTATAGAAGAGGTTTGTTTTATACTCAACAAATTAACATACCATTAGAAATTGATATGATGTAGTTAATGGGCTAAGTAAGAGAAGTTATTATTTCACATGTGTTGAAAAGGAATATGTATCCTCCAATCTATGACCAAAGATTTAAACACACCTTTTCTTTACAAATTATAAGGTTTCTATTATTCTCTAGAACTATTTTAAAGTGTAATGCATCCTTTCGTGTTGAGGGTAGCACAGTGAATATGCCCACTTAGAGAGCTTTAAGGAGGGAGCATGATAAGAAAAGGAGTTCTGAAGGTATAGGTTAAGTAAGTCTGCTAACATGCATTTTTCGATGGCTCATCGCCATAAACAACCCCTTCAAACGATAAATCAATAGATGATAAAGGAAAATTATTCTAGAATGGTTACACCTGAATCAGAAGTTCCTCAACAGCTTCAACCAGCCAACATAGCTCACTTTATGGGAGGAAGAAAAACTCACAAACCCAGTCACAATCAAAGAAGATAATCCAATCGAAAATTATTACACAAGCACCCAGAAAGACAAATACAATAAAAAATCTCCATCGGAGATGATGGAGGATCTGACTAAGGCGATAAGAAAGCTCACCTTCTCATCTAGAAAGGATAATCCAATACCTTCTATGGTTGATATGGTTCGAGGAAATAGAATGACCTAACAAGGTATGAAACTTAATTTTTTTACTCCAGAACTGAAAGATGGGATTAAAATTGTCAAACTTAACCTAACAGAAGTCCAAGAATAGTGTAAAGTTTGGAAAATAGTGATAATAGGATATGTCATAGGAGGTAACCCTGACTTTAAAGAGATGCTGAAATTTGTATATGATGTCTGGTCTACGGTCAAAACTCCAAAGGTATACTTATATGATGATGATTATTTCATATTCAAGTTCTACTCGATAGAAGATAAACTAACTATTACTATAAATGGCCCCTATACATTCTATAATAGGCCAATAGTACTAGTTGATTGGGAACAAAATTTTCAGATGAAAAAGAAGTCCATGCGAGTTATTCCCATTTGGGTTCAACTCCCTGGTCTACCCTTACAGTACTGGACTCAAGAAAATCTTGGGAGGATTGGTAGTTATTTAGGCAAGCCTATTTGCACGAATAAGCTAACGACACACAGTGATAGAATCTCTTATGCCAGGATACTCATTGAAATGAACATCACCCAGCCCTTGCCTGAGGAAATAAATATTGAGAAACCAAAAGGAGGGGTACAAACACAGCAAATTGAATATGAATGGAAGCCAAAATTCGGCACTGAATGTTGTAATTTTGGACATTATGTTGATGATTGCCCTGCAAAGGCTGATACATTTAAAGAACCTGCAAAGGCTATTCAAAGGAGAAGGAATAAAGAAAGACTAGAATGGCAATACAAGAGGGATATTCCAAGGAAAGAATAAACATAGCCATTAGTGGACAAAGGCAAACCAAAAGTTGAGGATACAACGAGTAATCAGCTAGATCCTAAAATCCAGGTTGAAAGAATGAAGGCTCCACTACGCATTACTGATGACCAGACCATAGGAAATGCAAGTACTCAGAAAAAAAGTGAGCAGCAGTCTATAGAAGGAGCTACTAGCAGCAATGCACAACAAGATTTCTAATGTTTAATAGAGATCCTTCTTTTAGGTACCTCCCCTAAATAAAAATAGCTTCATGGAACTTTAGAGGACTGAACAAGCCCTACAAACAGAAGTAGATGAATTCCTTACTGTTTATAAATAGTATAAATGTGGTAGGGATTATGGAAACAAGAATAAAGCAACAAAATATGCAAAGTATGCAATAGAAATTTACTCTGGATGGACTTTCTACACAAACTATGGTTATGCAGGAAATGGTAGAATATGAGTGTGCTAGAAACTAAGAAATGTGACAGTTATGCTCTTGAAAGATACAAATTAGTTGATACACTGCCAAATTGATGACAAGAACTCCAACTTCAGCGGCTTGGCTACCTTTGTTTATGGTCTACACATAATTGTTGACAGAAAAACTATATGGGACCAATTGAGAGAAATATAAATAAATGATGGCAAACCATGGATGATACTAGGTGACTTTAACTCGGTACTAACTATTCAGGACAGAGTGAATGGCCTTCCTGTGTTAATAACAAAGACTCAAACTTTCAACAATGCCTCCATGACCTACAACTGGGACAACTGGATAGAAGAGGATGTGAATTCTCATGGTGCAATAAAAGAGAGGCAAACGACAAAATATACAGCAACATAAATTGGGCATTTGGGAACACTGCATGGTTTAGCAAATATGGGCATGTAGTAGCTGACTACCTGCAACCAAGTTGTTCTAATCACTCTTCAATCTTGCTTGATATTATAAAACCCACTTTGCCCATAAATAAACCTTTCAGGCTACTAACAGTTCTTCTGAAGCAATCATCTTTTAAAGACTTAGTAACCAAGATTTGGGAGCAACGAATAGAAGGTTATGCAATGTATAGAATTTGGAAAAGGTTATAGAAGATGGAGGTTAAGTCAAGGAGCCTTACTAAACAATATTCATCTGCGGAGAAAAAGTCGAATGACCTAAAAATCTCATTGTAAGAAATATAGGAAGCCCTAAATATAGACCATTTCAACTTCACTTTGATTAGCTCGGAGAAATAACTAATGAATCAAATTGAGAAATGGGACAACATCTATGAAGGCATATTGAGACAAAAATCCAGAGCTATCTGGGTTATAGCTGGAGGTTCTAATTTCAAATATTTTCATGCCCAATTGAAAAAAAAATAAGCAAGGAATAAAATATCAAGCATATCAACTGAGAAAGGACAAATCCTCAGGAACCTGCAGAGATACAATAGGAATTCTTAGATTTCTTTGGTAAGTTACAAGGAGCTGCAGCTGAGAACTTCCAATGCATTGATGTTACAATTTCTAGAAATGGACCATGTCTCACTTTGTTTCAGCAACAAGAGTTATTAAAGAAGATAATAAAAAAAGACATTAAATTTGCCTTACATGAAATGCCTAATGACAAAGCCCTGGGAAAGGATGGTTTCTCAGTAAAATTCTTCAAGAAATATTGGGAAATCATACGTGAAGAGGTGGTTGAAGTTGTTACTCAATTCTTTCCAAATGGTAAACTTCTAAGAGCCACTAATAAAACCATTATTACTTTGGTCCCAAAGGTTCCAAACCCAACTTATGTGAAAGATTTTAAACCCATAGCATGTTGCACCATTATTTATAAGGTAATAGCCAAGATCCTCACTACTAAGCTAAAACTAATGGTTGACTATCTAGTGGGTCCTTCTCAATCTGCCTTCATTGAAGGAAGAAACATCTTGGACAATGTAATACTTGCCCATGAGTTGATGAAAGGTTATATCAAAAAGAATGTATCATAAAGATGCACTATCAAAGTTCATATAAGAAGGGCATATGACTCAATAGAATGGCCTTTCTTGAAAAATGGTGTTGCTGGAATATGGATTGCCTACAAAACTGGTAAAGCTAATTATGACTTGTTTACAACAGTCAGCTACTCTTTGATTCTCAATAGTGGGCTCACACCCAGTTTTTAAGAAAAAAGGGGCTAAGACAAGTTGACCCCTTATCCCCTTATCTGTTTGTCCTAATTATGGAATACCGAAATAGGGAATTGAATAGGCTACAGAGTATACCAGCTTTTAACTTTTATCCTAGATGTGAGAAACTAGGACTAGTTCATATATACTTTGCAGATGGCCTACTTATATGTTGCTGGGCTAATAAAGAATCTATTAAGTTGATGCTACACTATTTTGAACACGTCTCTCAGGTATCTGGACTACAGGAAAACATGGACAAGAGTTGTTTATATGTTGTTGGAATCTCCAATGAGCTCAAAGAAGAGATATTGTCAACATACAAATTCTGCTTGGGATCCATGCCTTTCAAATACTTAGGGATACCATTGGCAGCTGAGAAACTAAACACCCAACAGTATATGCCCTTAGTGGAAAAAATAGCAGCAAAAGTGAAAAGTTGGACATCAAAATTCCTATCATATGGAGGTAGAGTACAACTAATCAAAAGTGTGTTATTTGAAATGCAAACATATTGGGCATAGATTTTCCTACTTCCAAAAAAGTGATATCCATGGTGACAGTAATATGCAGGGATTTTCTATGGCATGAGGATGATGCTCAATCATACAGAGCACCGATAACATGGTCTGCCCATTGCTAAACTAGAGGGGATGGTGGGTTAAACATTATGGATTTCTGTATATGGAACAGAGCAGCATTATGTAAACTACTATGGGAACTTGCTCTGAAGAAAGATGCACTCTAGATTCAATGGATACACAACTTCTACATAAAAAAAACACCTTGGAGGACATACCAACACCAAAACAAGCAAGTTGGATAGTGAGAAAGATATTTTATGCTAGATAGTGGCTTCTAGATGGGGGTAACACTAACGTGACTACTGCACTTCAGAAATGTTGCAGCAAAGGGAAATACAGTATTAGCAAATCTTACAGAACCATGATGCAATAACAAGCAAGTATTAAGTGGAAGCAATTAGCTATGCTGAAAGGTCTAATCCCGAGGCATCAATTCATCATGTGGATGACTTTGCACAAAAGACTATCAACAGTTGATAGAGTTAGTCAATGGAACATCCAAGTGATTACTGATTGTGTACTATGTAAAACCACAACAATAGAGAACTATGCACACCTCTTCTTTAGCTACCCATACTCCAACTACATATGGACCATGTTACTGAAATGGATAGGCACTCAAAAAGAATAGAAGGTTGGATGGCAGAAGTACATTGGATTACAAAAAGGGTGCGGCACCAGAGACCAAAAATACAGATACTGGGTTTCTTATTTGTTCCTGCGATCTACTGTATATGAAAGAGAAGAAATCATAGAAGGTTCTAGAAAAGGAAGAAGAGTGCCAACAATATTATCAAAGAGATTGTCTTACTGGTTCATCTAGGAGGGATAAAAAATTATAAATAGGTTGATTGCCTCAAGAGTTTAAATTATTTTCCTGTCTAACGACTATCCTGAGTTTATTCAAGGAGTTTTTAGGATAAAGATAGACATAGAGATACTTGTAGAAAGAACTAGTTGAGTGCAAAGCTAGTTGTACATACTGCTTACTGATTAAACAAAAATTTCCTGTTTGACCAAAAAAAAATATGCCCACTCTCTTGGAGGCATGTGCCAAATTCAAATAAAAATAAGTGAAAAGCATATTAATATGAATACATATTCTTTTTAAATTGGACATTTTATAATTAATTAGTACACATAATTAATTAACAGTAAAACTTAACCTAGTGTTTTTGCAAAATTCTTTTCTTTTTTACTTTGTGCAATATAGTCAAATATTATTATTTTTATCTTTTAAAAATACAATTAATTTTCTCATTACTAATGCTCTAGTTCTTGTTATCGTCAAATGGAGACAAATGCTTGAGTATTTTTCTTTCATAAATAATAGACGACGTGTAACATTACTTCGAGTTTCCTGAGAAGAAAAACAACTTACGCAACGATACATCTTCCATTTTTTATTGGAGCTACATTAACGGATTGGATTTACTTAAGATTAATTTTTATATTGATCAATTATGAGAAGACCATTTAAAAACAGAGAAGCTTTTAGAAAAATTAAAGGAAAAATTAGAAATAAATACAGAAGTCCACTTTCATTGATGGGCTCTGATACCATCAAATCTTTTAGAAGCTTTGATACCATTTGGTTGGGGGGAGTGCGGATTAGGTACGATAACTTTACTAGATAATAAATACGTAGGTATTTATTTTTATATAATGTATTTATGAATATTATTGATTGGAATAATTTTCATTTTTATCTTCTTGACTTAAGATGTTTTATTAATTCATATTCTAGATTAGATATTATCGTAATTAAATTATCTAGTGTATTAGGATCCTCGTTTGTATCATGTAACCTTTTGTATTCTAGGTATAAACTATATAGTTGAGTTTCTATTTCGTTTAATGATTTATTCTTTTCGTAAGATGTATTCATTAATTTGTGTAGTTTATTATTTTATCCTATTGAAATTTTAGCAATTTCTGTGTAGTATTTTATTCTAACTTTGTTGTATTCAATGCGTAGGTTTATGTTCTTTATCTGATTAACTATTATTTGTTGTTCATATATAGGTAATTTTCCATCTGTATTAAATAATTTTTCGTACGTATTAAATAAATTATTACCTGTATCTTCTTTTTCTAAGGTTAATTTTATTTTAAGTAATTTTTCTTCTAGTTGTCTTTTTTCTATTTCAAGTTGACATCTGTAATTAACTTCTTCATATATCCAATTTTGCTTTTCTCTAATTTTTTTATATATTCTAACATTTATTTATTCTGAATAATATCCATCTGAATCTAAGTAATATTGATGTTCATAATATATGTGTAAGTTTTCTATACTGTTTAATAATTCTTCCTCTTCATAATCTTGTAATTTTTCCCATATTACTTTCTTTATGTCTATAATTTCTATATCTCTAAGTATATATAAAACAAGTATTTTAATATCATCTGTCATACTTTTTCATAATATTTTCTAGTTGTTTGTTTTAGTCTAAGTAATTCTTGCATATTTTCATTAAGAAATTCTATATATTTTATATCTTTAGTTTCCATGTATTTGTTTTCATTTGTTTTTCTACTAATTGTATATTTTTCATATCTTTTTCCCAAAATTTTAGATATATGCGGTTTATCATAGTTGATGTGTACGTGGATATTTATAAGAGTAATTAGGTAAGTGTGGTATGTAATTTATTCTAGCTATATAATCTTTACCGAATATTTTTTCTAATATGATTTTCCTTATATCTATTATTCCTATATCCTTAATCACATACAAAATAAGTATTTTAAATTTATCTACCATTACATCAGACAAATAATTATTCATTATCATATAATTGCTATTTTCAAAATATTCCCTTCAATCATATACATAACAAAATATGGTCATCTTAGATTACTATATACTAGATTATTCTTAAATAACATGTTCTTCGGTCACTATTAGCATGGTAATCTGGATACTTTTCCCTTAAACAGCGCCTCTACTCTGGTTACTCCCCACCACGGCTTCTTGCCTCATTGGTTTCACCTTTAGGATGGCATAGTTCTTAGGAATTTTTCTCCTTTTTCACTTTGCTAATAAACTTCTTAACATATTATTCTTCGAATAATTCTACTATAAAGTAAATAACATGAATTTATTTTATTATACCATGATTGTTGGGAATTATGAATTTAGCTATTCATAATCATAAATAAATATACCTGTTCGGGTAGGTTTGATATTGCTAAGTTTTGTTCCTCCATAGATTTTTTCATTGAAATATACCTGTTTTTAATAACTAAGCAAAATATTTGTTGTGGACAAGAGAAAGTATTTGTGCTTCAACGCATGAAGGCTTGCCTCTTCTGCTGTCTTCAATGCCTCTATTTATAATAAGAGCATCATAATTTACATGGTTCTAATGTTACAAAAGAAAAAAGGTTTTACACGTTTCCTCTATATATTTGGCTAAAGAAGCCAAATAATTGTAAAAGCTAATAAATGAAATAAGAAAAAGTCAAAAAAGGCTACCTAACCTATTTACGTATTTCTTACTTAAAGTTAGCCTTTTCCTTTATATGTCGCTTTCTCCCTTTAATGCTTTGTCTATTTTTGCTCCGTCTTCTTTTTATCTTTTTATCGTATCTGTTGATTTTTTTATCTTCTTTTCAGTTGGCATGCTTATCTTCTTGATTCTTTTATTCTAGGCGGACTTTTAGGATAATATTATCTTCTCCATTACATCTCGAACATTGATGGTCTGGATATTTGTGTCCAATTAGCTTGCAATATCTTGTCAATAATCCGTCTGAAATAAATCCTCTCTTAATTGCTCTTGCAGTAGATTGTTTTTCTGGGTTAAGTAATGTCATTATCCATTGTCTAACATCTTCCATATCTGCTTGTCGTAGTTCTTTTGAATTTGAATAAATCATCTGATGATCTCTTGAATAATAGCTCCATATTGGGTTTCCATTGGTATAATTATTTGCTAATTCTTGAATAATTGTAGCTAGTCCAATGAGTCGTTTATTTGCGTAGAAATCAGGTATTTCAATTCTGGATATCTCTGGCTGCTGCACAATATCTTCTGGTATAATCATATCTCTAGTTAATCCTATTTTTACAACTTGTATAACTGGTTTTATTTCGTCGTATAATATCTCTGCTGGTGCAGTATAACATTTTATATAAAATAGATTTCCTTTGGTTATTCTTTTATAGGTGGTGAATATTTTATGTAATTCTTCCATAGCTGTTAGTTCTTCTCCGTCTTGGGTATATATGGTATTTAATAATCCATAGCCAAAACAAGTTTTTATTAAGCTTGGGTTGGTTTTGGGTAGTGCAATTAGCTTGTTGTAACCTTGTAATTTTTGGGTTATATAGTTTGTGTTTGATTCTTTGATATCTGTGGCTCTGGGGTTAAGGTTTAGGAAAGCTTGTACTCTGTAAATATTTTCTATGTATTTTTAGGTTGTATAGTTGTAAACTTTTTTATCTTGGTTCAGACTATCTCGGTATGTGGTAATTTGTGGGGGTATGAACAAGGGGTCTTTTTGTGTTTTTGGTATAAATGGTTTCTCAAATATCTTATTCATATTCATATTTTGATATCTTTGTCTACTAACTCCTCTGCTCGTACCTACAATTGTAGATTGATAAACATTATGGGTTTTATGGAGTGTCCCAACGTCTCTTTCTAGATCTGGAATTGTAATGTCTTCCGATCGACATAGCTCTGCACACTGCTGAGTTAGCTGATTTGCAGCTTTAGACTTCAGTTTAACTTCATTAGTCTTTAGCTTTTCTATTTCATTACCCATACTGTCCACTTTCATTGAAAGCGTAGTTAGGGTTTTGAGTATCTTTTCTAAAGCATTGTCTTCTATTATATTAGTCTGTGTAGCTTTATCTTGATATGTAATCTGCAATAACGTTTTTGTTAGTACTAATTACTTCAACTGTAAATGTAAAATTTAATATATTCAAGACTAGTCTCCGGATTTCTTTTGTTGTAACTGAATTTTATATTTTCTTTGTTAGTCACCAACGTACCTGTGTATTATCTGTTCGTACAATAAACTTGTTATATACAATATATGGCTCAAATGCTAATAAACATTTATAAAATGAGCATAATTCTTTTCTATTCATTTCCCATTTTATTTCTGTTTCATCAAAACGTACCTGAGTAGTATCTACAATGGTGTTCTAATTTTTCTTCTTCATATCTATATTTAAGTACTCCTCCATAACTACATTCACTAGCATCTGCTTCTACTATATATATAAATTTTCTATTTTCATCTAGGAATTGTAATTTTGGTAATTCTTTACAAAGTATTTTTATTTTCTGAACTTGTTTTTTATCTTCTTCGTTATAATTATATTCTATATCCTTTTTTAATTTTTTTTGTAAGGGTTTTAGATTCTCTGCTAATTTTGGTATATATTCTCTTACTTGGTTTACTAATCCTAAAAACGATTGTAATTTCTTTTTTGTATCTAATTCTTCTTTTGAATTTATTATTTTTTGTACTATATGTTGTTGCATTTTTACTCCACTTTTATCTATTTGTATTCCTAAAAATTCTATCTGATTTTTCATAATTTCAGTTTTCTTTTCACTTAAACTTATTCCCTATTTTTCTATTATATCCGTAAATTATTTCAATAATTTTAAATGTTCTTCTTTGGTCTTTGTATATAATAGTATATCGTCTATGTATACTATACAATTAGGTAATTGTTTAAAATAACTATCCATAAAATGTTGATATCTACCTGGTGCATTTTTATATCCAAATGGTAGTACATTCCATTCATAAAATCCTTGTGGTAACGTAAATGCGGTTAATTCCTTAGATTCTTCTTCTAACTTTAGATGGTAAAATCCTAATTTACAATCAAATTTACTAAAATAATTATATCCTTGTATTTGTCTTATTTTTAATATCTTATTTGGTATTGGGTAATTATAAGTCATTGTTTTTGCATTTAAATTTCTATAATCAATAACCATCCTACTTTTTCCTCTTTTTTGTTCACTATGTTTATTTACTATAAATGTTGGGCTATTATGTTTACTATTACTTTTTTGTATATATTGTTTTTCTAATAATTCTTCTATATGCATTTTAAATTCTTTTAAATCATCAAAATTATATGTTAATGGTTTCTGGGTTATTATGCTATTTTTATCTATTAATTCATTTTTTATAGTGGTTTTATGTTTTTCCCATCCTTTTAATGGATCTTCACAATATAATTGTTCTAATTTTTTCTTAATTATTCCTATCTTATTTATTAAAAATATAGTTATTTCCTTTTTATTTATTGAAAATACGACCAGTTCTATTGTATCTTCGGTATTTTTTATATTTTCTAATTTTTGAGTAATTTTTTCATTTCCTTTTATCCAATCAGTTTTCTTTCTTATTTTATTAATAACTCTTTTTGCTCTTACTTTCTATTTACATGGTGTTGTAAACCACCAATCTGTCCTAGTTATTATATGTGGGTATAATTTATCTAAAAACGGCATTCCTAAAAATATATCTTTTGATGTTAGCTCATAATTATAGATTTCTTCTATTGTTAATATTTTATCACATACTTGTGTTTTTACATTCTTAGCTTTATAAGTAATTAAGATTCCTTCGTTATTAAATCCTTTAACTATTATTGGTGTTTTTAATTTATCCCATTTACTTTCTGGTAAACAATTATATCTACATAAATTAGCTTCTGCTCGTGTATCTATCATAGGCGTATAATATCTACTGTAATATCCTTCTACTACTATCTTCATTAATACATATATTTTCATTTCATGTTAAAGCTCTTCTTAAGAATAATTTCTCTCTGTTATATGTTATGGTTAGTTGTGTGTGTTCTATATTATATGGCTTTACTTGTTCTAGCCATTTTATTCCTAATATTATGTCTGTTTTTTGCATTTCTTCTTTTACTTCAAATTCTATTTTTATTTTTCTAATTCCTATTATTATTTCTTTTTTTGCTATATTTTTAGTATTTATTAAACTTCTTGGTAGATCTGGGCATATATTATTGTCCGTTTTTATTTCCTCATTTTTTACTAGATATTTTGCTATATAATTTTCTTCTTGTCCTGTATTTAAGAGTATTAAATATTCTTTTTCATTTACCTTTCCTGTTATGTAATATTGGTTTAAATTATCCGTTGAACATGTTTCATAACTTGTTCTTTTTTATGAGCCTGATGATTCTGGTTTATCATAAGCTATTTTTTTTTGTTGTACTTGTTCTATCATTTATTATTTCTAGATCTTCTTCTATGTCTACATTTCTGTAACTATAATCATTATTATCTATTGTTTTTACGAATTGTTCAAAAGGGCTTTCTATTTGTATTTTATTAATTTTATTTTTCCCATTATTTTCTGTTTTGTTGTTAATACATATAGATTTTTACACCTTGCTGTAAATATTTTACTTCCTGGGGTTAATTCTATTCCTGATATTTTTCAATATAATACTAATGATTTGTCAATATTTTTATCTATTACTGCTATTGAATAATTCGCACTTATTATAAATTTAAATTTTTGCTATATTAAATTTCCTTTTATGGCAGTTATTATACTTTTTTCTATAGGTTTTATAATTCTATCATCTGCTAAATATAATTCTATTGGTGTATCTATTCCTTCTCTAAAACATGTTTTTATTAATATTTCTGGGTGTACATATTTTATTGGGTCTCTACTTTTTATATCGTTTATCTCTTTATTAATTATTCTTTTTGTTACTAGTGGTATACTAGCTTTACCTTTTGCATATCTACAGTCTATTACATGTTCCTTTTGGCTTACTACATAATATTCTTCTTTTTTTCTAGTAAGTATATTTTTTATTGTTGGTATTTTAAATATTTTTTCTACACTTAAGTCTAACTCTTTTCCTTTTATTTCATCAAATACATTGTTATCAAATATTATTTTTTGATCTGTTCCTTCGTCATTTAAATATTCTTCTTTTGTTATTATTTTTATATCTTCTTCAGTCATTTAATTCGTCTAATTCACTATCTATTTCATTATCTCCTATTTCATTATCTGTTTCATTCTCTGAAATTTCATATATATTGTTTTCACTTCCTAATTCGTAATCTATATAATCTATCTGCATATATTCTATATTTTCTATTTTTATTTCTGATATTTGTTTATTTTTTGGGTTTTTAGGTAATTTACAATCTCTAGCTAAATGTCCTAATTTTCCGCAATTATAACAAGTACATTCCTTTATAGATTTATTTTTCCTATATGATCTTTTATGTTTATAATTTTTTACATAATATCTTTTTCTTGGTTTCTTATACTTATATTTTGATTTTTTGTATTTCTTATATTTCTTATGTCTTTTTCTTTTCTTATAATATCTTTCTTCGCATCCAAATTGAGGTGTTATTTTATCTTTGCAACATGCTAAATTTTTTATTAATGTTTTTTCCATTTTTATTTCTTCTCTATAGTTTTCACATTGGTTTCTATACCATTGTTGTAAAAATTTTATTCTTGCTCCTAGAGTATCTACTATTTTTGTTTCATCCCAACTTTTTATTATTTTTGAACTAAATGATTCAGGTAATTTACTAAAATATAATTTTCTTATTTCTTTACTTTCTTCTGTATTATATGCTCCTTTATAATAATATTCTTTAAATGCGCAAGTATATTCATCTATGTAGCACATATTACATATTACTAATTTTAACATTAAATTCCTATTTGTATCTTTCTCTTCATTTTGTTCTTCTTGTGTTGTTGTCATGCTACTAAATTCGTCTTTTATAGTTGTTTCATATTTTTTTTAATAATTCTATAGGTGTTAGTTTAGTTGTGGTTGTTGATGATGTTCCTTCTGTGGGTTTGTCAGTTCTTAATACTCTTTTACTATTTTCAGTTAGATTTAAAAACCATAATTTCACTGTTCCTATTAGTGTTCTTTCTATATATTCTGGTCCATCTATTACATTTATATTATTATCTAATAATTATTTTGTCATATATCCTATCCATAATTGTATTGTTTTTTCTGTATCTATTACGCAATCTAAGTCTAAAAAGTTATAATTTTTATTAACTATTTGTTTTGGTGTCCATTTTTCATATTCATTCTTTAGATTATATCTTTTAAACTTATTCTTATAATATGTAGGTTTCCTTATTTCTGATGTACTAGGTATTATATTTTGGTCTTTTTTTTTATCAAGAGTATTTCTTTCTGTGTTGATATTTTCTAAGTTTTCTTCATTAATACCTCCTTGTTTTTCATTGATTTCTAAATTTTTTGTATTTGCTAATATTTTTGTATATGTTTCACTATTTTCCGAATCATAATTATCTGTTTCTTCAACATCTATATTATTTATTTCTAATTTTTACTTAAATTGATTTATTTCGTTTAGTAATTTTTGTTCTTTATCTTTTTCTTGTTTTTCTTTCTGTCCTTTTTCATACAGTTCTTTTAACATTTGTAGTTCTTTTTCTAATTCAGCAATCCTACTATTTTTAGTTTCTTCTATTTTTTGTATTTCTTCTGTAGTTTGTTGTTTTATTTTTTCTATTTCCTTTTTTCTATCTATTTCTTCGTTTTCCCTTTCTATTCTTACCATAGCCGTCAATTTACCTTCTAATTTTAATTCTTCTTTTTCTAACATTAAATATAAATGTTCACCTATTTTCTTATATCTTCTTCCTAGATTAGAAAATACTATTTTTATTTTTAATCCTTCGTGATTTTCATATATTTTTTCATCTATTATAAATTCTTCTTTGTTCATTTTATTGTAAATAGTTCATGTTGATATATATATTCTAAACTATCTATTTGTGATTCTAAATTTGATATTTCATCTTTTTGTGCATTTATTGAGTTTTTACTAACTCCGGCAAATATATTATAACTTAATCTTTCTATCCTTACTTTTAATTCTTTACGTTTTTCAGAAATAATTTATTTTAATTCTTTGTATTTTGGTACTTTATTCATTTAAACCATATTTATAGTATTTTGGTGGATATCTAAATCTGATTTTATCATAATTAGGTGGTATGTGTCTCATTGTTCTAGATTTTAAATGGATTATTAATTTTGCTTCAATACTAGATATTAAGGTAATTATGTAGGCTAATCTTTGTGGGTTTTCTTTTGTTTTATTTATTCTTATATATTCTGAATAATTACTAATTAAAGATTCTTTAATTTTTCTAAAAGCTTCTCTGTTTTTAAATGGTCTTCTCATAATTGATCAATATAAAAATTAATCTTAAGTAAACCCAATCTAAATTCAAACATGTATGCTACTTCTGTATTTTTTAAATAACTGGGCTCTGATACCATCAATGTTCGAGATGTAATGGAGAAGATAATATTATCCCAGAAGTCTGCCTAGAATAAAAGAATCAAGAAGATAAGCATGCTAGCTGAAAAGAAGATAAAAAAAATCAACAGATACGACAAAAAGATAAAAAGAAGACGGAGCAAAAATAGACAAAGCATTAAAGGGAGAAAGCGACATATAAAGGAAAAGGCTAACTTTAAGTAAGAAATACGTAAATAGGTTAGGTAGCCTTTTTTGACTTTTTCTTATTTCATTTATTAGCTTTTACAATTATTTGGCTTCTTTAGCCAAATGTATAGAGGAAACGTGTAAAACATTTTTTCTTTTGTAACATTAGAACCATGTAAATTATTGATGCTCTTATTATAAATAGAGGCATAGAAGGCAGCAGAAGAGGCAGTCCAATTAGCTTGCAATATCTTGTCAATAATCCGTCTGAAATAAATCCTCTCTTAATTGCTCTTGTAGTAGATTGTTTTTCTGGGTTAAGTAATGTCATTATCCATTGTCTAACATCTTCCATATCTGCTTGTAGTAGTTCTTTTGAATTTAAATAAATCATCTGATGATCTCTTGAATAATAGCTCCATATTGGGTTTCTTTGGCTATGGATTATTAAATACCATATATACCCAAGACGGAGAAGAACTAACCGCTATGGAAGAATTACATAAAATATTCACCACCTATAAAAGAATAACCAAAGGAAATCTATTTTATATAAAATGTTATACTGCACCAACAGAGATATTATACGGCAAAATAAAACCAGTTATACAAGTTGTAAAAATAGGATTAACCAGAGATATGATTATACCAGAAGATATTGTGCAGCAGCCAGAGATATCCAGAATTGAAATACCTGATTTCTACGCAAATAAATGACTCATTGGACTAGCTTAGATTTAGATATCCACCAAATTACTATAAATATGGTTTAAATGAATAAAGTACCAACATACAAAGAATTAAAATAAATTATTTCTGAAAAACGTAAAGAATTAAAAATAAGGATAGAAAGATTAAGTTAACCATATTTATAGTATTTTGGTGGATATCATAATATTAGGAATAAAATGGCTAGAACAGCTAAATTCATAATTCCCAACAATCATGGTATAATAAAATAAATTCATGTTAGTTACTTTATAGTAGAATTATTCGAAGAATAATATGTTAAGAATTTTATTAGCAAAATGGAAAAGGAGAAAAATCCCTAAGAACTATGTCATCCTAAAGGTGAAACCAACGAGGCAAGAAGTCGTGGTGGGGAGTAACCAGAGTAGAGGTGTTGTTTAAGGGAAAAGTATCTAGAATATTTAATACTCTTAAATACATGACAAGAAGAAAATTATATAGCAAAATATCTAGTAAAAAATGAGGAAATAAAAACTGACAATAATATATGCCCAGATCTACCAAGAAGTTTAATAAATACTAAAAATATAGCAGAAAAAGAAATAATAATAGGAATTAGAAAAATAAAAATAGAATTTGAAGTAAAAGAAGAAATGCAAAAAACAGACGGATTTAATAACGAAGGAAGCTTAATTACTTATAAAGCTAAGAATGTAAAAACACAAGTATGGGATAAAATATTAACAATAGAAGAAATCTGGTCTTCTATGTCTATATTTCTGTAACTATAATCATTATTATCTATTGTTTTTACGAAGGCTCATCAGAAAGAACAAGTTATGAAACAAGTTCAACGGATAATTTAAACCAATATTACATAGCAGGAAAGGTAAATGAAAAAGAATATTAAACAATAGAAGAAATCTATAATTATGAGCTAACATCAAAAGCTATACTTTTAGGAATGCCAGGTGGTATGTGTCTCATTCTTCTAGATTTTAAATGGATTATTAATTTTGCTTCAATACTAGATATTAAGGTAATTAGGTAGGCTAATCTAAATAGTATTTGTGCTTCAACGTATGAAGACTTGCCTCTTCTGCTGCCTAACATGAGATTCATTCTTCTAATTTTTCTAAATTATTTCAACGTGTTTAGTTTTCTTTCCATGATACTATAAACATGGTAGTTTGTACTAAATTGTACTCTTTAGGTCCCAATTTATGTGGTAAAGTTGATATTTTTGAAAGTCAATTAAGTTTTTCTTTGATCAAAATTTCTTTATATACCATTTAAATATTTTAATTTGTTAACTATGGTGATTTATATTACTTTAATATAGTTTTAAATATACAAATTACAAACTTTATTTTAAAAAACTTATATGTTTGAATTTAAAATAAAATTTAAAAATTGAATATTAAAATTTTAATCATGTCATATATATTGAGATAGAGGGAGCAGGAGTAACAACATTCCACATGGAATTTAATTAAACTAACTTGAGTACTATTCCTTCTAAGTTTAAGCTCTTTTGTGTGATACGTGCAAGCAATTGGTATGAGAAGATGTTAAGCCCGTCGCTTTCATATTTTTGTTGGTTTGAACAATTGAACTTTGAAAAATACGGAAAGAAGCATTACAATGAGACACGTCAGAATAGTTCGATTAATTACATAAATTTTCTCAAAATGTTCTCTAACTACAAAACAATCCCCGAGTTTTAAATAATTGATTTTAATTAGATTCAGAAGATAGTGAAACATATACAGAAATATTAACAAATACAAAAAATTTAGAAATCAATGTAAAACAAGAAGTAATTAATGAAGAAAACTTAGAAAATATCAACACAGAAATAAATACTCTTGGAGGGGGGTGCGGATTAGGTGCGTAGTTTCAACTAGATAATAAATACGTAGGTATTTATTTTTATACTGAATATTATTGATTGGAATAATTTTCATTTTTATCTTCTTGACTTAAGATGTTTTATTAATTCATATTCTAGATTAGATATTATTGTGATTAAATTATCTAGTGTTTTAGGATCCTCGTTAGTAATATGTAATCTTTTATATTCTTGGTATAGACTATATAGTTGAGTTTCTATTTTTTTTAATGATTTATTCTTTTCGTAAGATGTATCCATTAATTTATTTAGTTTATTATTTTATCCTGTGGTAATTGCAGAGTTACAAATTTTTGTATAATAATTTATCCTGTCTGTACTGTAGTATATATCTAATTCTAGATTTTCTATGTCATTTATTATCTTGTGTTGTTCTTCTCGTAGTGAGTTTTTTAAATCATCTAAACTATCACATGTACTTTTTTCTAAATTTTCTATGGTTTTTTCTATCCATATTAACTTTTCTTTTAAATTCTCCATTATTTCTTTAATTCGATTTTTATAATTAATTTCATCATTTAGGTTATTTTGGTTTTCTCTAGTTTTTCTTATATATTCTAACATCCACAGTCTTGATCTGAGTAATATCCTTCTGGGTAAATGTCTTCGTATATCTGTTCTAACGCATTTATTGTTTCAATTTCGTAGTTTATTACTTCATCTAATATTATTTTCTTAATATCTTTAATTTCTATGTCTTTAAGTATATATAGGATTAAAACCTTAAGGTAGTCTAAATGGTCTATTTTCTAAAATTGATATTTTATATCTTTATTTTCCATGTGTTTGTCTATATTTTTCATCTGTTTTTCTAGTAACTGTATGCTTCTCATATCTTTTTCTAAAAATTCTATGTAATTTATCATGCTAAGTATTTGTAAGAGTAGTTAGGTATGTGTGGTATATAATTTACTCTAGTCATGTAATATCTACCAAATGCTTTTTCTAATATGATTTTTCTTATATCTACTACTTTTATATCTTTAAGTGCATACAAAATAAGTATTTTAAATTTATCTACCATCACATCAGATAAATAATTATTCATTTTCATAAAATTGCTTTTTTCAAAATATTCCCTTCAACCATGTACATAACAAAATATAGTCATCTTAGATTACTATATATTAGATTATTCTTAAATAACATGTTCTTCGGTCACTATTAGCATGGTAATCTGGATACTTTTCCCTTAAACAGTGCCTCTACTCTGGTTACTCCCCACCACGGTTTCTTGCCTTATTGGTTTCACCTTTAGGATGGCATAGTTCTTAGGGATCTTTCTCCGTTTCCGCTTTGCTAATAAACTTCTTAACATATTATTCTTCGAATAATTCTACTATAAAGTAACTAACATGAATTTATTTTATCATATCATGATTGTTGGGAATTATGAATTTAGCTATTCATAATCATAAATAAATATACCTGTTCTGGTAGGTTTGATATTTCTGAGTTTTGTTCCTCCATAGATTTTTCCATTGATATATACCTGTTTTTTAATAACTAAGCAAAATATTTATTGTGGACTTTGAGAGAATGTTTGCTTCAACGCATGAAGGCTTGCCTTTGCAATGCCTTCTGCTTCCTCTATTTATAGAAAGAATGCATCTTTACATTGTTTTACATTTGTCCACTAAAAAAAAAAAAAAAACTATTAAGGAAAGACTAAAAAGTCTTCCATTCTACCTACCCTAAGCCTATAAGGCTAAAAGTTCAAACTTTACATTGAATTTACATTAAATGATGCTATCTTTACGTAAATCAATCTTCAATAAGTCTTCCGTCTATTTTGTCATATCTGTTGTATTTCCATTATTGCTCTGGTCTTATCTTTCCAGCTGGCGTCTTTATCTCTTATTCTAGCTGAACTGCTGGGACATCATTATCTCCTCCATTACATTTTGAACATCTGTGATCTGGATATTTATGTCCAATAGTCTTGCAATATCTGGTCAATAATTCTTCCGAAATAAATTTTTCCCTGATAGCTCTGGCAATAGGTTCTGTTTCTGGTTTAAGCAACGTGATAATCCATTGCCTAATAGTTTCCATATCTGTTTCTCGTAACTCTTTTGAATTTGAATATATTAATACATGATCTCTTGAATAGTAGTTCCATATGGTATTTTGTTTGCAGTATGTATTTGCTAGCTCTTGTAAAATTGTAGATAATCCTATAATCCTCTTGTTTGCATAAAATTTTGGTATCTCGATTCTAGGTATCTCTGGTTGTGAAATAATATCTTGTGGTATAATCATATCTCGTGTCATTCCTATCTTCACAACTTGTATGGGTTTTTTAACTTCATCAAATAATATCTCTGCCGGTGCCGCGTAAATTTTTATAAAGAACAAGGTACCTTTGGTTATTCTTTTAAAAATGATAAATGCTTCATATATTTCTGGTATAGTGGTTATCTCAGTTCCGTCCGTGGTATATACAGTACTAAGTAGTCCATATTCGTAGCAAGTTTTAACTATGTTTGGTTTGGTTTTAGGTAAGGCAATTAGTTTATTATATCCGGTCAATCTCTGGGTTATATAGTTTGTATATGGTTCTTGGACATTTGTAGCTTTTGGGTTGCTATTTAAAAAGGTTTGTATATTGTAGATATTTTCTATGTATTTTTGGGATGTGTAGTTATAAACTTTTTTATCTTGGTTCAGACTATCTCGGTATGTGGTAATTTATGGGGGTATAAACATGGGATCTTTTGATGTATTTGGGGTATATGGTTTTTCAAATATTTTATTCATATTCATGTTCTGGTATCTTGGTCGACTAGCTCCTTTGCTTGTACCTGCGGAAGTAGATAGATAAACGTTATGGGTTTTATGGAGTATCCCAACGTCTCCTTCTAGCTCTGGAATTTTAATGTCTTCCGATCGACATAGCTCTGCACACTGCTGAGTTAGCTGATTTGTAGCTATAGACTTTAGTTTACCTTCATTAGTCTTTAGCTTTTCTATCTCATTACCCATACTGTCCACTTTTATTGAAAGCGTAGTTAGGGTGTTGAGTATCTTTTCTAGAGTATCTTCTTCTATAATATCAGTTTGTGTAGCTTTGTCTTGATATGTAATCTGCAATAACATTTTTGTTAGTACTGATTACTTCTATTGTAAATGTAAAATTTAATATATTCAATACTAGTCTCCGAATTTCTTTCGTTGTAACTGAATTTTGTATTTTCTTTGTTAGCCACCAGCGTACTTGTGTATTATCTGTTCGCACAATAAATTTGTTATATACAATATATGACTCAAATGCTAACAAACATTTATATAATGAACATAATTCTTTTCTATTTATTTCCCATTTTATTTCTATCTCGTTGAACGTACCTGAGTAATATCTACAATGGTGTTCTATTTTTTCTAATTCATATTTATATTTAAGTACTCCTCCGTAACTATATTCACTAGCATCTGCTTCTACTATATATATAAATTTTCTATTTTCATCTGGAAATTGTAATTTTGGTAATTCTTTACAAAGTATTTTTATTTTTTGGACTTGTTTTTTATCTTCTTCATTATAGTTATATTCTATATCCTTTTTTAATTTTTTCTGTAGTGGTTTTAAGTTTTCTGCTAATTTTGGAATATATTCTCTTCCTTGGTTTACTAATCCTAAAAATGATTGTAACTTCTTTTTCGTATCTAATTCTTCTTTCGAGTTTACTATTTTTTGTACTATATGTTGTTGCATTTTTACTCCACTTTTATCTATTTGTATTCCTAAAAATTCTATTTGATTTTTCATAATTTCAGCTTTCTTTTTACTTAAACTTATTCCCGAATTTTCTATTATATCCGTAAATTGTTCTAATAATTTTAAATGTTCTTCTTTGGTCTTTGTATATAATAGTATATCGTCTATGTATACTATACAATTAGGTAGTTGTTTAAAATAACTATCCATAAAATGTTGATATCTACCTGGTGCATTTTTATATCCAAATGGTAGTACATTCCATTCATAAAATCCTTGTGGTACCGTAAATGCGGTTAATTCCTTAGATTCCTCTTCTAACTTTAGATGGTAAAATCCTGATTTGCAATCAAATTTACTAAAATAATTATATCCTTGTATTTGTCTTATTTTTAATATCTTATTTGGTATTGGGTAATTATAAGTTATTGTTTTTGCATTTAAATTTCTATAATCAATAACCATTCTACTTTTTCCTCTTTTTTGTTCACTATGTTGATTTACTATAAATGCTGGGCTATTATGTTTGCTATTACTTTTTTGTATATATTGTTTTTCTAATAATTCATCTATATGCATTTTAAATTCTTTTAAATCATCAAAATTATATGTTAATGGTTTCTGGGTTATTATGCTATTTTTATCTATTAATTCAATTTTTATAGTAGTTTTATGTTTTTCCCATCCTTTTAATGGATCTTCACTATATAATTGTTCTAATTTTCTGTTAACTATTTCTATCTTATTTATTGAAAATATAGTTATTTCTGTTTTATTTATCGAAAATACAACTAATTCTATTGTATCTTCAGTATTTTTTATATTTTCTAACTTTTGTGTAATTTTTTCATTTCCTTTTATCCAATCAGTTTTCTTTCTTATTTTATTATTAACTCTTTTTGCTCTTACTTTTTGTTTACATGGTGTTGTAAACCACCAGTCTGTTCTAGTTATTATATGTGGGTATAATTTATCTAGAAACGGCATTCCTAAAAGTATATCTTTTGATGTTAGTTCATAATTATAAATTTCTTCTATTGTTAATATTTTATCACATACTTGTGTTTTTACATTCTTAGCTTTATAAGTAATTAAGCTTCCTTCGTTATTAAATCCTTTAACTATTATTGGTGTTTTCAATTTACCCCATTTACTTTCTGGTAAACAATTATATCTACATAAATTAGCTTCTGCTCCTATATCTATCATAGGCGTATAATATCTACTGTAATATCCTTCTACTACTATCTTCATTAATACATATATTTTCATTTTATGTTAATGCTCTTCTTAAGAATAATTTCTCTCTGTTATATGTTATAGTTAATTGTGTATGTTCTATATTATATGGTTTTACTTATTCTAGCCATTTTATTCCTAATATTATGTCTGTTTTTTGCATTTCTTCTTTTACTTCAAATTCTATTTTTATTTTTCTTATTCCTATTATTATTTCTTTTTCTGCTATATTTTTAGTATTTATTAAGCTTCTTGGTAGATCTGGGCATATATTATTGTCGGTTTTTATTTCCTCATTTTTTACTAGATATTTTGCTATATAATTTTCTTCTTGTCCTGTATTTAAGAGTATTAAATATTCTTTTTCATTTACCTTTCCTGTTATGTAATAATGGTTTGAGTTATCCATTGAACTTGTTTCATAACTTATTCTTTTTGATGAGCTTGATGATTCCGGTTTATCGTAAGCTGTTCTTTTTGTAGTACTTATCCTATCATTTATTATTTCTAGATTTTCTTCTACATCTATGTCTCTATAGCTATAATCATTATAGTCTATCGTTTTTACAAATTGTTCAAATGGGCTATCTATTTGTATCTTATTAATTTTATTTTTTCCCGTTATTTTATGTTTTGTTGTTAATACATATAAATTTTTGCATCTTGCTGTAAATATTTTACTTCCTGGGGTTAATTCTATTCCTGATATCTTCCAATATAATACTAGTGATTTATCTATATTCCTATCCGTTACTGCTACTGAATAGTTCGCACTTATTATGAATTTAAATTTTTGGTATATTAAATTTCCTTTTATGGCAGTTATTATGCTTTTTTCTATAGGTTTTATAATTCTATCATCTGCTAAATATAATTCTATTGGTGTATCTATTCCTTCTCTAAAACATGCTTTTATTAATATTTCTGTACCTCCAAGGTGTACATATTTTATTGGGTCTCTACTTTTTATATCGTTTATTTCTTTATTAATTATTCTTTTTGTTACTAGTGATATACTGGCTTTACCTTTTGCATATCTACAGTCTATTACGTGCTCTTTTTGACTTACTACATAATATTCTTCATTTTTTCTAGTAAACATATTTTTTTATTGTTGGTATTTTAAATATTTTTTCTACACTTAAGTCTAACTCTTTTCCTTTTATTTCATCAAATACATTGTTATCAAATATTATTTTTTGATTTGTTCCTTCTTCATTTAAATATTCTTCTTTTGTCAATATTTTTATATCTTCTTCAGTCATTTAATTCATCTAATTCACTATCTATTTCATTATCTGTTTCATTTTCTGAAATTTCATATATACTGTCTTCACTTTCTAATTCGTAATCTATGTAATCTATTTGCATATATTCTGTATTTTCTATTTTTATTTCTGATATTTGTTTATTTTTTGGGTTTTTAGGTAATTTACAATCTCTAGCTAAGTGTCCTAACTTTCCACAATTATAACAAGTACATTCTTTTATAGATTTTTTCTTTCTATATGGTCTTTTATTTTTATAATTTTTTACATAATATCTTTTTCTTGGTTTTTTGTATTTATATTTTGATTTTTTGTATTTCTTATATTTCTTATGCCTTTTTCTTTTCTTATAATATCTTTCTTCGCATCCAAATTGAGGTGTTATTTTATCTTTGCAACATGCTAAATTTCTTATTAATGTTTTTTCCATTTTTATTTCTTCTCTGTATTTTTCACATAAGTTTCTATACCATTGTTGTAAAAATTTTATTCTTGCTCCTAAAGTATCTACTATTTTTGTTTCATCCCAACTTTTTATTATTTTTGAACTAAATGGTTCAGGTAATATATTAAAATATAATTTTCTTATTTCTTTACTTTCTTCTATATTATATGCTCCTTTATAATAGTACTCTTTAAATGCGCAAGTATATTCATCTATGTAACACATATTACATATTGCTAATTTTAACATTAAATTTCTATTTATGTCTTTCTCTTCATTTTGTTCTTCTTCTGTTGTTGTCATGCTACTAAATTCGTCTTTTATAGCTGTTTCATATTTTTTTAATAATTCTATAGGTGTTAATTTCATTATTCCTCCTGTGGGTTTGTCAGTTCTTAATATTTTTTTACTATTTTCAGTTAGATTTAAAAACCATAATTTTACTGTTCCTATTAGTGTTCTTTCTATATATTCTGGTGCATCTGTTACACTTATATTATTATCTAATAATTGCTTTGTCATATATCCTATCCATAATTGTATTGTTTTTTCTGTATCTATTGCACAATCTAAGTCTAGAAAGTTATAATTTTTATTAACTATTTGTTTTGGTGTCCATTTGTCATATTCATTCTTTAGATTATATCTTTTAAACTTATTCTTATAATATGTAGGTTTCCTTATTTCTGATGTACTAGGTATTATATTTTGATCTCCTTTTTTATCAAGAGTATTTATTTCTGTGTTGATATTTTCTAAGTTTTCTTCATTAATTACTTCTTGTTTTTCATTGATTTCTAAATTTTTTGTATTTGTTAATATTTCTGTATATGTTTCACTATCTTCTGAATCATAATTGTCTGTCTCTTCAACATCTATATTATTTATTTCTAATTCCTTGTTTTTTATTTCTTTATTGTCTATTTCTAATTTTTCTTTAAATTGATTTATCTCGTTTAATAATTTTTGTTCTTTATCTTTTTCTTCTTTTTCTTTCTGTCTTTTTTCGTACAGATCTTTTAACATTTGTAATTCCTTTTCTAATTCAGCAATCCTACTATTTTTAGTTTCTTCTATTTTTCGTATTTCTTCTGTAGTTTGTTGTTTTATTTTTTCTATTTCCTTTTTTCTATCTATTTCTTCGTTTTCTCTTTCTATTCTAACCATAGCTGTCAATTTATCTTCTAATTTTAATTCTTCTTTTTCTAACATTAAATATAAATGTTCGCCTATTTTCTTATATCTTCTTCCTAAATTAGAAAATACTATTCTTATTTTTAATCCTTCGTGATTTTCATATATTTTTTCGTCTATTATAAATTCTTCTTTGTTCATTTTATTGTAAATAGTTCATGTTGATATATATATTCTAAACTATCTATTTGTGATTCTAAATTTGATATTTCATCTTTTTGTGCATTTATTGAGTTTTTACTAACTCCGGCAAATATATTATGATTTAATCTTTTTGTTCTTATTTTTAATTCTTTACGTTTTTCAGATATAGTCTGTTTTAGTTCTTTGTATTTTTGTATTTTATTCATCCAAACAATATTTATAGTATTTTGGTGGATATCTAAATCTAATTTTATCATAATTAGGTGGTATATGTCTCATTCTTCTAGATTTTAAATGGATTATTAATTTTGCTTCAATACTAGATATTAAGGTAATTAGGTAAGCTAATCTTTGTGGGTTTTCTTTTGTTTTATTTAGACTTATATATTCTGAATAATTACTAATTAAAGATTCTTTATTTTTTCTAAAAGCTTCTCTGTTTTTAAATGGTCTTCTCATAATTAATGTTGATTAATTATTGTCAAGTAAGTCCAATCTAAATACATAAACTCAAACATATATAGTACTTTTAAATTCATAAACTCTAAATTCAAACGTACATGCTACTTCTGCGTTTTTTAAATAACTGCGCTCTGATACCATTTGTAGTCACACGAAATTCCTTTTAATAGACATTAACCTCGAGGGATGAAATTTCATCACTTAAATAGGTGACTACGCTATTGCTGAAATTTGAGCTCTTCACCTCATTAATCGTACAAGGTAGAAAAGCTCAAATGAGCTAGCTAATACCCCTCAACCTCTCCCGTGGACTAACTTGTTCTATTATTTGGTAATAATAAAAAGAGGGTGTTTATAATTTTTGAAACATCAAAAAATACTAATCCTTCTGTCCCTAAGTAAGTGCACATCTTGAGTTTGACATACCTCCTAATAAACTACGAACTTCTAAAAAAATAAAATATCATTTATCAACTTACTTCTAAATAAAGTTTATACCTCTTTGCAAGTTCACATTGATTACATTTAAAATAAAGAACTACACATTAATGGTACAAGGGAATATTAGAAAAATTATGATCAAAATATTCATAACGATTTAAATATGTACTTATTTAGAAATATAATCAAAAGACAAAATATGCACTTATTTAGGAGTGAGGGGAGTATTTGTTTAATTGTATCAACCTCAAGGGAGGTTTATGGAAACAATGAAAACGTACGTAATAAAGAATCTTCTTAGAAAGAATCTCAAATTGATTGAAATAAACCAAGGGTCCCTACCCACGTGTCCAGAGAAGAAGGGAAATTAGACACCTTGTGAGTAGCGTAAACTGACCAACCACTAGTTCACCAAACTTCATTCAACTAAAAAACGAAAGTACAAATTATAAATACCTAACTAATGAAGATAGTACTACTCCTCTTAACAAAAAGGGAAAACAAAATTATAGTACCTACAACTTGTACTATACTCTTTGCTTTAGAGAGAACAATTAAAGTATAGATGGCTGTTTCAGCAAAGTTGTGCCTCAATCTCTCCCCACGACCTCCTGCTACTAATTACAACTCAATCCCTCCACCTTCAAAGACATCTCAAGTTTCTTGGTGAGTCTACTGCACATTTTTTAAACCAGACTTGCTTTGCCAATTTGAATGTCAGATTGTCAGTCTATGTTCAGGATGCTGCATCTACTTCATTTTATATGATATTTATATTTGCAAATTTTTTTAACTTTAAAATTTTCATTTTACTCTTAACATTTTTTTTAACTTCAGAAGTCATAAGTTGACTATGACAGATATTTGTTCAATACGTGCCAAAAGAAATATTTTCTTTCTCCATTATTACTAAAATATACCCGTATAAAATGTAATATGCTTAGTAATTTATACGGAGTTCCTTGATTTTTGTACTTTAGTATGTTACACAAAGAATCATTGTTGATGCATATGACTAAAGTGCATATAACACAGTCAACATATCTTTAACTTTTCATTCATATCGCATGTTCCTTTTTTTTTTGGACAACTATCATAGGTTTCCTTTTCCGTTGCTATTTATTTTAACTACATCATTTTTTTTTGGCAGGCAACGAAAAGAAAAATCATGGAAAAGTCAATGCGCATTAGGGATGGCATGTATCGTAATCATTGGATTAGAATTTGATGGCTCAATATTATGTAATAAAGAAAGAGCGATTGCCGGAGAGATGGAAATACATGTTGCTGAAAAATCTATACAAAAATGGAGTGAGAAAAGGTCGTGCCCGCCGTGGAATGGAAACTCATTAGAAACCATCGTGCCAGAAAACCTACCTAGGCCGGTGACTCGTCGGAGATGGGAGACTGTTGATTATAGTACTCTTCAATCTGCACCTGAAGTAAAGTTGGTGACAAAATTTAGTAAAGGGTGTTTCACTATGTGAACATACTAATTAAGTTTCTGTACATATATAATCAGTGGTAGATAAAAAGTTCTGTTGAATTCCCTTTGTTAAAATATGACAACATTTTTTTTCTGTTTAATATGAACATGTAAATTGCGTGACATAATAAGAAAATATTTAGAATAGTTATAATTTGTATACTCTTATTTTAAAAAGTTGTTTTATGTTACAAGTTCAAATTTTCGTGGCTATGATACTATAATTTAATTTTTTTTTGAAAAAATCCAGCGTATAAACTTGACTCCATTACAGGCTTACAGCAGGTAGTTAACTATTACTGTTTTATATTGAAGAAATATTAATAAAAATTTGTTAACTTAATTTGCTTTGGTTTTTGTTTCGGGGCGAAGCCAGATAGGTTTATTCAAACTCCTTTGAAAGATTACATATTTATATATAACTTAAATTATTTATTATATATATAATAAATATTAAAATTCCTTTTGACTTTTTAGTACGGTTACTACCGTAAAAATTTCCTATCTATTAAGGCTGAGTGAAGTAGTAGTACATGATTAGTAGCAGTATGTTGTTGGCAGTACGCGCAGTACAAGAAAACACATTAGAACATGGAAATCAGAATTAGGGGGCCCACTTTAGTATAGTCGACATCAGCCCATAACCAAAAAGAACTTGATAAGCTGCGTCTCTGGGCAAAGTGCACAAAATGCCCGTTTTTGGAATTGTCATTTTATTGAGGGAAAAGAATACTTTATAACATTTTTTAAAATAAATAATTTAAGTTTAAGATTTTTCAAAAAGTAACTAGTAGGATATACTATTTTTACTTTATAACCATTTCATAATTTGGGTCATTTTGACCTACGTAGTTCATGTACAGTCCTTATACAATACTGATACAGTTTATATACAATACTGATACAGTATTCAACTTGGGCAATTCAGATCATTTAAAAATATTTCAATTTTTTTTATTATAAATTTTTTAACTGATCAAATATTCTACTTTTTTTTTATTGTTTAGAAATAATAATTAAATTATATAAAAACGATATAATTGTTAAATAGAATATGTATCTATCTAAGATATATGTATAGAAATTGTATAGTTCTATCAAATATGTATATGTATAAAATATATATAAAAAATATATAGAAACTGTATGAAAATTATATAATTATTGTATAAAACGTGTAAAAAAAATGTACAGTTATTGTATAAATTGTGTATCAAAACTGTATAATTTTCGTATAGAATATTTACATGTATAAGATTTGTATAGAAACTATATAGAAGGTGTATAGAAATGGTATAAAACAAGCTAGTAAATTAAAATGGCTAGAAAGTTGAATTTAAATTCCATGGCCATTTTCACAGAAATAGTTTAATTTGAATTGTCATTTCTGTCCTTTCCCTATTATTAATGTTTCCTGTATAGTATTTTTATAAATTTATCTGTTTTTGAAAATAATTTAGGCATATGCAATTGAGGCTAAAAATTGGCGCAAAAATTATTTCAAAATTTAGTAAAATTTAAGTAAATATCTACAAGTTTATTCATTTTTACATTTTATCTTAACTTTTTTCAAAATTTCATAAAATACCCATTTTTTTGTTTTTCAGATACATATAAGTTAAATGAGATATAAGTTAGTGATACATCTTAAAAATTTAACTAATTAGCTTGAATTAAAGAATGTAACAGTAACTCCAGGATTAAATTAGCAATTAACTCATCCAATCATTCAATTAACTAAAGAAACTTCCTAAAAGAAGGTATATTGTTGCTAATTCAATTTTTTTTTAAAATATTCATCTTCCTAATCAATTTGCAGTAACAATCTTCTTCTATTTTTTTTTTCTTGTTCATGCTATTGATTTTTTTTCCAAATATTTACAATGGATATTCCGGTGTAGTTACGTCACCCATATTTTTCTTTTTCAGCTATTTGCGAAGCTTTCTTGTTCAACTTCTCGATATCCACGTGATGTGATTTTTCTTATTCTTTTTTCTTGGTGCGATTTTTCTTCTTTAACTATTTACAAAACTTCTGATTCTTCTTGATTGCAGAGAAAATTGCAAAGTTTTTTCCTTACTTATACGGACAACCATCTATATCACTGATGCCCGATGCTTCTGAAGATGTTGCGATGAATCAAATCTTCAAATTTGAAGTGGTGTTATCTGGAGGACAAGTTGATCGAAGACATAATTCTATTTCTGAAAATTTTGGTTAGATCATCATTGAGAATTTTACGTCAGTTTAATTATTGTGCATTTTTCTCTTTCTTTTTCTGATCAAGTTCTATATATTTAGATGGTAGATTACTTGCATATTGCAATGGAAGCACAATGTATTTCGAGATACATTTTTACTAACAAAGATACATAATTTAACTTAGTTTTATATGCATGTCGCATATTCACATTCTTGTATCTGGATGTTTGATACATTTTTTTTATATGTATCTCTTTCATATATATGTATAGCATTAGAAAGATTCTGTATGTATCTCTTTTAAAATATCTAGTTTTGCACTTGATACATAATTGTGTTATGTATCACTTATACTTTTCTATTTCAATTTTTTTTTTTTATGTTGATACAACATGTCTTATCATGATATGTTTTTAATGAATAATCAATTTTTGTATCTCTTTTGCAGGATATGAAATATATAATCACTAAGATTCCACAACATTCACTAAGGCTTGACAGCTCGTGCAATGCCAAGATTAAAGAAGATTTTGAATTTTTTTTGTCAAAAGAAGTAATTGAGATGTTCAGTGAGAATGATGTTGTAAAGACGAAAAATGATTATTTTAGTGATAATGAAGACCCCCCGAGATCAAAGCACAACTTTATACCACCAGAAAAATGATTGTTATTAGTTATGAAGTTATTTCTAATTTTGAGATTTTGGTGAATAATATTTGTCAGAATAAAATAATTGTTATCCTTTCATCAAGCATATTATTAGATACATTTGATTGTTTACATCTAGATGATAATATACCAAAATCATACATTAAACTGATTGTTTAAGAAGTTTAATTACTACTAGTTAAAAAAAAATTCACGTGTATAATGTACATAATATTTTTCAACTTTAAATACCGCTCTATTTAATTGTAGTGAAATTAACTAGTTACTTGAATTTGTCTATTGAAAAATATATTTATTTTTACAATGCAAGAAAAATATTTTTGTAATAAAAAGTTCGATATGACATGAAACACATGGTATATTTGAGATACATACATTAACTTATAAGATAAATTTGACTTATAAAATAAATTAACATGTGTATGAGATATACATATTAGCACATTAACAAATACATACAACTTTAACATAAAAAATTATGTATCTCTTTTAATTTTTACACCTGTAGATAATGATGTACATACATTTGTCCATAATGATACTTTGTATCTCTTGAAAAAATGTAAATTATTAACACTAGCCAATTAATTATGTATCTCTTACCACTAAAATTAGAAAAACATGTATCTTCAGTTATAAATTAACATGAGATACCTCAGATACATAAATCATAACATGAGATACATAATTCTTAACATGTTACATGTTAAATGAACTTTGTCTCAAATAATTTCAGCATTCTAAGGTGACAATGTAACACTTGAGATACATAATGCCAGAACATGAGATATACAATAATTTTTAATAATTGAAACACCAGATACATACCTTTGTTTGTCGGATCTTTTCGCTCTAAAATTGAAAGAATGATCAATGGCATACTTTTCACTCAACAATTGGTGTTTTTTGTCATTATAGATTTGACCTGCCTTAACATTTGAATTCTTGCAATCGAAAATTATTTTGTTCACCTTAGCGTCGATCAAATACGAAGAATTCGAAATTCAAATTTCGAACTTCTATGTGAAGCTTTCAATCAAACAAATATTTTTTCTAGAACCATATACAACGAAATGATAGAAGATAAATAGGCACATAAACATGACAAAACAAAAAATAGAGTAAGCAGACAATTCTTTTGAAAAACTTAACTTTACAGAAATTAGTCTCAAAATACCAAAAGATTACTCTTATATCCCTCGTAATTGAAGAAGAAAACTTGCAAATAGCTGAAAAAGAAAAATCGCACCAAGAAATCTTTGCAAATGGTTAAAAAAACCGCACCAAGAAAAAAAGATGAAGAAAAATCGCACCATTTGAATATGGAGAAAAAAATCTAGAAGTTTAATATGGAGAAGAAATTTTTTAAAAATTACATTATTAGCAAAATTACGTTTTGGGGGATATTTAGCTGTTAATTAGAAGATGGAGTATCAATTGTGGAGTTGAATAAGCATGTGTCGCTTCACAAAGTAATAGCCATGAAAATAGAGATTGAAATGGACGTATCAGATATTTTGAGTTAAAAGAAAAAAAAAGAATTTTTTGTAATATTATCAGATTGAAGGAATTTTTGATAATTTTGGTATCTTAAATTGTACTTTTACGAAATTTTTTCTAAAATTTAAGCATGTGTGTCTAAATTTGTTTTGCCAAATATGTTTTTTTGTTCTATGAATTTTAACAATTCAACACTCAAATCAACTTCAAATAAGTTCAAATTTTGAAACCCAAGTTTCATATATTGGTGTAATGTACCACAAATAATAATGATTACAGTTAAAAATAAAAATGAACAAAAGTAAATAAAATAAAATAATCTTCTTCTTGGCTGAGGCGCAAATATCTCGCTTTCTTTAAGGAGATTCAAGTCCACTGCGACATAATCTACACCGATCCAACAGTATATCTCTTGACTTGTCCCCTCCAAGATACAACATCCTATTGTCGATTTACAATTCAAGCAACTCTAGATTAGTTGAAGAGTCTAATGGTCCACCATAAGAACACTTTCCTTCAACATATATTTACTCTCTTTATATAGTGACTATAATTAAAAACTTAGAATATTTTCTTTGTCTCAACTCTTTCTTTCATTAATATAATTACTCTCTTTTGTATAGTAAATATAGTTGTAGACTTAGAATATTTTCTTTGTTTCAATTCTCTCTTTCACCATTACACACTATAATCTTTTTCACACTTATCATATATCCTTTTACATACAATAACATGCAAGACCACCTCTATTTATAGGTGAAGTATTCATTCTTGTATTGAATAGAAAGAATATGGTGTAGTAAAGCGGGTATATAAACGGTCTTTAGGTTACAAATGTTACAAGAGTTACAAAAGTAATGAGGTAGACTAATGGTAGATTTTACAAGAACTAAATGTCACATTCTACCATAAAATAATGAGTTAAATAAAGTGTTAGTGGTTACAAGAGTTACACAAAGTAAATACACATTTTTACTCTTAATAATATTCCACTAATGTGCATTGGAGAAGTGCAACCATCAACAACACACTTTGTCATTTGATATAATGCACTTTAATATAATTAAAATATTAAAATGTACTACATTCTCCCACTCATTTTAATATTCAAATAAGAGAGTTCTTCACCAATTTATTTGAAGGGGGATCATTATGCATAATGAAGGTGTGTTTTGCATTGAACTTTCACTTAGTAAAATAATAAACTTTACTGCAGAGTCAGTAGTGGTCTCAAACTTGAACTATGACAGTTTAAGGAAAATAAAGTATCACTGCTTACATACAACAATCAAGGTGTTGACACAAGCTTTAATAGCCAGCACATTACAGTCATGTGCTATCCCGATTTTTCATGATCATTTTTTAGAATAAGCCTCATTCTCATAGGAAGCTCCCTGCTTTCACACTCACATATGTGGAATCTGTCAAGGGTGGTCCTGTAATATCGACACCCCACTCATACGAGATACATAATTTTATTAAGAGTTCTTAGACTCAACCTTCACAATCATTACAGGAACAAAATGCACTCACATCATAGAAAGGATTAAATAAAAGTGCATCTGACACCAAGTCATCATATGATTCGTTCTTCCCATATATGACTTATGATTTTTTATAGGCTTCCTCCCCCCCCCCCCCAATGTGATTCAGACTCTTTATTTTGCCAAGGCCTTGCTTAGTTCATCTGCAAGACAATATATAATTTGACATACTCAATGCTAATGGTACCACTTATCAAATATAGTATCACAATATTAATTTTATTCCCATGAATCTGAATTTACTGTTATAATAACAATTTCAAACTTTATAAATAATATTGGTGCTATCGCAGTAACTCAAAACTAGAGAAATTTATTTCTCAAAATAAAGTGATTGGTTAATTCACGTTGTCACTAGTTGAACCTAAAATAATTAGTTCAACCTTCATAGTAGAGTTGGCAAATAATAATTTATTTTTTTATTTCAACAAATAGTACCAAGTTTTTTTTCCATTTGCATCAAAAACACTTTTAAGTACAACAAAATTTATTTCAATAAAACAAGTCACAACTTTCTTCAAGTAAATATACCTGATTTTCTTGTATAACCTGCTTAAGTACTTTTACACAATGTTAGGCCAAGTACAACTAGCCATATATCATATTTTATTAGGCTAGTAAACTCTTTTTTTTTTCACGCCACTTTCATAGATTTGAATTAAAAGGAGTTGTATGACTCATACAATCAACAAAATGTATTTCACAATTTTTGTTTTGCACCATAATGTGACTTGTCAAGGAAAAGTTCATCACATAAATTTGGTATTTTTCATTCTAAGAATGAAATTTATTCACCCAAATATTTAATGTTAAATTGGCTATTCAATTTGTCATTTATTTGATAACATGCATATTAGAGCCAAAGATATCAATAAATGTACAAATAGTAACATGTAATTTATTCCAAGACTAATATATGCACTTGTGACTTTTTTTTCAAAGCATTCTAAAAAATACAAAAATCACATTTTTCATGGTGATTTTTTCTCGTTTCATTAGCCCCCTCTATTTTGAGACTTTAAGAAAATAAACTTTCATGAAAAGTATCATTTTATTCATGAAAAATAATAGGTAACTTCTTATCTTTCCTCTGTAACAAGTAAAAAGTTTTTCACATTTCCCCTGCTTGAGTTGAGGAGTAGAAAAATACTTTACGTGGCTATCTCTTGCCATTCATCTTTTGAGATCTCTCATCTTGATATCCGCAATTTTTCAAACTGTAATAAAACATGAATCTCCTTAAATTTTTGGTGCAATATACCACAAATAATGATGACTATAGTTGAAAATAGAAATGAACAAAAGTGAAGAAATAAAATAATCTTCTTCTTGGTTGAGGTGCGGATATCTGGCTCTCTTTAAAGAGATACAAGTCCACTACGGTATAATTTACACCGATCCAACATTATATCTCTTGAATTGTCCCCTCCAGGATGCAACAACCCATCAACGATGTACAAATCAAGCAACTCCGGATTAGTTAAAGAGTCCAAAGCTCCATCATAAGAGCACCTTCCTTCAACATATATTTACTCTCTTTCTATAGTGAATATAGTTACAAACTTAGAAGATTTTATTTATCTCAACTCTTTGTTTCACTAATATAATTACTCTCTTTTATATAGTGAATATAGTTGTAGACTTAGAATATTTTCTTTATCTCAACTCTCTCCTTTACTGCTACACACTATAATTTTTTTCAGACTTACCATATTTCCTTGTACATACAATAACATGCAAGACCACCTCTATTTATAGGTGAGGTATTCATCCTTTTATTGAATAGGAAGAATATGGTGTAGTAAAGTGGGTACATGAATGGTTATTAGATTACAAATGTTACAAGAGTAATGAGGTAGACTAGTGGTAGATGTTACAAAAACTAAATGTCACATTCTACCATAAAATAATGAGTGAAATAAAGTGTTAGTGGTTATAATAGTTACACAAAGTAAATACACACTTTTACTCTGAATAATATTCCACTAATGTGCATTGGAGAAGTGCAACCATCAACAACCCATTTTGTCATTTGATATAATGCACTTTAATATAATTAAAATATTAAAATTAACTAACACATATATCTCAAAGGACAAATTTGAGTCATCAATTTTTCTAAACAAAAACAAATCTAACAGACTCATTTTGCACTCTTTAATATTTTTCATATATGTAACATCCCATAAACTCCTAGCTAAGCTTCTAACCGTTCGTCATATGTTTAAAGGTTCAAAAATTATTATCTTAAATATAAATAAGTTCCATAATCATTTACCTAGTGTGTGAGGTGTTTTGAATGCAACATATGATCATAAAAAACATTTAGAGCAAAGTTGAGCCGAGAGCACTTTTATTGATTGAGTTTTAGTATTCGATTCTACGAGCTCAATTTTAAATGAGTATAACTTCTAGAATACATAGAGTTTTTGATCTCATGACTCACCAAATAAAAGGTATTTGAGTCCTCTTTCCAACGCATCTAATTTCATCTTAATCCGACACCAAAGTGAACAGTTATGTGTATTTTTGTAAGCAAACCAGTAAGGGTATGCAATATTGGCATGAAATGGAAGTATGCTCAATTTTAAGGGCACTACACGCTAATTGTGCACCATTTTGAGGTTGTGCCATGCTAATGGTCACAGTGATGCTAAAATCCCATTTTACTTTAGTTTTTCAAGGGAAAACTGATTATTTACTTCCTAAATGACCCTATAACTGATACAACCACTTTTTCCCTCATTCTATATATACAAATTATCTTCTCCTCTAAAACTCCAAAGAACTCTCAAATAAGGGTCTCTATAAATTCAACTTCAAGGGACTCCCAACTCAAAGGTTCCTCTAAGAAATCGATAAGTTCAGGTATGTGGAGTCTAAACAAGGATTTTCTTTCATTCTTGTGCCAAACTTGGTTTTCATAAGTAATTTTCACAGATTCGATGAATAGGGTTTATACCTATTTTACATGATTTTTAAACTATGATGCTCCCTTAAGAATTAAATTGCATTTATTACCAGAATTTATGGTTTACTCATATTTTTACTTATACGGTGTAATGATTCTCCCGGTCGTTCCCTTATTTTTTCTGTGTTCCCGGTGTCTAGAGCTTTTCTAGATCTTCCCCAAGTTATTTATGACTTGCTGGAACTAACAGTCCGGTAATTGGGAAGTCACTTGAGAATTTTACTAATACCAATCGTGTTGTAGAATAGTTAAATTAAATTAGAATTTGGTTCGATGACATAGTTAATTACTTTTCTAAAATGGTTTTGATGTGTATAATATTCTTTAGTTAGGATCTATCTATATTACTTTATAATAGTTTTATAACTTATTAATATTTTAAGCGAATATAGTGTATCTAGATATATTAAAACATTAGTATTACATAATAGAGGTTTCATTAAAAATAATTTTTTATTAATTATGATATATTTAAAATACTGTATTTATTTAACCACAAATCTATCTAATACCCAAATATATATAATGGAATAAGTGAACGAGGGTAGTGACAACTCCACATCCACGTGAAAGTGGAGGGATAACAAAATAAAATGATTAGGTGGCAACAATTAGATGTTTAAGAGGATGAGTCATTAACATGCTATAACTTTCCTATTTTGTCTAAACGTATATATTTTTTTCATATACGGGTAGAGGGTTGCAACTATTTTAGTTCATGAATTTCTTTTGCTCCTGTACAAATTGAGATATCAGTTGTTCTAAAATATACACTTAACCACATCGAAGAAGTGGTACTTTACAAAATATTATGATATCGTACTTTATCCTAAAGGAACTTATTTATTTACATTAAGTTATTCAAGTTTGTGCTCCAGTAAGGCACTATCCAGAGGCTTCTCGGAGAGGTTTTTAGTTTTGATGTTCAGGTAGTCTTGGCTAACCCTATATTTAGATTGAGCTTATTTATGATAATTGTGAGCTATTATGCTAGTTTTGAGAAAGTAGTTGTAGTTTGATTATCATTTGATATATATATATATATATATATATATATATATATATATCATGCCTTATTTATCCAGTTAGGATCCTGTTCTAGAAAATTTTGATTCTATTATCTTTTAGTATGATGTAGTATTTATGAGCTTAGAATGTGGTATTAAGTTGAGAAACCTTGGATTCATCCCTTTTTAACCAAGTTACATGAATGGTTATCTAAATGTATTTTAATTACGGTTTAGGGTCACTATATACTTTATCTCTATCATTTATTATGAAATTTGGCACCACTTGACATCGGTTATGGTATGGTTTGGATTTTAATTTTATAGTTGAGTATGGTTACTATAAGTTTCGATTTGATTCCATCATCTGGTAACACTGATCTAGGAGTTCTGGTACAAATTACTGTTGTTCTGGGAGTTGTGGTTCCTTTGAGTTTCAATTCGAGTCTAGCATCTGATTATGAGTTCTATTGTATATGATATAGGTAGCCTCTCGTTACTACCCATTGGTGTCGGTTCAATCTCGATGCACATCTGGAGGGCTACTATGGTTTCATGGGATTGTTTTAGTTATGGATTATTGATAACGCTCAAATTACACTCTTGAATGGATGTAAGAGATCGTTGTCAATATAAAATCCAACTAGGTTGGGGTCGAATCCCATAGGGAATAGGGTGTGAACGTCAATTTGTTTATGAAATGCTTTACTGATAGTTTACCGTTTCCAAAAGATGGGGGTTTAAGGTTCGCAATGAATCAATTTTCACTTTTTGAACTTTAGTGTTGTAATCAATATAAATGGGAAACCAGAGCTATGTTCACCAAGGATTTCGAGAATTGACAGATACTAGGTAACGCTAGAGATTCTCGGAATGAGTAGAACAACAGAATATCCCTGATGATTATACTATTTGACTTATCTCTTGACCTCACCAGACAATTTATTATCTAATTCTCTCAAACTTAGATAACTTATCTATTTCCAAAAGGATGTTATCTCAGGTAGATTAATCCAGTTACGGCAGTAATCATTAAACAGAAGGTTGGTAGCTTTCGAGTCCCTGTTGATAATTCACGTCCTCTAGTCTATTTCTCCGTTAGAAGCAAATAAAACCTAAGGCATAACCTAATGTTTGCAACCACTAGATTTTAGTTAAAACTACAGAATCTCAAGATGTTTTACTACTCTTTGAATCCGTTAAACACCAAGTATCATATCAAACCCTAATCTATGGATCCCATAACTCCAGCTAATGAAATTAGCCACTCATGATTTGACAAACGAAATAACAAGTTGAATTCATGATTATAATGATAAACTTACGAATGGATAGAAAACAACAAGTAGTTCCTCCGATTTAATCACAAGGTAGAAACCCCAAAAATAGTTGATATGAAAAAACAAGAATATTTTATGAAAGAGAGCAAAAATACATGTCTCTCCTCTTAGAGTTGATATCTCGTGGAAAAATTCTTCCTCTGAAAAACCCTAAAAGATGCTATTTATACTAAAGCCTAATTAAGGAAATAAAATAATAAAATTAATAAAATTGTCCGAAATAGGTGACGCCCAGGCTGACGTCGCGTCAAGAAGTTGATGCCCTATCACGGATGGCGTCAGAGAGGCTTCAGTTGCCTTCAGGTTCTGTATTAGGCTGATGATGTGGCTGACGTCGCGTCAGGGATCTGACGGTATATCACTGACGTCGTCAGATATCTTCTTCCCATGCTACTTTCTGCTTAAGGCTGATGCCATTCTTGACGCCTTATCACAACTTTGATGCCATATCACCGGCGTCGTCAGAACAGCTCCTCAAACTGCAACTCCCTGGTTAAAGCTGACACCAATGCTGATAGGCTATCATAAGGCTGGCGAATTATCACGAAGGTCGTCAGCCATGTTTTCGATTTTCAACTCTTTTTCTCCATTATTGTTTATTCTCATTTTTTCAGCCTTTTTCTGCAATATCATGAGCAAACACATCAAAACAACAAGATTTGCTTTAGAATTCACAATTATTTTGAGCTAAAAAGCATTAAATGTGTTAGCTTTTGTTCACACATCAATTATCTACATTTTTCCTTAAAATTACCTCTTTTGTGTCTCATAAACTTATGGAAGTGCAGTTGGGATAATTGTCTTTGTTAGTGTGCCTAGCAGGCTTATGGGGGTCTAGTTAGGTTATGTTTGGTTTGCCTTTTATTACTATGTTATTTATCTTTCTATATCACTTTTAGTTATTCCTTTATCTCATTTGCATAGCTCAAAAGTTGTTTACCATTCTATCCCTATTTACTGTTGACTTATACTACACCCTCGCATTTTAGTTATACTTTTTCTGTATTGGGCTTAGTCGACCAATGATGCCTACTTAGTAACTATTTCCTTGATACTCATCCTACTTCTTCATCTTTATCCTGATGCAAATTCGAGTAATAGCAGTTTCATTGATTCTTATTTTCTAGTACTGATCCATAGCAAGGTAAGATTGCTGTCATCTAAGGATGATCCTCCTCTATTTATTCCAGTTTAGTATTTTGTACTTGAGACTTCTTGTATATATTTTGTATATTTTGGATTTCTTCTAGTACTCTGGGTACCTTTTAGTAGTGGATCTAGTACCGACCTTACAAGTTCTTGAAAGGATTTTGTTTGTATATTTTGGTCTTTTTCCTTCTCTTACTTTGATATACTTTATTTATTTCCTTTCTATTTTCCGCTAATTATTACTACTGGTATCATCATATATGGTCTTTTCTTATTTCTTTTTGTTAGCTCGTTACCTATCATTTTGGGTTATAGCTTTGCTTGCCTAGTGGTGGGATAAGGTAGACACCATCATGACTTGAGAAATCGATCTGTGACATCTTGGAATCAAAGCCTAGGTTTCATGGTATTATCGGTACTAGAACCGATGTTTAGTAGAGTCTTGCGGATCGATATGGAGATGTATGTATCCTATCTTAGGGAGGCCACAGAGAATTTCTAGGGAAAAATCTCATTTTTTGACCCATTTCTGTGTGTTGGGTCTGAGTTGATTTCTAATCTTTATTAGTTCACTTCTTAAGTAAATGGTTAGTATATGGGGTGCGGGAGTCAGGGATAGGGCCCCTAGCCTGCTCCTAGAGTTTTGGTTAGGGGCCGAGGTTGAGGGCAGGATAGAGAAGTGGCCTTAGTTTGAGACCAGATCGAGGATACATCACGTGTTCCTGTCATATCCCTTGAGACTGAAAGAGCTTTAAGCATTCCACCACCACAACAACAGGTGGGACAAGGAGCATCCAAAGATCCACCTAGGTTTATATCTTCTTCAGTCCTTTAGGATGCATCAGTACAATTATTGTGGTTAGTTGGCAGCCCATCGACCGAGGGAGATCATCCAGCGGTACAAGATGGTATTGATTTAGGGGCACAACCTACAACAACAGTGTATAGGAGAGGTTCCGCTAGCACCAATAATCCCATAGCCGATAGTAGACCAGCTAGTTATATCTTCAGAGAAACAGAAAATACTAGGCTAGTTTTTGAGACTGAATCAACCCAGGTTTGTTAGGACCCTAGAAGAGGATGCTTATGAGTTCCTATCCAATTGCGAGAAGAGTTTACGTAATTTGGGGTTAGTCCAGTCGCATGAAGTAGACTTTGTTGCTTATCAGCTAGACACGACAACAAAAAGGTGGTAGAGAGGTTATCTTGATTCCAGGATAGCTGGATCTCCATCGATGACTTGGACTTAGTTCTCTGAGGCTTTCTTGGGGAATTATATGCCTCGCAGTATGCGCGAGCATCTTTGAGATGAGTTTTCTACTTTGATTTAGGTTTTTATTTCTATTACTGAGTATGAGAAAAGATTTCATGAGTTAGATAGGCACGTCAGTGTGATTTTGCCTATAGAGTATGAGCAAATTCGATGCTTTGTTAGGGGATTGAGATTAATGCTTCGTAGGGTAACACAGAGTTAAGTGACTTTAGAAAAGTTTTTTTTATGGTATTGCTGAGCATATTTAGTCTATAGAGGAGATGGATCGTAAGGAGGAATTGCGATAAGATACCTCATTACCAGGGTAGTTACAGTCGGAGCCACAATAATTCACAGTTTATAGGCAAAGGGGTTTATGATAGGTACCCCTAACAACAACCTTATCAGCATTAGGGTCAGCCTAGTCAACCGATTCAGGCATCACTTCAGATATTAGATAGGGGTAATCCAGACTATAGTGGTTCTAGTGGTTAGAGCAGCAATCAGCCGCAGAGGAGTATTTAGTCAGGATTGTCGAGTCAGGGTAGTCATTTTGGATCTACCAAACCTTCTCGATAGAGCAGGGTGCTCGGGGCATATTATGATGGTGGGGTTGTTGGTCACTTCTTCCATGAGTATCCCTAGTATGGGATGATTGAGCATGCAGTTCAGATTGTACAACTGCTCATATTAGTGCTGCTGCTAGCCATGGGTGGTGCACAGGGTTGTGGGGGTTTATCCCTAGGGTTCTATAGGTGGTCCGAAGGAAGATAGGATAGGTGGTCAAACATGTACCCAATCCAGTAGTGGACATGGTAATTTGTATACAGTACCAGGAAGACCAAAGATTTAGGCTTTGGATACTATGATCAAAGGTATAATTTCCATATACCATCAGCTAGCTTATGTTTTATTTGATCTTGATTCCACATTTTTATATGTTTTCACTTATTTTACATCACAGCTGGGTTTATGTTTGGATTCCTTATCTGTGCCATTGTGTATAGCTACACTCATAGATGATTCTTTAGTAGTGAATCGGGTATATAGATGTGTTTGGGAGTTTGGTACTAAAATTAATCTTATTGTTCTAGATATGGTAGATTTTAATGTGATTCTAGGTATGGATTAGTTATCTCCTTACCATGCAATTTTGAATTATTTTACGAAGACCGTACCTTAGCCTTGCCAACGTACCCCTGATTATGGTAGGGTTCTATTAGTTTCTGACTGGTAGGGATTATTTCTTACATTCGAGCTAAGAGACTGATATTGGGGCATTGTGATTTATTTCTTGTGTAAGTTTGGACTATTAGTGCTGAGAGTCTATCCCTTGAATCCATCCCTGTTGTTTTTGAGTTTCCTGATGTGTTTCTGACCGACCTACCTGGCATTTCTTCTAAGTGTAATATAGAGTCTATTACTAACCTCGATCTAGGCACCCAGTATATTTTTATGGCACTATATTGCATGGCTCCTGCTGAGCTAAAAGAGCTGAATAGCCAGCTTTATGACCTTCTAGGTAAGGATTTTACAAGACCGAGCATATCATCATGGGGTGCTCCAGTTCTATTTGTAAAGAATAAATATGTCTCTATACATATGTGTATTAATTATAGGCAGTTGAATAAGGTAACCATGAAGAATAAGTATCTTATGCCTTGTATCGATGTTTTGTTTTACTAACTTTAAGGTGCAACAATGTTTTTTAAGATAGATATGAGGTCTGACTACCATCAGTTAAGAGTTAGGGCTGCGGACATCCCTAAGACAACCTTTAAGACAAGTTATGGTCAGTATGAGTTCCTGGTGATGTCTTTTGGGTTGACCAATGCCCCATCAACTCTTATAGATCTAATAACCACGTGATCATGCCATATTTGTACTCCTTCGTGATAGTATTTATTGATGACATTCTGGTGTACTCGAGGATTATGAAGGAGCATGAGCAACATTTAAGGATTGTTCTCCATACTTTAAGAGATCATCGGCTTTATGCCAAGTTCTCAAAGTGCGAGTTTTGGATTGAGACTATGGCTTTCTTAGGGAACGTAGTGTGTAAGAATGGTATTACGGTGGACCTATCAAATATTGAGGCTATTCGTAGTTGGGCTAGGCCTACGCCGCCTACTAAAGAGTAGTTTTGTTGGGTTGACAGGTTACTACAGACAGTTCTTTTAGGGGGAGTTTCTTCTATTGCATCCCTATGACTAGAATAACTAGGAAGACGGTTCCATTTCAGTGGTCTGCGTGTTTTGAGTCAAGCTTTCTGAAGCTCAAGGATTTTCTTACTTTAGCTCTTATTTTGAATTTTCCAATTGAAAGAAAGGGTTTTACTATCTATTGTGATATGTCTGATGTTGGTTTGGGGTGTGTTATGATGAAGCAGGGTTATGTATTGCATATGAATCAAGGTAGATGAAGGTGCATAAGTTCAACTAACCCACTCATGACTTAGAGTTGGTAGTGACAGTGTTTGCGCTTAAGATTTGAAGAAATTATTGTATGGGGTTTGTGTGAAATCTTTGCTAATCATCAAAGTCTTCAACATATTATAACCTATAGGGAACTTAATTTTAGGCAGTGTAGATGGATTGAGTTTTTGAAGCACTATGATATCTCTATTCTCTACCATCCGACTAAGGCGATGTGGTAGCGGAAGCCTTGATCTTGAAGTTAGTGAGTATGGGTAGCTTATCCTTAATTTTAGTTTCTCAACAACCATTGGCTTTGGACATCCAATCTTAGCTAACTTGATGGTTCCTTTTGATATTTCTGACCTTCAGTGTCTCATTGCTAGTGTTAAGGCCAAATCTACCTTATTAGAGTAGATTTGAGGTCATCATATTGAGGATAGCATGCTTCATAGCATTCAAGGGAATGCATTGAGAGGTGAGTGTAGGAGGGCTAGATTTTGAGGGTGTCCTGAGGTTTGATGGTTGTATTTGTGTTCTAAGGGTTGGAGATATTATTCAATTGATTTTTTGCAAGGCTCATAGCTCCAATTACTCAATTCACCCAGAGACAGCTAAGTTGAATAGGGATTTGAGGTAGTATTACTTGTGGAGTGGTAGGTAGATTGATATATCATGGTTTATGGCTCGATGCCTTTGTTGTCAGCAGGTAAAGTCTGAGCACTAGAGGTTTGATAGATTACTTCAGTAGCTACCCATTCCCAAGTGGAAGTGGGATCGAGTTACTATGGATTTCATAGGTGGATTACCTCACACTTCTTATGGTTTTGATAGAATTTGGGTCATTGTGGATTGATTGACCAAGTCTACACATTTTATCCTTGTTCAAGTTTTCTATAGTGCCGAGAGGTTAGCCTGTTTTTACGTTTAGGAGATGGTTCATTTACATGGGGTACCTATGTCCATTATTTCAGACTGAGGCTCTCAATTTACTTCTAGCTTCTGGAGGACATTTCAGGAGGAAATGGGAACCTAGGTTGACCTTAGCACCATTTTTCATCCCCAGACTAATGTGCCATTATACCAAATGATTTATGTCTTGGAGGACATTCTCCGCGCTTGTGTATTGGATTTTGGGGTTAGTGGGACCAATTTCTACCTTTGGAGGATTTTACATATAATAACAACCCCATTTGAGGCATTCTATGGTAGGCAATATCAATATTCTTAATGGTTGGTTCAAGATTTCTGAGGCTAGGCCTCATGGCACAGATTTGCTTCGTGAGTCATTGGACCGAGTTTGGGTGATTCAGGATATGCTACAAGAAACTCAAGTAGAAATGTGAGTTATGTTTACCTCAAACATTGTCTATTGAGGTTTAGAGTCGATGATAGAGTCTTCCCATGAGTATTACCCATAAAGAGCGTGATGAGGTTTGGGAGAAGGGGAAAGCTTAGCTCCATATATATTAGACCCTTTGAAATCCTACTGACAGTTGAGGAGGTAGCATATGTGTTGATAGTAATTCGTATATTTTCAAACATCCACCTAGAGTTTCATGTATCTATATTGTGAAAGTACATTCAAAATGAGTTGCACGTACTATGGTGGGACACGGTTTAGTTGGATGAGAGGTTGGAATTTTTATAGGAGCCGATGTCTATTCTCACCAGAGATGTCAGAAGGTTATGCTCTAGAGACATTCTAGTAGTTAGGGTTTAGTGGCATCATTGTCTAGTTGAGGAGGCTACCTTGGGGACCAAGCGTGATAGGTGGACACAGTATCCCTACATGTTTAAGCCCTCTTGTTCTTTCCTATCCCTTACTTTTGTGGATGAAAGTCCTTTCAGTAGTGGATGTTGTAATGAATCTCCTGGTTATTTCCTCATTTTTCCTACGTTCACGGTGTCTAGAGCTTTTTTATAACTGCCCTAAGTTATTTATGACTTACTGGGACTGACAATTTGGTTACCAGGTAGTCATTTGAGAATTTTACAAATACCAAACGTGTTGTGGAATTGTTAAATTAAATTAGAATTTTGTAAGATGACATAGTTAATGACCTTTCTAAAATATTTTTGATATGTATAAAATTCTTCAGTAAGGATATATCTATTTTACTTTATAATATTTTTACAACTTATTTAAAAAAGAATGACCTAGTTTGACTTGGCACAACATTTAAGAAAGTAAAGAAGACTTTTTTTATCTTGTGGTCCTAGGTTAAAGTTATGTCAAATATATCAAAATGCCCTTTAATCTTGTGGTCTTAAATATGCTATGTGTAAAGTTGAAATTAAAGTAATGTCTAAAATGAAAAAGGGTCATTCATTTTGAAACGGACTAAAAAGGAAAGTAGGTCATTCTTTTTAAAATAGAGGGAGTAACATTTTAAGCAGAGATAATGTATCTAGATATGTTAAAATATTATTATTGTATAATACAAGTTTTATTAGAAATAATTTTCTATTAATTATGATATATTCATAATAATGTATTTATTTTACCAAGAACCTATATAATACCTGAATTTAAATATAATTGAATAAGTAAATAAGGGTGATGACAACTCCACTTACACGTGGAAGTGGAGGGGTAACACAACAAAATGATTAGGTGGAAAAAATTAGGTGTTTAAGTGGATGAGTCATTGGATTACATGCAAGTAACTTTTCATTTTTGTCTAAACCTATATATGTTTCTTCACATACGAGTAGAGGGTTGCAACTATTTTAGTCGTGAATTTCTTTTGCTCCTATACAAATTGAGATGTCAATTGTTCTAACATATACACTTAACCATATTGAAGAAGAGTACTTCACAAAATGTTGTGATATAATACTTTATCTTGAAGGAAATTAATTATTTAAAACAAGTTATTCAAGTTTGTGTTCTAGTAAGGCTCTATCTGGAGGCTTCTCGACGAGGTTTTTATCTTTGGCATTCAGGTAGGATATATATATATATATATATATATATATATATATATATATATATATATATATAATGCCTTATTTATCTAGTTAGGACCCTGTTCTAGTAAATTTTGATTCTGTTATTACTAGTATGATATAGTATTTATGAGCTTCGAATATGGTATTAAGTTGCGAAACCTTGAATTCATCCCTTTGTTTTAACTAAGTTACACAAATGGTTATTTAAATGAATCTTAGTTATAGTTTAGGGTCAACATATACTTTATTTATGTTATTTATTGTGAAATTTGGCACCACTTGGCATCAGTTATGGTATGATTTGGATTTTAATGTAACAGTTGAGTATGGGTACTATAAGTTTCGATTTGATTTCGGCATTTGGTTATGATAATATGGGAGTTCTGGAACTAATTATTGTTGTTCTGGGAGTTGTGGTTCCTTTGAGTTCTGGTTCAAGTTCGATATTTAATTATGAGTTTTGTTGTATATCCTACATGTGTCCTCTCGTTACTACCCATTGGTGCTGGTTTGAGCCCATTGCGCATCTGGAGGGCTACTATGCTTTCATGGGGTTGGTTCAGTTATGAATTATTTTCATTTTTCTTTAAAGTTACTTGTGTGTCCCACTAGCTTATAGGGGCACAACTGGGTTAATTGTCTTCTTCAATATGCCTGACGGTCTTATAGGCCCCCAAGTTAGGTTATATTTCACTTGACTATCGCTTTTACTTTTCCGTTATCACATTTGGATAACGCAATAGTTGTTTATCTTTCTATCCCTATTTATTGTTGACTTATACTACACCCTTGTATTTTAGTTATACTTTTCCTGTATTAAGCTCACTCGGCTGACGATACCTACCGAGTACCCATTTCATTGGTACTCATACTACATTTCTACATCTTTACCGATGCAGATCCGAGTACTAGAAGTTAACGCGATTCCTATTTTCTAGTACTGATTCAAAGTAGGGTGAGCTTTTTGTTTTTCGAGGCAGATCCTCCTCTATATGTTCTATTTTAGTCTTTTGTACTCAAGACTTCTTGTATATATTTTGTATATTTTGGATTTTGTCGATTACTCTGGGTATCTTTTAATAGTGGATCTACTACTGACTTTACCAGGTCTTGGAAAGGATTCATTTATATATTTTGGTCTTTTTTCTTCTCTCGTTTTGATATACTTTATAGGTTTACTTTCTAATTTTTTCTTCTTATTACTACTGATATCATTATATTGGTTTTTTCTGGTTTCTACCCATTGTCCTATTACCTATCATTCCATGCTATGGCCTAACATGCTTACTGGTGGAATAAGGTAGGTGCCATCATGACTTGAGAAATCAGGTCGTGACCTATGATTGATCTTCTTAATTGAATTTTAGCATTCCTGACATGAAATACCATAAATTGGTAAATGTGTATGATTTTAACTTGATTTACTTAGTTTATAAGAATTCAGACTTATGATATCAGACTCAAGATGAAATTCACATATATACTTACGAATATGAAAAATTAGAAGTATATTGTGGTTTACAGACTTATCAAATCATATGCTTATCTTGTGTTGAATTTCATATGTGTTATGAGCAATAATATGATTTTGAGAGTAGAATCTAGCTCTGAGGTGAGGGATTTAGCGTATCCTAGTCTCCAAAACTACGTGCCACCATAGATATTCATCTTTCCCAAATGGTCTTGTATAGGTGATCACATAAACATGCCTTTAGAGCTTGAAAAGAAATATTGGGTCCTTTCGATGGAGGAGTTTCCATCAGACTACATATTGCTTGCATGGTTTATGCCAATTAGGAGAATCTCCTACATAAATATTGATTTTAGAAACTAAGTATAATGACTCACTAACGTTACTAGATTTTGCTCTGTTACTTATGTTTTATGATATTTCAGCTTTCAGTTTTACTCATGAACATGGTGAGTTTGTATACACTTGGAATGCATGTTTTGTTTTATGATAAATATCAGTTTAGTTATTGCATGCACCCTATATACTCAATATATTCCATAAGTACTGACCACATATAAGTCTGTGTGGCTACATTAGTTTTAATGTAGGTAGCAGTTCTAGCTCACAAACTCATAATCTGGAAGTTCCCAGTTTTCATCCAACAGGTGATGAGTTCTTTTTATTCAGGACTTAAGTCAATTATAGTTTTAGTATTTTATTTTGATTCATTTGTATATTTGGGGGGTCATGTACTGAATACTTATAGTCAATATTAGTTGAGGCTTCATAGATAGTCAGTTAGAGTTGATGTATTAAGTTCTAATTTTCTTTTGGATAATCAGTATTGTTCGCTTTTAATAGTAATGTACTGAAATAGATTATCCCATGATTATGCTTTCGCTTAGTAAGTTTTTCTCTGATACATTTTTAATTAGTGGCTCATGCATTATTACGTACAGGGTGAAATCTCAGGGCATTAAAAACATGGTATCAAATCCCAGAGTTCAAGTGTCCTAGGGTGTATGAAAAGCCTTGTCTAGTAGAATCTTGTTTATGAGTGTGGTGTGCACTACACTTATAACTAAGAGGCAACTGAGCATTTATGAAGTGTTTCTCTTCTTTCAGGCTCCAGATCATGCAGTAAAGTTGTCTTCTTAGAAAATTATGTTGATTCATGTGTTACTCTAAAGTCCTCCAACTATGACTTATCTTTGAGTTAATGTAAGTAGTAAATTTCAATTCCTCCCGCAATGATGCTATTAGATTAACTATCAGAAACTTCAAAAATCACACAAAGTGCTTGAGAGGTGGCCATTAGGGTGTTTTAATTCCTTAAATATATAAGCTTATTTTCTCATCCATATAAATCATGCGGTTAATATAGAATATATTATTTATTCAGATTCCTCTTTAATACTTTATTAAATATAGCACCAATGAGAGGAGAAAGTATGTACCTTGATTATTGAGTAGGGTTTTCATTCGAGGGGTAGTGTAATTTAGGTTGTTATGATTAATAAGTGGTAGAAAGTTCTTAGAATTAGGAGTATGTATTTAAAGGTATAGTGACAAGAAAGGTAGGGATAGTGATTGGTTAAAAGCATATTGATGGATAGATGGATCTATGCATGCTATTAAGTTAGGATTGAGATGACATGTCTTTGGGTGTTAACTATAGGGTAGTGAGTGTGGTGTAGAATTCATGGTGGAAGATAGAGAAGGAGTTATTAGTTAAGGTGACTTGGAGTATGCTTGAACTAGGAAAGGGGTTCTTGATGGAATTTTGTTATGTTAGAAAAGTATAGGTCATTAATAAAGTATTAGGTTGTTAAGAATTGTTAATCTAGGCTTCCCTTTGTGATCGTGAAAAGAAAATTGGTTGATGCTTTTAGAGCCATGAATATAATTTAGACATATGGATGGATAAGTAGTAGTGATTTATGAAAGGAGGATATGCTAATGGATTATAATAAGATAGACCATAAGATTATGATCAATTATTGTTATTATGAGGTTCTAGTGGACTAGTTTCGATATGTTTTTTTTCATATAGCTGCCAAGCAAGAATAATATGTGAAGTTGTGTTGTTAATCATGTCTAGTACTAGACATTAACACTACAAGAAAAACAACCTCTAGGGAATGGAATTCTCGTCCCTAAAAGTTCAATTCTGCTCGCAAATGATCATTTAGGACAGGAAAATGCTGGTCATGGCTCGTCCTTATAGCCTCCTCTGCTAAAAGTCTTTTGTGACGAGGTACTCTAGCTGGTCGTTAAATATCATTAGAGATGGTAACATATCTCATCTCAAAAACACTTTTAGAACTGTATATCTCGTCCCTAATAGATGATTTTCATCTTTAAAAGTAGTTATTTTCTAGTTGCTAAATGATTTTTGCGATGAGTAACTACCTTGTCCTAAATTAATCTATCACAACGAGCATCTAACCCGTCCTAGATTAATATTTAGAGAGAAGAAACTGCCTCATGCTAAATTAACCTTTAGAGACAAGCAACTAACTCATCCTAGATTGCTATTGAAATCATAAAATTTATATATTTCATTGCTAAATATAAACGTGCTATTGAAAATGTCGAAGGATGATAAATATAATTTTAATATTTTTAAAAAGAAAAACTAAATCAATTAACATCCCTAGATAGAATATTATTTCAATATAGTGTCAATATTAAGTTGCTACACAAAAAAAACTTAAGCAATTAATAACATCACGAGCAATATGATATCAACAATTTCAATATTTGCTAAGCAAAATAAAAAAACTTAACCAATTGACATCCCGAGCTAGAATTTGATGTCAAGTTTAAATAATGTTCTTAGCAAAATAATAATGAGCTTATTCATTCTCTTAACTTGCATCTTCACTTGTAACTTCAATCTTCAGAAACCTGTAAGAACAAAATTTTAGAAGGACAATTAATAACTGTATATTGGTATATAATTTAATATACATAAGAAACAAAGAATTGGAACACAGTATATCAATGGATAACTGACTTAGTCAATGGATAAAACAAGTACATAGAGTTGAAAACTAAGTACAACTTTGAGATGAATATGAAAAAATTACTTGCTTCCTTTCAATTTGCTTTTGATTCACGGAAAAGGAGAAAAATACAAGCATTAACTAGATCAATGAAAATACTTAGATTTTTTCTTGGAGCTTAATATTATGAATACTGAGTCATATTTTTTCAATTGCTCTATCTATGAGTGAGAACCAATATTTACTGTCGTATCCGATATGGCAGGACCCCTACTGGAACAAGCTTTTGTGGTATTATGTAGACAATGGCTCCTACAATGGATGCTTCTTACCTAAAAATTGGAAATCCCTCAAGAGGATTCTAGACAAAAAAAATAACTGGAATGATGATAGGGGACAAGCAAATAAGTGAAATGATGATGGGGCACAAGAAAATAAAAAGTGGTATTATCATACTGACTATAGCTTGCAAGAAATGTCCTTAGCAAACCTTTTAAGAAGATAAGGGATTCCTATATACCCATAGATTACACTATTAAGTTTACTTAGGGGATTCCTGTGTACCCCGCAAGTGGGTTCATTACTTAGTTTACTTGGGGGATTCACACGTACCCCTCAAGGATTTCAATTAAACAAAAAAGAGGCCACGAAGGTCTTACTATTTAATCTTTTAAAACAATCCAAACCAGTTTTAGTTCCATTACTAAGTTAAACCATGCAATAGTTTCATCAAAAGTCCAACTATCTCATAGGCATTTTAACAAACACATTAGGGGCATATAGTTTCCAAAACCTAAATCAAGTACAAATCAACTAATCCCATGCAACCATATGTTTAAACCACAATTATATTGTGAAATCCACAAGTAAAAGGCATAGGAAACCATAACCAACCATTATAACCAAAACCCCCAAAGTATAATTCAAAACCCAATCATTATCATAATTTATACCATGAAAACAATTCATAAAATATGCCTTTAATTGGAACTAACAATGAGGGAGGAGTAAAATGCCTTAGATAGTGAAGAAGATGAAAACAAACCACCCTTATAAGCCTCAATTGACCACCTTGAAGGAAACCCTCGCTTTTGGTTAACCCAAGAGCCTTGAGATATTTCAAGAGAGTTTAAAGTATTTGATTGATTGCAAATAGGTTAATGAAGCCCACAAAAGGTGTTTTAAGTCGTGGGGTCCCAAGGAGTTATTAGAGGGGATGTCCAGAATATCCCAACTTAAACTGTATAAATTTCCCACCGGAGGGTATGACTTCATCACCTAATCCGTATCGTATCATACGAGTGTTACCCACCACTCGTACCTAAGGCATCCCTTGAACCCTCGACACTGTCCAATATACAACCACTAAGGACACTCGTACTTAAAGCATATGACCAGTACCCTTAACCCGTACCCATAATAGAATCAAGAGGGGTTGACACTATCCAACATATGAGTTAGACTATACTACTCGTACCCTATCCTCAAGAGTCATGGTGAGCCACTCATACTCAAATCTAAGTCAAGTTACTAAGTTTCAGATTAAGTAAAGGAAAACCCAACCCAACGACCCATCACCATCCATACGTCTCCTACCCACCTAATCGTACTTCTACTAGAAACTCAACCACTTAATACTACCTAACTCTGGACAACAAGCGACTGGGTCACCTGACCTGTATCCTCACCATACAACTAGTACGGTGAGTCGTATAATGTCAGAAAAGTCCAAAAGCCTAGAAATTTCTAAGGACCAGAACCTTGAGTGTTTCAATTCTCCCCCACTTGGATCATTCATCCTCGAATGATGTGTAAAGTCAAGTACAAGTACGAGTAAGCACATCAAACTTACCTTTAATCAAGTTAGAAAACAAAATACAAGGAAATCACCCTTCACTTTAATCAAAATGAGAAAATAAGGATGTTATGAAGAACACATACCTTAAGCAAGAATATCCGGATTGGAAACAAATGTGGATACTTGGACTACATGTCCTCTTCTACTTCCTAAGTAGACTTCTTCACCTTGTGGTTCCTCAGTAGAACCTTTACCGAAGCTACATTCCAAGACCTCAGCCGATGAACATAATGATCTAAGATCTCAACCTAGATCTCCTTATTGGAAAAAGAATTTGAAATACCAATATCATTGATAGGAACCACTTGAGATGAATCACCAACACACTTTCTAAACATGGAGACATGGAATACTGGGTGAATGGATCTCAAACTAGAAGGCAACTCTAAATCATAAGCAACATTCAACTTTCTTAAAATCACTTAAGGACCAATATACCGGGGACTGAACTTTTCTTTCCTTCCAAAATACATCACTTTCTTCATGGGAGACACCTTTAGGAATTCTCTATCTCTAACCGTAAAATCCAAGTCCCTACGTCTTACATCCGCATAGTACTTTTGGTGACTTTAAGTATCCTTAAGACTATCCTAAATCACCTTCACCCTCTCCATAGCCTGATATACCAATTTGGACCAAATATATTTGCCTTACAAAGATTGAACCACCTAATAGGAGATCTGCACCTCATACCATACAATGCTTCGAAATGGGCCATCCCAATACTAGAATAGTAGTTATTATTATGGGCAAATTCTACTAGACATAGTTGCTCAATCTAGCTGTTACCATAGTCAATCACACACGCATGAAACATATCCTCAAAGGTATGAATAGTCCTCTCTGCTTGCCCATACATGTGCGGGTGAAAAACAGTACTCAGACTAACCATAATCCCATCCCTTTCTAAAATAACTACAAAAAGTTAGATGAAAACTGCATACCATAATTAGAGAAGATAGAAATAGGTACCCCATGCATCTTCATAATCTCTTGGATGTACAACTTCGCATAATCCTGAGCCAAAAAGTTAGTCTCTCACTAGAAAAAAGTGAGCTGACTTTGTCATCTTATCCACGATAACCCAACCCAAATCAAATTGATTCTGAGACTAAGGAAGAGCGAAAATGATTCCATATTGATCACTTCCCACTTATATTTGAGCAACTTAATTTCTTGATACAATCATCTGGGCCTCATGTTCTCAACTTTTACTTGCTGACACACCATGCACTTAGCCTCAAAATTAGACGCATCCCTCTTCATATTATTCCATCAATACATATCCTTAAGTTCATTATACATTTTTATCAAACCGGGATGTACAACATAGCACTATTCATGTGCCTCAACCAATATCCTCTCTCAAACCATCAATGTTGGGAACACATAGCCTCCCTTAGTACCTAAAGTACCATCAGGATTTGCCCACCTACCATCGATTTTCATTAAGATAGAATCTAACATTTGCTTCTACTTGATCTCTGCACCAATATAAGACCTCACTACTTCCTCTACCATCACACCACCATTCTTAGAGTCTAAGAGATGAACTCTAAGGTTAGCCAAGCGATGAATATCCTTCACCATCTCCTGCTTTTCCTTTTCCACATGAGCCAAACTCCCCATAGACAACCTCTGAAGAGCATCAACACCCATGTTGGCTATACCTAGATGGTAGTGAAGACTCATGTCATAATCCTTTAGAAGCTCAAGCCATCTCCTCTACCTGAGGTTAAGATCCTTCTGAGTTAACAAATACTCCAGACTCTTATGATCCGAGAAAATGTCTACGCGCACTCCATACAAATAGTTTTTCTAGATTTTTAAAGCAAACACCATAACTAACAGTTCTAAATCACGAGTATGATAGTTCCTCTTATGAACCTTCAACTGCCTAGAAGCATAGGATATCACCTTGCCATGCTTCATCAAAACACATCCAAGTCCCACCCGGGATGCATCATAGTAAACCATAAACCCTTTAATGCCTTTAAGAAATGTCAAAATTGGAGCCGAAGTTAGCTTATCTTTCAACTTCTCAAAACTACCCTCACAAGCATCTGACTAAGAGAACTTTACCTTCCTTTGAGTCAATTTAGTCAATGGGGAAGCTATAATTGAGAAACTCTCCATAAACCTCCTATAGTAGCCAGACAAACCCTAGAAGCTCCGAATATCAGTTGGAGTCATTGGTCTAGGACACTTCTTATCCACTACAACCTTTTGTGGATCCACCATAATCCCAAACTGGAAATAATATGACCCAAAAAAGTGACAACATTGAACCAGAATTTACATTTTGAGAATTTAGCATATAACTATTGCTCCTTGAAGGTCTGCAACACAGTACAGAGGTGATTGACATGATCTACCTCGCTCTTAGAATACACAAGGATGTCGTAAAGAAGACAATAATAAATAGATCTAAAAACTAATGAAAAACCCAATTCATCAAATCAATAAACTCCATCATACCATTAGTTAACCTAAATGACATAACTAGGAACTCAAAGTACCCATACCAAGTATGGAAGATAGTCTTAGGGATATCCACCTCCTTAATCTTAAACTGATGATACCCAGATCGATGATCAATTTTGGAGAAAAACTTAGCACCTTGCAACTAATCAAACAAATTATCTATATTTGGAAGAGGATACTCGTTTTTAACTATCACCTTATTCAAATATCGATAGTTAATGGACATTCAAAGGTAACCATTCTTCTTCCACACGGATAACATCAGTGCACCCTATGGGGAAACACTAGGACGGATGAAACCCTTATAAAAAAATCCTTAAGTTGCTCCTTAAGCTCCTTCAACTCAACCAGAGCCATTCTATAAGGGGGAATAGAGATTGGACGAATGTCCAAAACCAAATGGATACTTTTAATGACGGACATCAGCCCTTGGGTTAAAGTAGCATCGAGTTTCACTTGGTAATCGGTAAGTTTTGAGATTACAAATAAGTGGTACCCTTTCTTTACTTTAGAGTCCAGTAGGTCAATTAAGTTTCCTAAATATCTTCCTTATCTGCTGCTCTGTAGCTGCCTTCCTTGCTTCATCCTTGGCTTTTAGAGTTGTGAACTAACCTCTTCTTTTTATAGCCAGAAAATTGGCAGAAAAGCTGGGCATCTAAAGAACATAAGATCCGAGTTGTCGCCAGGCATAAAAGTCTTATTGTGTACTAGGGAAATTGGTACAACCAGGTATCTCAAACATTGATAAAGAAAGAATCAGGCATTTATTAGGATGGAATTCCTTTTATTTGAATAGCAAGGCTTGCTAGTTTCTTAAAGTACACTCGCATCTGTCTATCTATGTCATAGTTTTTTTGGAAGGAATCAATCCCAAAATCAATTTCCTTATCAAGAGAAACACCAAGGAGATTATCAGGAAAAACCTCAAGAAATTTATCCACTACCAGAACCAAATAAAAAGAAGGACCTTTCGAGTTACAATATTTAACCCGAACTAGATGGTAAAGACACCCCATAGAGATTAATCTCCGAGCCCTAAGATATGATATAAACTTACCCATAGGAGCTAAGGAACCACCCTCCCATCCAATAACCTATTCACTAGAGAACCTAAAGATAGCCTTATGGGTCTGACAATTAGGGACACGTAGCATGAATGTAACTAATCCATACGCAGAATAATATCAAAATCCACCATATTGAATTCAAACAAATCTACAAAAGTCTCCTTACTACCAATAGATACCACACCCCATAGACTATTTTAGTAACCACAGAGTCACCTATCAGGGTAAAAATAAAAAAGGGTCCAAAATAATCTCGGGGCTAAAACCAAAATACACAACTACAAATAGGGTCATGTAAGAAAGAGTGGACCCCTGATCAAGTAAAAAATACACATCACGGGATAAAAGTTTCAACATACTAGTCACGACATCTGATGATGCCTCGGACACCTGTCGGGTAGTGAGTGCATAAAGACAGTTCTGACCAGTGCCGGTACCAGAAACAAAAACAAATGCAGAAGCAGTACCCTTCAGTGTAGAAGAAGATAAAAAGGCAACCGAAACCCTATTTTTTCCTGAAGAAACCTTACCAACCAGATAGTTTCTAAGAATATGGCCTGAGTGACCAAATTTGAAACACCTTTCCCTCCACTCATCATAGAAATACCAATGAAGTTGACCAAAGAACTTACATGAAGGACATAATGAAGCCGGCTGAGCCTCACTAGACTAAGATTGGGCACCCTGTGCCCTGAAGTTTTCAATGCTCTGCTGACGCCTGTCACCTGACGGCTTTGGGTGAGGAGCACTAGCTGTAGAGAAAGAACTAGAAATCCCCCACTTCTTCTTTGGCTACTTACAACCATCTGTACCACTTTGCTAGTGACCATCACCTAGCTCAAAGTACCTAAATTATTTACCCTAACCTTCCTCTATCCCAACATCCTTTTTCTTTTCTTTCTCCACCTGATGCATATGAACAACTAACCTAGAGATGTCCATGTCCTTGATTAGAAAGACTGTCTTACTTTCAATGATCAAATCATGAGACAGTCCCAAAGAGAACGTTCTTATCTGGGTCCTCATATAAGACAATATTTTTAGAGCATATCGGACAATTAGTGAAAGTTTAAGGCATACTCCTTGACTGATATCTTCCTCTATTTCAGATTGACAAATTCCTCTAATTTTGCTTCCCTCTACTCTTGAGAAAAGAAGTGGTCTAGAAATGTACTAAAGAACGTCTCCTACAAAGATGACTCCTCAATATCACCCCTTACCTGATCTCATTCCTCGTACAATTGGTACGCCATATCCTTCAGTTGCTTGGCAGAAAACTCCACCCTTCCACATTCTTGGAGTGCATAATCCAAAAAATCTTTTCCATCTTATCCAGAAAACCTTGAGTATCCTCTTCAACTTTAACACCAGTAAAGGTTGGAGGACTCATCTTCATGAATTGGGAAACCCTTTTGGTCTTAGAAAATAGAATAAAAGATGCACCACGCTAAGCTTAAGAAGGTACCAACTGAGAAATCAGGTGAATCAACTGAAGAAACTCTGCATTCATTATGTCGACTTGAGGGGGACTAGAAAGATTCAATGAAACTCTATGATAATCAAGAACTTGACCCTTACACTGAGGATGAATCCCCTGAGTAGAATATATCCCATCAACATTGTCCCTAGTTGGGAAAAAGGAGTTTCCATGAGCTTCAGATCATCGAGGCATGATCTAAAATGCAAACAAATAGGAATTATAATGGATTTTAGGACCTTAAACATTATAGATTAAAATCAGAACACAAGAAAGAGAAATATTCCTAAATGCCTTGTAGCCTCTCCCTTATGAGTGTGGCATAATACACACCCCTAAAAGAGACTCTACTTGACACGACTTTGTGTATTCCTAATTGACCATGAACCTAGGGCTCTGATACAAATATGACAGGATAAAAACTATTTCCTCATTGTGTTAGGTGCCTCATGCCCAACCTGGACAGGATACCACCCCATTACCTTACAATAATTAACCTACATCCCATGATAATCGAATTCTAATATATAAATATATATATAATTCAGAATATAATGGAACAATTATAAATAGAATTCAGTCAATCGGTGTCAGTGCTTATACCAATACTAATGCCAAGTCTAACATAAATACCGACACCACCCATACTAGCCGATAGTAGTCCAATAAAGCCTCTATCCAAAAGTAAAATAATATACAATTAGGACATGCCCCTGACTATACCCAAAATCAAATCCTATGAAATGTCAAAAGTATGTAAATAAATCTATGACATGAAAAGGAGCCTTCCAATGTATGGAAGATCACCACTTCAATCCAACATAAGTTGATCCCGAATTCGATCACTCAATAGGAGGTAGAATGACCGGCTTCTGCATCACGTGGGGATACAACACCTGAAGATGGGTTAGTGAGTGAACAGTAGTATGCACTCAAGATAATGATAAAATAATGCCTACCTTTAAAACCAAGTAAACAACTGTAATACCCCATACTTCTACCAAGCTTAAATTTATCCCAAAGATGTCAAAGAATTTATTTAAAAGATGAATCCACTTTTCTATGTGTGGAATTTTTAATATTTTCACTTTTTTTTATGTGGGAAATTGAATAATCTTTCCATCGATATCAAATTTTCCTAAATCTAATAACCGGGTAAGAAGTTATGGCGATTTAAAGTCTCAGTTGTAAAACACCGTCATTTCATCCAGTGTCGCATTGTACCATAAGCCAAACAGACGTTTGTTTGTTTTTAGTAAGACTCTGTGATTACACTGCATCACAAAGCGCTCCTAAATCCCAATTGTTCTTTTTCAGTGCATCTCTACGATGTCTCCGCATCGCGACAAACTTCCAGGTAGCAAACAAAGTGGTAACGCGATAGCTCCACGTCGCACCATCTCCAGGTGCGGGATTTAATCCCGAAAAACATTTTAAACTATTATTTTACTCACTTATCTCTCAAAAAAGAGAATTCTCTCCCAAGAAACAAAATCTTAGCCCTTGAGAATCAAGGTCAATCTTAAGAAATCCATCTAAGAACTCCAAGAACCTTCAAGGTTTCCTTTCTCAGGTATACATAGTGTTCATTCATGGATTCCTTTCATCCATGAAGCCCAAGAATTAAGTTTTAAACTATGAATTATGATATTTATGCTATGTGTTGATTATGTTCATGTGGTTGTTGTTGTGTGATTCCTAAGTTGGAATCTTTATGTGTTTTTATGAAAATATGTTAGCATATGAGTTGAAAACCATGAATTTTAGTTGGTTATGATATGTTAATTTGAATAATATGAAATGACCTAAGTCATTCACCCTAAGTGTTTGAAAAAATGCCTAATAGACTATAAATTATCTAGTATGACTCAATTGTGACTTAAGTGCAGGATTCATGTTTTACCCTTATGTTCAAATAACTCTCATGCTATTGATGTGCAATATAGATGTTTGTTGGAATGCCCATGATGTTAGAGTATGAAATTATGACATTGAGTATATGCATTCCTATCATGTACAAGATTATGATAACAATGTACTTCATGAAATCCCCAACTTATTGTATTATGGATTGTTGATGTTGGTCATGTATTCAAGAATGTCATGCTTTGTCAGTTTCCTTCTATCGAGTCTTGGGGGTACTTGTACCTGAAAATTTAGCTGTGTGCCTAGAGCCAGTGTCATGTTTTTATGATATCCTCAGTCAATCCATGTTCAGTAGAATTCAGTCAGTCATGTGACTCAGAAATCTCAGTAAACTCAGTAATTCCAGTAATCTCAAAAAGCTTAGTACTTCAGTAATATCAGTAGTATTCCGTCAGTCAATAGAACTCAATGAACTCAGTATAATTTAGTTCCATTAATCATGTTCAGTGTCTATTCATATGGGAGTAGGATTTAGCACCGAGTGAACCCAAGGATGAGGACACACACTGACAGTTGAGGGTGTGATCCTTAAAAGAAATCCTTACATTTCAGAACTATGTAGCCAACATAGGTTGAGATAGCAACACTAAAAGATAAAGGTTGATGAGGTGGATAAACACTGTCGAATGAGGGTCCCACCATTCTTTTTTAGGGACACTGTCTGATGAGGGTCACCCATAGCTTGTCTTTTCCAGTAGCGCGGTATTGACACCCTTCTAATTGGGGTTACAGATTGGACCCCAACATAGCTATATTTATTTATTTTGGGCATGTTGGTTAGATGACTATTTCCCACAATTACAATTTCAGACTCAGTCTCAGTAATTGAACTCAGATAGTTCTTTAGAATTTCAGGAATGTTAGATACAGTCAACTCAGAATACTATGAATCTCAATTAGTTCCATCAAAACCTAGACTATTAGATACAGTCACTCAGTATTAGTTATATCAGTTATCTAGGACTCATGTTATCAGTAATCAGACTCAGTAGTCAGTACCATCATGAATTCAGTCAGAGTTACTTATTCATGCATGTATTCTCACATTTATGATATAAAGTCTGTTAGCGTTGTTCATGCATTTGAATCCTTTGCATTCATCCTAACTCACATGCATACCAGTACATTCAATTGTATTGAGCATTTGTGCAATGATGTTTTATTCTATACCATAGGTTTAGAAGCACGAGCTCCAGAGCATCAGTAGCATTCCAGTTTCAGCAATCAGAGATAGAGGTGAGTCCTCATCCTTCGAGGACATGATCATTACTTTATTTCTTCATTACTTAGTTTATTTTAGTAGTTGGAGTTAGTTGGGACAAGTCCCATCAACTCCTTATTCAGACAGTTTAGAGGATTTTGGACTACAGTGTTTTCAAACTAGATGTTTTCAGACATTGTTTCAGTATTGGTGTCGTACCGATTATTCAGATATAATTTTATCAGAGGTTTATCAGTTTTGGACCTTATGGCATATTTCATCCTACTATTTCTGCATTTATACTGTATATTATGCAGTGTCCAGGTACAAATAATAGTCATAGGTAAGTTTGTGGTACGTCGGGGTCATGAGCACCGTGTAGCATTCTGATTACCAGATTTGGGGTGTTACAAACTTGGTATCAGAGCCTAAGGTTTAATATATTCCTAGGAAGTCTGAGACCCACATCTAGTAGAGTATTGTACATGGGTGTGTTGCAAGCCACATTTATGTGTGGGAGGCTATGAGATGTTTTAGGAATAATTTCTCTTTTTTCAGTATTCATGTTGTGCCAGTGAGCATGAGCTCAAATTTAACTCTCAGTCTAATCCATTTCTCCCTTTATTCTGCAGAACATGCCTCCCAAAAAAAGAAACGAAAATCAGTTAGCCCTTCAGCCCGTCCAAGTAGACCTCTTAGACAAATATATTTCTCATGCTGAGTTCAGAGCTGCATTCAACACTCTTGCTAATTCTGTTGCTTCTTAGAATGAACGACTAGCTGTCATTCCAGCAAACCCAGTGGCCAATTTAGCTGCAGCTAGGATTTGGGACTTCACCCAAATGAATCCTCCATTCTTTTTCATGTCTAAGTCAGAAGAGGATCCTCGAGAGTTCCTAGACTAGGTTTAGAAGGTTACGGACATTATAGGGGTTACTTCTAGTGAGAGTGATAAGCTAGCTGCATATCAGTTGTAGGATGTTGCTCTCACTTGGTTCAAATAGTAGAAGTCAGAAAGGTCAGTTAATGCAGGTCCTATTGAGTGAGAGGAGTTCGTCACTACATTCTTAGATAGATTCTTTCCCCAAGAGCTGAGGGAAACTAAGGTGTTAGAATTTATCAACCTCAGGCAGGGAAACATGACGGTGAAAGAGTATTCTCTTAAGTTTACTCAATTAGATAGATATGCTCCTCATGTGGTTGTAGATAGCAGGGCCAAGATGATTAAGTTTGTTTCTAGGGTCAATGATAATGTGGTGAATAAGTGCAGGTCCACGATGTTAAATAGTGACATGAACATAGCCAGGCTTATAACCCATGCTCAACAGATAGAAGAGCAAAAGATTAAGATTTGAGAGAGCCAGAATAAAAGAGCAAGGACAGGTAGTTTAAACATTGCTTATCCTAAGTCAGAGAGAGGAGACCATTCTCAGTTCCATCCTAAGTCATCCATTTTAGCTCCTTCTTCATCTCGTGCTCTAGCTTCTAAGTCCAGGGATAGAAGTAGAGATAGAGTGCCAGGCTCTAAGTCTCAGGGTAGTGTTAGAAATACCTGCACCTATCCTCTTTTCTAGACTTATGACAAGCACCATCAGAGTGCTTGCAGAGATGGCAGTGGTATTTGTTTCGGATGTGGCAAGCCGGGCCACAGAGTCAGAGACTGTCCTCTGCTAGGTCCTCAGGGTCAGCAGAACCATTCCTCAGCTCAGTCCGATCGTTCCAAACAAGCAGGGTGCAACTTCTAGTGCTAATATTGGGCAACGCCCAAAAAAAATTTATGCACTCCAGTCCCGGAAAGATCAGGAAAATTCTCTTGATATAGTTACTGGTACATTACAGATCTTTCACTTGCATGTTTACACTTTGCTAGATCCAGGAGCTTCCTTGTCTTTTGTTACTCCTTATATAGCAGTTCATTTTAGAGTCAGTCTCGAAATCCTAGAAGATCCTTTCTTAGTATCTACCCTAGTGGGTAAAACAATCATAGCCCGGCGGGTATACACGAACAACTCGGTTATGATATTTCAGAAATTCACCTCAGCTGACTTAGTCGAATTAGAGATGACTGGTTTTGATGTCATTCAAGGCATGGATTATCTTTATTCCTGCTATGCCACAGTCTACTGTAAAAACAAAATAGTCTAGTTCCTGTTTCCGAATGAACCTATCCTAGAGTAGAGGGGTAGTACTTTAGCTTTTAGAGGTCAACTTGTTTCCTACCTTCGAGCATGGAAAATGATATCTAAAGGATGTGTCTATCATCTTGTTCATGCTAAATATTCTAGTTTTGAGACTCCCAGTCTTGAATTATTCCCAGTTGTGAGTGAATATTTAGATGTTTTTCCCGAAGATCTTCCAGGAATTCCTCCCAAAAGGGAAATAGACTTTGGCATTGATCTTTTTCCAGATACTCAGCCTATATCTATTCTTCCATATAAAATGGCACCAAAAAAACTCAAAGAACTGAAAGAGCAGTTGAAAGATCTCTTAGATAAGGGATTCATCAGACCCAGTGTGTCCACGTAGGGCGCACAAGTCCTATTCGTTCACAAGAAAGCTGGTTCTCTTAGAATGTTCATTGATTACCGTTAGATTAATAAAGTCACCATCAAGAGCAAGTATCCTTTTCCCCAAATTGATGACTTGTTTGACAACTTCAGGGTGCCAGCTATTTCTCTAAGATAGACCTCAGATTAGGCTATCATCAGCTTAGAGTCAGGGAATGTGACATTCTAAAAATAGCTTTCCAAACTCGGTACGGTCACTTTGAATTCCTAGTCATGTCCTTTTTTCTTACCAATTCCCCTGCAGCTTTCATGGACTTGATGAACTATGTGTTCAAGCAGTACTTGGACATGTTTGTCATAGTTTTCATAGATGATATTCTTGTCTATTCCCGCAGTGAAAGTGATCACGCAGACCATCTCAGAATCATACTTCAGACTCTCAGAGATCATCAACTATTCGCCAAATTCAGTAAGTGCAAATTTTGGCTAAGGTCAGTAGCATTCCTTGGTCATATTACTTTCGGTGATGGCATTAGAGTAGATCCTCAAAAGACTATAGCAGTAAGAAACTATCCCAGACCTGTCTCTCCATCAGAAATCAGGAGTTTCTTTCGTTTGGCTGGATTTTACAGACGTTTTGTTGAGGGATTTTATTCTATTACATCCCCTATGTACAGATTGACTCAGAAAAAAGTCAAGTTTCAGTGGTCAGATCCTTTTAAGAAGAGTTTTCAGGAGTTGAAGACTCAACTCACCTCAGCTTCAATTTTGGCTCTTCCAGATGGTTCAGATGGTTTTGTAGTGTATTATGATGCATTCATAGTAGGTTTGGATTGTTTCCTCATTCATCATGGTAAGGTCATAGCCTATGACTCCAGACAGCTTAAACCCCATAAGAAGAATTATCCTACTCATGATCTTGAGTTAGCAGCCATAGTATTTGCCTTAAAGATTTGGAGGCATTATCTATACGGAGTTCATCTGGATGTTATCACAGATCATAAGAGCCTTTAGTATGTCTTTTCTCAGAAAGATCCAAATCTTTATCAGAGAAGGTGGTTAGAGCTCTTGAAAGATTATGACATGGGTTTTCTTTATCACCCGAGCAAGGCTAATGTAGTGGCCAATGCTCTCAGTAGAATGTCTATGGGTAGTGTTGCTCATGTTGAGGACAGTAAGAAGAAGTTATCTCAAGAAGTCCATCAGCTTGCCAAATTAGCTGTTCGCTTAGTCGATACAGAGGAAGGTGATATATGGTTTCAGAGTAGTTCAGAATTATCTCTAGTTTCCGAGGTGAAAGAAAAGCAAGATAGAAATCCTAGTCTAGTCAAGTTGAAAGAGTCAGTCAAGGATCAGATGGTTGAGGTTTTCTCCCAAGGGGAAGATGGTGTATTGCATTGTCAGGATCGCTTGTGTGTTCCATGTGTAGATGACTTGAGGCAGAAAATTCTTGCAAAAGCGCATGGTGCACACTACTCTATTCATCCAGGGTCCACTAATATGTACCACAACTTACGGGAGATCTATTGGTGGAGTGGGATGAAAAGAGATATTGCAGAGTTTGTGGCTAAGTGCTCTACATGTCAGCAGGTTAAGATTGAGCATCAAAAGCCTAGTGGGTCCATGTAGGAGGTCAATATTCCCACTTGGAAGTGGGAAAAAGTGAACATGGACTTTGTGATGTGTTTGCCTCGAACTCGTCATTAGCATAATTCAGTTTGGGTCATTGTAGACAGGATGACCAAATCAACTCATTTTTTTCAAGTCTATACCTCTTATTTAGCTGAGGATTATGCCAACTCTACATCAGAGAGTTGGTCAGAATGCACGATGTTCTAATATCTATTATCTCAGATAGAGGTGCCCAGTTGACCTCTTATTTCTGGAAAGCATTCCAAAAGGGTCTTAGTACCCAAGTTAATCTTAGTACAACCTTCCATCATCAGACAGATGGTCAAGCAGAAAGGACCATTCAGACTTTAAAAGATATGCTGCGAGCATGTGCAATTGATTTCAAGGGTAGTTGGGATGACGACTTGCCTTTGATTGAGTTTGCATACAACAAAAACTATCATTCCAGTAATAAAATAGCTTCATTCGAAGCTCTCTATGGTAGGAGGTGCAGATCTCCAGTTGGTTGGTTCAAAGTTAGCGAGGCCTCAGTCATAGGTCCTAACATAGTATTTGATGCCATAGAAAAAGTCCAGTTGATCAGAGAAAGACTCTAGGCTGCTCAAATACAATAGAAGTCTTATGCAGATTTACACAGAAAAGATCTTGAGTTCGATATTGGTGACTATGTTTATCTAAAGATCTCTCCCATGAAGGGAGTGAAGAGATTTGGAAAGAAGGGAAAGCTCAGTCCGCGATATGTTGGTCCCTTCAAAATTCTCAGTCGCTTCAGCAAAGTAGCTTATGAGCTCGAATTGCCTTTAGATCTAGCCTAAGTTAATCTAGTCTTCCATGTCTCTTTGCTCAAGAAGTACATAGGTGACCCAACAGTTTTAGTCCCGATTCAGAACATAGATATTTAGAACAACCTCTCTTTCGAAGTAATTCAGGTCAAAATTCTTGACTATCAGGCTCGCATACTGAGGAACAAAGGAGTTTCTCTAGTCAAAGTCCTTTGGCAGAATCAGTCCGTTGAGGGAGATACTTGGGAAGAAGAAGCTAACATGTGTACCAAGTATCCTCACCTCTTCTCCGCTAATTCTGACTCAACATAAGGTAACAACTTTCCTTAAGACTTTCAGCTTCATGTTAAGATTTTAGTTAGCACTTGGTATCCACTTCATATTCAAAATTTCTTTATAAACTTGGTATCAATTACCATTGCATAGTTATTCATTCATTCATGTGTCAGTTCAGTCATGTATTCATACATCAGATATGCATGTTCAGTTTGATGAAAAACTCATCTTATCAGTAATTCAGACATGCATTCATAAATCCACTATTCATGCATCAGATATAAATGTTCAGTATAATACATTTAGCTTATTAGTTATATCAGTCATGAAATCATGTTTCAATTGTTCATGTTCAGCATATACTTTAGTCTATCATTTCTCCCATCTCAGTCAGTTTTATTCGAGGACAAATGTTCCCAAGGGGGAGATATTGTAATACCCCGTACTTCTACCTAGCTTAAATTCATCCCAAAGATGTCAAAGACTTTTTTTAAAATATAAATCCACCTTTATATGTTTGGAATTTTCAAGATTTTCATATTTTGTTTTGTGGGAAATTGAATAAGCTTTCCATCGATACCAAATTCGCTTAAATTCGATAACCGGGTAAGAAGTTATGGCGATTTAAATTTTCAGTCATAAAACACCATCATTTCAGCCAGTGGCACATTGCGCCATAAGAAAAAATAATGTTTGTCAGTTTCCAGTAAGACTCCGCAATTACACCGCATCGCGGGGGACTCCTAAATCCCAATTGTCCTTTTTCCAGTGCATCTCCATGATGTCTCCGCATCGCGCCAAACTTTCAGGTCGCAAAAAAAGTGGCAACACGATATCTCCACATCACGCTATCTCCCAATTTCTCAGTTGTCAAATTCTAGTAACACGGCGCGATAGCGCCACATCGCGCCAGGTACCTATTTCAAAATTTTTTGACGAATATTAAAAGTTTTGTCCAGGGCTAAAAAAATATTTTACCAAAGTATTAACACATCCAGGTGCCGGATTTAATCCCTAAAAACATTTTAAACTATTATTTTACTCACCTTTCTCCAAAACAAGAGCATTCTCTCCCAATAAACAAAACCCTAGCCTTTGAGAATCAAGGTCAATCTCAAGAAATCCATCCAAGAACTCCAAGAACCTTCAAGGTTTCCTTTCCTAGGTATTCATAGTTGTAACACCCCATATTCTGAACCCCAAATACTACACGATGTGCATAATCCCGAAGGACCACAAGCTAACCCATAACTAATATTTGTAACTTAGCACTGAATAATATAATGTAAAAATGTGGAAAACTGACAGAAAACTTGCCATAAGGTTCAAACTGAATTCCAACTGTATAAAATATATCAATACCAAAACTAAAACAACTGTCTGAAATTCTAGTCTGAAAGCCTCTAAACTGTCTGAACTTGGAGTTGATGGGACAAACCCCTAACTAACCCCGTCTACTGAAATACTGAATGTAATGCAATACTGAAATAAGGAACATCCTCGAATGATGAGGACTAATTGCTAAGTTTACTGCTGCTGGATGAGTTTGAACTGCTAAGGATGCTCTGGAGTTCGTGCTTCTGAACCTATGGTATAAGACACCATAGCACAAGAAAAAAATATGCGTCAGTACTTTGAATGTACTGGTACGCTAGATGAGGTAAGGCTAAATGCAAGGGTTTACATGCATGAACAATACTGACTAAATATCATGAGACTACTGAATGAGGATACATGCATGAGTGCATAAACTATAACTGAAATCGTAGTAACACTGAATACTGAATACTAAATTCTAATAGCTAGATTTCTGATTACTGAGTCTATTGATACTGATATCTGATTAACTGAGGTTGAGATCAGTCCTATCTAGTGGGTGATCTTTGAATATACTGATAGTGAAGATGATTAACTGAATCTGAGATCAGTCCTATCTAGCGAGTGATCTTTGAATCTAATGGTACAGATACTGATTGACTGTAGTTAAGATCAGTCATATCTAATGGGTGATCTCTGAATCTATTAATATTGATATTACTTGGTTAAATATGAGATCAGTCCTATCTAGCGGGTGATCTCTAAATCCATCGATGATGCTGGTGATTGACTATTTCTAACAGTCCTGAATCTGTACTACTGAGCTGAGTCCTTTTACTGAGATGAATTCTGAAACTGAGACTATGGGAGGTAGTCATCTAACTGACATACCCCAAATATGAACTAGTAGGGTCTAACCTATAACTCTAGTTGGAAGGGTGTCAGTACCGTCCACGGGTAAAGACAACTGCTATGGGGTCAGTCCTAATTTAGCGAGTGACCCCTGAGATCAGTCCTGTACTAACGGGTGACCCCTGAGTATGCCAGTCCTATCTAACTGGTGATATCTCATAACCTATGCTAGCTATGTAGTTCTAGAACTTAGGGATTGTTTCTGGGGATCTCAATCCTTTCAAACGGATGAGTCCCCATCCCTAGGTTTGCTCGGTGCTGAATCCTACTCCCAACTGAAAGACTCTAAACTCATTCTTAGACTGTACTAGACTGAGCTGAATATGTTACTGATCATACTAATTAACTGAGCTAAGCTGAGTTCATTGAGTTCCGTTCACTGATGAAATACTATTGACTTTTGAATTGATTACTGAATCGAAGCTGAAATGCTACTGATACTGAGAATTCCAATATCTATAACTGTCTGAGTTCTACTGATCATGGCTTGATTGAGAGTATCTTGAAAACTAACACTGGCTCTAGACAAGCAGCTAATTTTTTGGGTATAAATACCCCCAGGACTCGATAACATAATTAATACAAGACAGGACAAATTATACATAACATGACAATAGACTATCATCCAAGACACAATCAATACGACATCTCATCAATCACTTGAAGATCATAAACATGTAGATATATAGGGAATGGATACTAATATCTCATAACTCATCCAACAATGTCTTGCATCAAACACTTAACATGCATTAAAGTGTGCATAATTGGGGATTTCATGCTAACATGTCACAATTCATTCACTAAGATTTTTCAACAAACACTTGGAATGCATGAACTCATACATAATTGGGGTTTCTTGTCAACATGATATAATGACCCTATTTCCTTTACTCAAGCATTTTATCAAACATATGGGGAGCATACTTTGGTCATACAACATTCGATACACCTAATTAACATGATTACATCAATCAACATGCATCTTGTAGGGTTTATTATGAATATCATGAAATTCACCTCATACTAGGACCAATTCTTAAAATTTGTATTCTAAATCATGAATTAAAACTCAACAAGATATAATCATGAACCTCAATACACATAAATCATGAAATCTCATAAATACATAAGCTTATAATTTTTGAAAAGGATTCTTGAACTTCTTGGGTGGAAGGAACCCAAGAATCAACATCTAACATACCTGGAAATATAGATTCTTGATTTCTTGAAGACTCTTGGAGGGATTCTTGAGATTCCTTTTGAAACTTTGGGGCTAGGGTTTTCTATCTTTGAGAGAGAATGCTTTTGTTCTTGAGGAACAGTGAAAATAAATGAGCAATTTTGGCTATTAAGGGCTTAAATCCCATGTATAGACTGATCGGGGCTTTAGGAAAATTACTAAATGGTCCCTAAAATTTAAATAACGGAACCTGAACAAAATCCTGATTTTTCATGCTGGCGCGACGCGGTGAAATCGCGCCAACTCACTGGAAAGTGGATGACCAAAACTGGCTGGCGGCGCGACGTGGTGGAAATCGCGTTGCCACCTTGGTTGCGAACTGAAATGGTACCGTGATGCAGTGGAATCATGGAGGCTCACTGGATTTTTAAGATTACCATTTTGGCTGGCTCTGCGACGTGCTAAAGTACCTAGTGGTACACTGTCTTACTAAAATGGCTCTAACTCTTCGCCCGAGTGTTGGATTTGGACAAATTTAGTATCAATAGAAAGCTTATTCAATTTCCCATATGATAAAAATTTAAAATCTTGAAATACCAAAGGAAATAAAAGGTATTCATCCATGAATCAAGATCTTTGATGCTCTAGGGATGAATTGAAGCTAGATAGAAATACAGGGTATTACAATAGTGTTCATTCATGGTTTCCTTTAGTCCATGAAGCCCAAGAATCAAGTTTTAAACTATGAATTATGATATTCATGCTATGTGTTGATTATTTTCATATGGTTGTTGTTGTATGATTCCCAAGTTGGAATCTTTATGTGTTTTTATGAAAATATGTTAGCATGTGAGTTGATAACCGTGAATTTTAATTGGTTATGATATGTTAATTTGATGAATATTCCATGCCCTAAGTCATGCACCCTAAGTGTTTGAAAAAAATGCCTAAGAGACTAGAAATTATGTAAAATAACTCAATTGTGACTTAAGTGAAGGATTCATTTTTACCCTTATGTTCAAATGACTCCATGCTATTGCTGTGTAATATAGATATTTGTTGGAATTCTCATGATGTTAGAGTATGAAATTATGACATTGAGTATATGCATTCCTATCATGTACAAGATTATGATAACCATGTACTTCATGATATCCCTAATTTATTGTATTATGGATTGTTGATGTTGGTCATGTATTTAAGAATGTCATGCCTTGTTAGTTTCCTTCAATCGAGTCCTGGGGATACTTGTATCCAAAAATTTAGATGTGTGGCTAGAGCCAGTGTAATTTTTTCACGATATCCTCAATCAAGCCATGTTCAGTAGAATTCAGTCAGTCATGTGACTCAGGAAAACTCAATAAACTCAGTAATCCCAGTAATCTCAGAAAGCTCAGTACTTTAGTAATCTCAGTAGTATTCCATCATCAATGGAACTTAATGAAATCAGTCAAATTCAGTTCCGTTAATCATGTTCAGTGTCTAATTAGATGGGACTAGGATTTAGCACCTATTGAACCCAAGGATGAGGACACACACTGACAGTTGAGGGTGAGATCCTTAGAAGAAATCCTTGCATTCTAGAACTATATAGACAATATTGGTTGAGACATCAACACTGATAGATGAGGTTTGATAGGGTGGATAAAAACTGTCAGCTAAGGATTCCACCGCTCTCTTTTGGGAACACTGTCAGATGAGGGGCACCCAAAGCTTGTCTTCACTAGTGGCGCGGTATTAACACCCTTTAAATTGGGGTTACAGATTGGACCCCAACCTAGCTATATTTCTTTATTTGGAGAATATCGGTTAGATAACTATTTTCTACAATTAAAGTTTCAGACTAAATCTCAGTAATAAAACTTAAATAGTTCTTCAGAATTTCAGTACTGTCAGATACAGTCAACTTAGAATAGTACGAAACTCAGTTAGTTCCATCAGAACCTAGACTGTCAGATACATTCTCTCAGTATCAATTATATAAGTTATTAGTGACTAATGTAATCAATAATTAGACTTAGTAGTCCGTACCATCACAAATTTAGTCACAGTTACTTATTCATGCATGTATTCTCACGCTCATGATATACAGTCAGTTAGCATTGTTCATGCATTTGAACCCTTTGCATTAAGCCTACCTCACATGCATATGATTACATTCAATAATACTGATACATTTGCGCTATAGTGTTTTATTCTATACCATAGGTTCAGAAGCACGAGCTCCAGAGCATCAGCAGTATTCCAGTTTCAGCAGTCAGAGATATCAGTGAGTCCTCATCCTTCGAGGACAGTATCATTACTTTATTTCTTCATTACTTAGTTTATTTTAGTAGTTGGAGTTAGTTGGGGACATGTCCCATCAACTCCTTATTCAGATAGTTTAGAGGCTTTCGAACTGTAGTGTTTTCTGACTAGATGTTTTTAGACATTGTTTCAGTTTTGGTATTGTCGTACCACATTATTCAGATATGGTTTTATTAGATATTTATCAGTTTTGGACCTTATGGCATGTTTCAGCCTACTATTTCTACATTTATACAGTATATTATGCATTTTTTAGGTACACATATCAGTCATGGGTTAGCTTATGGTCCTTTGGGGTCATGATCACCATGTAGAATTTTAGGTATCGAATTCGGGGCATTGCAACAACCATATTCATTCATGATGATGGGTGAATTTATGTATTCTAGCACTATTATTCTAGCTTATTTAGCCTTGTTTTGAGGATGATTATTATGCTATATGTGTTAATAATGATATAAATGAGTAATTATGCGCCCAAGTATGTGTTCACAATGTTTAATGGTGTTTCCACACAAGTTTTGATTCAATTCGATCGTTTAGAGTTCAACCGAAAAAACTAGTGTGACTAGCTTGATCTAGGTAATTTCTAGTCTATTGTGTTGAGTTCTAGTGTGTTTTAATGAGTTAATAAGGTTGTTATTATGAATTTATATGTGAAATAAATTATTTATAATGTTCAAGGGTCAATTGGATCATTAAAAGAGTGAAAATAATGAGTTAAAGCTCAATGTAAATTTAGCCTATGCTTAGCTTGTATTTCTAGTTCATTGGTAAGGATGTTGTGTTGGTATGAGCTCTTAATTGATGTGTATAATGATTTATAATGCTTGGTAAATGTATTATGATGATATATTAAGGATATACAAGCTTCAAATCAAGTTTAAACAACTCAAGAAGGCTCGGAATGCTCAACAAAAGCACAAAATGCAAGTTGGACCCCTGAAAAGTATTGGGCGAGTATGGACTTTATAGATGTCCAATGGAGGAGTTCAAAATACCAATGGATTCAAAAGAATCCTAAGTGTTTGGAAATATGGCACGTGTAGCTTAATTTAGAGTTTAAGGGGGCCCCGCAATGCGTTGAAATCGCAAACGACTACAGGAATTTGACAAATTTTTTGACAATTGTGAATTTGCATGTCTCTGCATCGCGCCGATGCCAAAAATTGGGATAACTCTGCCCAGCTGAAGTAAAATAGCGTGGAAACCCAATCCAAGTTGGTTTATGACTTGTATACTATAAATATAACGTCCCAAACTCCGTTTTAAACATCTTGGGACCTCTTGGAAACCCTAGATCAACGCGGAACATCTTGAACTTATTCCAAAGACCATTTTACTTCTTTTTGGGATTTGAGTTTGTAATTCAATTTTCAATCCTTTGATCTAGTTGTGGGAAATTCTTATTGTACTTGGAGGAGAATAAACTTTGGATTTCATCTTTTGTAAGTTTAATTGCTTTAAATTATGAATTCAATCATTGTTATCTCTTTCTATCTTATGAACAACTAAAACCCTCAACTAGGGTTGTGGGATCTATGACTATTCTTCATTGATTTTGTAGTTGGTTAGGGTTCGAGTGATTATGGGAACATATTGATAATTCTTTTGTATTAATTATTTTCTGTTGGTTGCAAACAATAGACTTTGTTTATTGTTGATTTGCTTGAGATAAAAAATCAACCTTAGTAAGAAGTGAATTATCAACGAGGATTTGAGAAGGTTAAGTTCTCATCTAATGATTAATGTTGTAATAAGATTGATCAACTTGACATAAAATCAGTATGAATAGAATGACTTCTTAAGTTCGAGAGAATTAGGGAGTTCAAAATCTAGGTAGGTTGAGAAACACTTAGATGGACTGTAGAAACTGATAATCTGGTGTTTCCCGCAAGTCATGAGAACCCAATTCCACCACTATTTTTTAATGGGGATTAGTAATTATAGTGATCGCAACCCTAGTTTATTCTTTATCATTGATTTATACTTTTGAAATTTTGGCTTTGAGTTCTGAAGCAAGTTACAACTTTAACATTTGTTTGATCATTGAAAACCCCCATTTTATCTTTTCGTGTCAATTGTTTGAATTTCACTTGTAGCTTTAGTTTTAAATTAGTTTAATCGCCACTCACATTGTTCTCTGTGGATTCGACACCGACTCCAAAGTTGGGTAAATATATTAACAACGACCACCTTGCACTAAATTGACGTGTAAGTTGAGCGTTATAAAAAATGGCGCCGTTACCAGGGAAAAATTTGACGTATTGAGTTGGTTTGAAATTTTAGCCTACTTGCTTGAATTCAAACTTGTAAATATTTTCTTAGTTTTTTTATTTTTTATTTTTATTTTTCTCACACCTTTCTTGAGATGTCAGCCTGGATAGATGGTTTTTTGAGTGATGACGATTATTGTGACGATTCTTGTGATGATTCTTATTATTATTATGGGGGACCATATTTTGAGACTTGCTATCCAGATTTACCTGGAAATGCATGGACTGGACCTTCACAATATGATCCGGATACTGTCCCACTTACTGTAACTTAGTGTTTGGCTTGTGGTCAAAGTGATCATACTGAAGATATGTGTGTTATCACGATTCAAGCGAACAAATCAATAAAACAAATTTTAGAGAATCAAGAATAGCTGTGGGAAGATTTAAAGGAGTTACCACTCCCACCATGTTTATAGTGGCTAAAAAAAGAAGAATATAAGGATGACACAAGCCAATTTGTGGAGAAAACTCAAGAATTGCAATCACTCGATTGTTATCTTAATCCTGAGACTGACACTGAGAAAGTGAATAAAAGTGAGTGTGTAGTAGATAGTGTAAATTTTGAAGTAGAATTAGTTGGGCCACACTCGAAGCATTTTTCCACATTATGTTTAGATGATGTCTTGCCTGTGAAATCATTTAAAATCGTGGAAGAGTGTGAACATAAGGAACAAGAATCCTATATTCTTGAATTTACATTGGATAAGCAACATAAAAATACACCTCACTTAAAGGCCGAGTGGTTTATCATGCATCATCCATTACTCGATTCATTAATCTCTGTACCACCTCCATATGATCGAGGAAAAAAGATAGATGCGATGTTGGGGGTGAAATTCATATCCTCAAGGTGGAGGAAAAAGTTGATTGGGTCGTGCCGTAACACTAAATTAGGCACTTCTTGGGAGGCAACCCAAGGTAAGTAGGTTGAGTCACAGGTTAATGGGAAGTTTAAGTACCATAAACTTGAGCTTGAAGCATGGAAAAGAATGAGTGTGGGGTCCCATGGATCTTCTTTATGTGAGTATGCTACGATCTAGGCCTAGAGGCCTCAGGGAATATTTCTATTTCTTACTTTTAAATTCACTTTGGGGACAAAGTAGATTTTTAAGTGTGGAGTGGGGAAATTCCCAAATTTTGGCTCAATTTAAGAAAAAATATTAGGTTAGGAATAAGTGAGATATTCTTGTTGGTTCTATTTTTTATTACATGATACAAGTAGATTTGTTGGTAAAATCATGTTGAATGAGTGAATTGCTATTTTGAGACTCTTAGGCTTAAGTTTGTGACTCCAGTTTTGTGGCTTAATTTTGAATTTATGTTATTGTTTGGTTGAGAGTCTATGATGATCCTATTGAGTTGAGCATGTTCCATGTGCGTGTGAGGTATTTTGTATATTCCTTGTTGTATGTGATGTCTAGAACTTGCCTGGTGTATGTGTGAAGCGAAATAAAGAGTGTCGGTTTAGGAGATGATTTAGGCATTTCTTTGATAGCCTTGTTTTATACATTCTTTTTGTCCTATCCTTTGTGCATTATCCTAGTTAACCCCCCATTGATCCTTTAGCTTATTTTCTTTGGTAACCACATAAGTAGCCTAATCCCTTCTTTGATACACCATAATTTGATCCAAAAAGCTCCTAAGTGCTTTAATTCAAAAAAATTGAATTTGAGAAAGGAGTTTGAGAAATTAAAGAAGAAAAAGGTGAAATTGATTCCCCAAGGTAATATTTATAGGTGTATAATTGATGTGTGGTGGATGGATGTGATATAATTTATGCTAAAAATATTGCCATGATTGTGAAAAAAAAAAGAAAAATTGATTCTTTTGGTAGTAAACTATGTGTCCACCAAGTGTTTGTAAAGATGCTTAAAAGAGATGGGGCAAAAATAAAAGAGATGGGTAGACAAAAATGGTGTAATTTTGTTGTTGGAGATTGGTTTTAAATGTTTAATGTAGTGTATTAAAGCGCTTAGAGAGGTCAGTCACTATTCTTGCAAAAATAGTTCCTACTCGTCCCTTAGCCTACATTACAATCCGAAAAAGTCCTAATTGATCCTAAGTTCATCATTCCGATATTAGTGGAGCATTACACTAAGGGAAAGCCTATGGTTCATTATGTGTAACTTGTGAATTCTTTGTGAGAGTGAGCGTAATTTGATTCTTGTACCCATTACGTTATAAATTGCATTATTGGGAGAGATTATGGGTAACTCTCTTGTTCTGAGGGTCAGATGTTTGATAAATGTGGGTGATTTAAATGATGTCCATGATTGAGAAATAAGCATGAGTTTTCCAACTAGGTGAGCCAATTCTTGAGGCTAGGATGTTTTGGAGTAGTATTCATAAGCTTTCAATTGTGTATAACATGTTTAGTGTTGTAAACTTGCATTCGTGTAGTCATTGTAGTGCTATCTTGAGTGTATTGCATATAGTAGAAGTGTGGAGTCTCTTCAGCTCATGGTGTTTATAGTTAATAATTGTTCGAGGACGAACAAGGCTTTAAGTGTGGGGTGGTGATGTTGGGTGAATTTATGCATTCTAGCGCTACTATTCTTGCTTATTTAGCCTTGTTTTGAGGATGATTATTATGCTATATGTGTTAATAATGATATAAATGAGCAATTATGTGTCGAAGTATGTGTTCACAATGTTTAATGGTGTTTCCAAACAAGTTTGGATTCAATTCGACCAGTTAGAGTTCAACCGAGAAAAGTAGTGTGACTAGCTTGATCTAGGTATTTTTCTCCTCTATTTTGTTGAGTTCTAGTGTGTTTTAATGAGTTAATAAGGTTGCTATTATGTGTTTATATGTTAAAAAACTTATTTATAATGTTAAAGGATCAATTGGATCAAGAAAAGAGTGAAAACAATGAGTTAAAGCTCAATGTAAATTTAGCCTATGCTTAGCTTGTGTTTCTAGTTCATCGGTGAGGATGTTGTGTTGTTTTGATCTCTTAATTGATATTTTTAATGATTTATAATAATTTTTAAATGTATTATGATGATATATTAAGGATATAAAAGCTTCAAATCAAGTGTAAACAACTCAAGAAGGCTCGGAATGCTCAATAAAAGCACAAGACACAAGTTGGACGCAAGTCGGACCCCTGAAAAGTATTGGGCGAGTGTGTACTTTACAGGTGGACAATGGAGGAGTTAAAAATCCCAATGGATTCAAAAGTTTCCTAAGTATTTGGAAATATGGCGCGTGTAGCTTAATTTAGAGTTTAAGGAGGCCCCGCGACGCGTTGAAATCGCGAACAACTACTGGAATTTGACAGATTTTTTGACAATTGTGAATTTGCTTGTTTCCGTGTCGCGCCGATGCCCAAAATTGGGATAAATCTACCCAGCTGAAGTAAAATAGCATGGAAACCCAATCCAAGTTGGTTTATGACTTGTATACTATAAATATAACGTCCCAAACTCCATTTTAATCATCTTGGGACCTCTTGGGAACCCTAGATTAACGCGGAGCATCTTGAACTTATTCCAAAGACCAGTTTACTTCTTTTTGGGCTCTGAGCTTGTAATTCAATTTTCAATCCTTTGATATAGTTGTGGGAAATTCTTATTGTACTTGGAGGAGAATAAACTTTGGATTTCATCTTTTGTAAGTTTAATTGCTTTAAATTATGAATTCAATCGTTGTTATCTCTTTCTATCTTATGAACAACTAAAACCCGCAACTAGGGTTGTGGGATCTATGACTATTCTTTCATTGATTTAGTAGTTGGTTAGGGTTTGAGTGATTATGGGAACATCTTGATAATTCTTTTGTATTAATTATTTTCTGTTGGTTGCAAACAATAGGCTTTGGTTACTGTTGATTTGCTTGAGATAAGAAATCAACCCTAGTAAGAAGTGAATTATCAAAGAGGATTTGGGAAGGTTAAGTTCTCATCTAATGATTAATGTTGTAACAAGATTGATCAACTTGAGATAAAATCAGTATGAATAGAATGACTTCTTAAGTTCGAGAGAATTAGGGAGTTCAACATCTAGGTAGGTTGAGAAACAGTTAGATGGACTGTAGAAACTGATAATCTGGTGTTTTCCGCAAGTCATGAGAACCCAATTCCATAGCTATTATTTAATGGGGATTAGTAATCATAGTGATCGCAACCCTAGTTTATTCTTTATCATTGATTTGAACTATTGAAATTTTGGCTTTGAGTTCTGAAGCAAGTTACAACTTTAACATTTGTTCGATTATTGAAAACCCCCATTTTATCATTTCATGTAAGTTGTTTGAATTTAACTTGTACCTTTAGTTTTAAATTAGTTTAATCGCCACTCACATTGTTCCCTATGGATTCGATCCCGACTTTAAAGTTGGGTAAATATATTGACGACGACCACCTTGCACTAAATTGACGTGTAAGTTTTCACAACCATACATATATATATATATATATATATATATATATCTAATCCATATCGGTAAAGAGAACCAGATTTAACATGCCCTTAAAACCATTAACCTGGGTATGTGTAGCTTAACTGTCCTAGAACCACCCAACGGATATATGGGTCCAATGTTACCCCATGAATGGGCCTCGATGCATGTAGCCACACGAATGGGAGATTCTATAGGAGTAGGGGATTCCCGTGTACCCTTCGCTCTCCATGATACATATATACAAGCGTAACTTAGGGGATTCTCGTGTACCCCACAAGTATAGTTTATGGTCACCATGGACAATCCTCATGTTGGTAAATATGAGTTTTCAATGCCCATCCATTGGAATCACACCTTTGCAGTTATCTATCACACCCCGCTTTTATTTCCAAATTAAAACCATTAGCACACAACCAAACCACAACCTCCATTTATTATTAACCAAGGCTATAAGAAGTGGTATCATCATACCGACTATTCCTTGCAAGAAATGTCCTTAGCCAACCTTTTAAAAAGATAAGGGATTCCCATGTACCAATAGATTACACTATTAAGTTTACTTGGGGGATTCCCTTGTACCCCGCAAGTGTATTCATTACTTAGTTTGCTTGGGGGATTCCCATGTACACCATAAGTCTTTCAATATAAACCAAATCATGACCACCAGGACCTTACCATTTAACTTTTTAAAACAATCCAAACCACTTTAAGTTCCATTACCAAGTTAAACTATGCAATAGTTTCATTAAAAGCCCAGCTATGTGACAAAAACATTCTCATAGGCATTTTAACAAACACATTGCGGGCATATAGTTTCCTAAACCCAAATCAAGTACAAATAAAAAATCCCATGCAACCACATGTTTAAACCACCATTATAATGTGAAAACCATAATTAAAAGACATGGTAAACCATAACCAACCATTATAACTAAAAACCCCAAAGTATAATTCAAAACCCAATCATTATCATAATTTATGCCATGTAAACAATTCGTAAAACATGCCTTTAATTAGAACTAACAATGAGGGAGGAGTAACATGCCTTAGATAGTGAAGAAGATGAAGAGAAACCACCCTTGTACGCTCCAAATTGACCACATTGAAGGAAACCTTAGCTTTTGCTTATCCCAAGAGCCTTGAGAGATTTTAAGTGAGTTTAGAGTGTTTGACTAATTACAAATAGGTTAATGAAGCCACAAAAAGGTGTTTTAAGTTGTGGAGTCCTAAGGAGTTATAAGGGAAAATATCCAGAATATCCCCAACTTAAACTGTATAAATTTTCCACTGGAGGGTACGACTCCACCACCCAATCTGTACCCTATCATACGAGTAGTACCCGCCACTCATACACCGGAAATCGCTTAGACCCCTAAAACTGTCCAACATATGACCACCAAGGCCACTCGTACCCAAGCATACAACTAGTAGCCTTAACTCGTACCCATAACAGAATTAAGAGGGGTTGACACTATCCAACATAAAAGTTGGATTCTACTACTTGTACCCCATCCTCATGACTCATGATGAGCCACTCATACTTAGATCCAAGTTAAGTTACTAAGTTTCATATTAAGTAAAGAAAAACCCAATCCAGCAACCCGTCACTAACCATACGACTCATACCTACCTAGTAATACCCATACTAAAAACTCAACCACCCAACACTGGACTACATATGACTTGGTCAACTGACCCGTACCCTCACCATATGACTAGTATAGTGAGTTGTATGATGTATAGAAAGTCCAAAACCCAAGAAATTTCTAAGGACCAGAATGTTGGGTGTTTTAGAAACCACCCCTGAGAGCCCTAATTGATCAACTTTTTAAAACTCTAGTCCTTACATGAACAAAGATCTTCTGAGATAATTTGGGAGTGCTTAATCCATTAAAGTGTTGAATAAATTCCCTAAAAGTGTTTTATGGACGTGGGGTCTAAAGGGTTTTAAGTGGAAAATATCTAAAATGCCCCTACAGAAAAGCTGGAAAAACATTAGTTTTCGTTATGAGTCACCTCCTTGTCTCGTTACCACATCTTACAACTAGTGACAAAGAGTCGTAACCAAGACTGTGACTAGTACCCCCCACACACTTCCTACCTTACGACTCCACCCACCAACTCGTAACATAACCCTACGACTAGTAGGGTCCTACTAGTGAACAACATAAAACCCAATGGAATCAAACACTGGACCTCATATGATTTGAACCTACGACTCATAACATATCCTCACGGCTCACAGTGAGCCACTCATACATAGAGCAAAATCTTGCCACTAAGTTTTTGATTTGGTTACGACCAGGGTTCTAAGACCCATAACCACCCTTACGACTCGTCATCACGAGTTGTGACCAACCTAGTGAGCCCTAAGCTTCAGAATATTTCAAGGGCCAAAAATCTGGGGTGTTTTATTAAATGTCATATTAGTATAAAAGTGCATTATGTACTAGTGAATTCCTCAATAGAGCTCGGAGATAGTGTTGAAGTGGTAAGAAGTATTATCCTTGAGATGAGGGATCTAAAAAAACATATGATATTGAATCCCATAGTTACATTAGTATATTGTACCCATATTTTTTTATCATAACAATGACTCAACAGGAGTATATAATTCCTTCCTAGCACTGTGCTCATCTATTTTCATATACATTGTTCATACAGTTCCTATGTGTGTAATCATATTCCATATGTGTAAACTGAGTCAATACTCCGTCAAAAGGAGATTCCAACTATGAAACAAGATCATTTTTAACTATTAAGCTTTCTGTTAGTAACTACATTCTTTTCATCCAAATATCAGTCTTCAGTTGAATACAAATGATCCTATGGGGGATATATTCAGACACCCAAAAACTACTAGCTAAGCATATACCCGTTCGTCATATTTTTAATGTCAAAAAGAGATTGTTTTAAACATTGATACGTGATATGAACATTTAACTAGTGTGTCAAGTGCTTTCTATGCAAAACATAGTCATACGAAACATTTAGGCAAAGTTGAGTTGCGAGCACTTTTATTGATTGAGTTTTAGTATTTAATACTGAAAGGGTCAACTTTAAAAGAATATAATTTCTAGAATATACAGAGTTTTGGATCTCAAGACCCACCAAATAAAAGTTATTTTAGCTATTTTTCCAACACATCTAATTTTTCCTTAATCTGATATCAGAGTGAAAAATTATGTGTTTGTGAGAAAACTAGTAGGGGTTTGCAATAATAGTGAGACAAAAAAGTTATGCTCCATTTTAAGTCCATGACCCTCTAGTTGTGCACAGTTTGAAGTCCATTTCATGCTAGTGGTCACCATGATGCTAAAATCTCATTTTTCCATTAGTTTTTTAGGGCAAACTGGTCGTTTATGTCCTAAATGACTCTATAAGTGATACAATCAAATTTTATCTCATTCCATTAAAAAAAATCATCAATTACTTCCTCTCAAACCCTTAATAAATCTTAAACACGGATTTTTCTCAAAATTCAACTGAAATGGACTCCCAACTCAAACGTTCTTCTAAGAAATCGATAAACTCAAGTATATGGTGTTTGAACAAGGGTTTCCTTTCATCCTTATAGAAAAAACTTTTATTTCAAAAATAATTTTTATGGATTTTATGAATAGGGTTCATACCCAATTTACATGATTTTGAAACTACGATGCTCTCTTAGGATTTAAATTGCATTTACTATAGGAATCATGGTTTACTCATGTTTTTACTCGTATGGTTGATCATATTAATTGAATTTTAGCGTTCTTGACATGAAATATCACAAGTAAGTAAATGTATATGATTTTAGTATGATTTACTTATCTTACAAGAAATTTAGACTTACGATTTCCAATTTAAGATGAAATTAACATATATATTTACGAATATGAAATAGACACATAAGCATATTGTGATGTTTAGATTTATCAGCCAGTATGTTATTTAATGGTGAATTTCAATATATTATGAGAAACTCTATTATTTTTGGAGTAGTATATAGAACTGAGGGGTGAGGATTTAGCGTATCCTAGTCCCTGAAACTATGCACCACTGTAGGTATTCATCTTGACCACATGGGCTCGTACAAATGATCACATAGATACATCTTTATACCCTGGCAATGTATGTTTTGTGATTTTGAGGAGGGAGTTTACATCAGATTCCATGTTCACATGGATCTTGTCAATTAGGAGAATCTCCCATTGAAATACTAATTTTAGAAACTAAGTGTAATGACTCATTGACCTTACTAGATTTTTCTTTACTACTTTTGTTTCATGATATTTAAGACTTTAATTTTATTCATGACATGGTAAGTCTGTATACACTTGGCATGCATATTTTTTTACTTATTGCATGCACCCTCATATACTCAGTACATTTCATAAGTGTTAATCATATATACGTCTATGTGGATACATTGTTTCATAATTTAGGTATCAGTTCTAGCTCTCAAGCTTATGATCAGGTAGTTCTAAAGCTTTTTTCGTCCAGCAGGTGATGAGTTCTCTTTATTCAGGGACTCAAGTCAATTATAGTTTTAGTATTTTATTTGATTCATTTGTATTGATTAGGGATAGTTGAGTGCCATGTCCGGCTACCTATAGTCAATATTAGTAGAGGGTTTATAAATAGTCAGTTAGAGTTAATGTATCCAGTTCTAGTTTTCTGTTGTACAATCATTATTTTAAACTTTTAATAGTAATGTATTGAAATATATTCTTCCGCTCAGTAAATTTAGCTCTCGTACATGTTTAATCAGAGGCCCATGCAATATGCCAGTGTCATGGGTTAGCTTGGGATCACCCGTAGTTCTAAACACCGTGTTATGTCCAGGGTGTAGTATCAGGGCGTCACAATATATGTCTATGCTCAATCGTATATGACTGAAATATAAGTTAAAAATGGATAAAATTTCATGTGCATGTGTCTGGATGAGAAGAAAAAAATCTAAGAAGCAAAAAAGAAATATTTAATTTTTTCTGAAAGTTATCTAACACTAGCGAGTACTCGTGCTAAAAAATTGAACAATTATTAGTTGAATGGGGAGATCAAAATAGGGCATTCCCATGAAGATTTTATGTTTTGTCTGAAAAATCATTTTTGTCGTACCATTAGTAAGCGATCAACGATAAGTTCATGCTCTCATTTACACTTTTTCTATACTTAATTTTTTTATTAAAAAATAAATAAACTTATGATGTATTGAAAGTATTAGATAACTTTATGCTAAAATAAAATTCTCTATTTTTGCCAAATCTCCATGGTATTAAACTAATCATACACGAGCAGATGCTTATTAATAACTTTTAGCGTATGTTGACACATTCACTTTCAAGAATGAGAAAACATTCACCATGTTTATCACAAGTCACATTCTCTTTAAGTTATAGACTATATTAATACATGAGTGAGCATAAATTTTTATTATAAGCACATTGTGCTGCCTTGACATTTATCGCATTTATATGACTCGTCTCAATATCACTTTGAAGGGCTAAATGCACTTCCACTTGTATTTTTTTTATGGAGAATGTATAAAACTTATTGACACACAATTTTGGCTCTCCGTACTTAAAATTAATGCCTTTAAGCTACCTGATCATTAAAGGACACGAAACATAATTTTCACTATTTTGTTACAATTGTTAAAAATTATTAATAATCATTCTTATTTCAGGATTTTATCAATTTATTATCATATTTTTTACTTTTCATAATTTATTTATAATTCTCCTTATATTAGAATTTTTATTAATTTATTATTATTTTAATATTTTCACAATCATCTGCACATGTACACAACACAATTATATTTCTTAGAATATATAATGCATCACGTTTTCAAGTTAATTACATTTTTATATTTTCTTAAAATACGTTTTGTAATATATCAATGCCTACATTTTGTATATTATTTAATACAGTTTGGAAAAGATAAGTCGAATTAATTATTTTAATACACAACACAACAAATTCGATCAAGTCAAGGTCTTGTCACATTTGACAAGACTAAACAATGACTTTACCCTTTGAATAATTGTCATGATCCGAACAAGGGCCTGGCCATGACATGTATCTCAAGCTCACCATAAAACAGAGACCACCCTCTAAATCTAACCTCAAGAGCACAATAATAACAATGAAGCATAAGCCAATCAACAATATTAAGAAGATAAATAGATAACTCAAATGAAACTAAGATTCGAAATAATAACCAACCCATATATGTCAACAATAGCCTCTAAAACAAGAATAACATCAAAGTCAAGACATGTCCCCATCTATGAACAAAAGAATCCAAAAGTACTGAATCAATAAAGAAAGAATAAAGAAATGATAAGGCCTTCTGAAGGATGGAGGCTCACCACTTTACAACAACTCAATAGACGTGGTAATCTACCTAACACTGCACAGGAGTAACTAAAATATGTTCAGAGCCTACATCATGAAACGATGTGGCGTCCTAGGACAGTCAGTAGGATAAGCACTGGAATGTAACTCAAGGAAAGTGATAACATAATGCCATGTCCAAAAATCAGTCAAAACCATATATACACATTTATATATACATATATAGAATGTCGGGATAGGGTAAAGGGTCATGAACATGAGATATTAAAATCATTAACCTGGACTGTGTAGCTCGATCCATCCTAAATGCACCGATGGACTATATGACTTTAGCTCCCCTGCTGAAAGGGCTCTGGTACGTGTTAGCCACATGAATCAAGGAAAAACTAAGGAAAAACTAAATCCACCAAGGCAATAGTTGTCCCAAATATATATATCAAGTGTCCATCAAGAACACGGTCATATAGACCCCAACGCCGACAAATGTGGTTTCCAATGTTCATCTCCCCTGGACTTACACCTTCACTGTAAGATACACAACCTCTTTTAAGCCCGAATTAAAATCACTTTATACATAATTCCAACCATTAACCTAATATTCATTAAGGAATGTTACCACTTGGTATCGTCATACCAATACACTTGCAAGCTAAATTAAACATGCCATATCAATCCACATAACCATATTGACTCTCAAGTTCCATTTAAAATCCAAACCATGGACACCAATGCCATATAAATTCATTTTTATATCCATTTATCCATTAATGTAATGCATTGAGTTCAAAAGCAAGTTAAACCATTCAATTTTCCATGATAAAAATTAAATTTATAAAGTGGGTTGAGTTTCATGCAATTTAAAGCCAAAATTCAGCCAGTTTGGGGAAACCCATGTCCCCCATTCCAACCATTTAAATAATGTACCAATTTAGGCCAAAAAAATCAATTTAAAGCACGAATAATCAATTTAAAAAATCGGACAAGTAATTCAATTAGTAATAACCAAAACTCCTCAACCCAATTTCAAAACCCATAATTTAAATCATATAAAAATCCATTTAATTAATGCCATAATCTAAAATTCAAGTTTAGTGAAGAGACAAATGCTTGAAACACACAATGATTTTAAGTCAATGTGAAGTTTGGAGCTTGGATGATGGATTTTCTGTAAAGCCTTTGAATGTTCTTTGGTTTTGAGTTTTAAGAGAGAATAGATGATTTTGATCTTTAGAAATTGAAGAAAAGAGGATTATTTTAAGTTTAAAGTCCATACAAGGGGCAAAAAGACCAAAAGACCCTCACCCTAAGTGAAAAGAACAACGTTGGATGAAATTAACATACTAGTGTGGCACACTATTATCGCAGAGGTTATCCTCCATGCCATGCCGATATCGCGGAGGTTAACCTCCGTGACATAGCTTTATCGCGGACCCTCACTACCTCTAGGTATCACAATGACTTTGAATCCCCTCTAAAAATTCCAAAACTTTTCTAAATTACCTTTTTAACCTATCTAAATACAATTCAAGTTAAGAATCGATATAACGCACGCCGAAAGGTCAAAAATAAAAAGATGGAAATCTTAAGGGGTCTTACAATATAACCCTCTTAGGATCATTCATTCACGAATGATGAGTTAGGACAATTTTAGCACGAGAATAGCAATAACACACCAAAATCAATTGACAAACTCGGAAAGTAACAAGAGGAAAATGAAACTCATACCTTAAGCACTTCCATCCAACCAAGGGAACAAGAATGTATATTTGGCCTTTATATCTTTCTCAGTTTCCCATATGGCCTCTTTTACCTTTTGGTTTCTCCAAAGGACTTTCAACAAAGCCACATTCTTGGTCCTGACTCTACGAACCTGCCTATCCTATATCTCACTCGGGAATTCCTAATAAGACCAGGAATTCATAACACCAATGTCATCATAGGCACTATCAAGGAAGTATCATCCACACACTTTTTATCATGGACACATAAAACACGAGATGGATGGAACCCAAACTCTCAGGAAAATCCAACTCATCAGAACATTCCAAATTCTCCTTACAATCTGATCTAGTCTAACATAACAGGGACTGAGCTATCCCTTCTTCTCAAACCTCATGACTCCTTTCAAAGGAGACCCCTTTGAAAATACCCAATCACTTAATTCAACTCTCTTGGCCTCATATCTGCATAAGACTTTTGCGAATTTGAACAATCTTAAGTCTTTCTCTAATCACTTTCACCTTCTCCATGGCTTGGTGAACCAAGTCAAGACCAAACAACCTAGTATCACAAACCTCAAACCATCTAATAGGAGACCTACACCTCCTACAATAAAGATCCCCAAAAGGATCCATTTGAATGCTCTAATGGTAACTATTTTTATACACAAACTTGATGATAAAAGGCAAATGATCAACCTAAATTCCCTTTAAGTAAATCACACAGGCCCTTAGCATATCCTCTAAGGTTTGAATAGTACATTCCGCTTGTCCACCCATTTGAGGGTGGAATACGGTGCTAAGGTTAACCTGTATACCCAAACCTTTCTGAAACAAATGCTAGAAGTGAGATAAAAACTGTGTACCTCATTAAAAAATAATAGACACTAACGCACCATGCAACTTTACAATCTCCTTACCATAATCCTCTCCTGCGTAGTTAGTTTTTACAGGAAAGAAGTGGGCAGACTTAGTCATCCTGTCCATAATAACCTAAATTGAATCATACTGATTGAGAGACTGTGGAAGAATCATAATAAAATCCATATTGATCATCTCCTACTTCAACATGGTCAATCCTATCTCTCGAGATATGCAAATGGGCCTCAAGTATTCTACCTTAACTCGTTGACAAGCCATAGATATAGAAACAAAAATTTTCATATCTCTTTTCGTATAGTTTCCTCCTATAGGTTTCCTTTAATTCATGATACATCTTAGTTGAACCCAGATAACTATATATCTGGACTCTTGATCCTCAATCAAAATTCTTTCCCATAACCCAACAATATTAGGAACATAAAACCTACCTTGATACCTTAAGATACCATCTTCCCTGATCTCCAAAGCCATAACCTTTTACTAACCTACATTATCCTTAATCTTTATAAGTATGGAGTATAAAGCCTGCTTCTCCTTCATATCAACATCAAAAAATGATTTGAAAACTTCATGAACAATCACTCCTCCATCGTTTGAGTCCAATAGACGAACTACTAAGTTAGCCAACCTGTGTATGTCCTTCACCAATCATCTTTTCTCGTCATCAATTTAGGATAAGATCCCCATAGAAAACCTACTAAGAGCATCAACAACAACATTAGCTTTACCTGGATGGTAGTGAAGACTCATGTTATAATCCTTAAGCAATTTGAGCCACCGCCTCTACCTGAGATTTAACTCCTTCAACGTAAACACATACTTTAAGCTCTTATGATTTGAATAAATATCCATATGTACCCCATATAGATAATGACATCAAATCTTTAAAGAAAAAACAACAACCACGAACTGTAAATCGTGAGTCACATAATTTTTTCATGAACCTCAAGCTACCTAGAAACATGGACTACGACCCTAACACGCTGCACCAAAACCCACCCTAGTCCCACACTAGACACATCACAAAACACAACAAAACCATCAGTACCATCAAGCAGGGTCAAAACTAGAAGTCAACTTATCCTTTAATTTCTCAAAACTACCCTCATAAGCATCGGACCATAAAAACATAATCTTCTTCTTAGTTAACTTCATCAACGAAGAAACAATAGAAAAAAAACTCTTTACAAACCTCCTATAATACCCAACCAAACCCAGAAAGCTCCTAATTTCGGTTGGAGTTATGGGTCTAGGCCACCTCTTAACTTCCTCAACTCTTTATAGATCCACCTTGATCCCCTCACTAGAAACAACATGCCCAAGAAAGGTCACAACACTTAGCCAAAATTCACACTGAGAAAATTTTGCATATAATTTCTAGTCCTTAAGAGTCTAGAACACAATTTGGAGGTGATTAGCATGGTCCCCCTTACTATTAGAATATTACAAGATGTCATCAATGAAAACTATAACAAACAAATCCAAAATTGTTTAAAAAGTCGATTCATAAGATCCATGAACACAGTAGAAGCATTAGTTAACCCAAGTGGCATCACCAAACAATCATAGTGACCATACCTGGTTCGAAAAACAATCTTAGGAATATCAAACTCCCTAATCTTCAACTTATGATAACCAAAAGAAAGATCAATCTTAGAGAAACATATAGCACCCTGAAGCCGATTGAAAAGATCATCAATTCAAGGAAGGAGATACTTATTTTTCACTCTCACCTTATTCAACTGATAGTAATCTATACACATACGAAGGGACCTATCTTTCTTTCACATGAAAAGAATAGGAGCACCCCACAGTGAAACACTAATATGAATGAATTTCTTATTAAAAAGATCTTACAATTGCTTCTTAATATCCTTTAAATCAATTGGAGCCATTCTATAAGGAGGGAAGGAAATAGGAAAAGTATCAGGTAGAAGATCAATCCAAAAATCTATTTCCCTATCGGGAGAAATCCCAAGAAGATAATCGATAACACTTTAGGAAATTCATTAACCACAGGGATAGATTGGAAAGAAGGACCTTCAGAGTTAGAATCCTTAACCTAAACTAGATTATAGAGACACCCTTTTGAAAATAATTTTTGGGCTCTAAGACAGGAAATAAACTTCCCTTTAGGCACAAAGAAACATCCTTCCCATTATAACATTGACTCATTAAAAAATTGAAAATAGACCTTTCGAGTCCTACAATATAGAGAAGAATAGCATGAATAAAGACAATCCATCCCTAAGATCACATCAAAATCTACCATGTCAAGATATATTGGATCCACTAATGTCTCTCTATGAAAGGTAGACATCACACAACCCCTATAGATTTTTTAGCAACAATAGAGTTATCCAACAGAGTAGAAATAGAAAAGGGGTCAAAAATACTTTCAGGGCCAAAACCAAAATGCACAGCCATATAAGAGGTCAACTAAGATAGGGTAGAACCCATATCATGCAAATAATAAACATCACGGGAAAAGAGATGTAATTTACCAGTAACAACATCTTGAGATGCCTCAAATCCTAGAGAGTAGCAAGTGCATACAAATGATTCCCGCCAGTGTTGTTACCTGAAGTAGAGCATTTTAGCACAGGAGCTGAAGATGTGGCTACTGAAACTTTATTAGCCCAGTGGAAACCCTGGCTGTAGGATAATCTCATTGCATGTGATCCAGCTGACCATAATTATAACACCCATTTATTTCCTCTTCACAATATCCGTAGTGAAGTTTCCCACAAAAAATGAAAAGGAGCATAAGGTGGGGCTAGTTGAGGTCCACTAGCCGGAGGCTGGGAAAACTGTACCTTAGGATCACTTCAAGCCTGGAAATAATGATCACCCAAAGGTTTAGGATAGGGAGCACTAGCAGATGAATAAGAGTTTGGCCTGTTTGTCTTCTTGGTCCACTGTTTACCATCTTTACCACTATTCTGCTGACCCCCACCCTACTTTGAATACCTAAACTTCTTATTTTGCCTCTCTCTAATCTTCACCTATCTCTTCTTCTCATTCTTAACTTGTTGTATAAGAACTACAAGTCTAGAGATGTCCATATCACTAATCAACATTACGGCTTTACACTCGAATACCAAGTCACAGGATAACCCAGAAGCAAACTTCCTCATCTTAGATCTCATATTGGATACTAACTCTGGAGCATAACAAGACAACTATTGAAACTTCAAAGCATACTACTTGAGACTCATATTACCTTACTTAATATTAACAAACTGCTTGGTGTTAGATTCCCTTAACTCTTGAGGAAGGAAATGATCAAGAAAGTACCCTAAAAAGTCATCCCATACAGCATGGACCCGAGACCACCCTCTTACCCTAACCTCAAGATTACTATAATTAAAATAAAGCAAAAGCCAATCAACAATAGTAAGAAGGAGAATAAATAACTCAAATAAAACTAAGAATTGAAATAATAATCAGCCCACATATGTCCACAATACCCTCTAAAACTAGAAAAACGTCTAAGACTGGACATACCCCCGACTATGACCAAAAGAATCCAAAAGTACTAAATCAATAAAGAATAATGAAATAACAAGGCCTTCTGCAAGATGGAGGGTCACCACTTCACAACATATTAATAGTTGTGTTAATCCAGCTAATACAACATAAGAGCAATAGAAAAGTCTTCAGACCCTACATCATGAAATGATGTAGCGTTGTATAAAAGTCAGTGAGATAAGTATTGGCGTTTAACTCAGGGAAAGTGATAACATAATACCATGTACTATCATGACCCGAGACTACCTCAAGTCGTAATACGGTGCTTGGAACCACAAGTGATCCCAAGCTAACCCATGAACTGGCATACTGTTAAGCAACTAATTATAATGTATTAAACAACTGGTTCTGCTGTGCGTAAAAATAATCATCACAAAATCTAGGAAGAATTATAATACTGATATAATTTACAATCTAATAAAACTGAAGAGACAACTGAATTTATATGATTAACTCTGACTGACATCTATAAAGCCTCTACTATACTGACTATAGATAGTTGGGACATGCCTCCAGCTACCACTAATCAATACATATGAGTAATAAAGTAAAGTAGATGAATAGCATCTGACCGAAGTCCCTAAAATAGGAGAACCCATCACCGACTGGCTGAAAACTGCAACTGTCCGATCATGATGGGTAGACTACAACTGGTACTTACATTATGAAAAACTGTATCCACACATACGTATGTGGATAAGTACTTCTAGAATATAATGAGTAAGAAAGGTGAATACAATAAGTAAAACTGATTTCATAGGTAATCTTAAAAATGCATGCTAAGTGTAAGTAGACTCACCAAGAGACTGAAATAAACTGTAACAGAAAGTAGGTCTAATCATGAGTAACAAACATAATCTGATAAGCTGGTGAATTGTTACAGTCAGTTTCATAAAACTTTACTTATATAATATGAGTAGAACTAAAGCTGGAAGGCAGTAAAACAAGGGTACAGTGTGAATACGGGGCCTAAAATTATGGGTTGGAAATCGACATAACTCAAGGATCTGAATACACAAATACACTGAGAATGCGTGCATGAAAATTGCGATATCTAAGAATGCCAAACCAAGAATATACATATTTCTAAAATAATCTATAAATTAATATACTGAAATCTGATAATTGGATAACTGATAATCTGTATGCTTTGGTCAAGCAAACCTAAACTGAATATGGCACTGAGACTGTAGGATCTAGCTATAACCAACAATCCCTAATGTACTATCAGGGTCCAACCTGTGACCCCATTCGGAAGGGTATCAATACCGTTCCACAAGTATTAATATTAACTGTGTGGATCCAATAATCTGATATCCCAAAAAACGAGGGTCTCATGCCTAACTGACGGGGGACCCTCAAAGTCTACGATGGCATCGTAGGTATGGAACCTAGTAACTACTACTAACATCTCATGACTACTGATGGGGGTGAAAAATGCCTCATGCCTACTGACGGGAGAGACACCATCCTTACGTTCACTCGGTTCTAAGTCTTTACTCCAAATTAAAGACACTGATTCCTGGAGTAAACTAGGCATAATTGGACTCACGACTAACCCTAGTAACTAACTGAATGATATTGATCATGGTATAACTACATTTATTCTGTAGGTAATGAAAACTAGGTAAACAGCTAAATTTTGGGTATTCATAACCCCCAAGACTCCATAACAAAAAAAATAGAAACATACTGAAGCTTCAATAATATCAGAAGTAGTCATTGTTCAAAACCCAATCATCTAGTCATTTCACCAAAAACTTTAAATTCATAGACTTAAGAGTGGGAATGGTTAAAACATGAGATAATAACATAATTTCAATACTAAAATCCTGGGTTAAGGATGTGACATGCAAAAATTATCATTCAAACATATCAAGGGTGAATTGCAACGAAAACACTTTTGAATCATAAACTTGAACATGGGAATGTCTTAAACATGGGAGCATAGCATGATTACATGACTAAAATCATGAATTGGGGGATTTACATTATATTTGCTTGAAATAAGACATTGCATTTCATCAAAACATGTAAAGATCATAGCTTAAACATATGAATGTCTTAAATATAAGGGGGCAATAGAGTTACATGGAAAAATTCATAACTTGGGGATTCATCTTGAAATTGATTGAACATGATATGGGAATTTCATCAAACATATGAAAAGCATGAATTTAAAACATGAGAAGTTTGCTAAAATTCATGAATTTATGATCTATCATGGAATACACTTGAATAAAGCTTGGGGAAACCCAAATTCATGGCATGAGGAATTCAAAATCTTACATAGTATCACACATGGTCTGAATTAAACTAAAACACCATGAAAACATAAAGTTCAATACTTCATAAACATTTAAAATAACATAATGATAGAAAAATTCATTCTTTAATTGAAATAAAAAGGATTTTGGGCTCCATGGGTGAAAGGGGATGCATGGACGAACTCCCACATACCTTAAACTTCTTAACTTTGGGAAAGAAACACAATTCTTTAAGCTTTCTTGAAAATTCTTGAAGCTTTCTTGAAGATTCTTGAATTTGGGAACTGGAGTTCTTGGTTTTATTGAAGGTATGAATTGAATTTGATGTTCTTGGGATTAGGTTAGGGTTTCTTGGAGAAAAAAGTGAAGGAGAATGAGCAAATAATGTTTAAAATGATATCTTAACTCATGTTTTTATGACTTGGATTGAGGAGAAAAGACTTAACTGCCCCAAAGACATTTACATTCGTACCCGAATTGGGTTTTGAAGGCTCATCGTGATGCGGTCTAATCTCTGTAAGCTATTGGTTCGGACAAAAATAATCATAACTTTTTGCTCGAGTATTGAGTTAAGAAAAAAATGGTATCATTGGAAAACTAATTAAATTATGTACAAATTGGTGTGTCTTGAGCTGAAAAATTCCACATACATGAAAAGTTATGCACTTTCAAAGATGATCCTTATAGAATCAAATACCAAACTTTGGACGATTCAAAGGCTCTTAGCTCAACTTGGTTCTAAGTGATTTATATGAACACTTTTCACCTATTAAGAAATTCATACACGAGGATAAAGATCATGGCACAAGCACTCAAATTATAAATTATGAACTAGATGAATATACCTTCACTGCGATGAGGTAATATGCTCATTGCTATACCCACCGGATGCACCACTATCGCAGTGAGGTTCTGGAATCAAAATCCAAAGTGACTCAATCCTCATTCGAAAATTATAAAACTTTCCCGAGATATGCTCATTACACCCCTGAATATGAATCATCTCAACATCCATCATCCGGAGCCCGAAAGGTCAACTTAAAAATACTCAAAGTTAGTAAGTCAAAATAAGGCTAAGTCTTCAATACATAGATAAAACTTCAAGCCTTTTCCCCCTTAAGTATGCAACTAAGAGCTGAATAAAGCTAGGATTAGTATGGGGTATTACAATATCTCCCCCTCGGGAATATTTATCCTCAAATAAGACTGGTTAGACTAAGAGTACTGTACTAAGGTAACTGAGACCATGTACTGAACATGCATGAATTGGAAAGTAATTTCATAACTGATTCTAAAACATGATACATGAACTGAATATCATGAACTAAACTAATTCTTTGGATACATGCAATGATATGAGAATGGTTATAAGGCTGAGATAGAAATGAGAAAGTCAACTTATGACTAACCATTACCTCCAGTTGGATAGGGTTTCGTGAAGAAATGATGAGAGTTTTAGGACATGAATACTCGGGGTATTACTGCATCTCCTCCTTGGGAAACTTTGTCCCCCGAATGATACCGACTTAGCTAAAATACTAAGGAAATACTAAGATGATGCATAGGATACTTACGAACTGAATCATACTGAAAGCTAATACTCAACTATACATTCCACTTCAATACTGTACTTCACTTGAGGCTACTTAAAATCTTTACATGGGCACTAATAAGTCTACCTACTGATGTCTGAGCTGAACTAAATTCTCTCACTATGTTCAAGCCTACTCGAATCTACAAAGTGCACACATAACACTACAATATTAGTCTGAATCATGAATTTAATACCCCTGCATTTTCACAACTTCTTATCTCATGAATAATTCTTATTACTGCTTCTACAGTTACATTCAACCTCATACTAGGAGTTCACTAAAACACAATGCATTCATCAACTTGTACATTAAAATAACATTCAAGACTATCTTCATAACCATACATGAAATTCTAGGAAAACAACCATAAAAGAATTTTTCTCATATTATCTAAACCTCTATCATCAACAACTTTCATGCTCTACCCCGAGGAAACACACAAATTTTTTTTTCAACAAACCATGTCATATTCAAGAACCTGGACTCAATTTTACTTCACACTTATAACCTTTGATCAAACAAGCATAGAAAAATCTTTCCTCAATAAGAAATATTCACACTCTCCCATCTAAACAACTGTTCATCATCACTATCTTGACATAAGAAAAGGTCACTGAAAGGTTTGAATATGAGATCCTGAAGCATGAAAGAATAACTTTGACACTTAACTGAGGCCTGAAGGATAGAGTATCAACATTATGGCTTCATCAAAGAGATATAAACTAAGGATATACATGACATGCTCTAAATTTCACTGATCATTAGGAGTGTAGCATAAGTACCTGGAACTGAACACACTGTAAAGCATGAGTACATGAGTCATGAGCTGCATGACCTGAGTTTGGAGTTCATAATTTCATGAACTATGATTCTTACTGCTGAGTGAACTGGAACTCCTCATACAAGGATCTAGAAACGTACATAATTATATGGAAAGTGCATGAATATGAGCCATGGTCATAGGTCTAACAGGTATGGCCTGAGTAGATATCGTGATAACTGAAGTACAAATACTAAAATAAGAATGGGTCGAGCATTTTCCTCCCTGGTATTGTTCTATAACATACTGGCACCACTACTAGAATTTGAGAGCCTGACTTGGTTACTTGTTCTATCATCTCCCTCTTATCTTTAAGCTATCATTCTAAGTTTGTGGATCCTTTTAATAACCTTAAACTGAACTACAACTATAGTACTCTAGAGTTCGAGATATAACAATATACAAAGATAATTTCACCCTGAAAGACAACACCTGAAAATGTAAAACCCACTGCTAATATTTCCTACTGAGATACAACTCTTATATTTCTATAGCCCCACAATCATCATATAACAACTTAAACATTGATTAACTTAGAATCTTTGGGAGCACCATCATCTAGAATTTCAACTCTTCTTTCTATTTGCTCAATCTTTAAACATTCAAACTTAGATTCTAACACTTAACATGGATATCCCCAAACCTTCAATGAACCATACTAACTCCCTTCATAACCAACTAACATCATATCTAAACCATGAAAATTACCATTACACCAACATACCCAACATCAATAACATATAATTTCAAATCAACAAACCTAAATTCTTGCATACACTATTTCAAGCCTACTGATTCACCTTTTATACAACTAGCCCCATGGATACATACTCTACTAAATTCAGATAACTCTTTCCCCACTCTACTACTGCTAAACTTTAGGGTTTATGCTTATAACTCTAAGTTACATGTCATAGGATTTTGAAAAGGGATCTGAGGGAACATATGACTTTAGCTTAGTGAATGATTTTCATGAACATGAATAAAATCTTTCATACTTTAGAACATAAGGGCACTGATGGGATACATTTAATCCCACATGTAATCCCCATATAACTATCTGTGGAGACTGTCTTAGAAAGCCCTATCTGTAGGGATTTGAAATTCTGACTATTTCTATTACCTCAAGAATAAGGAGGAGTTGACATGAATCGAGTAAGATGAGGATCTGTATAAGTTTCTTGGAGAACCTTTCTATAGCACGATTTGAGATATGAAAGAAGAAAAATATTTCCTAAATACCCTGTAGCCTCTCGAAGAAAAGCACAGACGTCTCTGTACCATTCCACAAGACTCTAGTCAATACGACTTTATAGAAACCCTAGGACACTTGAACCGTGTGCTCTGATACCAAGTTTTTCATAACCCGAGATACTCTCTAGTCATAGCACGATGCTTGGAACCATAAGTGATCCCAAGCTAACACATAACTGTCATACTATTAAGAAACTAAGTTATAATATATTGAACAACTAGTTCTACTATGTGGAAATATAATCATGACAAAATCTAGGAAAAATTATAATACAGATATAATTTACAATCTGATAAAACTGAAGAGACAACAGAATTTACATGATTGACTCTGACTGACATCTATGAAGCCTCTACTATACTGACTATAAATAGATGGGACATACCTCCAACTACCACTAATTAATACATATGAGTAATAGAGTAAATTAGATGAATAACATTTGACTGAAGTCCCCGAAATAGGAGAACCCATCATACTTACTGGCTGGAAACTACAACTATCTGGTCATGATGTATGGACTACAACTGGTACCTACATTATGAAATAATGTATCCATACATGCATATATATGGATCAGCACTTTAGGAGTGTACTGAGTAAGAGGGGTGAATGCAATAAGTAAAACTTATTTCATAGGTAATCTTAAAACATGCATGCTAAGTATAAGTAGACTCACCAAGAGACTAAAATAAATTGAAATCTAAAGTAGCTTCAATCATGAGTAACAAACATAATCTAATAAGCTGGTGAATCACTACACTTAGTTTCTTAAAACTTTACTTTTATAATATAAGTAGAACTGAAGATGGAAGGCAGTAAAACATGGGTACTGTGTAAATACAAGGTCTAAAACTATGGGGTGGAAACCGACATAACTCAAGGATCTGAATATCCAAATATACTAAGCATGAGTGCATGAAAACTGTGATATCTAAGAATGCCAAACCAAACATATACATATTTATGAAATAATCGATAAATTAAAGTACTGAAATCTGATAACTAGATAACTAATAATCTGTATGCTTTGGTCAAGCAAACCTGAACTGAATCTGTACTGAATACTGCACTAAGACTGTGGGAGTTAGCTATAACTAACATGCTCCAATTTACTATCAGGGTCCAACCTGTAACCCCAGTTGGAAGGGTATCTATACTTTGCCACGGGTACTAACATTTGCTGTGTGGATCAACTAATCTGAAATCCCGAAGGATGAGGGTGTCATGCCTAAATAATGGGGGACCCCTCAAAGTCTACGGTGGAACCATATATGTAGAACCTAGGGACTACTACTAACGTCTCATGCCTATTGACCGGGGATACATATGCCTCATGCCTACTGATAGGGGAGACTCTATCCCTACGTTCACTCGGTGCTAAGTCTTTACTCCCAACTAAAGACACTAATTACTGGACTGATGTAATGCCTCGAATCTGGTACCCAAAATGCTATACGATGCTCATCACCCCGAAGGACCATAGGCTAACCCATGACTGATATCTGTACCTAAACACTGCATAATATACTAAATGATTGCAGAAATAAAGGCTGAAAGTCCATAACGTTCAAAAATGTAACATAACTGATAAAAATATAACATCTGGATGAGGTATGAAATACCCAAAACAACTGAAATAACTGTCTGAACATGATATTCTGAAAAGCCTCTAACTGACTGAACTGCATAAATAAGGAGTTGATGGGACATGTCCCCGACTAACTCTAACTAATAAATTAATTAATGAGATAATAAAATAATGGTCATGTCCTCGAAGAATGAGGACTCACTGCTAACTCTGACTACTGAGGCTGGAATGCTACTGATGCTCTGGAGCTCGTGCTTTTGAACCTATGGTATAAAATACCATAGCGCAAATGCGTCAATATGTTTGAATATACTGGTATGCATATGAGGTAGTCTGAATGCAAAGGGTTCACATGCATGAACTATACTAACTGACTGGATAACATGAACGTGAGAATACATGCATAAATACATAGTAACTGTAACTGAGTTCATGATAACATGATTACTAAGTATGAGTACTGATAACATGAGATATTAATATTTGTATAATTAAAATAACTGATACTGAGCAATTGTATCTGACAGTCTAGGTTCTGATGGAACTAGCTGAGTTTCGTACTGTTCTGAGTTGACTATATCTGACAATCCTGAATTCTATAGAACTATCTGAGTTCTATTACTGAGACTGAATGATTGTATATGAGAGTCCTAATTCTATAACTGAAACTGTGGGAATTATGTATCTAACCGACATGCCCCTAATATGCCATTATAGCTAAGTTGGGGTCCAATCTATAACCCCAATTGGAAGGGTGTCAATATTGCACCACTAGTAAAGACAATCTGTGAGTAGCCCTTACATAACAGGTGACTCTAGTGAGAATAGTGGGAACCCTCATATAATAGGTTAATCCACCATATCTTCCGTCATATAACAGGATATGATGTTTCAACCTATGCTGGCCACGTAGTTCAGAAATACAAGGATTTCGTCTAAGAATCACACCCTCAAATAATAGGTGGGTTCCCATCCTTGGGTTCTCTCGGTGCTTATTTCTACTCCCATATGGATAGACACTAAACATGATTAACTGAACTGACTGGACTGAGTTAACTGAGTTTTGTTGACTGACGGAATAAAACTGAGGTTACTGAATTTCTGAGGTTTATGAGATTATTGAATTTACTGAGTTTTTCTGAGTCATATGACTGACTGAATTTCTATGAACATGGCTCGATTGAGAGTATCTTAAAAACATCACACTGGCTCTAGGCATACAACAAATTGTCGGGTACAAGTACCCTAGGACTCGATAGCATGAAACTGACAAAGCATGACTTTCTTGAATATATGATCAACATCGACAATCCATAGTATAATAAGATGGGAATTTCATAAAGTACAAGTGCTAAACCACCGCAATGGTTACACATATATCCATAATTCATTGACTAGGATATTTTATCAAACACTTAATATGCATGAACTTGTACATGAATGGGGATTTCATATTATCATACTAGAATAACACTTTTCCTTCACATAGGCATTTAATCAAATACATGGGAAGCATGCTTTGGTTATACAATCATCAACACATCTAATAATCATGGATACATCCATCAATGTGTAAATTTAACGGTTTATTATGATTATTAATCAAATCATCACATCCTAGGGTCAATCATTGGAATATCTAATTTCAAACATCAATCAAAACTCTACAACATCATGAACATGAATTTCAATTCAATTTAAATCATGAACATTCATAAATACAAAAATCTTGGATTTTGAAAAGAGATTCTTGAGCTTCATGGGTCAAAGAGACCCATGAATCAACACATGACATACCTGGGTTGTGATTTCTTGAAGATTGATGGAGAAAAACGTGAATCCTTGACTTGAAATTAAACACCTAGGATTTTTTGTTCTTGGGGACTGATCTTTGAGAGAAAACCCTAATTTGATGTTGTGAATGAATAATGAACTTATGAGCCTTGATCTGATATAATTAGGGGTTAAAACGGGTGGAAAAAGACCCAAATACCCTTTAAAAATAACTTAAAAATTCGCTGAACGAGACTTGCGATGGCTCGTGCGATAGTCCGTCGTTGGCTCGACGGTCCATCATTTCGACCGTCGTACGTGGACTGAAAAAAGACTCACTGCCTTATAGCGATGGCTTGGGCGATGGTCCGTCTCAAGTTCGACGGTTCGTCAACCTGTCCGTTGCACCTTATCCAGAATGTTGACTCACTGTCTTGGCTGCGATGGTCTAGGTGATGGTCCATCGCTAGATCGACGGTCCATCAACCTGACCATCGCACCTGGGCGATTCTGACAGCTATTAGTAAAACGTCCATAACCATTTACTCTAATACCAGATTTGGACGAAATTGGTATCGTTGGAAAGCTAATTCAATTTCCCACATGATAAAAAGTGAAAATATTAAAAATTCTGCATGTACACAAATGGATTTATATTTCAAGGTAAGTTTATAACATTCTTGGGATGATTTCAAGCTTGGTAGAAGTACGGGGTATTACAACTGAACTAGGCTTAACTGAACTTACGACTGACCCTTGTAAATGACTGAATGATATTGATCATGGTATAACTGAATTCATTATGTAGGTAATGAAAACTAGGTAAATAGCTATATTTCGGGTATTCATAACCCCCAAGAGGCAATAAAAATAACAATAGAAACATACCAAAGCTTTGAAAACATAATAAGTAGTCATTGTTCAAAACCCAATCGTCTATGTATTTCATCAAACACTTGGAATTTATAGACTTAAGCATGAGAATGGTTAAAACATGAGATAATAACATAATTTCAATACTAAAATCATGGGTTAAGGATGTGACATGCAAAAATCACCATTCAAATATGTCAAGGATGAATTGCAACGAAAACACTTGGGAATCATAAACTTGAACATGTGAATGTCTTAAACAAAGGAGCAGAGCATGATTACATAACTAAAATCATAAATTGGGGGATTTACTTAAAATTCTCTTTAAATAGGACATGGTCATTTCATCAAAACATGTAATGATATTACGTTAAACATTAAAATGTCTTAAACTAGAGGGGACAATAGAGTTACATGGCAAAATTCATAACTTGAGGATTCATCTTGAAATAGATTGAACATGATATGGGAATTTCATCAAATATGTGGAAAGCAAGAATTTAAAACATGAGAAGGTTGCTAAAAATCATGAATTTAGGATCTATCATTGAATACTCTTGAATAAAGTATGGGGAAACCCAATTCAAGGCATGAGGAATTAAAAATCTTTCATGGAATCGCACATGGTCTGAATTGAATTAAAACACCATGAAAACATGAAATTCAATCGTTATTAAACATCTAAAATAACATAATGATTGAAAAATTCATTCTTTAATTGAAAGAAAAAGGGTTTTGGGCTCCATGGGTGAAAGGGGACCCATGGATGAACTCCCACATACCTTAAACTTCTTAACTTGGGGAAAGAAACACCTCTGCTGAAGCTTTCTTGAAGGTTCTTGAATTTTGGAACTTGAGTTCTTTGTTTTCTTGAAGGGATGATTTGAATTTGATGTTCTTGGGATTAGGTTAGGGTTTCTTGGATAGAAAAGTGAAGGAGAATGGGCAAATAATGCTTAAAATGACATCTTAACTCATGTTTTTACGACTTGGATTGATGAGAAAAGACTTAATTGTCCCTAAGATATTTAAATTTGTACCCGGATTGCATTTTGAAGGTTCATCGTGACATGGTCTAATCGCGATAAGCTACTAGTTTTGACGAAAATGATGATAACTTGTCGCTCGAGTATCAGATTAAGGAAAAATTGGTATTGTTGGAAATCTAATTCAATTATCTACAATTTGGTGGGTCTTGAGCTGAAAAATTCCACATACATGAAAAGTTATACACTTTCAAAATTGGCCCTTGTAGAATCGAATACCAAACTTTGGACGAATCAAAGGCTCTTAGCTCAACTTGGCTCTAAGTGATTTCTATGAACACTTTTCACCTATTAAGCACTTTACACACGAGGATAAAGATCATGACACAAGTACTCAAATTATAAATCAAGAATTGGATGAAAACACTTTCACCGTGCCACGGTGATGTGCTCATTGCTATACCCACCGCGACGCACCACTATCGCGGTGAGGTTCTAGAATCAAAATCCCAAAGTGACCCAATCCTCATTCAAAAATTCCGAAACTTCCCTGAGACATGATCTTTACACCCCTGAACATGAATCAACTCAAAAACCATCATCTCGGAACCTAGAAGGTCAACTTAAGAATCTTTGAAGTTAGAAAGTTAAAATAAGGCTATGTTTTCAAAACTTAGTTAAGATTTCAAGCCTTAAACCCCTTAGCCATGCAACTATGAACTAAATCAAGACAGGATTAGTACGGGATATTACATGTCCAAAAATCAGTCAAAACCACATGCACACATTTATTTATTCATATATAAGAGCTGGGAAAGGGTAAAGGGTCATGAACATGAGAGTTTAAAATCATTAACCTAGAATGTGTAGCTCGATTCGTCCTAAAGGCACCTTTGGGCTTTATGGGTTCAACTTCCCCTGCTGAAAGGGATCCATTGCGTGTTAGCCGAATGAATTGAGGAAAACCAAGGTAAAACTAAAGTCACCAGGGAAAAAGTCATCCCAAATATATTTATCAAATGTGCTTCAAGCACACGGTCATATAGACCCCCAATGCCAACATACGTTATTTCCAGTGTTCGTCACCTCGGGACTTACACCTTTATGGTGAGCTACACAAACCTCTTTAACCCAAATTAAAATAATTTTTCATATAATTCCAACCATTAACCAAGGCATTATTCATTAAGGCAGTTACCTATTGGTATTGTCACACCAATACGCTTGCAAGCTAAATTAAACATGCCAAACCAATCCACATAACCACATTAACTCCCAAGTTCCACTTAAAATCCAAAACATGAAAACCAAGGCCATCCAAATCAATTTTTATATCTATTTATCCATTGATGCAATGCATTGAGTTCAAAAGCAAGTTAAACCATGCTATTTTCCATAATAAAAATCAAATTTACATAAGTTGGTTGAAGTTCATGCAATTCCAAGCCAAAATTCATCCAATTTTGGAAAACTCATGTCCCCCATTTCAACCATTTAAATAATGTACCAATTTAGTCCTAAAAATATCAATTTAAAGTATGAATAATTAATTTGAAACATGGGACAAGTAATTCAATAAATAACAACCAAAACCCCTCAACCTAATTTCAAAACCTATAATTTAAATCACATAAAATACATTTAATTAATGCCATGATATAAAATTCAAGTTTAGGGAAGATACACATGCCTGAAACATACAAGAATTTGTAGTCAATTTAAAGTTTGATGCTTGGATGATTAATTATGTGAAACCCTGGAATGTTCTTGGATTTTGAGGTTTAAGAGAGAATGGATGATTTTGATCTTTGAAAACTGAAGAAAAGAGGCTTATTTTATGTTTAAAGATCATACAAGGGGTAAAAAGATAAAAAATTTCTCACCCCAAGTGAAAAAACAATACTGGACGAAATTAACACACTGGTGTGGCACATCGTTATTGTAGAGTTTATCCTTCATGCCACACTATATCACAGAGGTTAACCTCAGTGACACGGCCTTATCATGGACCCTTACTACCTCGGAGTCTCAAAATGGCCTCGAATCCCTCTTGAAAAATTTAGAACTTCTCCAAATTACCCTTTTAACCTCCCTAAATGCATTTTAAGTCAAAAATCGAAATTACGCATGCGGGAATGTTAAAAAAATATGATGGAAATATTAAGAGGTCTTACAATAATAATATTTACATGCTGGTTAAAAGGATGAAAATCCTTCGGTTAAAAACTTAAGGACTAAAAGTTGTTCTAAGGGGACAAGAGGTGATATTTTTTTATTCTGTAGATAATAAGATGAGCCGAATTTTAATATAAATAAAGAGAGGCGGTAATTTATATTTCATCACAAATACACGCACTAACACATATATGCACACAAAAAACATTCAGCTTTTTCTTCTCTTTCTCTCCCTTATCCTCTCTTTCCCTCTCACTTTGTTTCTTTACTTCACTACATCTTCATCGGTGATGGTGAACAACGAGCATTAGTCAAACCCCACCAACCACTACCTCCATGAACATCCCTTCCTCACTTATTTTCCCTTTTTTGAGACAGTCTGAACTAGAGCCTTGTCGTAATGGGAATCTCAAGTCCCACCAGGACTGGAGACCATCCCCGTTGCCCAACCCAACCAATCAATATGTACCCTGAGTTGTATGAATTCTGAACATATAACAGGATAGTGTATTTTATACAATTTCCAAACTCTGGGATAGGCATATGACCAAAACCAACCCAAACGAGTCCAATCTTCCAAACTCAACCAATAGCCAACAACCAAAACCATAACCAAATTCTTGTCCATGACATAATATAAGAGAATAGAACAATCATAAATTTAACTTAACAGTATCATCCCCAATACCAATTCCAATACTAAGGATGACACCACTACTAATCCCGCCCATTTCAACCCATAGTAGTTCCATAAAACCTCTAACCAAAATAAAAGAAACATCCGATTTGGAATGACTCCAACTATAGCCAAAACCAATATCCATAAAATATGCAAAGTATGTGAAGATATCCATGATATGAAATGGAGCCTTCCAGAATATGGAAGCTCACCACTTCAATCCAGTAGTCGATCCCGAATATGATCACTCAGAAGGAGGAGTGGAATGGCCAGTTCCTACATCACGTGGGGATACAGCCGCCCGAGGATGGGTTAACGGGTCAATGCTAGAAAGTACTTAGGATAAGGATAAAGTAATGTCAACCTTTAAAACCAAGTAAACCAACCATTCACACAAATCCATACATATATTTATATATAAACCATGCTGGGAAAGGGAACTCGATTTACCATGAATTTTAAACCAATAACCTAGGTATGTATAGATTAAACATCCTAGAAACACCCACGAGATATATGGATCCAATGTAACCCCCTGAATGAGCCCTGATTCATACGACTACATGTATCAGGGCTCATTCAGGGGGTTACATTGGGGATTCTCGAGTACCCTTTTCTCTCCATGATACATATGTACAGTGTACTTAGAGGATTCACATGTACCTCATAGTATCAAAAATGGTCGCTATGACCACCTCTAATGTCGCAAACATGAGTTTCCAATATCTGTCCATTAGACTCGCACCTTCATGGGTAGCTATCACACCCTTCCATTATCATTCAATTAAAACCATTACCATCCAACCAAACCATTATGCCATTATTATTAACCAAGGCTATGAGTAGTGGTATCATCATACTGACTATAGATTGAGAGTAATGTCCTTAGCCCACCTTTCTATGTAAAGGGATTCCCATGTACCCATAGATTACATTATCAAGTTAACTTGGGGGAATCCCGTATACCCCACAAGTATTCCATTATTAGGATTGTTTGGGGTAATCCCATGTACCTCACAAAGAAGTTTAATTAACCATAACCATGACCACCAAGACCTTACAAATTAACCATTACAAACTATTTAAACCATTTAGGGTTCCATTACCAAACCATACCATGCAACAGTTCTATTAAAAGTTTAGTAATATAGTAAAAGCATTCTCATAGGCATTTTATGAAACACACTAGGGGTATAGTTTTTCTAAAGCCAAAATAAAGTACCAATTAACCATTCACATGCAACCAATTGTCCTAACCACTATTAAAACATATAAATTCATAATTAAAACATGGGAAAATCATAACCAAACATTTATAATCAAAACCCTCAACATATATTTGAAAACCCAAAACCATACAATAATTATTCCATGAAAACCATTCATAAAACAAGCCTTTAGTTGGAAATAAAAATGAGGGAGAAGTATCTTGCCTTAGATTACTAAGATGATGGAGATAAATTACCCAAAAAAGCCCTAAATTGATCCTCTAGATAAAACCCTAGCCTTCCTTTACCCAAGAGTCTTCGAAAGAAATAAAGAATGTTTCTAAGGGTTAAAACTTAGAATAATAGGGTAAATGATATCCCAAAGGAGTTATAAGTCATGGATCCTTAAGAGTTTAAGTGGGGAAATGTCCATATTATCCTCAACTTAAAATGCTTAAAATTTCCACAGGGGGGTACGACTCCACTATACCAGTCGTATCCTTCAATACTACCTACTACTCGTACCTTAGGCCTCCTTTCTGACCCAACACTATCCACCATAAGACTTACCCAAACTAATTCATATCCAAACTATATGATCCATACCTCTAAATCGTATCCCTGGCAGAATAAAATCAAAGGACGTTTGAACACTTACTACCATACGAGTCAATGGTACGTCTCTCACCCTAAATTATGGCTTAAGGTGAGCCACTCATACTCAAATCTAATTTAAGTTACTAAGTATCATATTAAGTGAAGGAAAAACCCAAACCATATGACTCGTCACCAACCATAAGACTCATACACACCAAGTCTTACCCATTCAAGAACCTATTCCAACTTATCAACTAACACTGGTTAGCATACGACCAAGAATATACCAACCGTACCCTATTATACGACCAGTAGCCCAAGTTATATGATGTCCAGAAACCAAAAATCCAGTAAATTTTCTAAGGTTCCAAAACCCAGAGTGTTTTATTTTTCCCTCTGTCCCTTTTGTCCCACCGATGAACTTGTTTAAAAACACTTAGATCTAGATGATTTTTGTGATTTCAGTGTTGCTTCGGCATCTGCTGTTGAAGTAACGCCATGATGACGCTGCCTCTTTGTCTCTGTTACTCATCAAAAAGTACTCTGGTGAGCTAGGTTATATTATTAAATCATAGTGTATTCACATATCTAGATAAATCTTATGTTTTTGTGACCCTTTTGTTGTCTCCCGAAAGTGTGTTCCCTGATGACCCTATTGCTTATTTTGTTCCTTTACATTGGAATTATTATCCTTCATTAATATTGTTTCACTGGATTTTATCCAAGATCTATTTGGAAAACGTCTATCTGGAGGCATATTTTTAATTGCATTGTTTACATTTGCTGCTACTTTGTACTCTTTAGGACTATTTTGTCTTTTATATTTATTAAACTAGTAAAAGTTATATACTAAACTAAAGTGGACAATAAAGAAACTTCTTTCGATTTTTGAGGCCTCCCCAAATAAAAAGATGGGCATATGTATACAAATACATAACAATAAATAAATAAATTTGGGCGGTGACGAAATCTTTATAATATCATGAAAACACAAAAAGTTTTTACAATTCGTATCTTGGAAAGGTGATATAGGATGGCCGATAAATTGAGCAATCACTTTTGATCCGTGGCGTGGCTAAAACTTAATCCGAGCCCACTCTTTAACGAAAATTCTATTTTTTTAATATACATTTATATACATATATGCACATCTAGTGTATCAATTTAATTTGATAATCATTTATATGTTACTAACATTTTTAATACAAGTGTTTATACAGGTTCTTGATAATGCTTGTAAAACATGGCATTCAAAAGGAGAGTTTGAATTTTTTATTTGTATGATTACAATCTTACAATTGTACAAGTATTAATCGCAGTGAAAACTTTATTTTTGGAGTACTAAGCAGGGATGTTCTTTCTTTACACAATGGTCAGCACACGCTTAAGCAAACTTAAGTAATTAATATTTAAATAAAATAATTAAAATAATTTAGATCTTTAATAAATTAATTCACACTTTTACATTAGAAAATATTGTTTAATCTTTTCCTTTTAAATTTTTTTTTAGTTTATTCAATCTTTTCTCCCATTAACTTTTGCTAAATTAAGTATTATAAGGAAAATGCTTCTCCTTTATATAAAACAAAAAATGCTTTCCTTTTCATATATTACATAAAAAACTTCATTTATGAAACACTTTTTTTTTCATACATATTCTTATACACTTTTGGTTATATATCTTCACATACTTTTTATACACACATTTTTATGAATATATATATATATATATATATATAATTTATACACACTCTTACATATAGATTATTTATATTATTTTAATATAAATTTTATGTATTTATACTTACAAACATTAATTTTTCTCCCTCTTTTGATAAATTTAGTCTGGCCGGGAATCAAATTTGTAAATTTTAAAGGATGCCTAACCCCTTTTCTTCAAAATAATTTTAACCCTTACCTAGAATCTAAATTGGTTTTCGCAGATTGAAACACAAGTCATGCATGTTAATAATTAAATAAGTTTTCTTATTTTTCTTTAAAATTAGGTGACAACTCTGTACAAAAATCAATTCTTTTTGAGTCCATAAGTCGTGATTGTTTTACCTCGATAATAACACAACATCACAGAATGACGACTCTGCTGGGGAGTTAAGATTCTAACCATTACAGGCTTAGGTTAATAGTTAAATTTTATTAATACTTACTTATTTTACCTTAACTGTTTTATGTGTTTATCATGTTTATGTGATATAATTTTTTATTTACTATTAAATAGTTTTTAATTTATTGTTACTTTATATAAATTGTCATTTCATTCAAATTTCTTCCATTCGAAAAAATTGTCACAATCACACGTATACGCGAAATGTGTTTTGTGCACCCACATATTTCTTTTAAAATCTCAAGATTTAGGAGAGTTTTCATATGCATGGGGTTTCCAGATCTTTTTTCTTAGTGCCCGCGTAGCCTTCTCGCTCGAGTAGTCCGCTTGAAAACCACGAGTTTAGCAAACCTACTCTTAGCCAGTATAGGATAAAGCTAAACCAATACCCTTTTAGGTACATACATCATTACGATCCTAGGAGTCTTAATAACCTTGGTGTATTAAGTCCATTAGTCAACTCTATCTAAATGTCTGAAGAATTCACAACCCAAATGACACATTATCATGATCTATGTGCATATTTGAAAGATGATTATGCCTATATATTGACTATTTGATCTAAATTTATTATAATTTAGTGGGAAGGTATATCTAACCTTTATTTTTCAGAGCATATCATTTGAAGGATGCATCGTATCAATATCCCCAATACCAATGTATAGGTCTAAACTATATTTTGACCTGATTCTTGTCCTGACGAGCTTTGTAGGCAATCCTGTATAAGGGTTCGATCTCTTCACTATTTTAAATTAATTTCTCTGATATTAATAATGGGTCAAATATTTCAAATATGCTCTCCAAGGGTCATCAAAGAGTGCAAATCAATAACTCTTCAAATCCAAATCTCAATGACATTAGTGCTTAGCCGACCTACCTCCAAATTCTCAAACGATTTTGGTTCGAAAACATCTAGCTTCTTCTTTTAAATGTCTTAAATATTAAATTTATGGTGTATCAATCCTCACTTTCAAAAGCAAGGATTCAACACTCTTTTATTCATAACAATTCTACCAACTGTGGCGAAATACTTCCATAACTTCTTTAATGTTTGACCTTCTCAAACTTGTCAATATAATAAAGTAGTGTCAAAACTATGATCAAGCTTGACATTGATAACACCCAAACTACAGCTCTCGTAAGAGTGTAAGCGGTCGCTGTCAAATATAGAACCCAACTGGGTTGGGTGTCGAATCCCACAGGGAATACTTGGTCACTAAGTGTTGCAATTATTAGTAGACTGTTGATCGAAAATTCCATGAAAAAGGGGGGATTGGATTGTGGCGTGAATTAATGCTATCAAAGTAACAACAAAATGCTTTGTTTAGTAAGATTTAATCACAGAGAAAAATAAGTTAGGGTTATGTCCACCTTATGAGTTCTACGTATCTATTAACTATGAGTAATGCGGAATTCAGACATGCATGCACTTATAGAGATTCGTATTCTGATGGTAAATCCTAGTGTTTCTCAACCATCAAGGATTATTTCACTTTAACTCTCTCGATCTTAAAGCGTATAACTAATGGTACGAACTCTCCAAGAGATTAATCCGGTTAAGGCATTAATGTGTAAATAGGGGTTGGTAGACCTATTTCCTTGTCACACTCTCTTTTCCAAACATGTAACTTTTCTCTCGAACAAGTTAATGCTATAATGGCGTATTCTATATGTTTGCAACCACAAGAATTTAATTAAAACGAAGAGAGTAATGATATAAGTAGCATACGCATCAAGAATTCACAAACTCATAGTAATAGATAGTATATCAAAAGGCTTCCATAACCCTAACAGAGAAGTTTAGCTACTCATGATTGTAAAGGAAAACAACGAAGACATCATCATCATCATACCAAAACTAGAACAATTTTCGCGAGAGGATGCTTTTAACGTCAAAGAGGGATGCCGTTTTTCCTCTTAGCCGTCTTCCCCAAATATGTAGCGTGTTTCTCTGTGTTAGACTTACAGAAATTGTAACGTGAATAATGAAAAGCAATCGTGAATGAATGAATCACTGCCTGAATGAATGAATGAATGCTGAAAAATTCAGCAAATAGGGTTTTTATAACATCCTTGTCCTAGTCCTATTAAGTTACTGCTGCACCCCTAAGTATTTAAAAATACTGCTTTTGCCCGGGACAATTTCTCCATGCGTCACATTCAGTCCATAAGCTTCCAAAAGCTGCCTTCCCTCTTCTGTGAAGTTTTCCTTTGCTGCCCAAAGGTCCACAAAGTGCTGAAATCTTCATCATTAATACCTGAAAACATGCTAATCACGTAGGTTAGCTCACTTATAGGAAAATGGACTAAAAGTGCAGGAATTATATATTTTATCCTCAAAACTTAGCTATAACATGGGTAAATTATGGTGTTTAGGCGTGTAAATACACCCAACATCAGACATCCATCCCCTTGATAATTTGATCAAATTAATTTCAATGTTACAAATAATTACTTCCTGGTCGTTTTTCACATCATTTTCAAGGATGACCACCACTTTGTGACAATCATTCATATAAATTCACAAATTGGCATGATCTACATTCTGACTTGATTCTTATCTTGATGATAAACCTAGGAATCCCTCATTTGGGTTTGGTACCTTTATTAAAAAAATCAAAATTATGAATTGGTTGGTGACAACATAGTTAGGAGTGTGGTGAGCTTTGGATAAATTTATTACATTGCATTGTTGATCTAGAACTTGGCCTAAATGTCTGTTAAGGAAACATATTGAGTTATACTTGATTTAGGAAATGATCATAGGACTTATTTGACCTGATTATTCCTTATAAAACCCACCAAATAACATTAATCCTTATCATTCCCCTATTTGAGCCTAAAACCTTTTCTTTGGATAACCGCATCTAAGACTACACCTTTTTTAGTGCATGCATGCACTATTCCTTTCTTGGTCCCACCTCCTTTAGCACACTAAATACGTAAAAATTATGGGCGAAGATTAAAATTAAAGATGCCAAAGGCAAGAAAAATATATAGTCTAAGAAGAACAAAAATGAAAAGAAGACTTCAAAAAGAGGAAAAAAACCCCACAAAAAAGGAAAACTTTAAAAAAAATGGAGAATCATAAAAAATGAAAGAAAATATATTTGTTGAAAAGAAGTGGGAAAAAACTCCAACATAAGATTCAAATGAAGTCTGAGTAAATAAAAAAAAGGGAAAATAAAGCACAACAAAGAAGATCAAGCGTCAAAGCGCAACAAATGTCAGAAGCACAGATACAGTGTAACGTTTATCGAAAAACTAGTTACTTTCATCTAAAAAATCATATTACCCATCTCTAAGCCTACATTATAAGATTATAATAAGTACTTCAAGATTCTATTTCAATTTTTCTTACATTAATCCTATGGTATCACAATTACATGCATTAAATTTATTTTTGAGTGTGAGTGTATTTCTCTAGACATCCCCAAATTCAAAAAGAAAATATCTCAAATATGTGTGAGTGGGACTTCTATTCTAGAAAGGACCCTTGAAATATGAGCATAGGTATAGTTTGAACCTTGTTTTGGAGCAAGAAAAATAAATCTTTTTGATACTTAGGGGTGTCCAAGGTACCACTTGAAACTATAGTAGTAACCCTGAAGTCAAACTTGGCTAGCTGGGAAAGAGTTGAGGTAATTCTTATGCACATTGTGCCTTCTTCATATTTTAGCATTTCTTACCAAGAAAATACAAAATTTTTTTCTTTCCTTTTTCAAGACAATCACTTTCACGTACAAGCATTTTTACCTTTCATTCAAGGCCCCCACTTTTCAATTACAGGTTGTTGAATTTCTCTTTCAAGCATCGACTTTCAAATACCGACATTGTACTTTTCAGTCAAGATTCCATCTTTAGGTATTTATATTTTAATATCCTCACCAGTTGAGAGGCTATTGCTCTACAGTTGAGAGACTTTTATATTTCAATAGCACCACCAGTCGATAAGCTAGTAGATTTCAATCACTTCACTAGTTAAGGGCCTTAGTCTTCATAGACAATTGAGGATGACCATTAACAACAATCTTTGTAGACTATTAGAGATGTCATGCATAAAATCTCCGAAGACAATCAGTGGTACAATAGTCAACATAGTCTTCATAGATAATCAAAGTCATCATTTATTATATAGTCTCTATAGATAATCAGAGGCACTATTTATCATCAAAGTTCTTGAAGACAACCAGAGTACTTTACCACACTCAACATCATACTCCGTAGACAACCAAAGATATCATTCATTAAATTCCTAAAGACAATCGAAGGACTTTCCATAATCTTCAGCTGTCTCTATAGACAATCAAAGATATCATCATTAAGTCTCCAAAGACAATTAGAGGGTTTTAGTCTCTGTAGACAATCAACATTAGTGTCCATAGATGATCGAAGATGACAATCAATATCAATCTCCAAAAATAATTGGAGATGTCATGCATCAAGTCCCTGTAGTCACTCGAAAATATCATTAATTCTTAATTTCCTATAAATAATAAGACATGCGATTCATCCTCAAGTCCGCATAGATAATCAAAGATATCATGCATCTTTTCATTCAGAAGTACAATCCACAACAATAGGACATTTTTAAAGTTCTTTTCAAAGAAGACAATGTTAGCCATAAATCATACACTGGGGCAAATTTTGAGAACCGCCTCAAAATTTATTCTATTTCTTTATTTTGAACTACATTGACCTGATTCTTGTGACACTCGAGATATGTAGAAATATCTATGCAGAGTTTGGTCGTTATAACTCCATAATCATTCTTTTTCCTCAGCAAGTACACAATCGTGTATCTCAAGTATTCACGGCTTAATACTGGGGAAATTTTTATAGGAGCATCGGGAATATATGAACATTTCCATTCCCAAATAGTCCTTCTCTCAATAATCATCTCACATAACCGTTCACTCTTAATAACAGGACAATTTGTCTAATCTTTTGAACTATACCTGACTTGATCCTCATCCAACTCGAGGTCTGTAGGAAACTCTAAATTAGAGTTTTGCCAAATTTTTTGGAAAATATTTTTTTATTCAAGCATTATTGGCTACATGTCAAAATTTTCATCTGAAGACTTCTACATTGTCTCCAAATGATAAGGGGAAATTGGTGACACCCAATTTTGATTCTCTGTGCTTAAAATTATTGCCTTTAATCTTCCTAGTCATTAAAGGACACAAAATATAATTTTCATACATTTTTCACAATTGTTAACAAATAATTGAAAGTCATTCATATTTTAGAATTTTATCAATTTATTACAACATTTTTTTCTTTTCATAATTTATTGATTATTCTTCTTATATTAATATTTTTATTAATTTATTATCATTTTAGCATTTTAACAATCATCTGCATAATTCACGACATAACTCATATTTTTTATAATTTACAATGCATCATATTATCAAGTTATTTAAGCTATTTTTATATATTTAGTAATAATATATCGATAACCACATTTTATTATATTTAATATAGTCTGTAAATGATAAGTTGAATTAATTATTTAAATACACAATGCAACAATTCGGTCAAGTCAATATCTTGTCACATTTGACAAGACTATACAATGACTTTATCCTTTGAATAATAATGTTTACATAGTGGTCAAAAGGATGAAAAATCTTTCAGTTAATAAGTTAAGGACTAAAAGGTGTTCTAAGGGGACAAGAGTGGAAATCTTTTTATTCTTGGATAACTAGAGTAACAAAATTTTATTATGAATAGAGGCGTCCCATCAACTCCCCAGTTAGTTTTTAGAGGATTTCAAACATTCAGAAAGTTAGTTAGTTATCAGTTGTTTTATCAGTCTTTGCAGCATGTTTTCAGTCGCTTAGATTTATGATTTACAGTATTTTAGTGTTTCAGTATTTAAAACCTTATGGCTTTACTCAATCGTTTCTGCATATGTTGTTTATTATCAGGTTTACTCAGTGCTCATAGAAGGTACCAACTCATGGGTTAGCTTATGGTCACTCGTGACTGTAAGCACCATTGTCATGATAAGGGGGTAGCCTCGGGTCATGACAAAATCATTCTCAGATTTTCCTAGGCCACGACTCACTTTGAAATTGATCGACACTAATCTAGCCTAAAATGTATAACTTCAAAATTAGGAAGAATTTGGACATGATATTTTAAACGTAGAACTCATACATAACCATTGAGAGGGTCATTACAACATATACAAATTTACCCACCATTCATTCCTGAACTATCAAAAAATATATAGGCTAAGTACGAAAAAAAAGAGTACATGTATCCTTAAGAAATTGAGGGTACTTATCCCACATGTCCTCCTTAGTTTTCTAAGTGGCTTCCTAAACCGGACAACGCTTCCATTGCACCTTAATCGAATGAATTTTCTTCATCCCCAAGTTTCAAACATCTCGATCTAAAGTTGCTACTGGTTCCTCCCCGTAAGCCAAATCCTTATCTAGAAGCATCAAATCCCACTTAATTAGGTAGTCTCCATCATCATCATACCTTTTCAACATTGAAACATTAAATACTATATGGACTCATGATAACCCCAGTTGCAAGAATAATCGATATGCAACTAGATCCATTTTCTCAAGAATGTTAAAGGGACTTATATATGGAGGGCTGAGCTTTCCCCTCTAACCGAAACTCATGACTCTCTTTGTGGGAGTTAGCTTAAGCAAAACTCAATCACCAACCTTGAATTACTTATCCCTCACCTTACGATCCACGTAGTCCTTTTGCCTACTTTGAGAAACCAACATCTTGGATTGAATGAATCTTACTTTTTGTTAAGCATTCTTTATCAAATCTTTGCCCAAAGGCTTAACATATCCCCCACTCAAGCCAACCACTAGGTGACTTACACTTTCTTCTATAAAGTGCCTCAAATGGTACCATATAAATACTGGAGTGATAATTTTTTGTAAATACATACAATGGAAGAAAATAGTCCCAATGACCACAAAAATTAATTACGCAAACCATTAACATATCCTTTAGCACCTGAATCATCTACTCTGACTGCTCATCAGTTTGAAGAAGTAAAGTTGTGTTAAATGTGAGCTTGGTGCCCAAATCCTCATGCAACCTATCCTAAAACATGGAAGTGTACTTTGAATATTTGTCAGAAATAATAGTAAGTGGCATCCCATAAAGTCTTACAATCTCCTTGGCAAAAGTTTTAGCTAACTGTTGAGAGATATAGTGTAAAACTCTAACTTAGGATAAGGAGTACCACATCGGCAAAACACAAGAGGGATGCTGGGCATATAAGTAAGCGAGACTTACTCCCTCATGATGCATTTTAAAGCCGTGCGGGTCTAGACCCAGAGCGGATAATATTACTAGTGGGTTGGCCCATTATGGGGTCTCTCAGGCTTTGATGGTTTGGGATGCCCGTTCCGGCCAAGGCGTCAGCTCGGGGCATGAAAAAAATGGTATCAGATCAACTCCTATGTCAACCCTGTCGATGTGGGCTATTGCAGACTAAGTTTAGGTAAATCTCGGTAAGGCGGGGTAAACCTTTATCCTAAGTCTAAGAAAATCCCATTCTATAGGGCAAACCTCAATGATGATGCTGAGTCCATAAGGGGGGTGTAAATAATACCCTAACTTAGGATAAGGAGCCCCATATCGGCAAACCACAGGATGGATGTTGGCTATATAAGTAAGCTTTCCTTACTCCCTAGTGATGCATTTTAAAGTCGAGCTAGTCTATAACCAGAGTGGACAATATCACTAGTGGGTTTGGCCATTACAGGGGTCTCTTAGGCCTTGATGTTTTGGGATTCCCGCGGCTAGGCCCTCGGCTCGGGTCGTGACATATAGTCTACTCGAACTGATAAAAAGTGATCTAATTTTGTAGTTAATCTACTATCACCCAAATAGAGTCATACCTCCCCAAAGTCTTAGGGAGTCCCAAAACAAAGTTCATAGAAATATGCCTCTACTTCCACATGGGTAAAAGCATCCTCTACAACACCCCATAAGCCTTCGGTGTTCTTACTTTACATGCTGACAATTTTGGCACTTGGCCACACAATTCACTATGTCCCTCTTCATCCAGTTCCACCAATAGAGCTGTCTCAAATCAAGATACATTTTGGTTGTACTCAGATGAATTTAGTAATTTGAGAAACGGGCCTCTGAAATTAGATCATGAATCAAATTACCATCCTGAGGATCTCATAATGTTTTCTTTAACCACTACACCCTTCCCACATCAAGAGTGGAGTCTGTCGCCTCTCCGCGCACCATCATATTCCAGAGTGTATTTAAATTTTTATCCTCAAATTTATTAGACTTAATTACTCCATGAATATTAATTTTACCTTAACACTAGCCAACACGATACCCCTATCGAAGGCCTTAAACTGCATGCTCAAAGATTCTAGATTTTGAAACTCTCTAGCTAATGGTTGCCTAGATACCCTCAAAAATAATAAACTACCCATACTTACAGTTTTTTTGGCTTAATGCGTTTTCCTCCATAATAGCCTTAACTATATGATGTTGAATACTCACATCATAATACTTTAACTATTCCATCCACCCACACTACCTTAGGTTCAAATCCATTTGATTAAACACATGTTGCAAGCTTTGATAATTTGTTAAGATCTCACATTTGACACCATAAAGATTGTGTCTCTAAATCTGTAATGTAAACACAACTACTGCCAACTCTAAGTCATGGGTTGGGTAGTTCCTTTCATGAGGCTTAAACTTCCTCAAAGCATAACCAATAACATTCCTATCCTGGATCAACATAACACCTAAACCCAAAAGTGAGGCATCACCAAACACTATAAAGTCCTTACATTTAACCGACAATAAAAGAATAGGTGTTGTAGTCAAGAGTGTCTTGAGATTTTTGAAGATCTCTTCATATTGGTCCAACCAAAAAAGTCATACCTATTTCTAAATCAACCTTGTCAAGTCATTGCAATAGATGCAAAGTTCTTTACAAATATACAATAACAACCATCAAGATCTACAAAACTTCCTACCTCAATCAAGAAACTTGGTTATTCCAATTCTTTACTACCTCAATATTATGGGGATCCACCATCACCCCTTTTTCAAAAACCACATACCACAAGAAGCCAACTCTGGAAAACCAGAATTCACACATTGAATCTTTCAAATAAACTCTCCTCCCTTAGAATCTCAAAAACTATATGAAGATGGTCTACATGCTCTTTCTTACTCTTGGAGTACATAAGAATATCATCTATAATAATGAAAAAAGAATTCAATAATTACTTAAAGATACCAATCATTAAAATCATGAAGGTTTCAGGTGCATTAGTCACCTTAAAAAACATCACAAGAAACTCATAATGGCCATACCGGGTTCTAAAAGGTGCCTTTGGCTTGTACTCCGATCTAATTTTCAATTGATGATAACCGACCTCAAATAAATCTTTGAAAACACTATGCACCCTATAACTTATCAAACACGCCATCTATGTAAGGCAAGGGATATTTGATTCTGATGGTAACCTTATTCGGTTACCCGTCATCAATGCAAATCCTCAAGTTGTCATCCTTCTTCTTGACAAAAAAGATGGAGAATCCCAAGGTGAAGCACTTGGATGAATAAAATATTTTTCAATTAGATTCTGCAATTGAGGTTTTAGCACTCTCAATTCCACTAGAGCTATTCATAAGGAAGAATATAAATAGGCCGAGTGTCCGGCTCTAAGTTAATGTAGAAATTGATATCCCTAGTTGGAGGCATACCCAATAGGTTTGAAGGAAACACATCCTAAAAATCAAAGACTAATGAAACTAACTCTATAAAAGGGGACCCCACATCTATATCTTAAATATGACCAAAAAATAATGAACACCCCTTTCCCATTAGCCTCCTGGCATAAACATATGATATAATCTTTACTGGTTTGTCCTTTTAAACTTCCGCCCACTCGAGTTCCTTCATCTCAGACATAGATAGAGACATTATTTTGGCATTACAGTTTAGGACAAAAAGATATAGAGATAACCAAGTCATTCCCAGAATTACATCAAAGAACAATAAATCAAAAATAACAAAGTTTACCTAAGTTTAACATCTAAAAATAGTACATGAAAAGAACATAAAACATAGGTTACTATCACAGACTCACCCACTGAATTAGATATATAAATAGGATAATCATTCCAAAATACCCACCACGAACTAGATAGATACATAGAAATAAGTTGACCTCTGGTCACAGATAGAAATAATACGTGTGATCACTACATAAGAAGCCTCGGCGTCAGTCTTTTTAAAAAATGCATAACAGTAAGCCTAATCATCAATCTGAGCTAATTTTCTTCCTGACTTCACTCTTATCATAGCATTGCCATTTCTTTGACCACCCCGACCACCTGTCTAATTTCCCTATCCTCTTTATAGATGACCTCTATAGCCTCATCCCTCTACTCTACCTGCTAAGACTATAGCCCAGGTCTGTTGTTGTATCTGGGTATTCGTTTGCCTAATAAGGCACTCCTGTTCAAGTAACCAGCCATATTATAATAGTAATATCCCTACCTAAGAGAAGGATTAATGGTAGAAGAGTCAGAATCACCTTGGTCCCTAATAACATATTCCTTAGAAAAATCCTTAGCTGGAACCATAGTAGAAGCTGGTAAGGTTGACTAAACCAGCCTACTCACTGTGGACTTTATAGTAAGACCCACTAAAATTCCCAACATTCCAGGATTTCTTAGATAATATCTTAGCCTGACCTGCTTGAGTAACCCCTGTAACTTCTTCACTTAGTCAGAAACTTTATTGAACCTTTTTCCTACTGAAGTCATATAAATAGACAATACCTGAAGGTTATAATTCAAACCTCTAACATAGAGGAAAATCCTCTCCTCCTCATATGTTAAAAATTATGTAGCATAGTGAGACAGGGCATGGAACTTGGCCTTATAGGCCACAATCAACACCCCACCCTGCTTTAATATCAATAATTTGATCCTTCTTATGGTCATAAAGGGCCTGTGGCATATATATCTCTAAGAATAGAGCATAGAACTACTCCCAAGTTAATTTAGGCAAATCAGTGACCAATATTCAGCATACGCTCTTCACCATTTCTTAGAATACTTCTCTAATAGAAAATTCGTAAACTCAAATACATGTTGCTTTATAATCCTCATATTATATAATCTCTCATAAAAAATAATAATAAATTTAAAGGCATTCTTAGAATCAGTACCCTATAATATTTGAGGTTTTATCTTCTGAAATTCTTTTAGTAGTTCATGTTTTTTCCAACACGGGATGAGGAAAAACATCGATACATGAATCTTTACCCATTCTAAGAGCCATAGTGATAGTAGGATGAACAACTTGAGCTAGATAAATCAGTATCAAGGGTGTGTCTCCAGTCCCAACCAACCTACTCAGAAAACATAACTATTGAATAACCTCAGCGAACATAGGGTGTAGTCCTACAACCCCTGCTTGAGCCGCTAACTTAGGCTCCACACCCTGTTCATCTATTGTGTCTATCTCCTCCAAATAATACTAAGATAGGTAAGGTAATGCTAACCTTTCATGATTTGTCTATCCGCGACTTGATCTCCACCTCTAATAGGTATGGCTCATTTTCTCCTTCCCTTACCTCCTTGTCTCACTTATGCTCTTCCCTTCTTGTTGACTTCATAGCTGGAGCAGCCACTATGGAAGCTACTAGTTGGGTTCTATTGGACCTAGTGTTCACCATCTGTGGATAAAAGAATGAAGAATATTAGACACTAATTTGTATCGCTACATACCAATTGTAATAAAGTCATATCACAAAAAAACAAGAATGACATATTTACTGAAGTCTTATAGACTCCCAAAAAAGCACAAACATCTTTATACTGTTCTACAAGAGTCTACTAGACCCATTTTGTTGCAACAAGATGGATAAACCTACATTTGATACCAACTTTGTCACAAACCAAACCCATCATGAGTGGCACCCATGCTACTTATCCAATAGAAGAACCAACTATTGCAAATGACAATTCCATATTTCACACTTAGTAGAAATAAACAAAACTAATCCATCAATATATCATACAATCTAAAACTAAATCATAAGTACAACTGAAGGGAAAAAAAAGTACCTATGCAAAACCCAATCATAGGACCCGAAAGTCATCTACACCAAAACATCTAATAGTTTTAAGAAAAGGATGCACCATAAACTTAAATAAAACATAAGCTTAGAGCTTGAGAGCTATGCCAATAATAAAATATTCATGGTATCCCAAATAATTTGCTCACCCTGAAATCTAGAGTCAGCCGTTGGAATCACAAGTGAAGTCTTGTAAGATCCCCTAGAATATGCACTGCATTGACAAAGTAAATACATATGTTGTATCAACAAACTATAATAACAATGTATAGGTAGTGTCAATTGGATAACCTAGGAGGAGAATATAAATATATAACTAAGTTATAGTACAATAAGTTAATCCATGATTAACAACATACACTTAGCATAACAAGTAATAATAAACAATTAGGAATCAAATCACCAAGTCAACATATTATTACCAAGTCAAGTTGAGTAAAGCCAAGCCAAATACAAGTCAAGTGGATTTATTACATATAAAAATATATTCCCCCATACATTATTGGAACCGTCAAACTCACCTGGACCTCATACATACATGCTGGGGATATAGAACTACCCTCTAGCCATGACCTGCGGGCGAAAATTACCCTTTATGTACTAAAACCTCAGACACAAGTGTCTTCCAACCTTGTTCCACCAAAATCCCATGAAAATATTCTAAATACCAAATATTTAACATTTAGAAAGTAAGATTGGTCAAAATTATTTAACTACCAATAATCAGTTGCATAGACCACACTAAACAACATGCACTAACAAGTCATACAACAAAGTAGTTAACATGCACATATAGCACAAATTGGATTAAACCTCAATACCATAACCTACCTCAAACTAATGTTTCACAACTCCTCTATGCCAGAGCATTAGCCTTCTGTGCAATTTCCATTTGTTTGGGGGTTTAAAACATGCATTTAAAACATAATTAAAGAAATAACCAAATATTTTAGGATTTATAACTCACACCATACTCCTAAGTTCAAATTTATAATCATTTTTCTTCTAGTTCTATGACATTTTCATCATAATTCACCTAAACATATCAATTTTATGGATAAATTAGTGAATTAACAGAATGCTAGGGAAAATTAAATGTTAATGATAAAAAATTATTAACTTATTCATTAATTTCCCCCTTGCACAAAAATTTAATCAAAATACACCCTAAAACCCTTCCCAAGTCTTTGTGAATTAATAATTCTAAGGCTTATAATTAGATACCAGTTAATGGGATGAATTTCCTATCTTAACGAAGCCAAACAAAGAAATTGTTGTGGGTCTCCCTCTAAAGAACTTGATATTCATAATCTTGTACATGTAGAGGAATGCATTCAAATATATATCATGGTTTCACAATTCTAGTCTCATGGGCATTCCATCAAACAATTTGAATGCATAAAAATAACATGGGAGTCATTTTTTAACATAAGGGTAAAGCATGAATTCATCATTTAGGCCCAATAAGTCATAATGCTTAATTCGTCTTCTCTTGGGCATTTTATCAAACACCTTGCATGCATAGATTTAGGCTTAGTCATAAACATTAAATCAATACATCATGATTGCATAAATCAACACAATTTAATAGATTTCAAGCCACATGCTAGAATCGATTCGTGAAAACACATTAAAGATTCCAACTTGGGAATCATACAACCATATCAATATGGTCATAATAAACCCACAACATAAACATCATAATTTATAATTTTAAAATAGGATTCTTGAGCTTCACGGATGAAAGGAATCCATGAATAAACACTTGACATATGCTAGTGGATGATTTCTTGAAGATTGATGGAGGAAAGTTTTAATTCTTGACTCGACATTATCCATCTAGGGTTTCTTATTCTTAAGGAATAGAGAAATAATGAATGTATTTGGCCAAAAGAGGGCTAAATATCATGTTATGAGGGTAGAAGGTTAGGTGAATGACCTAATTACCCTTAAAGACACGGATATTTAATGATTGAAAACTGGGCATCGATACAATTGACGACGTGGTGCATCGATATCACTGATGCGATACTCGATGCGTCACACCACGATCGCGCCAAGCCTCAGTACTTTTACTAGTAATTCCTGCAACAATGTTAACCAATGCGATAGGCGACGCGACGCACTAAGATCACGTTGGTCCACTATTTTGGGACTCTAATCGTGGTCTAAAAGAGGTCCCAAAAATCTAAAACTTATCCAGGAATACCTATTGACCTTCCTGATCATGAATCAACAAAAATATGGATCTCTAAGGGATGTTAAGGTCGCAAAATAAGATCGCTAACTTTTGAAGTCCAAAGAAATAAACTAGGTATGGAAACTTAGCTAAAATTTTCTAAGTCTGGGACCTCGTGACAAGCTTAACGGACTGAACTAAGCTTAGAAATTTTGCAGGGTCTTACAATATCTCCCCCTTGGGAATATTCGTCTAAGAAATAAGACTGACTGAGAAGGGAGAAATGATAAGCTGATGTACATACTTAACATGAACGACTAAAACATGATTACATGACTGACATTTCTAATTTACTGAAATTCATACTGAGCATGCATATCTGATGCATGATTTCATAACTTAGCTGATACATGACTGCATGACTGGGAGTACTGATAAGACGATCATGCATATCTGATGCATGAATACATGACTGAACTGACTCATGAACATGTAACTGAACATGCAATGGTAAAGGATACTAAGTTTGAAATGGAAAACTTAGCATGGAACTGAATACAAAGTTCGTAACTGAAATTTGAACATGAAAACTGAATAAGCTTAAGGAAATCTATTACCTTGGGCTGAGTCTTAATTATCGGAGAAGAGGTAAGGATACTTGGTCCGTATGTCTGCTTCTGCTTCCCAACTAGCTCTCTCAACGGACTGATTCTGCCAAATATCTTTGACTAGAGGGACTTCTTTGTTTCTCAGTCTATGAGTCTGATAGTCAAGAATTTTGACTAGAATCTCTTCATAAGAGAGGATGTTCTGAACATCTATGTCCTCTATAGGGACTATAACTACTGGATCGCCTATGCACTTCTTTAGCAAGGAGACATGGAAGACTGGATGCACTGAGGCTAGATCTGAAGGCAATTCGAGCTCATAAGATACTTTGCCAAAGTAAATAAGAATTTTGAAGGGACCGACATATTAGGGACTGAGCTTTTCATTCTTGTCGAACCTCTCCACTCCCTTAAGATTTTTAGGTACACATTATTACCAATCTTAAACTCAAGATCCTTTCTACGCACATCAGCGTATGATTTCTAGCGGTACTGAGTTGTTTTGAGCCTCTCCCTAATTAACTAAACTTTCTCTAGGGTATCGAAGACCAAGTCAGGCCCTACTACTGTGGCCTCACCCACTTTGAACCAACCGATTGGAAATCTGCATCTTCTATCATAGAGAGCTTCAAATGAAGCAATTTGGATACTAGAATAATAGTTGTTGTTGTATGAAAACTCAATCAAAGGCAAGTGGTCATCCTAATTACCCTTAAAGTCAATTGCACACGCTCGCAGCAGATCTTTTAGAGTCTGGATTGTCCTTTTTGCCTGGCCATCGGTCTGAGGATGGAAGGCATTACTGAGATGAACTCAGGTACCAAGACCCTTTTGGAATGCTTTCCAAAAATAAGAGGTAATCTGGGTACATCTATCTAAGACAATAGACAATGAGACACCGTTAAATCTGACCAACTCCCTGATATAGAGTTTGGTGTAATCCTCGGCTGAATAAGAGGTATGGACTAGAGGGAAATGAGCTGATTTGGTCATTCTACCTACAATGACCTAGACTGAATTATGTTGACGATGAGTACGAGGCAAACCCATTACAAAGTCCATGTTTACTTATTCCCACTTCCAAGTAGGAATACTAAACTCCTGCATGGACCCACTAGGCTTCTGATGCTCAATCTTAACCTGTTTATATGTTAAGCACTTAGTGACAAACTTTGCAATGTCTTATTTCAACCCACTCCACCAATAAATCTCCCGCAAATCGCGGTACATCTTAGGGGCCCCTGGATGAATAGAGTAATGCACACCATGCGCTTCTGCAAGAATTTTCTGCCTTAAGTCATTAAAAATTGGCACACATAGACGACCCTGACAACGCAACACACCATCTCCACCTTGGGAGAAAACCTCAACTTTCTGATCCTTGACTGATTCTTTCAACTTGACTAGACTGGGATCTTTATCTTTCTTTTCCTTAACTTTGGAAACTAGAGATGATGTTGTACTGTTCTGATCCCATATACTGCCTTCTACTGAATCGACTAAGAGAACACCTAGTCAAGCAAGCTGATGGACTTCCTGAGCTAACTTCTTCTTACTGTCCTCAACATGAGGACCACTACCCATAGACAGTCTACTGAGAGTGTTGGCCACTACATTGGCCTTGCCCGAATGATAAAGGACACTCATGTCGTAATCTTTCAGGAGCTCTAACTATCTTCTCTGATGGAGCTTAAGATTTTTCTAAGATAATATGTACTGGAGGCTTTTATGATCCGTGAACACATCTATATACACCCCATACAAGTAATGAATCCAAATCTTTAAGGCAAAAACTACGGCTGCTAACTCAAGATCATGACTAAGATAATTCTTCTCATGGAGTTTAAGTTGTCTGGAGGCGTAGGCTATGACCTTACCATGCTGTATGAGGACACAACCCAAACCCACTCTAGATGCATCACAGTATATAACAAACCCATCTGAACCATTTAAAAGAGCCAAAACTAGAGCTGAGGTAAGTCGAGTCTTCAACTCCTAAAAGCTCTTCTCGCAAGGATCTGACCACTGAAACTTGACTTTATTCTAAGTCAGTCTGGACATAGGGGATGCAATAGAAGAAAATCCCTCAACAAACCATCTGTAATAGCCAGCCAAACCCAAAAAGTCCTGATATCTGATGGAGAGATAGGAAGAAGCTAGTTTTTTACTGCTTCGATCTTTTGGGGATCAACACTAATGCCATCACCAGAAATGATATGACCAAGAAAGGCTACTGACCTTATCCAAAATTCACACTTACTGAATTTGGTGAACAACTGATGATTTCTGATAGTCTGTAATACTATTCTGAGATGGTCTACATGATCATGCTCACTACGGGAATAGACAAGGATGTCAACTATGAAGACTATGATGAACATGTCCAAGTACTACTTGAACATGCAGTTCATCAAGTCAATAAAATCTTTTGGGGCATTGGTAAGACCAAAGGACATTACTAAGAATTTGAAGTGACCATATCTAGTTTGGAAAACTATTTTTGGAATGTGACATTCTCTGACTTTGAGCTGGTGATAGCCTGATATGAGGTCTATCTTAGATAAGTAACTGGCATAAAGTTAGTCAAACAAGTCATCAATTCTGGGAAGTGGATACTTGTTCTTGATTATAACTTTATTGAGCTGACGGTAGTCTAGACACATTCTGAGAGAACCATCTTTCTTGCACACGAATAATATCAATGTACCCTACGGGGACATACTAGTTCTGATGAATCCCTTATCTAGGAGATCCTTTAACTTCTCTTTCAATTCTTTGAGTTCTGTTGGAGCCATTCTGTATGGCGAAATAGATATAGGCTGAGTATCTGGATGAAGGTCGATGTCGAAGTCTATTTCTCTTTCGGGAGGAATTTCGGGAAGATCTTCGAGAAATATATCTGAATATTTATTCACTACTAGAACTGACTTAATACTGGGAGTTTCAGAACTTGAGTCCTTGACTCGCACAAGATGGTAAGACACATCCCATATATATCATTTTCCTAGCCTGAAGACAGGAAAAAAGCTGACCCCTAAAGGCTAGAGTACTTACCCTCCACTTAAGGACAAGTTCATTCAAAAACTAAAACTGGAAAATTCTATTTCTGTAGTCGACTATGGCATAGCAGGAATGGAGCCAATCCATACCGAGAATGATATTAAAATTAGTCATCTCTAATTCGACTAAGTCTGCTAAAGTGACTTTCTGAGATATCATAATTATGCTATTCCTATATGCCTATCGGGCTATGATAGTTTTACCTACTGGAGTAGAGACTGAGAAAGGCTCTGTTAGAATTTTAGGACTGACTCTAAAATCCACTGCTATTTAAGGAGTAACAAAAGATAAATAAGCTCCTGGATCTGGCAAAGTGTAAAGATGTACATGAAAGATCTGTAATGTACCAGTGACCATATTAAGAGAATTTTACTGATCCTTTTAGGACTGGAGATCATAAAGTCTGTTTGGGCGTTGCCCACTGGTTGCGCTGGAAGTGGCACCCTGCTGATTCGGGCGAGCAGACTAAGCTAAGGGACGATTATGCTGACCCTGAAAACCTGACTGGGGACAATCTCTGACTCTATGGCTTGGCTTGCCATATCCAAAATGCACATCACTGCCAACTCTGCAAAAACCCTTGTGGTTCTTACCACAAGTCTGACAAAGAGGATTGGTTCGGGCACTGCTAACACTGCCCTGAGATTTAGAGCCTAGTGCCCTATCTTTGTTACCCTCCCTGAACTTAGGAACTGGAGCCATGGGTGAGGAATGAGCTTGAATGGATAACTTTGGGCAGAACTAAGAACGGTTACCACCCTCTGAATTAGGCTGATTCAAGTTGAAGCTACCTGTCCTAGCTTTCTTATTCTACTTTTCCCTCTCCTTCATCTTCTACTCCTCAATCTGTTGAGCATGGATCATAAGCCTGGATTTGTCTATCTCACTAATCAACATAGCGGTCCTATACTTCTTGAACACACTATCATTCACTCCAGAAACAAAATTACTCATCTTGGCCCTGCTATCTTCCACCACATAAGGAGTATATCTATCTAATTGAGTAAACTTAAGAGAATAATCTTTCAATTTCATGTTGCCCTACTTGAGGTTGATAAATTCTCACACCTTAGATTCCCTCAACTATAGGGGTGATGTGTGAGCCCATGCTAACACATATGAAGCTTTTAACTCTAAATAATTGCAAAGTCTTGAGAAACTTTGGTCATTTTTTATTAGTTTACTTTGGCTTGGCAGTAAAAGTGGAGAAGAAGGAGAACCACAAATAAAGGAAGCAAAAAGCATGAAATCAGAAGCAAATAAAGATCTAAGTGTGGTTAACGACATCCATGACACGTTGTCATCCTGGTGATAGGCTGTCAAGGATGTCGTCAAACTTAAACAGAAGAGGGGAGTTACAGGAAGTTTTGTGACGACCTTCATGACATGCCATCAAGATCCTAAAAGGCCATCACTATCGTCGTCAACCTTAGGCGGCAAAATTTAAATTTGCAGAGAAGCTGACGACGTCCGTGACAGGCCGTCAAAATCATGATAGGCCATCACAATCGACGTCATCTATTTTGAAGAAAATCTGAAACTTTATTTTTATTTTCTTATTTAGGGATAACTATTTAAAGCCTTTTTTAGGGTTTTTCAAAGATCCATCAATCAATTGACATATCCTACAACATACAACTTTTCTCTCTGTCTATCTCAAGAACATTATTTTAGAGTTTTGCCTTGTGATTCAAATACAAGTTCCCTTTTGATTTCATTCATCGTTGTAAGTTAATCCTTTCAATTTTGAATTCAACTTGTGTGCTTATTTCTTGCACCATGAGTGGCTAAACATCTTTAACCTGGATTATGGAATCTAGGGTTACGTCATGATAAGGTGTTAATTAACTACTCAAGGTTTAATAGGTATTAGGATTTCTTGATAATTCTGATATTATAACTTATGTCTGTTGGTTGCAAACAATAGGCGTACCTACTTTGGTTTGCTTGAGAAATAAATCATAAACAGTAGGAGGCAAATTATCAACAGGGACTCGGAAAGGCTTTGTTTCATAATCAACGTTGTAACAAGGTTGGTTAACCTGAGGCAAAATCTGGGCAGTGAGTTGCGATTTCCTAAGTCCAAGAGGATTAGGAAATTAGACGCTTAAATAGGTCGAGATACATTTGAGAATACCATCCATAAAGATAGCTTGTTATCCTAACCACCGTGAGAACCTTGAGTTAATTTTAGCATCTGTCAGGTACCGTAAGCCCTAGTGAATATAATCCTAGTTATTTAATAAAATATTGGTTACAAACATTCAATTCAACTTGACTAACAATTGTCTTAGAAATTTAAACCCCCATTTCAGGAAACAGTAAACTGCAAGTGAATTATTTTGTAAACAACTTGAGTTCACACCGTATTCCCTGTGGGATTTGACCCCAACCTAGTTGGGTTTTATATTGACAACGATTGCTTACACCCATTCAAGAGTGTAGTTTGAGCGTTATCAAAAATGGCGTCGTTGCCGGGGAATATGGTTGTAAACTAAAAGTTTGTGTACGCTAATTTGTTATTAGTTAAGTTTTCTAGATTTACGTTTATTTGTTGTTTTTGTCTATTGTAGGTACTGTGTTGTTTATGCCAAAAACAAGAAGTTCAGGAGAACCGTTGTTGCCAATCAATCCAAAACCTCAACTGAAAGGGAGAATAAATGAACAATAGGAGGCGGACCGACTAGCCGCTTTGGCCAGGGCTCAGGTGAATGTACAAAATTTGGGTAAATAAGCACACCACCAGAACCCTGATGACGAAGACTTAGGTGATGAGGAATTGTTGAATCCTCAAAACCCAAGGCGAGCTGAGCAACTTGCTGCACCAGTGTAGCAAAATGTCAATAGAAACCATCCAATCCAAGGTAGGTATGGCCAACAACCTGTTCAATATGAGGTTGATGAAGATGATGAAGGAATGGATGGAGCTGGTGCAACTGGTGCTATCATTTCTCAACCGTTGGCACCGGGTGCAAAATTCAGCATAACAAGCACCATGATCCAACTCCTGAATTTGAGAGGTTGAAGGAGGCTTAACTGGTGATGACCCGAACATGCATTTTGTCACGCCCCAAAATCCCATCGGGCCGGACTGGCACCCGAAGCTGAGAAGGCCCGGGAGAACCCGTTCAAATACCTGTACTTTCCCTTACATATCACCAAAAATTTGGACAGCACTTCGTTGCATATAGAAGGATCTAATTACCTGTATCAGCACAACACACACAAATATATATATATGTAATACTTGGCCGTCGGGGCCACCACATATACAGATATAACATCACTATATAAACTTCCATGACTTTAACCTTCCTTATGTCTATAAAGCCTCTAGGATATACATGACATAACTAGGGTCGGGACAAACCCCCGCCCACACATGACTCCTGTACAATAACAAAACATAATGAACCGACTCGGAAAGCTCCGAAGCAAACTGGAGCTCACCAACAATAGCTGTATGACCTAGCTCCTACTTGTGCGGTGTATGAGCTGAGGTACCTGTGCCTGCAGCATGAAATGCAGGTCCCCGTGGGGGACTTCAGTACGAAATATGTACTGAGTATGTAAAGGTGTAGATAATCACATATGATATAGGAGCTCAATAGAAATCAGAAACAAGTGAATAAATCGTAATAGGAGTGGACCACACTTACTAGAACTTGTGACAACCTGTACATTGTATTTATTCAATCACTTTACCTTCGTTCTTATCTTCTTTGTAATCATTACTGTACTATACTGTGACCATTAGGCTGCCTCCAGTACATATCAACTGGGATCTACCCATGCTAGGCTTATGCCCCTGGGATACCACCCATAAACACATAAATAGGGATCGACCCATGCTAGGCTTATGCCCCTGGGATACCACCCGATAAGAGAGAACTTTCATCACTTAGTTCAATTAATCTTTGAGATTGTTATTTCGGCCTCCACCACATTTTTGATACTTTGAAACAATGATACATCAATAGGAACCAAGTAATAGACCTTCTATACAATAACGATGTAATAAAGACTCATTGGTATATCAACAATGTGTTTCAGAATCATCAATATCACAACAATGAAATAGGAGCCTTTTGGTATATCAATGAAACATTTTGACACTTTATAGGATGGAAACAACTTCGTTGGTAACGTAGAACAATACATGTTTTTGGACAACCTCAAAATCTTACTTGATGGAACATTGGTGTTTTCATGCCAAAGAACATTGTTAGAGTATACTTTACATACCTCGTCGTAGATTCGGATACCAATTCAACACAACTTTCCGCCATTACAAATCACTTATCTACAATGAAATGTTTGGCATCTAGTATTAGCAACCCAACACCACAATTCTCTTCCATAATTCCATACAACCAATATTTGCATAGCATTCCAAAAACCAACTTGAACAATAGGTTTATGTGTATATATATATATATATATATAATCATCATTTCAATACCACATCATCACACCAAATCCCTTCACAATTCAACATAATCCAACCATGCACAAGAATAATCCAACATCATTTCCAATCATCTTTCAACAACAATCAAATAACACACTTCTTATGCTTACATGCATATATATACATATCCATATAAATAACACCAACATAATTTACATCCTTACCATAAAATGGCCCTTTTGATTTCGAAGTCCTGTGGCACAAATAAGGGGTGCTTCTCGAAGCCCTCGAGACGGTGAACACAACTACGGAATCAATTTGGACTTTCTACGGTTGAATCACAAGATAATTGGAGTTGAACTTAGACTAGGGTTTCTTATTCTTCAATAATTTGGATGATAACATGATGGATATGAGGCTAAGTATATGTATATAAGGACCAATTTTCGTCCATGAGGTGATGGAAAATGACCATATTGCCCTTAAAAATTTAAGTAAATCCGAATCTGTCCATGGTGGACTGTTTTGACAAGCTAAAGTAGATCGACCATAACTCTTTGATCTGCTATAGGATTTGGGTGAAATTGGTATCGTTGGAAATATAATTCAAAGGGATTTCATTTCATATAAAGTAGGCCACCCAGTTTGTCCTGTACAAGGAGTTATGATCGTTTGAAGTTGACCCTAAAAATCTGTTTTGATAGGCTGAAGTAAAACAAGTATAACTCCTTACTCCGATGTTGGATTTGGATGAAACCAATTGCATTGGAAAGAATACTCAAAGATATTTCTTTTGATAGGTCGTAGCTCTCCCATTTCATTATATTAAGGGAGTTATGATCGTTTAAAGTTGACCCAGAAAACTGGCAGGCCTCAGTAGTTTGTGTGCAGGAAATTTTCCTGCACATTTACTATTCACCATATCCTGGCCACCGTTTTATAGTTTCGAACGTGCTCGATTATATCCGAAACTTATCCATTTTTGGAAATCTTTATATCGTTGGAAAGCTTATTCAATAACCTTCGTATGGAACCATCGACGGGCAAATTCTGGTATAAATAAAATAAAAAAATTAATTCCATATAAATAAGACCAATACACGTACTTGAATACGCCAATACATGTACTTGAATACGGGGTGTTACACATTTGGTGAACTTTATCACCATTTGCAAATCTTTTGACAATCCGGGAGTGAGCCAGAATCCGATTCGGTTGAGATTATTTACTTTATCTCTGGATAGAGAGGCAACAATGTGGTTAAATGAGCTAGAGCCCGATTCTATAACCAACTGGAGGGAGTTGAAAGAGGCGTTCCTAGAACGGTTCTTTTCGCCCTCTAGGAGGGTACAATTGAGGGATGAAATCAGTAACTTCAGACAACTCCCAACTGAAGCATTACACAAAACCTAAGAGAGATTTAAGAAGAAGCAAGCACAATGTCCAAACTACAACATGACGGACTTGCACCTGAAGGAGACTTTGTACAGAGCTTTCAACTCTGTGAAAAATCCAATTGTAGACAACGTTGCAGGTGGTTCATTCATTGCTCTCTTCTTTCCAAATGCTTCTGACATGCTGAATAGAATGACCAAGCAGAGTCGGGCTTGACACACTAGGGATTCTATAGTTTCTGTCCCGACTGTTGCTGGTGGTGTAACAACAGAGCAATGCAGAAGGGATAAGGAGCGAGACCAGGACATGTCCCAATTAAAAACACAGATGGACTTGCTGACCAAGCACTTGCTGTCAGGCAAGACCGAAATGGTTAAGGCTATGGAATTTCAGGGTATTATTTCTATAGGTGATGATGTAGAGGCAAACTATATGAGTAATCAGGGGGGGTTTCGAGGAAATATCCAAGGGAACCAAGGTCGGAACTTCTATGTGTTGCCTGATTATAAAGATAGGGAGAAGGGACACTGGAGAAACAATAATGATAGGAGTGGTTTGTATGTTCCTCCTGGAAGTAGGGATATTACAACAACTAGATCTAGCAAGATGTCCATAGAGGACATGATGGAAAATTTGTTGAAAGGAGTGGAAGCTACCAACTCGGGAGTAACCACTATGAAGAGTGAATTCTCTACCATCAGTCAGTTGGTTAGCTCACACTCTGCTTCTATTAAGTAGTTGGAGCAACAGATGAGCAAACTTTCTGCTATACTGAACTAGAGAAAAACTGGTACTTTACCTAGTGATACGGTTCAGAACCCACGGAATGATGGATCATGTATGGAGATTACCACTCGGAGTGGTAAGATGTTATGTGTCCCTTCTGTGGGCAAATCTATGGAAAATAAGGTAAGTGTTGATGAACCCGAAGAAAGTAGTCCAGTGGAGTCTGAGAAGATGGATGGTTTTGTTGATATTTTAGAGAACGAAGACGAGAAGGAAGAGGAAATAGTGTTAAAGACTATCCCTATATAACCACCTCTCTTTCCTCAACGATTGAAGAAAAAGGTCGATGATGCAAAATTTGGCAAGTTCATGGCTATACTCAAGCAATTGACAATTAATGTGCCTTTGGTTGAGGCACTTGAGCAAATGCCAGGCTATGCCAAGTTTATGAAAGACCTCTTCACAAAGAAGAGAAAGGTCAGCAGTGAGCAGGTGGACAATCTCCATCATTGTAGCGCAGTTTCCACATGATTCTTAGTGCAAAAGAAGGCTGACCCGGGTATATTCATAATACCGTGAAAAGTTGGGTCTCTGTATATTGCAAAGGAATTATGTGATTTGGGTGCCAGCGTGAATATGTTGCCACTAGCTGTATGTAAGAAGCTGGGTTTAGAAGCTCCAACACCCACTAATATGCGACTAGTGATGGCAGACAGGTCGATAAAATGGCCTGTTGGAATTTTGCATGATGTGTTGGTGAGAGTAGCACATTTTATTCTTCCTATTGATTTTGAGGTACTGGATTGTGATGTGGACTTCGAGGCACCCATTATCTTGGGAAGGCCACTCTTGGCAACAGGAACAGTAATAGTTGACATGAAGTTGAATGAGCTCAAGTTTAGGCTCGGTAAAAAGGAGGAAAAATTTAAAATGCATCAAACTATGTCACAAAAAAATGATATGAATGTATTCTCAATCGTTGACGTCTTCTATGAGGATGAAAAAGGGGTATCAACAGGTTGTCTTGGCGAATTATGAGTAGTCAAGAGAACCCAGTTGTGCCACGATAGTAAATCAGGCGCTATTGGGAGGCAACCCAAAGTTTTTATGTTTAAGCAAGTATTTTTATCTGTGAAATTAGGATTTAGTATAGAGAAGGTGGAAAAATGACAAGTTCAGTTGGAAGGTCATGACGACGCCTGTGAAAAGCTGTCACAACTGTGACAAGCTATCACGAATATCACCAACTAGACCAGGCTTGAAGAATTCTATGCCTAAGGGTGATGACAATCGTGACAGGATATCACAGTTGTGATAAGCCATCATGAATTCCCGTCATCCCAGAGCTTTAAAATACGAAAATTGGGCCCAAATTTAAGTTGATCCGACCCGGTTCAGTCGCGAACCTTTTCAAATTTCCACTGATTTTAACTTCTTTTTCTTAGTTATTTCTTTCCTTAGTTAAAATTAGTTCCCATCCTTGGCAAAACACTCTAGGTAAAACAAGTTTACCTTGTGTGTGGGTTACAATCCAAAATCAAGAAAATCCTTCTTTTACTCTTCCTCTTGTGCGTGATACTAAGTTAAAAGCTACATCAGGTACAACCTACTTTAACCATTCTCTTCTTGAGGTGAATGATGATTGAATGAGAACCCAAGCCCCCAAGGTGCTTGAACCAAGTTCAACTTGGAAAATGGTTAAAATCTCACCTAGGGTTTGCTGTGCAAGCCCAAGTTTTGAAAAAATAGCCCAAAATTCGAATTAAAGTGAATATTCGGCAAAAATAGGGATGTCGTCAAGATCTAAAAAAAATTGACTGCATTCGTGACAGGCTATCACGGTTGTGATGGCCTATCATGAATGTATCACAAAATGGTAAGAATTGGCTGGATTCTGTCTGAGGTTGACGGCAATTGTGACAAGCTGTCACAGTCATGATGGCTTATCAGGAATTGGCATCACACCTAGAGCTTGAAACATAAATGAACCTAAACGATTAATGTACTTGTGTTTGTGATCTTTAGGGTTGACTAACATTCTTTTAATATCTTCAGGTACTCTAAAATTGCTTTAATTAGAAAGAGTCCTACAAAACCAAAGAAAGAACCCAAAGATAATGTATGTCGTAATCTCCTCAACGAGGAATCTGACTACGAGGAGGAGGAAACCTTGCTCAGAAAGCTAAAGAAAAAGTAGAGTCTAAAGAAAACTCTACCACCTCTACTAATTGAGGTGGAGGACAGTGATGATACTGATTCGACCACATCTTATGAGCAGGTGGGGTTTGAAAAGAGTGAGTCTGAACAACATGAGTGTGAACATGCTGACGCGGATGAGAGGATCAAGAAGGGTCTAAAGAATCTGAGTCAGAGGAAATGCTTCTGTGTCCTCATCCACTGAGCAATAATAAGATGAAGAGTCTACACCTCAGAGGACTCTTATCAAGTGTAAGAACCTGGAACTAAGGAACAATGCTAGATGGAAAATCCCTAGAGCTGAGGACATCTACATTGCTGGGTTGCAAAGAACTAATAGAAGGAATGTGAAGAGGCCAATCCAAGAAGAAAAGATGATCATCACGAAAGGGTTGAGCAGATACCTAGAAGTGGAGAAGAAATTCAAAGAATACGGCTTAGGACGAACTACAGAAGGGGGAGGTTTATTTTACCCCACACTAGTTTGGGAGTTATACGCGAACTACCAAGCCCAGTTAGAGAATATGTGTAAGCCAGGTGACAAAGTATCAAATCATCCTCTTCTTGTGAGAGTCCGGGTGAGGGGTGTAAGCATTTATGTTTCAACTAGATCCATCAATAGATTTTTGCATGACCCCGACTTCATACCTTAGGCCACCACACCATCATTTTATGCTTGAATAAAGAATAAGGACAAACAACATCCTTGGTTGGACAACATCATCACTGACGGAGAACCGGCTTGGGTGACAAACCCAAATGAGATAATCTGTAAGTCCTCGTTGACTCAGGAGGCAAAATTTTGGTGGGGTATAGTGCAAGTTTAGCTAATGCCTACTGAGAGAGATAATATTCTAGGCGATGACCGGCTATTTTGGTAGCAAGTTTGGTGGAGTAGCTTCCCTTGAACTTTGGGGAAATCATTACGAAAGAGATAAAGATCAGGATGTCGAGGGTCAACACTGCTTATCTTTTTCCGTGTCTTATTATAGAGCTGTACAGAGCTGATGAGGCGCAAAATATTATGGGAGTTAACGAAGAAATTCATGCCCGGAAAACTCACAACCCCATCCGGTTTGATGAGATTCAGTCGGGACTTAAACTTGACAGGGGACAGAGGTAGCAGTGGACCCACCAATTACAGATGCAGGAGCAGCACCTCATGTAGATGTCTAGGATTCTTCAACACAGGCAGCTTTAGTGCCTGAGACTGAAGTTAGTCCCTCAGTTCCTCCAGTAGTAACAAGTTTGGCATTTCTACCTATTGATATCAAGAAGGTGGATAAGCAAGTAAAGTGGTGTGAGGCCTAGTTACTTGCCTTCGCCAAACAATTTGATGCTGCTGTGGATAAAAGAATCAAGGCTGCACTAAAGCCTTTTATGACATTGCTGCGCGAGTTGCAGATTGGGAGAACAAATTCGATGCCTGGGAAAAAGAGATGACAAGTGCTGATCTTGCTACATTTAGGGCTGCATTGGATAAGGTTAATGCTGAGGTTAGGGTGCTACAGCAGAACCAAATTATGATGCAAACTGGTCCGGCTGTGGAAGAATTAGAGAAAAAAAATCCTATACTTGATCTCACTGTAGACTCCCCGAAGAAAAAAAAGAAAAGGGGTAAAAAAAAGGAAAGAATAAGAGAGAAGAGCCAGATAGTGAAGAAGAAAAAAAAGCAAAGAAGAAGGCAAAAAAGAAGGCAGAAAAGGAAGAGTTGAAAAAGGGAAGATTGGAGTCTATGGCTGATAATGAGAAATGGGAAGATGCCATTCGAGATAGGGCTCCAGGTGCTTCATCTAGCTAGGATCCAACCACTGCCAGGACATATGCTCCTGATGGGGAGAAGACAGGAGATGATACAGTAGTAGGGTCGAATACCTAGGATCCACATTCTTGACTATCTTCAGGTATACCCTAACCCTTAGTGCATTTTATTTTTGATTATTAAGTTGAGGGTGTAGGGTAAATTGTTGTTGTAACATAGTCTGTAGATAATTAGGAGTAGTACAAGTACTTGAGGCAGTTGGCTTATTTTGTGATTTAGGAGTACTTCTCCAGTGGTCTGATCTATAGTGTACTGTGTGAATTACATCCATTGTGACCACTGTGTATCTTTTTGTGGCATTAGTATGGCAAATGAATGACCTGTGTTAAACAAAGGCATGAACCGGATAAGTAGTGATATGTAAGATACTTGTGTGACATATGTGTGCAAGGTCTTGCTCAGTTCTTATTGTGCATTGAATCTAGAACTTACCCGATTAGTCGTGCCATTGTCATCGGATAGGTGTTAGGAAAGGATCATAGGCCATTTTTTCATGTTAGCCCTCGTTAGCCTAAATGACCTTCCTAATGTGAATAATGTCCCTTGCTCCCCCTTTGAGCCAAAATAGCCTATTTCTTTCTTGCACACCTTTCACCTTCCCGTTTCCATCACAATGAACTTGTCTTGGCCGTGGTCCTCCTTGGATACTGTGCATCTTAACTTAGGCAAATAACTTAAGTTGAGGGTGGCTAATATAGGGGTGCATGATGCAATCTGTGTATGAAGAGAGGTAGAATGAGAAGGATGAATCAAGAGTTGGGTGCGGTGAAAAAGAAATAAGAAAAGAGAAAACTGTGTGAAAAATGATAAAAAGATAATTAGTTAATTAAAAATACCGCATCCATCTTGAGCATGCATGATCAATAAAAGAGGGAAGAAAAGAAGGTCAATATTTGAAACCCCTAGGGTCTAATGTAGTGTCAAGGAGGCTTAGTCACTTTGAAATATCCATGAATATCATACCATCCCCTAGCCTACATTACAAGCTTAAGAAAATCCCTATAGTGATCCTAACTGACTTGTCTGAAGACTTAGGTACTGACTATAAGGGCAAGCTAGTGGCATTTGATGCGCGATATTGGAACTTCGTTCTGAGAGTGAGTCTTGTGTTTATCCCTGTGTGTATAAATTCTAATATGAGTGAAAAAGGGACTTCTTTGTTGTGAGGGCACACTAGGTATGTTGTTAATCACTGTCTTGTTCGGATAGTGTGTTTTGCCTATGTGCGGGGTTGTTATTGCTGAAATTTTTCCCATATCTTGATCCTTGTGAGTTGGATGGGTATTTTCAATGATAGACACAGTTGCTCTTACTTTGACTGACCTTGGAGATGGTGCATGTATTCTGAACTGATATGAGTAGTTAGCTGCCAAATTGTACTTTGTATACTCTTAGTTATGTTAAGGTTGCTTGAGGACAAGCAATTGTTTAAGTTAAGGGTGTTGATGTGTGAGCCTATGCTAACACATTTAAAGCTTTTAACTCTAAATAATTGAAAAGTCTTGAGGAACTTTGGTGTTTTTTGATTAGTTTACTTTGGTTTTGCAGTAAAAGTAGAGAAGAAGGAGAACCACAAATAAAGGAAGGAGTTGCGATTCCCAAAGTTTGAGAGGATTAGGAAATTAGACACTTAAATAGGTCGAGAGACATTTGAGCATACCATCGATAAAGATATGTTGTTATGCTAACCACCGTGAGAACCTTGAGTTAATTTTAGCATCTGTCATGTACCGTAAGCCCTAGTGAACATAATCCTAGTTATTTCATAAAATATTGGTTACAAATATTAAATTCAACTTGACTAACAATTGTCTGATAAATTTAAACCCCATTTCAGGAAACAGTAAACTGCCAGTGAATTATTTCATAAACAACTTGAGTTCACACCCTATTCCCTGTGGTATTCGACCCCAACCTAGTTGGGTTTTATATTGACAACGATCGCTTACACCCATTCAAGAGTGTAATTTGAGAGTTACCAAGGGGAAATAATGTATTTAGAAGGAAATGGCGAATTCCTCCCATTCTATAGGCCCTATGTCTGCACCCTCTCGTTGCTTTCCACTGGTTGAACTATGTGTGAGCCATATCGTACAACTGATATGTACATAGCTCACCACCCTCACTAGAAGTAACCCCTATGCTATCTATAACCTTCTGAACCTGATCAAGGAATTCCTAAGGGTCCTCGTCTTTCTTAGACCCTAAGAAGGATGAAGAATTCATTAGGGTGAAGTCCCAAATCGTAGTTACAGCAATGTTACCCACTGGATTGTCCGGAAAGGCAGCTGGCCGTTCATTCTGAGAAGAAACTAAATTAGACACTGTAGTGAATGCATCTTTGAACTTTGGATAAGATATGTGTTCGTCCAAGGGATATGCTTCGACGGGATGAGGGGCTGATTGTTTTTCGTTTCTTCTTTTAGGAGGCATGTTCTATAACAGAAAGGGAGAAATGGTTTAGAATGAGAGTTAAATTTGAGATCCTGCTCACTAGCACGACATGAATACTTAAAGAAAAGAAACATTTCTAAAAAAATCTTATAGCTTCCTGTACATAAATGTGGCGTGTAATACACTCATGCACAAGACTTTACTAGATGTAGCTTTTTAGACTTCCTAGGACACTGTTGAACTTTAGGCTCTGATACAAAGTTTGTAACGCCCCTAGTCTGGTACCCCGAATGCTACACGAAGCTCATAATCTCGAAGGATCATAAACTAACCCATGACTGATATCTGTAACTGAGCATTGGATAATAATAACATAAATACGAAAACATAGAATGAAAGGCCATAAGGTTTAATACTGGATAATAATGATAATACTGAATATGGTATAGCAATACTAAAACTGAACATAAATACTGAAAATCTTATCTGAAAGCCTCTAAACTGTCTGAATAAGAAGTTGATGGGGCATGTCCCCAACTAACTCCAACCGCTGTAACAGACTAAGTACTGAAATACTGAAATGATAAAGCCTCCTCGAATGATGAGGACTCACTGCTAGTCTACTGTTGCTGACAAAAACTTGAAGTTGTCAATGCACGATCGGGAACCTAAGCATCTGAACCTATGGAATAAAATACCATAGCGCAAAAAAAAAGTATGCGTCAGTACGTGTGAATGTACTGGTACACAAAGTGAGGTAGGCTGAATGCATGGGTTCATATGGATGAACTATAACTGACTGAACATCATGAGAGTACTGAATGAGAATATATGCATGACTATATAGACTGTAACTGAAATCATGAGGATTCTAAATACTGAGTATACTGATAACATGGATTACTGATAACTGATATAACTGATACTGGGTGACTATATCTGACAGTCTTGATTTTGATGGAACTAGCTGAGTTTTGTATTGATTTGAGTGACTATATCTGACAGTCCTAAAATCTATAGAACTTTTTGAGTTTTGTTACTAAGACTAAAACTGAGACTATGGGAGGTGGTCATCTAACCGACATGCCCTATATAAGCAATATAGCTTAGTTGGGATCCAATATGTGACCCCAATTGGATGGGTGTCAATACTACGCCACTGGTAAAGACAAGCAGTGAGTGACCTTTATCTGGCAGTGTCCCTAAAGGACAATGGTGGGACCCTTAACTGGCAGTGTTAATCCACCTCATCAACCCTCAAATGTCTGTGTTGGTGTGTTAACCTATGCTGGCTACATATTTTTGGAATGCAAGGATTGCTTCGAAGGGTCACACACTCTACTATCAGTGTGTGCCCTTATCCTTTGGTTCCTCGGTGCTAAATCCTACTCCCAACTGAATAGAGACTGAACTGACTATACTTCTATGAATTGGACTTAGTTCACTGAGTTTCATGGACTGATGGAATATTACTAAATTCTTTTAACTAACTGAGTTTACTGAGTGGTACTGGACTGATACTAAATTTACGGAATTTTCCTGAGTCATGTGACTGACTGAATTCTGCTGATCATTGCTTGACTGAGAGCATCTTGATAACTAACACTGGCTCTAGTCACATATCTAAATTATAGAGTACAAGTACCCCTAGGACTCAATAGCATGAAACAGACAAGACATGACACTTCTTGAACATATGACCATAGTCAACAATTCATAATACAACCATTGGGGAGTTCATGAAGAACTTGATATTCATAATCTTGAACATGTAGAGGAATGCATTCAAATATATATCATGGTTTCACAATTCTAGTCTCATGGGCATTCCATCAAACAATTTCAATGCATAAAAATATCATCGGAGTCATTTTTTAACATAAAGGTAAAGTATAAATTCATCATTTAGGCCCTAATGAGTTATAATGCTTAATTCTTGTTCTGTTGAGCATTTTATCAAACACCTTGCACGCATAACTTTAGGCATAGACATGAACATTAAATCAATACATCATGATTGCATAAATCAACACAATTTAATAGATTTCAACCCACATGCTAGCATAGATTCATGAAAACACATTAAAGATTCCAACTTGGGAATCAAACAACAACATCAACATGGTCATAATCAACCCACAACATGAACGTCATAATTTATGATTTTAAAATAGGATTATTTACCTTCATTGATAAAAGAAATCCATGAATGAACACTTCACATACCTTAGTGGATGATTTCTTGAAGATTGATGGAGGAAAGTTTGAATTCTTGACTTGAAATTATCCACCTAGGGTTTTTTGTTATTGAGGAATAGAGAAATAATGAATGTATTTGGCAAAAATAGGGCTAAATCCTGTGTTATGAGGGCTGAAGATTGGGGTAAATGACCTAATCACCCTTAAGGATGCGGATATTTAATGGCTGAAAACTGGGCATCGATGCGATTGGCGACGCGGTGCATCGATAGCATCGATGGATACTCGATGTGTCGTACCATGATCACGCCAAGCCTCAATAATTTTACTGTCAATTCCTGCAACAATGTTAACCAACGTGATAGGCGATGCGGCGTGCCAATATCGCGTCGGTCCACTATTTTCGAACTCCAATCGTTGTCTAAATGAGGATCGAAAAATCCGAAACTTGTCCGGGAACACCTATTGACCTTTCTGATCATGAATCAACAAAAATATGGAACTTTAAGGGAAGTTAAGGTCATGAAATGAGATCACCAACTTTTGAAGGTCAAAGAAATAAACTAAGTCTGGAAACTTAGCTAAAATTTTCTAAGTCTGGGACCCCTTAACAAGCTTAAAAAACTGAACTAAGCTTAGAAATTTTGCAGGGTCTTACATGTATAGAAAAATAAAAATCAATATTGTATGTCACAATTGATACTATACGATATAATCAATATGCTAAAAATATAACTATTTGTCTAAAAGCCTCTAAATCATAAGATTTGTTGGGATAAGCCCCTAGCTAACTCCAACTATATAAAACTAGAATATTAATAAAAAAATGTTGATATTTGGTAATCGAATGATGAGGACTCACCAAACACTATTGCTGATATGGTGCAAAATTATGTTAAGTATGATATGGATGCTGAATGTCAGAAACTATATTATAACACTATAGCCGAAAGAAAGCATGTGATCAGTACTTTGAATGTACTGAGTATGTGAGATGGGAAATAACTGATATAGGATGGATATGATGCATGTGATATGGTAATATAATATAAGACAAAGTAATAAACATGTATTGTATGATAAGCTGAACAATTGAATGGAAGGTCATGCAAGTATCTGAATCTTAACTATGAAATGTGGATTATGGAAGCTACCATCAACTGACATACCCCAATCTTATCTAATCGAGGTACAAACTGTAACCCGAATTGGATAGGTGTTCAGTACCTTGACAAAGGTACATAGACTGACAGATGTAGATCCACTAAACTGATGTCCAAAAGGACATAGGTGTCAAGTATGGTCTGAAGGGTGAGCATTTAGAACCTACAGTTGAGCCATAGTTCTAGGACTTATGTATTTATATTAAATATCTCAATTAAACTGATGTCTGAGCCTTTATCCCTACATCCACTCAGTACTAAGTACTACTCCCAACCAAATGACAATAATAGCTAAAAAATGCTCATTAATAGTAATATTATGAAAATTGAAAATAAATTCATAATATGAAAGTATTCAATAATATGTAAGATAGAGAATCTAGCACTCGTAATGGTATGCATGAAATCCTAGGTCATCGGGTGCTCATAACCCACCATCTTTGAAGAATGCAACTAATCATGTTAATACTATAATCTAAATGTAATAAGGAATTTCATAACTCAAGACCAAAATCAAGAATTTATCAAAATAATGTTATTTCATAGTTATGAGTATGGAAAGATGCTCAAATTTATGGAACAATATATATTCATCTTTTAGTCAAAGCAATAAATAGAAAGCTTAAGGAATTCCTATTTTACATGGAAACCCAAAGCTTTAAGGGTGAATTAAACTTGGGAAATGAGTTATCTTTTTGAATCAATGGGTCAGTCAATTGATAGATATGATACCTTTGAACGTTGAACTTTTTTGTACACCTAGACAATACAAGTCATACAACTAGGCTTTTACCATTTATGGTTCTCATTATTTTGTTTGTTTTAGCCTTGAAACTACTCGGTTTCATTTACTATCATTTTCCTTGAAGCAGTTTTCACTTAATACTCACATAGGTGACTTCTAAACATTTAATCTTGTAGATAAATTATTTGGTCATATCTTCCATACTTAGAAAACCATTAAAAGGCTTCAAACATTAAACCTTATCCTTATTTCTTGAATATTTTCTTCAACATGAGAATGAGTACCATCAATCACAATATTGTTTGATCTTATTGAACCTATCTCTTGTAATGTCTTGTCTACCAGGTAGAGTTACCTCCATGACAATGTGTCCTAGGCCGTAAACCTATTTCCTTTGATGGTATCATAACTCCCTCTCTAGTTAGTCCTTTTTTAAGAAGATTTGACACATTATGTTTTGACATTACATAGTGAATCATGATTATACCACTAGATAGTAGTTGTCTAACGATATTATGTCTCTGTCGTATATAATGAGATTTTTTGTCATACGTTGTGCTTCCTACCCTACAATTATAGCTTGACTATCATAGTGAATGTATATGGGTGCCAAAGGTTTGAGTTAAAAAGGAATCTCTTTCAAGAAATTCCAGAGACATTCAGCTTCTTCACCATCTTTATCTAAAGCGATAAATTCAAATTCCATTAAAGAGCGAGTGATACATGTTTATTTTGATAGTTTCAAAGAGACTGATCCTCTACTAAGATTAAATACATACCTACTTATGGATTTTACTTTATTTTACCCTGTAATAAAATTTGCATCACTATATTTTTTTAATTACAACTGGATATTTGTTATAATGCAAAGTGTAGATTTGAGTATGTTTTAGATACCCCAAAACTCTTTTAATTGCTATCCAATGAGTTTTAGTGGGATTATTTATAAACTTACTCAATTTATTAATAGCACAAGCTATATCTAGTCCAGTACAATTCAGGATACACATCAAACATTCAAAAATGCTTGCATAATCAAATTGTGAGTCACTTTTACCTTCATTCTTTTGAAGTACAGAGCTAACATCTATTGGATTCTTAGCAATATTAAAAATCAAATACATGAACATGTCAAGTACCTTTCAATTTAATGAGATTGTGACAATGTTAAACCTTGTGGAGGTCTATGAATCCTTATTCCTAAAATCATATGAGCAACTCCAAGGTTATTTATATAAAATTTGCTAGATAGAATTCGCTTCGTATAATTTATGTAAGAAATGTATCTACTGACGATTAATAGGTCATCAACATACAAACAGACAGTGACTTTGTGATTTTAATTGTCTTTAATCTTAACACATTTTTCCACACTCATTAATCTTAATTTCATTTGTCAATATGGTTTGATCAAATTTTGTATGCCACTATTTTTGTGCTTGTTTTAATCCATAAAACGGCTTAACAAGTTAACACATTTTTCTTTCTTTATCAGAACTAAAAAATCTCAAGTTATACCATGTAAATTTATTTTTCCAAAATCATAGACAATACAACCAACATCTGAATAGATGTTATCCTTATTACTGGCAAGCACATGATTAAATAATTATGATTTTCTTTTTGAATAAAGCCTTTAATGAAAAGTCTTATGTTGTATTTTTCATAGTTCCATCAACTTTTATTTTTCTTTTGAAGATCAATTTATAACCTAAAGGCTTATTTCTTAGGAAAGATCAACTAACTCTCAAGTATGGTTATGATTGGATCAATCTCACTATTGACAACGTTATTTCAAAAGGATGAGTCCAAACAAAATATGACTTCATTAAAAATTTGAGGCTCATTTTCATGAAGAATGTTACAAGATACAATTTGAAGGAAGTATATATTCTTTGATATTTACTATGACATAGATTCTCTTCATTATGTACATTCTTAAATGGTTCTTCCTATGGTAATTTAGACCCTTCACTAGATAACTCATATCTAGTCTTTTACAGATAAATGTGTTCAATGAACTTAGTATTATCTAATTCAATTGTCGTATTCTCATAAATATCTAGATATTTGGATTTGTGAACCAAAATCAATGTGCTTTACTATTTTTATCATATAAAATCAAAACACACTCCATAAGCTTTGTTCCTATTCTAACCCTTTTGGGAATATTAAGTTGGAGTTTGGCTAGACACCTCATATTTTGAGATATTTCTAATTGGGGTTCCTTTCTTTACATTTCTCATCTTGAATAGATTGTGTTTTGCTAAGGGGTACTCTATTAAGTATTTGATTTGTTATAATGATAGCTTCGCCCCCCAAGTTTTGCAGTAAATCTGAACTTATGAGTAATTCATTCATTATTTCCTTTAATATTTGATTTTTCCATTCTGTAATTTCATTTGATTGAGGTTAGTAAGGGATAGTATTTTGATGGTGTAACACCCCAAAAATATAAGACAATATTAGAGACATTCTTTAAGTACATGCAAAATCAAACATCATATTTTGGTTGTTTGATAAGTAATTTAGACATATATTAAGGACACAAATAACTCCCAGCTTATAGACGAGTCAAAATATCCATTATCAATAGAGTTCTTGACAAGTATCTTGATTTAGTCAATTTAAAAAGAGCATAACTTCTAGATTATTAAGATATTTTGAGGTTCAAACCCAGACAAACATATCTAATTGAATTAACTTTCTAACACGTACAATTTTTCCTTAATTCAAGATTAGAGTAAAAACTTATAGCTAATTTACTGAATCACTGTCAAAGCTACAAGTGACAATGACTCAGATACAATGACTCATCATTAGAACCTACGGATCATTGTGAGATACCATGAATCATAGGTTACTCATAACAACATCAGTTGGTACCAAAATTTGAGTCCTTTGGCTACGACTCAAAGTAGTTGCATGATATTTCATTTCTCAGGTAAAATTAACTCAATAATCTAATATCGAGATAAAATTTAAAAAGTAGCCTCAAAAAGGGTATTTATGCAAATATCCAAAATTACGTGTTATGACTCATAGCCAGACCCTATGAGTCGTTACGTGAGACGTTGGGACTGCCTCCAAGTGTTTTTCAAATAGTTGTTAAGGGGTTGTTTGTGTTTTCCCACTCTTTTAACACGAAAACTAAATCATTTAAGCATCCTAAGGGCTGAATAATAATTCTAAAACAATCTGAAGTCCTCCATTCCAAAAAATTCATTCAACACATAGAAAATTTAGATAGAAGACGCCAGTTTTTTCCTTCAAACAAATGTTAGGGTTTTCAAACTATAGGCTTCAAATCTAAAGATTTCATAAAGGTTTTAAATATCAAGTATGTGGGATTTTATCAATGGGTTTCCTTACATCGGATATGAGTTCACTATGGCAAGTTCAAAGGAAAATGTACTTATCTAGATGTAATTAGACTTTGATTGTAAATCATATATGTGCTCATATATTTTCTAGCCATTCCCCATTCATGTGAGAGATTTCTCTATTAAAGTTAAAATATGAATAAAAAATAAAGGGAACAAATATAGGGAAAAGTGAATTGTTTTTTTAGTTTATAGAAGAAGTGTTCTCCCACATTAGCGGGAGAAAGAAGTATTCTTACATATATAATCATTACTCCATGTTGCTAGAGAGGCGAGAAGAAGAAAAGCCTCATGTTTAGTCATCATTACTCACTTGTCTTGGCTTCGAATTTGAATTTTGATTTTTCAAATAATCGATCGAGAGATTATCTTTTTGGACAAAATTCTTTTGAAACTTAATTTTTAATGATTATTTTGGAAAAAAATTGATCTAAAATTTTTCTCTATTCGTAGATACATAGGTGCATGTATGGACATGGGCGAGATCAAAGATGGTACGTGAGTTTTCTCAGGAACCTAATAACTTTCGAGTAGATATTTTGATTATATTGAGAAATCTAGTAAATATATAAGAATTATAAGTTGGGAACCCATAAACGAGGTGTGTCATTGGTCTAGTAGTAAATAAAGATCTTGCTAAAGCTTTGTAGGCCTATTGGTTGTGGGTTATAACCTTGTAAGCCACTATATCAAATTTTTTATTTTTTTCAAGGAACCCACAAACTTTAAATCCTAGATCTTCCTCTGTGTACGAACACATTCCAATAAAGAACATTGAAGGGATATGATCCTTCAGTTTACTATTTTAATGATAATAAAGGCTTTACAAGTGCACATGGTCATATGCTAGGATAGATGCCATCAAAGATGACTTCATATTTCATCACTCAACCTTTTGTTTTGAGTGAAAAAATGGCATAGAAAAAGATAGGTCCATTTGCAAACGCAGATGACCCCACGGATAGGCCCGACTTTCTGAAATAGTGCTATACTTTAGGAAATAATGCTTCTGCTCTGAAGAAACACATTTTGGCTATAAATATCTATTTTTTCCTTGGATATTGGAACAAAATTTTAAAGTTAAAAACTTCTCTTTCTTGGAAAAACTCAAGTGTGATTTGCTACCAATGAGTGGGTTTGTTGTTTGGTAGAATTTGAGGTACCGCTATTCTACTGAAGTGAGTTATTTTATCCTTGGAGGATATATTCCATAATCTTGGATACTTGAGGGAAATAATTTTCTTAAGGAAGCACTGTGAATTTAATGAACTTGATTCTTCTACCTTCATCTATTTTTAAGTTTGGTTTACTATTTCCTAGAAATAGTTTGAATTTCATTTTCTTATTGTTTATAGGTATTTGAAATTAACAATACTTTGATTTTATTGTAATGACCCTCTAGGTTATTTTCTCAACATCAACATATTTTTTGCATGTTGTGCCTTCCCATAGAGGCTACAAGTCATTTTTGACATGTTGGATCTATTAGTTTGGTTTTCAAGAAGTTTGTTTGATTTTAGACTCATTTTCCTATTTTGGAGTTTTTTATTAAGAAATTGGTCTCCAATTAAAACTCCTAGTAATGGATGGAAATTTTGACAGCTTTATCAGCTCTAGAACATCAATTTTAGGCTTATAGGACCCTTGGTCCGGGTCCCGAAGCTTCCAAATGGGTGCCTAGGTGATGGAAACTGGCATGGGCGATTCCATTAGATTCTAGGGGATCAAAATAACACCTTTAGAATTTTCCCCTCAACCCCAAAACCATTTTCCTCTATCCAAACCTCTAAAAATGCCACTTGAGCTCAAGAATCAGTTGGAGAACATTGATTGAAGGTTGGATCGATCACGGGAACTTTAAGATGGTCTTCAACTCCCCCGAATCTCATAATCTCAGTGCTTTCTCACTATTAATTTATCCAATAAATCTTTTATTTCCCTATTTGATGGGGGCTGATTTGACTAAGCTATCTATCTTGGATTGCTCTTAAAGTTTTGGCCCAAGTTCCTTGAGTCATGAGGGACCTAATCACGGGTCCAATTTTGATTTTTATGTGTGGGTCCCATGGGACCATTTTAGGTATGATTTTTGACCCAAAGTAGTATAACAATATTGGTATTATTTTACTCCTATTAACATACAGATTATGATTTTGATAGTGTGAAATTATTATCAAGAACATGGGGCAAAATGAGTAATTCATGGATGGTTCAAGACTGTGCTTCGACATCTAGGTAGGCTTTAGTCTAATTTTCTCTATGAGATTGGGAATTGTATAAATTTCATGATAGGTAGGTATTATAGGATAATTTTATAGCTTAAAATATCCTGACTTGCCTATTTAGAGAATTTATAATAGAAAGTGACTCATACCTTATTCTAGAATACTCTTTATGGTTGTTGGGTCCTTTTTTACCAGATTATTGACTTATTTCACCACACATTGACATAAATGATCCCTATTGTATATGAAATAGTACATAGTAAATTGAATGGTAATTTACTGATTATATCCCCCTAGTAGTATTGCCTATATTTACCTTAATTTTCTAGTTACGATGTTGGCATATGTTAATTTATATATTATTGTTGGACCGAGTACTTGGTTACGATACTAGTTGGATAGTAAGTTAGTAATCTATACTTATAAATGACATGGTTATAGTTATGGATGTACAGACTCTTACGGTTGTACTATTGGGATACCAGTGATGGCACACATACTTTCAGGAGCATTTATACTTTATTAATATCATAGTATTACAATTGTTTTCTAAAAATAAATTTATTCTTATCTTTCTTAACTTTAAAATTGGTTCTTTGAAAATGAAGTCGTACCACCCTTAATAGTGATTTATGACATCTTTCACTCAACGTATTACTTTGAAAATTAGACCGAGACTTATTCTGATCCATTATTGATCCACTCTCTTTTATCACTACTTATTCATTTTGGTCGAGGTAGATTCCAATTCTTTATACATCATTATAATAGTTTAATCTCGAATTTGATCTCAGGCAATAGATTTACATATATATAGTTATTCAATTCTTGTTTAAGTCCGAAATTTCATATTATACTTTATATATATTTGTCACGATCTGAGGCTATCCCTTGTCGTAACATAGTGATTAAGGCCACAAGTGACCCCAAGCTAATCCATAATCTGGTACCTGCTATGAGCATTGAATAAAAATAATAATGGGATAACATGTGCGGAAGATAATCTGAAAAAATGCTGGTACGATGTAATACTGAAATATAATTCAACATGTCTAAGACAATTGAAAGACTAAAAACTAACTGACTCTCTATCTGTATGAAAGCCTCTAAAACTCATAAGGAGTTGATGGTACAAACCCCAAACTAACTCTGACTGGCTGAACATAAAGAGATGCTGAAATAATGGGAATAACATGCCATGTCCTCGATGGATGAGGACTCACCACTACTGCTACTGGGAAATGCAAAATTTTCTAAGGATGGTTGGGGATCCGAGCGTCCGAACCTATGTTATAAGACAACATAGCATAAGAGAAAAGTATGCGGTAATTAATTTGAATATACTGGTAAGTGAGATAAGTACTAACTGAAATACATATGGCAACTGAATATGGATGCATGAATATATAGAACTGAGAATGCAAGACTAAGTAAGATGACATAACCTGAACCATGTCCTAGTCGGGTCGGGTGCCTCAAGCCCGACCAGGATCAGATACCACCCCCATGACCCAACCCTAACCTTCCTATACCCTAAGCCAAATGAATTCCAAACAATTATATATAACATAAAAAATGGAACAATCATAAATCAAATATAGTCCAATGGTGTCAGCCCCAATACCAATACCAATGCTAAGACTGACACCCATACCGACACCGCCCATACCAACTCATAGTAGTTACTCAAAGCCTCTATCCAAAAGTAAAATAATATAAAATCGGGATATGCCCTCGTCCATAGACAAAAACAATTTCTATGAAATGAAAAAAGTATGTAGAGAAATCCATAACATGAAATGGAGCCTTTCGGGGTATGAAAGCTCGCCACTTCAACCCAAGACAAGAAAGTCTAGCAGGTGAACTCCAGCATGCACTAAGGATAAGGATAAAATAATGCCAACATTTGATACCAAGTAAATAACCATGGGCAATCACATTCATACATACACACATATATATAAATATAAATATATATATATTATCTATGCTGGAAAAGGGAACCGGGTTTAGAATGTATTTAAAATATTTAACTTGGGTTTGTGTAGCTTAACTATCCTAAAACCACCCATGGGCTATATGGGTCTATTGTTACCCCCTGAACGAGCCCCAGTGCATGTAACCGCATAAACCAGAGATTTCACAGGGGTCGAAGATTCCTGTATACCCTTCACCCTCCATGATACATATATATAATTAAAACTTAGAGTATTCCTATGTACCACACAAGTATATGGTCTCCATGACAAAACATCATGTCGACAAACATGAATTTCCAACGTCTGTCTATTGGACTCACACCTTCAAGTTTAGCTATCACAACCCACCATTATTTCCCAATTAAAAACTTTAACACATAACCAAACCACCAATTCCATGTATAATAACCAAGGAATTATGAAGTGGTATCGTCATACCGACTATAGCTTGCAAGCAATGTCATTAGCCAATATTTCGGGATTCCCATGTACCCCATAGTTCCATTATTAGAATTACTTGGGGTAATCCTATGTACCCCTCAAGGTTTTCATTTAAACCAAAACCATGGCCACCAAGGCCTTACCATTCAATCATTTAAATCATCCAAACCAACTTTAAGTTTCATAACCATATTATGCAAGTTCAACTATGTAACAAAACCATTCTCATAGGCATTTTTTCAAACATGTTGAGGGTATATAGTTTCCAAAACCAAAACCAAGTACCAATTGACCATACATATGCAACCACAAGTCCGAAACATAAATATAAGATGAAAAACCCTACGTAAACCATAGGAAAACATTATCCAACCATTAATAACTAAAAACCCCAATACATAGTCTAAAACCCAAACAATACAACAACAAAACTATGAAAACCATTAATTAAACATGCCTTTAGTTGAACTAACAATGAGAGAGGAGTATCATACCTTATATAATGAAGAAGACGAAGAGAAACCATACCTTAGAGCCTTAATTTCCTGCTAAAAAATACCCTAGCTTCTTTCTTGAACCAAAGCTTAAGAGAGCTTTGAGAGTGTTTAAAGTGGTTTTGATTGAGAATAACAGGGTAAATGAAGTCCAAATTGTGTTTTAAGTCATTGGGACAAAAGAAGTTATTAGGGGAAATGTCCAGAATACCCTTATCTTAAAAGATGAAAAATGATCGCCGGTGGATATGGTTTGGGTACCCTACTTGTATCCAATCATAAGAGTGGTACCCTTAACTTGTAACCTAGACAGTACATCAAGGGATTAACACTGATAAACCTACGGCTTGCCCTTTACCTCTCATACCATCTTAGCACGACACGTATAGAGTCAAGTCGTACCTTGGACAAAAACCACCCCAAACCACATTGATCATCATACGACTTGGGATACTAAGTCGTAACCATATTATATGACTAGTATACTTGAGTCGTATGATGTTTAGACAGCATAAAAACCAAGAAATTTCTTAGCACAATAACCATGGGTGTTTCAATTTTCCCCCACTTGGATCATTCATCCCCGAATGATGGAACAAGGTTATACAAGCATGATTTAATCACCTAGATATCTCTACTCTTACCTTTAAGACAGAAAACAAATATGCAAGGAAATCAATATTTTCTTGAACTAAGTTAGAACTTAAAGATGCTATGAAGAACATATACCTTTTGCATGAATTTTCAGAGAAGAAAATTGGAATAGATACTTGGACTTCATGTCCTTTTCTTATTTCCAAGTAGCCTCGTCTCTCTTGTGGTTCCTCCATAGAACCTTTACCGAGCCCACGTCCTTGGTTCGTAACTGAACAACCTGATGATCCAAGAACTCGATCGAGACCTTTTCATAAGATAGGGAATCTGAAATACCAATATCTTCGATAGGCATAATTTGTGATGGATCACCATTACACTTCCTTAACATAGAGACATGGAATACGGGGTGAATGGAACTCAAACTAGAAGGCTACTCCAACTCATATGCAATATTACCAATTCTCCTTAAAATCACATAAGGACCAATATACCAGGGTCTGAGCTTCCCTTTCTTCCCAAACTGCATCACTCCTTTCATAGGAGATACCTTTAGGAACACCCTATCCCCAACCTCAAAATCCAAATCCCTTTGCCTCACATCCGCATTAGACTTTTGGCGACTTTGATAAGACTTTAGACTATCCTAAATCACCTTCACCATCTCCATAGCTTGGAAAACCAAATCCGGGCCAAACATATCCACCTTACCGACCTCAAACCACCCAATCGAAGACCTACATATCCTACTGTACAAGGATTCAAATGGATCCATCCCAATGCTAGAGTGGTAGCTATTATTGTAATAAAAATCCACAAGAGGTAATTATTCAACCCAACTACCACTATAGTTAATTTACGCAAGCAAGAAGCTTATTCTCCAATGTTTGAATAGTCCTTTCTTCTTGCCCATCTATCTGCGGGTGAAAAGCAGTACTCAGACTAACCTTAGTCCCCAACCCTTTCTAAAATAACCTCTAAAAGTGATATGAAAACTAAGTACCACGATCATAGATGATAGAAATAGGTACCCCGTGCAACTTAGAAATACCTTGGAGGTATATACTTGCATAATCCTCAGCTAAAAAGTTAGTCCTCAATGGAAAAAAGTTAGCTGACTTTTTCATCCTATCCATGATGACCCAAACCAAATCAAATTGATTTTGAGACCAAGAAAGACCTGTAACGAAATCTATCTTGATCACTTCCCACTATCATTCAGGTAGTTAAATTTCTTGATACAATCCTCTGGTCCTCATGTGCTCAACTTTTACTTGCTGGCACACCATGAATTTGGCCATAAAATTAGACATATTTATCTTTATATTGTTCCACCAATACATCTTCTTAAGTTCATGATACATATTTATCAAATCAAGATAAATGACATAGGGGGACTCATGTGCCTCAGCCAAGATCCTCAATCGCAAACCATCTACATTAGGGACACATAATCTCTCTTGGTATTACAAGGTACTATCACCACTAATTTAGAAAGCTATCACCTTCTACCCACCTACATCACCCTTGATTCTCATTAAGTAGTATCTAACACTTGTTTCTCTTTAATTTCTGCACCTAGAGATGACTACGCCACTTTATGCACAACCACCTCACAATCCTCGATGTCCAAGAGGTGAACTCCAAGGTTAGCCAAATGGTGAATGTCCTTCACCAACTCTCGCTTCTTATTTTACACACGAGATAGACTCCCAATGGACAAACTCCTAAGAGAATCAATAACCATATTTACTTTACCTGGCTGGTAGTGAAGACTTATATCATAATTCTTGAGAAGCTCAAGCCATCTCCTCTGCCTAAGGTTAAGCTCCTTCTGAGTAAATACTCCAAATAAATAGTGACGCCATATTTTTAATGTGAACACCATGGAAAACAATTCCAAATCATGAGTATGATAATTCCTCTCATGCACCTTCAACGGCATAGAAGCAGAAGATATCACCTTCCAATGCGGCATCAGAACACAACCAAGTCCCACACGAGATGCATCACAATAAACTACAAAGCCATCAATGACTTCAGGCAAAGTCAAAATGGAAGCCAAATTTAGCTTATCCTTCATCTTCTTAGAACTCCCCTCACAAGCATCAGACCACAACAACTTTACTTTTTTCTAAGTTAACATAGTCAATGAGGCAGCTATAGTCGGAAAACTCTCCACAAACCTCCTATAGTATCCATCTAAATGCAAGAAACTCTGAATGTCGATTGGAGTGGTGGGTCTAGTCCACTTCTTCACCACTGCAACCTTCTACGAATCCACCATGATCCCTTCACTAGAAATGATATGACCCAAAAAAGTGACAGCGTTCAGCCAAAATTCATATTTTGAGAACTTGGCATACAACTGCTGCTCCTTCAAGGTCTAGAACATAATATAGAGGTGATCAACATGATCCACCTTACTCTTAAAATAAAATAGGATGTTATAAATGAAAACAATGGTAAACAAATCAAGAAACTGACAGAAAACCCTCTTCATCAAATCCATGAATACTGTAGGGGCATTGGTTACTTCGAAAGACATAACCAGAAACTCAAAGTTCCCCTACAGAGAAGAAAAGCAGTCTTAGGGATATCCACCTCCCAAATCTTATGTTGATGATATCCGGATCAAAGATTAATTTTGAATAAAAACTTAGCACCTTGCAACTGATCAAAGAAATCATATATCCTTGGGAGAGAATACTTATTCTTAACCATCACCTTATTTAACTATTGATAATCAATTCACATTCAAAGGGAATCATCCTTCTTATGCACGAATAACACTAGTACACCTTACAAGGACACACTAGGACAGATGAAACCTTTATCCAAGATATCCTTGAGTTGATTATTAAGATCTTAAAATTTAGTAGGAGCCATCTTATAGGAGGGAATAGAAATTAGATAAGTTCCCGAAATAAGATCAATCCCAAACTCAATCTCTGTAATACCCCGTATCTCTACCTAGCTTAAAATTATCCCAAAAATGTAAAAGATTTGCTATGAAGATGAATACACTTTTGTACATATAAAATTTTCAAGATTTTGACTTTATATATTGTGGGAAATTGAATAAGCTTTCTGTCGATACCAAATTTGCCCAAATCCAACGCCCGGTGAAGAGTTAGAGCCCTTTTAGTAAGACAATGTACCACCTAGTACTTTAGCGCATCACGGAGCCAGCCAAAATGACATTTGTCAAAAACTAGTGAGCCTTCGCGATATTGGTGCATCGCACCAAGGCTTGATTTTAGAATTATCAATTTCCAGTGCACCAATGTAATTCCACCGTGTCATGGTGCCATTTCAGTTCGCAACCAAGGGGCAACGCGATTTCTACCACGTGGCGCCACCAACCAGTTTCCCAACTGTCCAGCTTCCAGTGAGCTGGCGTGATTTCACCGCATCACGCCAACATGTAAAATCGGGATTTTTCAAGTTCTGTCATTTAATTTAAGGGGTTGTTTCGTAAAATCCAAAAAACCCAAATCAACCTATACACGACATTAAACCCTAAAAAGACCTTTTATCTCATTGCTTACCCATATCTCTCAAGAAATAAATCACTCTCTCTCAAAGATAGGAAACCCTAGCCCCAAGTTTCCAAAGTAAATCTCAAGAATCCCTCCAAGAACTTCAAGAAACTCACAATATAGGTATGTTAAGTGTTGATTCATAGGTCCCTTTCACCCATGAAGCTCAAGAATCCCTTTTCAATTCAAAGATTGTATATTTAAGAATGTTCATTATTTATTTGAATTGAAATTCATGTTCATGTTGTTGTTGGGTTTTGTTCCATGTTGTAGACTATTAGTTTCAAGAATTGATCTTAGTGTGTGATGATTTACGTGGTATTCTTGATAAACCCTTCAATTTGCAAGTTGAATTATGTAGCCATGGTAATTTGATTTTTTGATTATTGTAGAACCAAAGCATGCTCCCTATGTGTTTGATAAAATGCCCATGTGAAGAAAATAATGCCTTCATAGCATGTTAGTATGAAATCCCCATTCATGTACAAGTTAATGCATGTAAAGTGTTTGATGAAATGTCTTAGTCAATGAATTATGGATATATATAGCCACTGTTGTGCTTTCAAGCTTGTACCATGATTTACTTTTATGTTATCTAGTCCTGGGGGTATTAAATACACGACAATTTAGCTGTGTGCCTAGAGCTAGTGTCATATTTTCACAATATTCTCAGTCAAGCCATGATCAGTAGAATTCAGTTAGTTATGTGACTCAGGAAAACACAGTAAAATCAGTATCAGTCCATTCCCTTTCAGCAATCTCAGTAAATCTCAGGAATTTTAGTGATATCAGTTAGTCATCATGTCTCAGTAGTATTTAGTTCATACCTTAGTAAACTTAGTCAGCTAGTGGAACTCAGTAGCATTCTGTCAGTTAACAAAATTCAATAGTATTCTATCAGTCAATGAAAATCCAGTGAACTCAGTTCAATCTAGTTAATCAGTAAAATCAGTAACAGATCAGTCCAGCCTAGTATGAACTAGGAAATTAGTTCTGTGTTTATTCAGTTGGGAGTAGGATTTAGCACTGAGTGAACCCAAGAATGAGGACACACACTGTTATCCAGTAGAGGGTATGATCCTTAGTAGCAATCCCTGCATTACAGAACTACTTAGCCAGCATTGGTTGAGATATACCCCTACGAGTCTAGGGACTATACATCTCATTTGAGTTTTCCTTACAGGAGGGGTTGATGGAAGAGCTCCCTGTCAGAGAGGGTTTACTCATAACTTGTCTTTACTCGTGGCATGGTACTCACACTCCGACAGTTTAGTTTAAGATTTAGTCTTTAGAATAGAACTCAGTCTAGTTCTATAGAAATCAAGACTATTAGACATAGTCACTCAGATCAATATGGAACTTAGCTAGTTCCATCAGCTTTTAGGACTGTCCAATACAGTCATCCAACTCTGTATAACACATACATCAGTTATTTATAATCAGGACTATCAGAAACAGTCTTTCAGTTATCAGTTACTAGTAATCTCAGATATCAATAAATCTATTTTGTTAGGAGACTCGGTAGTCAGAACTCAATATTTAGTCCTATCACGACCTCAGTTACAGTTACATATTCATGCATGTATTCTCACATTCATGTTATAAAGATAGTTATTATTTTTCATGCATATGAACCCTTTGCATTTAGCCTACCTCACTTGCATACCAGTATATTCAACGTACTGACATATTTGTGTTATGGTGTTTTATACCATAGGTTCAGAAGCACGAGCTCCAGATCTTCCTAGCAGTTTAGACGTTCATCAAAAAGACTAGTAGTGAGTCCTCATCATTTAAGGATTGCATGATTATTTCATTACCTTATTTTTTTCTTTTTTAGTAGTTTGGAGTTAGTTGGGGATATGTCCCATCAACTCTACAGTTTTCAGACAGTTTAGAGGCTTTCAGACAATAATATGTTCAGATAGATTATTTTAGTTTTGGGTATTTCTATACCTCGTCCAGATATTATTTTATCAATTGTGTTATAGTTTTGAACCTTACGGCCTTACAACTTATATTTTGCATTTTTTCAGTATATTATTCAGTGCTCAGTTACAGATATCAGTCATGGGTCAGCTTGTGGTCCTTTGGCGTCATGAGCACCGTGTAGCATTCTGGGTACCATATTTGGGGTGTTACAATCTCCCTGTCAGGAGGAACACTATAGAGGTCGTCGAGTAAGACCTCAGGAAATTCATTTACCACCGGGATGAAATATCAAGAAGGACCCTTCGAGTTAGAAGCTTTAACTAAGACTAGATGATAGTGACAACCCTTAGAGATTGACCTCTGAGCTCTTATATAAGATATGAACACACCCTTAGGAGCTAGGGAACACCCTCCCACTAAACAACTGCCTCATTATGTAATTTAAAGACAACCATATGGGTCTTACAATATAGAGATGCATAGATCGAGTGTAACTAATCCATACCTAATATAACATCGAAATATACCATATATAATTCAAACAAATACACCAATGTTTCTTTACTACAAACAGATACCACACCCCCCTTATAGACTCTTCTAGCAATCATAGAGTCACCTACCAGGGTAGAAACTAAAAAAAGGGTTTGAAATAACCTTGGACAAAAATTAAAATACACGGCCACAAATGGAGTCATTTAAGAGAAAGTGGACTCTATATCAAGTAAATAGTACATATCTCAAGAAAAGATTTTAAACGTATAAGTCACAACATCAAGCGATACCTCAAACTCCTATCGGGTGGTGAAAACATATAGACAGTTCTGACTAGTGTTGAAACTAGATGGTGCACCCTTTGGTGCCAAAGCTGATTATGAAGCAACTGGAACCTTATTCATCCCCAAAGCAACCTTACCAATAGAACAGATTCTGAGCATATGTCCTGGTAGACCATAATTGAAGCATGTATCCTATCCCTCATAACAAGAAAACTAATGCAAACGACCACAGAACCTGCAAGAATGGTAATATGGAGCTAATTGAGCCCCACTAGCCTTAGATTGGTCACCCTATGCCCTAAAGTTTTTGCCACCTTAGAAACATCTGTCACCCGATGACTTTGCATTGGGAAAACTAGACGTCGAGTAAGACTAAGAGTTGCCCCACTTCTTCTTGGGCCATTTACCCTATCCCTACCATTCTACTGTTGGACACTACCCTACTCAAAAAACCTAAACTTTTTTTTCTTCCTCTCCTCAATTTCAGCCTGCTTCTTCTTCTTTTTTTCTTTACTTGTTGCATGTATACCACCAACCTTGAAATATCCATGTCCTTGATCAACAATGCAACCTTAATCTCCAATATAAACTCATGAGACAATCTCAAAGTGAGGTTTCTTATCCAAGCCCTCATATTTGAAATAATATTCAAAGCATTTCAAGATAACATGTGAAATTTCAAGGTGTACTCCTTGACTGACATGTTTCCTTATCTCAGATTAACAAAATCCTTCCCCTTTGCTTCCCTCGACTCTTGAGGAACGAAGCAGTCCAGGAAAGTATTAGAGAAATCCTCCCATAGAGCTGACTCATCACCACCATCCCTTGATTGATCCCATTCTTCGTACCATTGGTACACCATGTCATTTAGCTGATAGGCTATAAAATCCATGCCCTCCACATTTATGGCATGCATAATTTTGAAGACTTTTACCATTTTATCCAGAAAACCGTGAGGATCCTCCTTCACCTTAACACCCGTAAAGGTCGGAGGACTCAACCTCATGAACAAGCCAACCCTTGTGGCCTCAGAAGATAGAGTAGAAGATGCACCATGCTTAGCCTGAGAAGTTACCAACTGAGCCAACATACGGATATAGTGAAAAATTTTAGCTTTCGTCACATCAGCTTGAGGAGCTTGACGAGGACTAGAGGGAACCAGTGAAAATCTGAAACAATCATGAACTGAACCCCTAGACCGAGTATAGATCGCATGAGTAGAGCATGTCCCATCAACATCATCCCTAGTTTGTACAGTGGAATTTCCATGAGCTTCAAATCATCAAGGAGGCCTGATCTGAAAATGAGTAAATGGAAATCAGAAGAATCGAAGACCTTAGACTCTATAGCTCAAATTAAGAGAACAAAAAAGTAAAAAAAAAACATTCCTAAATGCCTTGTAGCCACTCCCTTATGATTGTGGCGATTACACACCCTTAAAAGAGACTATACTTAACACGACTTTATGGACTCCCATGTGACCATGAACCTAGGGTTCTGATACTAATCTTACATGACCTTAACCTGGACCTAGTTATGTCGGGTGCCTCAAGACCGATTCGGACTGGAGATAACCCTCAAGACCCAACCATAACCGTCTTATACCCCAATATAAATGAATTCCAAACACATATATATATAACATAAAAAAATAGAACAATCATAAATTAAATAAAGTTCAATAGTATATACCCTAATACCAATACTTATGCCAAGGCTGACACCCATGCCGATACTACCAATACCAACCCATAGTAGTAACACAAAGCCTCTATCCAAAAGTAAAATATTATTCGATCGGGACATGCCCCCGACCATTACCAAAACCAAAGACTATGAAATGAAAAAACTATGTAGAGAAATCCATAATATGAAATGGAGCCTTCCAGAGTATGAAAGCTTACCACTTCAATCCAACATATGCTATCCCTGAATCCAATCACTAAGCAAGATAAGTATGGTTGGTTCCTGCATCATGTAGGGATACATGAGTTAGCGAATGAATCCTAGCATGCAATTAGGATAAGAATAAAATAACACAAATATTTAAAACCAATAACCATATGCAATCATATTCATACATATATATATATATATATATATAAAATCCATGTCGGGAAAACAAACTAGGTTTAGAATGAATTTAAAATATTTAAATTAGGTTTGTGCAGCTTAGCCATCCTAAAATAACCCACGATCTATTTGGGTCTAGTTTTACCACCTGAATAGGCCCTAGTGCATGTAGCCGCACAAATCGGAGAGATCACAGGGGCCAGGCTTCTCATGTACCCTTCACCCTCCATGATACATATATACAAGTATAACTTAGGGGATTCTCATGTATCCTCTATGTAGATGGTCTCCATGAACAAACCTCATGTCAGCAACCATGAGTTTCCTGCATCCGTCCATTGGACACACACCTTCACAGTTTGCTATCATAACCTGCCATTTTTTCCTAATTAAAACCTTTAACAAATAACCGAACCACCAATTCCATCTATTAATAACCAAGGCATTATGAAGTGGTATCATTTTACCGACTATAGCTTGCAAGCGTTGTCATTCGCCAACACTTAGGTATCCCCATGTACCCTATAGTTCCATTATTAAAATCACTTGGGGGATTCCGGAGTACCCCGCAAGGTTTTCATTTAAACTAAAACCATGGACACCAAGGCCTTACCATTCGACCATTTAAATCATCCAAACTAACTTTAAGTTTCATTACCTTATTTTGCATTGCAAAGTTTTTAATTAAAGTTCAACTACGTAACAAAACCATTCACATAGGAATTTTATAAAACATGTTGAGGGCATATAGTTTCTAAAACTAAAATGAAGTACCAATTCACCATTCCCATGCAACCAAAAGTCAAAACCATAAATGTATGATAAAAAACCACAAGTAAACCATGGGAAAACATTAACCAACCATTAATAACTAAAACCACAACAAATAGATTAAAACCCAAACAATACAACAACAAAATAATAAAGACCATTAATTAAACATGCCTTTAGTTGAAGAAAATATGAGGGAGGATTAATATGCCTTAGATAATAAAAAAGATGGAGAGAAACCACACCTTAGAGCCTTAATTGCCCACTTGAAGAAAACCCTAGCCTCTTTCTTGAACCAAATCTTGAGAGAGATTTAAGAGTGTTTAAAGTGTTTTTAACTAAGAATAATAGGGTAAATGAAGTCTAAATAGTTTTTTAAGTCACGGGGCCAACATAAATTATCAAGGGAAATATCCTGAATACCCTCAACATAAAAGCTAAAAAATGAATACCGGTAGGTACGATTTGGGAAATCCACTCATACCCAATCATTTAAGTGGTACCCCTAACTCATACCCAAGATAGTACCTCAAGGGCTTGACAAAAAACATATGACTTTCCCTTCACCTCTCGTACTATCTCTACACGACTCGTATGGAGTACAATCGTACCCTGGAAAGAAACTACCCAAACCACACTGATTATTATATGACTTGGGTTACTAAGTCATACCCACATCATACAACTAGTAAGCCTGAGTCGTATGATATCCATAGAGCACAAAACCTATGAAATTTCTAAGGACCAGAACCTTAGGTGTTTTATAATAAATGAACTAAATTTAATCGGTAAAACTAACCGAACAAATAACTGATGATTTGACTACTTGGACAATAAAAACATGAACTGATATTTTTTGACTACTGACTGAAACTATGAGAGCTATCATGTAATCGGCATGCCTTAATCAGAGCTAATTGGTGTCTAACCTCTAATCCTAGTTTGAAGGTGTCATTACCTTGCCAGAGGTACTAACACTGGCTATGTGAATCCCTAAACTAGTGTCCTAAAGGACTAGGGAGTCAGTCCTAAACAGGCAGGTGGCCCTTAAGAGAGTGTCAGTTCTATACTAGTGGGTGACATCTCATAATCCTAGGTTGGCTATGTAGTTCTGGAACTTAGGGAGTGCTATTAAGAAACCAGTCCTAACTGGTAGGAGATCCCCCATCCCTATGTTTGCTCGGTGCTAAATCCTACTCCGAACTAAATTACACATTTATTACCATAGATCTGCCATAATGTGGTACTGTATTGATAAGTGTTCAACATGAACATAGTAGTTTGAATATAATAATGAAAACATGATTTGGCTGACCTGTAGCTTAAAAATAGAGACATGTATAAACAAATAGGTATCGGGTGTTCATAACTCTCCCGCACTGAATGATTATAAAAAATACGATAACAATGCTTAAAAGAATGGAACAAAATCATATTTAAAAGAACCGAAATATAAGACATTTCAATACATGAGTATGATAAATTAAACAGAAACATGGGGACGTGTTAAACTTGAGGGGACAACATAATCATATAGTTTAATGCACATCTTAATGATTTATTATGAAATCAATTAATTATCACTTACGTAATTGAATTACAAAACATGGAATAACCTAACTTACATAGAAACACATGTTGACATGTCTTGACTTCAAGATTTCTAAGAAATTAAGGATCAAGTTCATAATTGACATATATAATTTCATGATTAGTGTAAAATCCATATTTAAACCAAAAGGAGAAAATTTTAGGCTCAATGGGTGGAAGGTACCCAATGATGAACACCCCACATACCTGAATGTTGAAGCTTTGGATAAATTTCTTGGTATTGAAATTGAACTTGATGAACCCTAGTTGATTTTAGGGAGAAATAAATTGCCCCTTTTGCTCTATGATGGATGATTTCTTAGTTATGATAGGTAGGGGTAGTATTTACGCTTGATACCTATTTTTTGGAGGGTGAAAAGATGTATTTTTGGGGTTAAAAGAGTAGGGAAAGACCAAAAAATCCCAAAGAAATCACCTAGAAAATGTCTGGAATCTGTCCCAATGAGTTTGGCCACGACTCATAAGTTATCGGTATGAGTCATGGCTTGAGTCATCATCAAGAACTCAGATTTCAACCCCTACTACGATAGTGACTCCTCCTCCTAACAACTCATAGAGCCTGCTTACGAGTCGTCATCCCTGGTCGTAACCACTGGCAGCTTTAACAGTGCTTCAGTAATTTATAAATAACTTTTCACCCCTATGTTGGATTAAGGTAAAATTGGCATCGTTGGAAATCAGTTATCTATCTGTCAGTGGGTCTTGAGATTTTAAATTCCTAGAATACCTAATGTTATGCTCGTTCAAATCTGATTATAGTTATATTCTTTACATGAATTTAATTGCTATAGGATGTTTTGACTTGTCTATAAGTTAGGAGATATTTGGGGTCTTAGTATATGTCCAAGTCACTTATAAAATTACTAAAACATGAGGCTTTGTGCTTGAATCCCTTACGAGTTAGGCTACAAATCATCATAACTACTCGTTATGTCTGGATATAATTCGTATGCTAGACTCATAACCACTTGGTTGAATTGTTTTGGATTACATACTATTGTGACTATGAATCTGAAATACCCTTGGTTCTGGCCTTTGAAAAATTTCTTGAGTTTGAGCATTCTGTTGATCATATAACTCATCATACTAGTCATATGGTATGGATACGGGTCTAGGACCCTAGTCATATATTGGTTAGTTTCACATTGGACAAGCTCTATTCTTGGTATGAGAAGACTCTATACGTGTCATATATACATGATACAAGAGGTAAGGTCCAACCGTATATCGTCCAGTGTCTAGCCTTAATGTTCTACTTAGGGTATGACTTGAAAGGTACTTTTCCTATGGTGATGGTACGAGTTGGGCAAGGTAGTCATATGTTGGAAAGAATATGATGTCCAGCTTTCTTATCCAGATATGACTAGATAGTACCAATTAAATGATGTGGTGGCGAGTGGAGGGTTCCAATCGTACCCACCTGCAGGAATTTGTACATTTTAAGTTAGGGGTATTTGGACATTTCCACCTAATAACTACTTTGAACCCCACGACATAAAACACCTTTGGAGGCTTTCTTAACCTATTATTCTCGATCAAACACTCTTAAGTCTCTCTTAAGCAATTGGTTCTAGAAGAGGCTAAGGTTTCTACAAGGAAATAAATTAAGGCTATTAGGGGTGTTTTATCTCCATCTTCTTTGGTATCTAAGGTATGTTAATCCTCCCTAATTGTTAGTTCAACTAATAGCATGACTTTATGAAAGGTTTTCATGGTATTATTGTGATATGGTTTTGGGTTTTAAAATATTTGTTGGGGGTTTTGGTTGTTCTTTATTGGATAATGTTTTCCCATATTTTTCTTATATTTTTCATGTTATAATTTTTGTTTGAATATGTGGTTGCATGGTAATGGTCAATTGATACATGGTTTTTGATTTTGGAAATCTTATGCCCTCAATATGTTTGTTAAAATGCCTATGAGAATGATTTTCTCACATAGTTTGACTATTATTGAAAACTTTGCAATGCATACTATTGCAATGGAAACTTAGTTGGTTTAGTTGTTTTTAAATGGTTTGGAAAGGCCCTGGTGGCTATGACTTTGGTTAATTGGAAATTTTATGGGGTATATGGGAATTTCCTAGGTGTCGTCTAGTGACAATGCTTGCAAGTTATAGTCGATATGACGATACCATTTCATAATGCAAGGATATTTGACTTCTAGAATTGGTGGTTTGGTTATGTTCTAAAACTTTTAATTGGGAAATAATTGTGGGTTGTAATGGCTAATCATGAAGGTGTGAGTCCAACAGACCGATACTAGAAACTCATGTTTGCCGACATGAGGGTTAGTCTTGGTGACCATATGCTTGTGGGGTACATTGGAATCCCCTAAGTTTATACTTGTATATATGTATCATGAAGGGTGAAGGGTACATGAAATCCCCAGCCCTACGATATCTCCAGTTCATGTGGCTTTTCATGAGGCAACACTGGACTCATATAGCCCGTGGGTAGATTATGTCGGTTAAGATACACAAACCCAGGTTAAAGTTTTAAATGCATGCTAATCCTGGTTTCCTTTCTCGTCATGGTATATATATGTATGTATGTATGTGATTGCATATGACTATTTACTTTGGTTTTGAATAATGGAATTATATTAACCTTACTCCTGAGTACATGCTAGCATTCACCCACTAACTCTTCTTCGAACGTTGTATCCACATGCAATGCAGGAATAGGCCATACTACTCCTCCATCTCAGTGACTTTGATTCAAGACAATATTTATGTTAGACTGAAGTGGTAAGATTCCATTTCATACTATGAAGTTCTTTCCATATTTTTGTTTATTTCTTGGACTTTGATTTTGCCTATGGTTAGGGGAATGTCCCGATCAGATGATGTTTATTTTTGGTTAGAGGCTTTGTGTGACTACTATGGGCATGGGTAGTGTCGGTATTGGTTTCAACCTTTGCATTGGTATTGGTATTAGGGCTGACACTGGTTGGATATTTTGTAGGTTATAGTTATGAACTTTATTAAATGTATTTCAATTTCAATTATTCTATCTTTTTATATGTTCGGAATTCATCCAATATTTGATACAGGGCAATTATAATTAGGCATCGGGGCCGATCTCCAATCTGTGTCGAACCTGAGATGCCCGACACAACTAGACCCTTATTTGGGTCATGCCAGATTGGTATTAGAGCCCTCAGTTTATGGTCACTTGGGACTCCACAAAGTCGTGTCAAGTAGAGTCTTTTTTACGAGAGTGTAGTGCGCCACACTCATAAGGGAGAAGCTACGAGGTATTTAGGAAATTTTCTCTTTCTTGTATTCTGTTTTCAAGTTGTAAATTCTAAGGTCCTGAATTCTCCTATAATCCTTGTTTGTTCTCTTTTCATATCATGCCTCCTCGATGATCTGAAGCTTACAAAAACTTTAGGGGTGAACAAGGTTCCAATTGCTTCATCATTAGCTCTGGCATCAAAGGGGCAACATCTAGTTCCGGCACTAGTCGGAACCACTTTATGCTCTTACTACCCAATAGGAGTTTGAGGTATCACTTGATGTCGTGACTAGTATGTTAAAACTTTTTTTCTTGAGATGTGTAATGTTTGATTGATCCAGGGTCCACTCTCTTTTATGTGACCCCATTTTTGGTTGTGCATTTTTGTTTTGGCCCGGAGTATATTTTTGACTATTTTTCTATTTCTACCAGGATGGGTGATTCTGTGGTGGCTACTAGAGTCTATAGGGGTTATGTAGTATCTGTGGGTGGTCGGGAGACTTTGGTGGATTTTTTTGAATTAGATATGATTGATTTTGATGTCATATTAAGGATGGATTGGTTGCACTAGTGTTATGCGTCTCTAGACTTTTGGGCCTATAAGGCCGTGTTTAAATTTCCTTATGATCTAGTTATTGAGTGGGAGGGTGGTTTACTAGCTCCTAAGGGGAAGTTCTTACCATAACTTAGATCTTAGAGATTAATCTTCAAGGTATGTCTCTATTATCTGGTCTGAGTTAAAGATTCTAACTTGAGGGGGGGGGGTCCTTTGCATCCTGTCTTGGTTGTGTATGAATTTCCTGAGGTCTTGCTTAAGGACATTCTTGGTGTTACTCCTGATAGGGAGATTGAGTGTGATATTGATCTTGTTCCAAACACTCATAAAATTTCTATACCCCAATATAGAATGGCTCCAATTGAGTTGAAGGAGATTAAGGAGAAACTCAAGGATCTTTTAGATAAGGGTTTCATTAGTCCTAGTTTGTTTACGTGGGGTGCACTGGTGTTATTCGTGCGTAAAAAAGATGGTTCCCTTCGGATGTGTATTGATTATTGGCAGTTGGATAAGGTGATGGTAAAGAACAAGTATCCTCTCCCATATACATTTTTTATGGGTGAAAACTCCAAATTCTAGAAAGCTTGAAGCTATCTTCGAAAGAAGGTTTTGGGTGAACTTTAGGAATCCACATCATCCTTGAAAGAGGTATGTGGAGACTAAAGCACTGATAGGCAATTATGTGTGTAGTTTGCTAAATTTTCACTATCTTAGAAATAAGAGTGACTGTGAAGTTAATTATACCATAGGTATCATCCTAGAAATAAGGATGCCTAAACTGAGGTTTGGTTACCACTTATTGAACACACCTATTTGGTATTGAAAGAATCCGTGGGTGAAAGTTTGGTGTTTTGTTGAAAGGCTAGCATCAAAACCTATAATCAAACATACGCATATTTGATCTACCAGAATGAATTTGACTGTTGACATCCACATATTACTTCCATTAGTAATAAATAATCCCAAGATCTATGCCTAATTGATACAACTCTAATTATTCATAGCCCCGAATTTATACTAGAAAAAAATAAAAAGAAACATTAGTGTTGATAACTACTCCCCCATTTTTATATTTTTGTGCTAATTGTTTGAATTTAACAAGTATCTATTATTTCGAATTAACTTGATCGCAACTCATATTGTTCCTCATGGATTTGACCCCGACTCTAAAGTTGGGTAAATATATTGATGATGACTGTCTTGCACTTAAATTGACGTGTAAGTTGATCATTATAGATTCCTACTGGTGGCACCAAAAATGTCACCCTACTGAGTCGAGTGACCTGCAAGAGCTGATGAAAAGTTGGACTAGCCTTTTAGCGCAAATCTTTTCCCTTCTGAGCAATAACTGGACACTCCCAAATCCTGTGGCCTGACTTGACACAGCCAAAACACCTATTACTATTATCTCTACACTCACCCTGATGATTCTTACCACATTTTTGTAGAGCAGATTGGTATGATCACTGTTCACACTACCTTGGGACTTAGATCCTTGCGCTCTATCCCGACTGTTCTACCTGAACTTAGGCACTGGCTCACTAGCTGAAGATAGAGCTGGAGCTGAAAGTTTTTGGCAAAACTGAGAACGGTTACCACCTTCTAACTTCAATAGTGAGAAGTTAAAGCTACCTATTCTATCCCTATGATTCCCTCTCTCTTTCTCCTTAAGTTTCTCCTCCTTAATTTGCTAACAGTAAACCATATGTCTAGATATGTCAATCTTCTAAATCAATATGGCAGTTGTTGATAGTAGGAGCATACCTGGCCAACTAAGTGTACTTGATCGAGTACTTCTTCACACTCATGCTACCCTATTTCAAATTTATGAACTCCTAAACCTTAGTCTCCCTCAGCTCTAGAGGAAAGAACCTATGTAAGAAGGCAGTGGTAAACTTTTCCCACTCAATAGTCCCTGTCTCAATACCTTTGTCGTCCTTCTACTACTTGAACCAGGTGTGAGCTACGCCCTACAATTGGTAAGCATCTAAGTCTGTACTCCAACTGAAAGTGACACCAATGATGTCTGTCACTTTTTACACTCCATCTAGAAACTCTTGTGAATCCTCATTAGACTTGGATCTAGAAAACAAAGGAGGTTTTATTTAGGTAAAGTCTCGGATCCTAGATGTAGTTGTATTCATCATTGAATTGGCTAGAGAAACAACATGCTGGTTGTTCTGAGTAGCTACCAAATGGGACAAGTCTATGAAAGTGTCCCTTAACTTACGTAAGAAACATAGTCATTTAGGGGATCTTCTAAAATAGGTGGTGGTGCAGGCTTATCCTTATTCCTTTTTCCATTGTTTCTTTTGGGAGGCGTTGTCTTTAAATGAAACGAAGGATGAGTTAGAAAAAGGAATTCAATAGAGCTCATGCTCTTTCGTATGATGTGAATACTGAAAGGAGGGAAACTTTTCTAAAAATGTCTCGTAGCCTCTTATCCATAAGTGTGTCACGTTTTACACCCATGCATAAGACTCTACTCAATGCGACTTTTAGACACCCTAGGAAACCTTATAACCTTAGGCTCTGATACCAAGTTTTATCACGACCAGGGATACCCCCTAGTCGTAACACAGTGTTTAAGGCCACAAGTTACTCCAAGCTAATCCATGATCTGGTACCTGTTGTGAGCACTGAATAAAAATAATAATGGGATAACATATGCAGAAGATAATCTTTAAAATACTAGTACTATGTAATACTGAAATATGATTCAACATGTTTGAAACAACTGAAAGACTAAAAACTAACTGACTTTCTATCTGTCTTAAATCCTCTAAAAATCATACAGAGTTGATGGGACAAACCCCCAACTAACTCCAACTGACTGAACATAAAGAGATAATAAAATAACAATAATAACATGTCATTTCCTTGAAGGATGATGAATCACCACTACAGTTGTTGGGAAAAGCTAAACTTTCTAAGGATGGTTGGGGAACTAAGCATACAAAACTATATTATAAGACAACATAGCACAAGAGAAAAGTATGTGGTCGGTAATTTGAATGTACTAGTATGTAAATTAAGGACTAACTGAAATATATATGGAAACTGAACATGGATGCATAAACATATAGAACTGAGAATGCAAGACCAAGTAAGGCATGACCTAAATTTAATCTGTAATATTGACATACTAACTGATAACTGAGAATCTAACTACTTGGTCAAGCAAAACCTGAACTGATATAGACTGAGTACTGACTGAAACTGTGGGAGCTATCATGTAACTGACATACCCCAATATGAGATAATCATGGTCTAACCTATAATCCAAGTTAGAAGGGTGTTAGTACCTTACAACAGGTACTAAGACTCGCTGTGTGGATCCTCTAACTAGTGTCCCAAAATACTAGGGAGTTAGTACTAAACTGGCGGGTGACCACTAAGAGAGTGTCAGTCTTAAACTGGTGGGTGACATCTCATAATCCTATGCTGGCTACGTAATTCTAGAACATAGGTACTGCTACTAAGGAACTAGTCCAAACTGGAGAGTGATCCCCCATCCCTAGGTTCGCTCGGTGCTAAATCCTACTACTGACTAAATAACAGTAGTATTACCATATGTTTGACATGAAGTGGCATTAAATAGATAAGTATTGTATATGAACATGGTTGTCTGAATACAATAATGAAAATATGATCTAACTGACTTGTACCTTGAAAATAAAAACATGTATAAACAAATAGGTATCGGGTGTTCATAACCCTCTATTACTGAATGATTACAAAAAGATATGACAACATTGCTTAAAACAGTTGTATAAAATCATAATTCAAAGACTTGAAACTTAAGAAATTTCAATATATGAGTATGATAAATGAAATTGGAACATAAGTATGTGTTAAACTAGAGGGAGAAACATAATCATATAGTTTAATGCATATCTTGATGATTTATCATGAAATATATTGATTATCACTTGTTTAATTGAATTTAAAACATGGAATAACTTAACTTACATAGAAACACATATAGACATGGCTTGAATTCAAGATTTCTAAGAAATTAAGGATCAAGTTCATAATTGACATAGATAATTTCATGATTTAGGGTAAAATCCATATTTGAACCAAAGGGAAAATTTTTTAGGCTTAATGGGTTAAAGGGACCAAATGATGAACACCCCACATACCTGAATGTTGAGGCCTTGGATAAATTTCTTGGGATTGAACTTGAACTTGATAAACCCTAGTTGGTTTTGAGGAGAATGGAATAGCCTATTTTACTCTGTAAGGAATGATTTTTGAGTTATGATAGTTTAGGATAGTATTTACGCTTGATAACTATTATTTGAATGGTGAAACAATGTATTTTTGGGGTTAAAAGAGTGCGTAAAGATAAAAAAACCATAGAAAATGTCAGGAAAATGTCTGGAAGCCATCACGATGAGTTTAGCCATGACTCGTAAGTTCTAGGTACTAGTTAGACTTGAGTCATCATCAGTAACCTATATTTTCACCCCTACAACCGTAGTGACTCCTCCTCCTAATAACTCGTAGGGTCTGCTTACGAGTCATCATTAGGAGTCGTAACCATTGGCAGCTTTGATAGTGCTTCAGTAATTTGTCCATAACTTTTCACTCCGATATCAGATTAAGGAAAAATTGGTATCATTGGAAATCTAATTCAATTATCTATCTATTGTTGGGTATTGAGCTTAGAAATTCCTAGTATACCCAAATTTTATCTTGTTTGAATCTAACCATAGTTATATTCTTCACAAAAATTTAATCGTTATAGGTTGTTTCGATTTGTCTATAATTTAGGATATATTTGGGGTATTAGTATATGTCAAAGTCACTAGTAAATTTACAAAAATATAAGTCCTGGTGCTTGAATCCCTTACTAGTCAGGCTACATGTTTTCATAATGACTCATAATTTATAGATACAATTCGTATGCTGGACTCATAACCACTTAGTTGAATTGTTTTAGATTGCATATTGTTGTGCCTACGAATCCCTTCATATGACTTGTACTAACTAATTACTAGTCGTAGTGAGTATTCGTTGTCACTTGACTTGAGTAGAGTGATTGACATGAGTGGCTATGACTCACTTGTGATGACTCATGATGAGTGGTTATGAATTGTTACCTTGAGTCATAACCATGATAGTTTATCAGGCCATTAAAGGAAATATTCCATAACCTTTTTCCATGTCCTCGAATTAAGTAAAGGGTTAAAGCGTTGGAAAGGTCACTTCGTGGCTAATATTTTAAGGGGTCTAGATCTTGAAAAATTTGAGGCATTACAATATTTCTTCTAGATGGAGTAGATTAGTCATAATGATCACTCAAAGTCCTAGTTCAGGACCAAATAATGTATACAAATATCTCAAGTCTCCCATGGACCCCTTCATATTAGTCATAATGATTACTCAAAGTCCTTGTTCAGGATGAAATAATGTATACAAATATCTCGAGTCTCCTATGGGCCCATTCATTCGATGCATCATGATATCAGAGAAGAATGATTTTTGTAGGTCCTGCCTTTGTATGTTACTGGATGGAAGAGTTGCATACACTTGGTACAATTTGGCACTCAATTGATTTGGTATTATTGGTTTACATTGCATTTTTTCATTAATATTCGTTGTTTGTCATCGATATAATTTTTGGCGCATATATCTATTGTTCCTATAAGGATTGTATAGGTATAAGTTATGATTGTTGTTTTTTGAGTACTTTCTTACACCTTTTTTGGGCTTATGGGGTCCCAATTGGGGTTATTGGTTGTCCAAACTAGTCGGATACAATATTATTGGTTGTTATGGTATGATTAGTGGCAGGATGGTTATAGACTGGTACTAAGATGTTTGCTACATTTTTTTATCCCTTTTCTCATTATTATGGCAAGACTTATCATTGGTAGATCACCCTATGATTATGCACATTTTTAGTGACCCTGATTATGCTAGAGTTAGCTCTCTTATTATTTATGATCCCAGTGATGTAGACTAGTTTACTTCTATTGTTTATGATCCCAGTGATGTAGACTAGTTTTCTTTTGAGTAGCGCCTTCATGTTGGTTTATCGATATAGCACAGTTGTTTATTTATTCTTCTCTAGCTACTACTTGTATATCATATTCTTCTTTCCTACTACTATTCTACATTTTATACCTCTTTATTAATGTGCTACTATTTATGGACAAGCTACTTATGGAAGCACGCTTTGTCCCTAATTATCGGTGGAATGTAGTAGTTTATCTTTACCTTTTCATTAGTATTGTTATGTTTCGTTGCCTGAGTAGTTGTCTGTAGTTTATATTTCTACTTTACATGTTATTTATACTTACATTATCTTTAGATATAAGTCGATCGATACCTATTGAGTACCACTTGTTTGGGACTCATACTACTCTTCTGCAACTTACAAATCATAGTATGAGTTCTCGTCATTGACGTGTGCATCGTACGGAACAATCATTGATCGGAGATTTAGATTGAGCTTCTGATGTCCTGAGTATTCCTTCTCTTCATCTTATTGTTAGACTGATCTCTAATTTGTTTTTCAGAGATGATTTTTTTATATATTTATTTCATATTTTACTTTGTACCTCTGTTGTATTATTAGCTCTTGTACTGACATAACTAGGTTCTTGTTCTCATATTATTAATCTTGACTTTTACTTTTCCTATTAGTCCATTACTAGTTGTTCTGGACAATGGTTTGGCTTAATTACCTACCGGTGACTTATGGTGGTGCCTTCATGACTTGAGTAATTGGATTGTGACATCCATAGAGATTTTTAAGCAAAAGGCTTATGAAACTTGTTAACCAAAACAATTAGTCATTGTTAATATGAAAAAATAATTATTTGAAGTTAGATTATTTTTATACTACATAAAAAAGGTACAATCTATTTGCAATAATTTTTTAAGTGATGAAAAATAAACCACAAAAATATTGGATAATTTTGAACTTCTTTTGATGCATTTGACTGTAAGAAATGTAGGAAGGCGACTTTGACAAAGCTAGTATTTATGAATAGCCAATGCGTTAATGGGATTTTAAGATGCCTTTTCTAAGGGATATGTTATGATTGATATAGGTATGATCTAGGGTTTAGGATAGAATTGCCTCCAAATATTCTAACATAAATTGGGCTCATCTTGTAGAGGCCTACTATATTTTGATGTCACTTCTACACTTTCATATTCTCAAATAGACCAATAAAGAGAGTACAACATATAAATTGAGACACGTGAACATAACATGATAGTAGCATGTAAAGATGATCATGTGAGCAGGGAGTTAGGTCGATCACTTCATTTATTCATGTTATTTTAGATACTTCATCTTGTTTATGATCATGTTAAGTTCTTAGTTTGATGAATGACAAATTGCATATTAGGACTTGTTTCCTTGATATTGTGTGATGACAAAGTTGCTATTAATTAGGGAATAGGTTGGGTTTACCTTTCACTATCACAATCAACCCCACAGTTGCACAAAACTACAAAAATTTGGTAAAAAGATGTTGCCACCTATTTTTCTCAACCAATGGGATTCCTCCTAGGTTTTATTGTGTCATACATATATTATTTATCTTCTATAAAAATAAAACCAAGCTTCCACAAACTTACAACATATATCTCTCTTGAAGCTCTTGGATTAAAGACTCACTTTACGATAGGGAACTGATATATCATCAAGTTATATTTTATTTTTTGTTGTATTTGAGTCTTTGTATTATGATCTTAAACTTCCTCTACTTCTACTTGTTTGATTAATTAGTAGGTACTTCTACTTGTTTGATTAATTAGTAGGTGTTGTGGTGTAAACCTCATTTATTTGTAATCATTTGGAATTAGGTGATTCTCAAGCTAGAGTAAGTTTGTCATTCTAGATAGAGTTAGCAGGTATGTGGGTGCAGTATAGTTGTTGTGCATCTTCCTTGTAATAGAGTTATTACTAGGATAGATGATTGAGAGTTTAATCCTTGATGTCTGGCATCTATATTCAAGTTGCTTGGACATAAAGAATCTTAGAAATCTTGGAGGCAGGTAGTGGTTTTTCTCCCTTGAGCAAGAAGTTTCAATGTAAAATTATTTGTGTCTGCTAATTACTTTTTCTACGTATTTCATTATTAATTTTCTCCTTGTTCTTGTTTTTTGAGTCTTCTTGGGAACAAATCCCATGTTGAGAAGCAACCCACTACATTTATTCATTTGGTATGAAATCAAGGTCTTCATAAAAAGGCTATCACCTTAGAAGGATCTTGAGAATAGCTTCTCCTCCAAATCTTAAAGGACATTCAACCACTAAACCACCTAGATTTAATGGTGAGTATTATGGGTGGTGGAAGACTTGAATGCATGATTTTATTATGGCTGAAGATTTAGAGTTATGGGATGTCATTGAGCATGGCTTATTTGTTCCCACAAGGGCAATGAAGGTTAGTGAGGTGACCTCATAGGTTCCCAAGGCCAAAAGGGAATATGATAATGTAGATAGAAAGAACATAGAGAAGAACTATAAGGCAAAAAAGTTGTTTGTTTGTGGTATTGGTCCTATTGACTACAACAGGATATCTGCCTGTGAATCTACTAAAGAGATCTTGGGCTATCTTCAGATAGACTATAAGAGAACTAGTCAGATGATAGAGTCCAAGGTGGATATGATGACCAACCAATATGATACTTTCACCATGAAAGAAAATGATTCATTAAGAAGATAGACACTAGGTTCACAACCATAACAAATGATCTTCAAGATTTAGGAGAGGATATCAAAACCACCAAATAGTTTCGCAAAGTTCTGAGTATCCTTCATAAGTCATGGGAGAGAAAAGTTAACGTAATTATTGAAGATAGAAATCTAAAGAAAATGACTATAGATGAGATTATTAGCAATCTCAAAACCTATGAGATGTTGAAGAAGATGGGAAAGTCAAATAGAGAGCCCAAGGTAGATAAGAACCAGGTCCTAAAGGCCACTAAAGAAACTCCCAATATTGAAAATGAGGGAACTTCTTACATTGCTAAGAGGGTTATCAAGGAATCAAAGAAGTCAAGGGCCATCCCCAAAAAAAGAAAATATAGTAGATATATCACAGATAGATAAGGGAATGATACATGTCACAAATGTGGAAATCTTGGCCACTACAACAAGGAATGCCCCTTGTACAAAGTAGAATATAATGAGTATTCCCAGAAAAATAATGAGAAGGAAAGATGAAAGAAATAGGTTCCAGGAAAGTATAGTGGAAAAGCTAAAGCTATTAGGGTTTCAATTTAAGTTATAGCTGCTCTGGGTGATTCACTGTATGATATTGATGAGTCTAAGCAGCATGAAGATGTCTCCATGATGGTTGTAGAAGATGATGTTCAAGTATATAACTCTCCTTTTGCCTTGATGGAAAGCATAGATGAGGATGAAGATGACAAAGTAACACTCCTGGACGTCAAAGAAAACATAAAAAATTATTCTCTTTAAGAGTTAAAGTTTCTTGTTGCTATATTAATTGATACAGTTAATAATCTCACTAGATATAAAGAATGAATAAAGCTAAATTTTGAAAAATGTTAATAAAATATGATTGAATTAAGTGTTCTAGTTATTGAACTTCAAGCAACTTGCCAATCTCCATCTATTAAAAATGAGTCCCTAAATATTAAACTGTCTGAAGTGTCTAGAGTTAATTCAAAAAGGAAAGAATGAAAAATCTCAAATTCAACTAGAGTTAGAATATAAATTATCTAAGACTAATGAAGATTTAACTGCCTCTCTTGAGAGGAGAACTAAACCTGAGAGGACACGGTTAAAGTGAAGGCTGGGCTTAAAAAGGCCTTAAAATGGACCTCTTCATCTCAAGTATTTAAAAGTCTTGTCATTCAAGGGTCAAGCAGTAAAAGAGGGTTGGGATTCCACAGTATTTATCCTGCCTACAATCCTTTTAGAAAATATATTTCATTCAAGGACAATTTATTGTGTATCCACTATAGGAAAAATAGTCACACAAGGGAGTCATGTCCTGCTATAGTTGTTGTTCTAACGGGGATGGAGGGTTTTTCTTCCCTAAGGAAAGAAGTGTAAATTTACCTAGCTAGATAAAGAAGAAATTAATCATTTCTCTGTCAACATATTGGGAGTTCAAGCTAAAATAGGCTCCCAAAATTGATCACTGATTGTTATTACAGGGCAAAGCTAGAGGAAGCAGCCATCACTGGATCATGAATAGTGGTTATTCAAAGAACATAACTAGAAGAATTGAAGACTCTCTCACTTAAGGCCCATGAAGGAGGCAATATCTTTATTATTGATGGTAATAAAGGACATATAGTAGGAATTAGGAAAATTGGGAACAATTTTGGTAAGGAAATTGATGATGTTTATTTTTTGGATGGACTCAAGTTCAGTCTACTAAGCATTGCTCAAATCTGTAATAAAAGGTAATAAAGTCAGGTTTAGGTCAGATAAATGCACTATTGTCAGGCTCAAAGATAGTAAAGAAATGTTGACAACCTGGAGAAGCAAAAATATGTATATTGTTTATCCATAAATATGACATGCCTTAGTGTGAAAGAAGATGCTCCTAATATATGGCACAAAAGGCTGGGTCATGTTAGTGTCTCACTGCTAAACAAATTAGTGAAAAAGGACCTGGTTTGAGGGTTGCCAAAAGTGAAGTTTCCTAGTTCCAAAGTGTGTAATGCATGTGTAAGAGGAAAGAAGACAAAATTTTCATTTATGCCTAAAAAGAATGTGAGTACATTGAAGCCCTTGAAACTCCTTCACATGGATCTATGTGTACCTGTAAAGCTTGCTAGCCGAGGAGGAAAGAACTACATTTTGTCTATTGTTGATGATTATTCTAGATTCACCTAGGCTTTCTTTCTGAAACCAAAAGATGAAACATTTCATGTGTTTGAAGATTTTTCTAGACAGATGCAAGTGTTATATAATGAGAAGATTTTTGCAATAAAATCTGATCATGGAATATAAATTGAAATGTTAGGTTCAAACAATTTTGCAATAAGTTAGGGATCAGTCATAATTTTTCATCTCCTAGAACACCACAACAAAATTGTATTGTGGAGAGGAAAATTACAACCCTTGTAGATATTAGAATAACCATGCTAATAGGTATAGGTATAAATCATAACTTCTGGGTAGAGGCAATCAATAAAGCATGCTATGTGATAAAAAGGTGTTTTGTCAGATCTATTCTGAATAAAACTCCTTATGAACTATTGTCTAAAAGAAAGCCTAAGAAGAGCTACTTCAAGCTATTTGGATGCAAATATTTTATACTAAACAATTGCAAGGAGGATCTTGGAAAATTAAATATAAGAAGTGATAAGAGAACATTTATTAGATACTCATCTACTAACAATTCTTACAGGATCTACAATAAAAGGACATAATATATGGAAGAAAGTATTCATGTTATGTTTAATGAAGCTGGTAATGTCAGCAAAGGCAACACCTGTGATGATGATAAAAATGATGATGATTTAGGAAACCCTATAAAGGTTTCAGATAAGCAAAATGAAAGTTACGATGATGTTGACTCACAAAGCCCAGGACCTGAAGATGAAGATACATCAAATCAATAGAATGATGGTACTTTACAAGCCCCTCCTTCAAATCCTGATGCTTCATCCAATGAAGAAAATGATAAGTCTTCTAAGGGTAATACCTCAATAGGAACTGGTCCCAATAAAATTCATCACACTCTCCTGAGATCTAGTTAGAAGAATCAGTTCCCATATCCTCTTAACAATCTATTGCCTTCCCTAAACTCAAGCAGGCATATAAGAAATCAAGCCAAGAACCTTTGTTCCTTCTCTACTTTTTGTCACAAATTGAAACCAATAATATAAAGGAAGCAATAAAGGATTCATATTGGATCAATGCCATGATAGAAGAGCTCTATCAGTTTGAGAGAAGCAAGGCATGACACCTGGTCCCACGACCCTTAGATAGAACTACTATGAAAACTAGGTGGGTATATAGAAATAAGGTAGATATGCATGGGAACATTATCAGGAATAAATCCAAGCTTGTTTTGCAAGTATATAACAAAGAAAAAGGCATATACTATAATGCAATATTTTCTCCAGTGGCTGGAATAGAGAAAATTTGAATTCTCATTGAATTTGCCTCCTATATAAAATTCAAATCATTTCAGATGGGTATAAAGAGTTCCTTTCTTAATGGTTTTTCAAAGAAGAGGTGTTTGTGAAATAGCCTCATGGTTTTGAAAATAATGATTTCCTTAATCATGTGTTCAAATTTGATAAAGCCTTGTGTGAATTAAAGCAATCTCCAAGAGCTTGGTATGAAAGGATGTTTAAATTCTTGCTTGAAAATGGATTAAAAAAAGGGAGGATTGACAACCCACTGTTCCTGAAGGCTAGAGGAAGAAATCTGCTTATTTTCCAAGTTTATGCGGATGATATCATATTTGGTGCTACAATTTGTTCTCTTTGTGATGAGTTTGCCAGATTGATGAGCAATGAGTTTGAGATGAGTATTATGGGAGAACTCAATTTCTTCCTTAGCTTGCAAATTAAGCAAGGTGCATCTAGAACTATTGTATACCAACAGAAGTACATTCCAAATATGCACAAAAGGTTCCATATGGAGGATGCAAAGCCTATTGACACTCCTATAGGAACTTCCTCTAAACTAAACTAGAAAGAATTTGGTCCCTCTATAAATAAAACCATGTATAGAAGAATCATTGGTTCATTGCTCTACCTTACATCCTTCCGACTTGTCATTATGTTTAGTGTTGGGATGTGTGATAGATTTCAGGAAAGTGCAAAGAAATCTCACTTGAAGTCTTGCAAGAGGATTTTAAGATATCTCAAAGGGACTCCAACCCGATTTTATTCTATCCTACTGGTGATAACTTTAACCTAGTTGGCTATGCTATTATTGATTATGATGGGTACTTAGTTTATAGAAAAAATATCTCAAGAATAGATGATTTCCTTGGATCACCTCTAATATCTTAGGGGTACTAAGAAGCAGAACTCAGTGGAACTCTCCACTGCTGAGGCTGAGTATGTTGCAGCTACATCATGCTATGCTCAACTACTGTGTATCAAACAATAACTTCTAGACTTTGAAATTCTCATAGATTATAGCCCTTGTTCTGTGAAAACACATGCGCTGTCAATATGGCAAAGAATCCAGTTCAGCATAAAAGAACAAAACACATTGATGTCAGACACCACTTTCTTAGAGATAATATGGAGAAGGGGTTGATTAAGATGGTGTTCTGCAGTACTGAATATAAAATTGTTAAATCTTTTACCAAAGCACTTGGGAGAGAAAAACTTGAAAGAAACAAGACAAGGATGGGACTGATGAGGCCAAGTTGAATGCATGATGATCCCCTTCATCCTCTAAATATGGCTATGACTTGGTAAGCAGGTATCTAGACTTGATGATTTCACCTACGTATAACTCAGTCTTATATCTTTTATAGATATACACCCATGGCAAGGTGGAACAGGTAGGTAGAAGGGTAAAATAGCTCAAGTGCTAAGTACTTAAACTCTCATGTAGGGACTAGGTTCCTAGTCAGGTTAGTATCATACTTTATTCCTAAATAGTGGCCATAATTCTATTTACCAGTAGAAGTCCCATTTCACCTATCACGTTTAAATTATCAATCTCTCAGTGGTTTTATAAATAACCCTTCCCCTCTACTTGACTATCCTTGAACATCTACTTACTCATACTTCTCCTTGCCTAAGAGAAGAAAAATGTGTATCTATTATACTATTTTTAAGTGGATAAGGGTTCCCACAAGTGAGGGTAAAAACAAAAAAAAAATATATTTTTATTTTTATGGATCCTTCTCTTACCTGCCCTAATTTAACTGATTTTCACCAAGGGTTGTTTCTCTCTATGTATATGGCACTGCTGCTTTCTCTTATTATGGACCTCTTTTTCCAATAGTGTTTGATGCTACCTTCTTGATCCCTGCACGAGTCCTCAATGTACATGAGTTAACATATAGATTTATCTATGCTTGGTTCACTACTTAACCTCTTTTATAATGCCAAAAGGGGAAAGTTAAGGTATAACTAGACATAGTATGAGATGTAAAGAGGAGAGAGAGATGGTGAATGAATACAAGGGTTTCTTACACTCAAGGGGAACCTTAGGTGCTCATAGAAAAGGGTAATAAGTTGAAGGGATTCTTAGGGGTATCAGTGACAGGGGAATAAGGTGAAGGGGTTCTTAGGGGTATCAGTGACACGTGGAACTGGTGGATATAAAAGTTTGAGGGCATGTGTTACTGCATCCTGTTGTGTGATGTGTGGATGCTTGAAGATGTTGAATACTTGCATAGGTTTGTCATCATAAAAAAAGGAAAAATCGTTAAGTCCTTAGTTTTGATGAGTGACAAATTACATGTTAAGACCTTTTCCCAAGAGATTTTGTGATGAAAAAGTTGTTATTGCTTAGGGAATGGGTTGAGTTTACCTGTCACTAACACAGTCAACCCACAATTGGTAAAAAGCTACTGCCACCTTTTTGTATCAATTAATGGGATTTCTCTTAGCTTTTCTTGTGTCATACATATATTGATCATCTTATCTAACAAGAATACTAAGGTTCCATATACCTACAACATATCTCTCTCTAAAAGCTCTTAGACAAAGACTCACTTTGCAACAAGAAACTGAAAGCCCATCAAGTTATATTTTACTTTCTTGTTGTACTTAAGTCTTTGTATTATGATCTTAAACATTGCCTACTTATGCTTGTTTTATTAATTAGTAGGTGTTGTGATCTAAACTTTATTTATTTGTAATCATCTAGAGTTAGGTGATTCTCAAGCTAGAGTTAGGTTGTCATTCCAGTTATAGTTAGTTGGTGTGTGGGTGCGGTAGAGTTACTATGCATCTTCCTTGTAATAGAGTTATTACTAGAAGAGAAAGGGTTAGGAGTTTAATCCTTGAAATTTGGAGTCTATATTCAACTTGCTTGGATATAGTGGAGCTTAAAAATCCTGGAGGCAGCTCATGGTTTTTCTCCCTTGAGAAAGAAATTTCTGCGCGAAATTGTTGTGTCTGCTATTTACTTTATCCACGTATTTTATTATTAAGTTTCTCCTAGTTCTTGCTGTTTGAGTCTGCCTAGGAACATATCCCAAATTGAGAGGCAACCCACTACAGTTCTTCATATCAGAGCGGTCAACTTTCTGGCTATGTGCTATAAACAAAGGAAAAAAGTTTGGTTTGTGAAATAGTAAGGACTCAATTGGATGCATATATAAACTTAAAGTGACAAGACAAAGCTCAACATTCAAGTGTTTTTGTAGGCTAGTGTGTATGAAATCATGATTTATTTTGACTTGAGGAAAAAATCACATTTTTTTTTCTTAAAAATAATTTTCTGGGTTCAATATGCATGAAAAGTGTGAATGGAAAATGGAGGAAACCAAGTGGAGGTAAAAATTGAGAAAACACTATTATGAAATGTGTACTCTAAAATAGAAAGTCTACTAATTTTCCCACATTGGTGGGAGAATGTGATTTTCAAGTGTTTATAATAAGAAACACTTATTCCACTTGGTAAGTGTGGCAAGAAATAAGAGGTGTCTCACGCCGTCATCATTGTCACTAGCTCAGATTCGGATTCGAAAAATGATCGATCGATGAGATCTATCTTTTGTGACAAAATTTATTTGACAGAAATTTAATTTGAAAAAAACCATAGGTAAAAACGCAATAGAAATAGAAACTTTTCTGTGATTTTGATCCTCCATTAATGTGCATGCATGCAGTGCAGAAATACTGTCGAAATGTTGTTTTGAAAGGGATATAACCCTTCGATGAAATGATACAATGATTCATTAAATGGTATGCCCGTTTGGATGGTTGTGACTGTTTGGAAAAGACACACTTTTTGGCCGAACATACATGACTTTTCCATAAGGGATACAACCTTTGAGTGAACCATTGCCACCTTTTAGAAGGGGCACCTGATGACTATATAAACCTGCTTTCATCCACAGGTTTAGATATGAAAAAAATTTCTGAATATACAAACTCTTCTTGTCTTCAAAAATATTCTGTGTGATCAATCAAATCGTTGAGTGAGTTCAAAGAGATTACAATTGATTGAGGTACCGCTACGGTTGATTTATTTGGCCTTTTTATCCTGGGAGGAAAATTCACAACCTCGGGTACTTGTGGACAATTATTTCCTTAAGGACACTCCGTGATTCGGAGGACTTGGTCATTTCTGTTTCATCTTATTTTCTGAAGAAAAAAATATACTTCTTGGAAAGATCACTTTTGATCTTGTGTTGAGGGTGTTGTTGTACTTCATAGTATTCTTTTTTTATACTTGAACTAGTGTTGAAGTTATTCTATCAAATTATAGATTTTGTACCCGAAAACATTGAAAAACAACACAATTATTGTTGAGGAGGGAGTGTGCAGTTCTTTCTTCCGTGTATTTGTATTCTTAAACATACTATAGTTTTGCTTTGTTTCTTATTTCTGATTGTTACAAGTGTTGCATTTTCATTTGGAATGAAACTATTCATCATGAGTTTGTTTCAAGTTATCATTTACTACTATTTAATAGGAGCGGACTCGCACATCTTGTCCTGTATCATTAGGTGACAAAATGAAGAATCCTTTACATACTTAATAGTAATTAAATTAAATCATCTTTAATCTCTTCAGTCCTGATTAAGTATCACTTTCGTGTATATGCTAAAAGTAAATAATTATATGTCACGTGTATTACTGTAGATACATTAATATATACAAGTAATATAAGTGACATACAAGTGATACATCCATGTATATTGTGTCTGTCTGTGTATCTTGTATTTCATGTATAAGTCATTTTATATTATCTGTATAATTATAAATACAGTAGAATACATATGGCATACAAGTGATACATATTGTATATGTCTGGCGTATGTCCTATTAATCTAAAATCACCTACACACGACATGGAATGATACTCGATTGTGTATATCTGTGTGTGTTTGTGTGTATGTCTTGTGCATGTCACTGTATGTCAGAAGTATTTCAGAAATGTATTATGGTTAGAGTATGTATACGACAACTAGGATATATATGTATATACGAGATGTTTTGGAAGAGAAGAAAAGACAACTAAATAATCTCTCTACAATCTATTATTAGGGGCATTAATAATGCTATTTAAGAAAATTTCCCAAAATAAACCTGCCATTATCTTTAACATCGTCAAACCGTCCATTCAAACAGAGGAACTGTAGAAGGAAAGTTGGAAAATGAAAAGCTCCCATCATGTTTTCATCATTAATTTTTATTGGTCAACTGACTTGCTCAAAAAGTTGGAATCTTGGATGGCCAATTTCAGGATACTATGGATTTCATTCAACGTATATAATTTTTTTATTAAAAAGTGTACAATTCGGATTTACTAAAATAGTGAAAAGAAGAGAACAAATGTATTAAATTAAAAATTTATCATACACTGGCTTATATATGAGGACTATATGAATATAGCTAAGACTTCCGTTCTAGGTTCACGCCTATATTTAGTTATATTTAATGGCAAGATGGTATGTACACTTGACGTGTCACCACTTAAGCAGATATGATGATTCTAATTTGCTAAGATGTTACGTAGACTTGACGTGTCACCACTTAAGCAGATATGATAATTCTAATTTGCTAACTTCAGGCTAAATGGAAAAGTGATGTTATTTTATGTATACTCCAATGACATGATGTAGCAAAATAAAATTATGAGACACAGCTGGTTGTTGGCACTACTGATAGAAGATTGATGCAGAGTTGACTTGATTCTATATGAATAGTTTCAGTTTAAGTGTACAATGTCGTGTCAGGAATATACCAATGTATAATATGACTTCATCTATCACGCTTAGATGTCATGTCTGACCATTACTTCATGCTTCGGAAAAAATGGATTATTTTTCTTCTTATACAAGGGCTTATATAATGACTCTCATTCATTCGATGATCCTATTACATATAAAAAAAAAGTCTCACAAAATGAATTTCTACTTACTATATATCGTTGCTTAATTAAGTTCATTTTGAACCAATCAAACCAATTCGATCATCCTCACATGAACCAACAAACACACCCTTTCCATGCAGCTTCAGACAAACGACGACTGCAACACCCGATCATGATCCCACCGGCACCGCCATGTAGTTATTGCTATTAGTCTCTCCGCACCATCTAATCAGTGTACTCTCTTATTCTTTTTTTGTTTGTTTGTTTTTAAATACAAATACATCCTACGGTGGCGCATCCATAACTTTTAAATTTCTCAAAAATTGAACTCAAGATAGTGGATCATTTTAGTAAGACAGCTCAAAAGGTTGTAACTTAGGCATATAAGATAAGACTGCAAACAATATACCCTTGCGGTCTAACTCATTCCCGGATCCGCGTATAGCGGGAGCTTAATACATTGAACTGCCGTTTTCTAGGCATAAGATGCTAGTAAATAACATGAATCCTCTGGAGGTGGTAGTCTAGGTTGAAAACAGAGGCAAAAGTCCTGTCTTTCTAAAAGAGAGGTTCCTTTATTCAATGCCAGGCCGATACGTCCAGCTTGTGATTGAAGTAGACCCCTTCAGCACACAGGTTTTCTCGGCGCATAAGTTCTTTAACCGCAATAAGTCCTCCGGAAGTCCCTTGGAGAGAAAGTTTATTCATTTAAGGAAAGTATACTTCTCGGACATTGATGGGAGAAAGCAATTTTACTGTGTTTTTATTGAGTAATACTCCTTCAAGTGGATAGTGAGGCAAGGACCAAGAGGTGCCTCGAACTGTCGTCACTCGCTCGGCTCGGCTTCGGCTTTGTAAATTTGAAACTTGGAAAAATCAAGTGAATTTTTTATCCAAGAATCAAACGAAAAAAATATATTTTCTCCATAAACGCCATGCAGAAGCATGCTGAAACGCACCTCAAAAGGGACACAATCGAGGAAAAGACACCATTTCGGAAAAGGTGTGACTGTTCGGTCAGATGTGACTGTTCAAAAAAGATATACTATTTTGTATGGACATACATGACTATTCTCAAATGATACATCCTTCCATGGACCATTGCTTCCTTTCCGAAGGGGCATTTGATGGCTATAAATACTTGAATTGTTTTTCTCAGGTAGTACGAAATTTCTTGCATTGAAAATCACTCTTCTACTTTCAAAAAAAAATTGTCTGATCATCTACCATTGAGTGTGTTCGAAGAATCAGAAGGTTTGAGGTACTGCTACATTCTGATGGTGAGCTATTTTATCCTGGGAAGAAAAATTCTACAACCTAGGGTACTTGAGGGGAATGAATTCCTTAAGGATACTCCGTGAATTCGGAGGACTTGGTTCTGTTTTTTACTTTATCTTGTTTTTTTTTTAAATAACATACTTCCTTGATAGTTCTTGATGAACTTTTGTTGAAAGTGTTAAAAACTTCATAGGTGTCCTTGAAACTGTCTTGAACAAAAGTTTAAGTGTTTGTGCAAACATATAAATTGTGTACTCGAAACAACAATCTTAAGGAATTAAGTTTCGTAATCTGTATTGTTTGGTTTTTGAAGATTAAAGCTTTATGCTTTCTACTCTGTTTGAACTTAACAATTGATTTTAAGAAAAAAAACTTCATCACAAGTTAAAGGTCATCTGGTTAACGGTTGGAAGACATAAAAACTTCATCGTTAAATTTGAAATAAGTAGTGTTTAAAGTTGCTAAACTTGTAAATAGTATTTTGATATACTAAAGTTCATTGTCTTTTTGTGATAGGAAAAGATGAATACTGATAGTCATATAACTGAAGGAGTGACAAGTGTGGCAGCAATGAATGTTTCTACAAACAGTCGCACAACCATACCACCCGGTATGGCACTAGCGAAAAAGCCCAAAAAAAATTTTGGGATTAACTTTAAGGAGTGGAAATAGAAGATGTTCACAACCTTGTGTCTTCAAAGATTTATATCTGAAGATACTCCAGAAGTGCCTAAAGAAACTTCAAAAGAAGAGTGATTTGTTGTAATGGAGGCATGAAAACATTCTTATTTCCTATGTAGGAATTAATACTAAATGGACTTCAAGATAATTTATACAACGTTTACGGAGAAATGAAGACATAAAAGGAGTTGTGGAATGCGCTGGAAAAGAAATATAAACTAAAGATGTTGGAACTAAGAAGTTCTTTGTTGCAAGATTCCTTGAGTACCAAATGATTGACAGTAAGACTGTCGTATCTCAAGTATAGGAATTGCAAATCATAATCCACAATCTACTTGCTAAAGGTATGAATTTATTGAATACCTTATTTGAATATGTTAAAACTGTTCTTAATGAGAATATGAACTTTATCATAGGTTTGGCTGTGAACGAGACATTTTAAGTTGCTGCAATAATAGAAAAGTTGTCACCTTTGTGAAAGGACTTCAAAAATTACTTGAAACACAAACGAAAGGAGATGATAGTCGGAGACCTCATTGTGAGGTTGCACATTGAGGAAGACAAAAAATCCGTGGAGAGGTGGTTGAAAAAAAATTCTTCAATGAGTGTAGCTAACGTTGTGGAAGACGACTTTAACAACACGAAGAAGCGAAAGAAAGCAGAAAAATAAAGTACTATCGTATCTCAAGTACAAGAATTGCAAGTAATCATCCATAATCTCCTTACTGAAGGTATTAATTTAATGAATAACTTATTTGAACATGTTAAAAATGTTCTTAATGAGCACCTGAACTTTATTTTAGGTTTGATTGTGAACGAGGCATTTCAAGTTGCTGTAACAATAGAGAAGTTGTCACCTTTGTCGAAGGACTTCAAAAATTACTTGAAACAAAAACAAATGGAGATGATAGTCGAAGACCTCATTGTGAGATTGCGTATTGAAGAAGACAACAAAGCCGTATAGAGGAGGTCCAAAGAAATTCTTCAATGAGTGTAGCTAACATTGTGGAAGACGACTTCAATAACTCGAAGAAGTGAAAGAAAGCTGAAAAATAAAGTAATCAACCTAAGAAGAAATTCAAGGGAAAATGCTTTAATATTGGCAAGATTATCCCCAAGTCAACAGATTGTCGTGCCCCAAAGAAAGGCAAAAAGAAGAATTAAGCCAATATGGCTGAATCCAAAAATAAAATGGCTGATCTATGTGTCATGCTTTCTAAATATAATTTGGTGGGAAATCCAAGAGAATGGTGGATGGATTTCAGTGCCACCCGCCACATTTGTGACAATAAAAAATTATTTGCTGCATTTGCTCTGGCTCATGGCGAAGAAAATATTTATATTGCAAACTCTGCAACTACAAAAGTTGAAGGAGAGGGAAATGTCTTCTTGAAAATGACATCAAGCAAAGTGTTGACTCTCAACAATGTCCTTTATGTACCAGAGTTATGAAAGAACTTGATTTTCGTATCACTTCTTGACAAAAATAGACTCAAATATGTATTTGTTTCTGGGAAAATTGTAATTAGAAAAGGAGAAATGTATGTTGGAAAAGGCTACCTCACTGAGGTTTTTTTTAAGATAAATGTAATGACAGTTGAAATCAATAAAAGTTATTTTTCTTCTTACTTTCTTGAGTCTAATGAATTATGGCATGAAATATTAGGAATGGTAATTACAAAACATTGCGAAAATTGATTAACTTAGAAGTATTGCAAAACTTTGAGTGCAATAAGTCAAAATATCAAATGTATGTGGAATCAAAGTATGCTAAGTATCCGTATAAGTTTGTTGAAAGGGATTCTAATCCCTTAGGCTTAATCCACACTGACATTTTTTATATGAAGTCAACACCATCTCATGGTGCAAAAAGTATTTTATAACTTTTATTGACGATTGCACTAGGTATTGTTATGTCTATTTGCTAAACTGTAAGGATAAAGCAATAAATGCATTTAGGCAATACAAAACAAAATTTTAAAAATAGTTAGAGAAAAAGATGAAAATGATAAAAAGTGATGGGGATGGAGAATATGAATCTCCTTTTGCGGAAATATGTGTAGAGAATGGAATTGTCCATCAAACTACTGTCCCGTATTAACCTCAATCTAATGAAATTGCTGAATGGAAAAACCATTCCTTAAAGGAAATTATGAATGCCTTACTTATAAGTTTAGGTTTACCGCAAAACTTGTGGGGTGAAGCTATCCTTACAGCTAACCGAATACTCAATAGAGTGCCCTATAGGAAGACACAATCAATTCCATATGAAAAACTAAAAGAAAGGAAACCTAACTTGAAATATTTCAAAGTATGGGGGTATCTGGTGAAAGTCCAAGTTCCTGTGCCTAAAAGGGTAATGATAGGACCTAAGAAAGTGGACTACTTGTTCATAGGATATGCAAAAAGTAGTAAAGCATGCAAGTTTTTGATTCATAAATTCAAACATTTAGATATCAATGAAAATACGGTAATTGAATCAGATAATGTTGAGTTCTTTAAACACGTCTATCCATATAAAACTAGACATAAACATCTAGTAGAGGGTCTAAACGACCTTGAGATGAACCAATCGAGGATATACATAATAATGAGTATCCAAGACATAGTCCACGTCAAATAAAGTCAACTTCATTTGGAATGAATTTGGTAATATTTTTCTTAGAAAATGAGACTCAAACATTTAAAGAAGCGATGTCGTCTTTAGACTCATCATTTTAGAAAGAGGCAGTCAATAGTGAGATTGATTCAATCTTGAGTAACCATACTTTGGATTTAGTTGATCTTCCTCCAGGAAATAAACTTTTAGGTTCTAAATAGATCTTTAAAAGAAAAATGAAAATGGATGGTACTATTTACAAATACAAGGCAAGACTTGTAGTAAAATGTTTAAAATAGAAGGAAGGCCTTAATTACTTTGATACATACTCTCCTGTAACAAGGATAACGTCAATTTGAATGTTAATTGCCTTAGCGGCAGTATATTGTCTTGAAATCCATCAAATGGATGTGAAAACAACATTCATAAATGGAGAATTGAAGGAAGACATTTATATGGAACAACTTAAGGGTTTTCTGGTTCCTGGTAAATAAAATAAGTAACACATGCCACATGTATTTCTTGGGTCATTTATTTTTTTACCACATGGACTTTGAATCCAGCGGCATAGGTTCAACTCCCGATAGGACATCCAATTCTTGATAACACTAAACTCACACGTTCAATTTAGTGCAAGGCGGTCATTGTCAATATATTTACCCAACTTTGGAGTCAGGGTCGAATCCATGAGGAACAATGTGAGTGGCAATCAAGTTAATTCAAAATAATTGATAGAAGTTAAATTCAAACCAATGTTACAAGAAGATAAAAATAGGGGGAGATAGGTATCTACACTAATGTTTCTTTTTATTTTTTTCTAGTATAAATTTGGGGATATGAATAATTAGAGTTTTAACAATTATGTACGGATCTTAGGATTATGCATTACTAAGGGAATGCCACGTGAGTGTTAGTAATCGACATCAATTTAGTAGATCAAATATGGGTAGGTTTGGTTATAGATTTTGATGCTAGTCTTTCAACAAAATACTAAACTTTCACCCATTGATTCTTTCAAATATCTAACGAGAGTGTTTAACATTTGGTAACCAAACCTCAATTTAGGCATCCCTATTTATAGGATGATCCCCATGGTATAGTTAACTTCACAATCACCCTTATATCTAAGATAGTGAAAATTTAGAAAATTACAAACATAATTATCTATCATTGCTTTGGTCTCCACATCCCTCTTTCAAGGATGATATGGATTCCTAAAGTTTACTCAAAACACTTCTTTCGAAGATGGCCTTGAGCTTTCTAGAGTTTACAGTTTTCTCACATCAAACCCATATGGGTATTTAGGGATTTCACCTACAAATCCCAACCAAGTTAGTATAGCAATGATAAAACCCATAAAAATAAAATATAAAATAGAAGCTAACAACAACAACCCATACACACTTTAATGCCTATTCACACATAACCCTAAGAGGGAGATCTAGCTACACATCAGATAAATAAGTATAGATATACCCATAATCTCCATTGAAATAACGTGTTGAAGATTAAGTGAATGTTACTTCAAAATTTTCACCCCCACAAATAAACAATGGAAGTGAGCTATTCCTCCACTTAGAATATCTCCAATGTATTCTTCAACCAAAATTTATACAATATTCTCTTCTCCAAGTATAGAAGCTATGAACTCAAGAGCTAAGCCTAAAAATTGGGGAAGATGGAATATAATTCATGAATCAAGGGTTTGAGTCTTTTTGTTAAAATTTGGATCAACCATGTGCATTTTCTATTTTTCCCTTAGGATACAATCCTCCGCTAAGCCACGATCGCGCGGTCTGGCCACGACCGCAGCTATGAAACCGTAATAATATCTCATGACCGCGGTTGCTTGAATTCTACTTTACTGTCACGGCTGTGGTCACCAAACCGCCATTGTGGTAACTGAGGCCAGTTCCTGCTCTAAGTCTTCAATTGTACTTTCTTGATCCCCTTTGATCGTTTTTATCTCCAATCCATATCTTTCCCTTTCATGAAGCATGTTCCTGCAAAATATGGATATTAGTTTATTCAAACACGATTATGTTTCATTTATTCCTTCAAAACATAGTAATCTTCATGAATGTTTAGTGTAAATGAGTGGTAAAATCACCACTCATCAACAACCCCAACTTAAATTTTTTCTGGTCCTCAAGAAACACTACCCCTTACCATCAGGAAACAATTATTTATGCCCAAAATTCGTGCCTTAAAGATCACAATGACTTCAACATTAGTCAATACCACAAGTAGCTCCTTGCATATGGGCTAAGCAATTTTTCACTATTCCCCTCATCATAAGATGCATTATCAAAGGATACACAAGACTTCAAAAGGCAATCAAGTAACAATGACTGATTCTTTAGAAGTGACTTATTTTTTGACCAGAATTAAATTATACTCCATTTATCGCATCGCTCAAACGGTGACAAAATTACCCACGTCAAATTGTTCGTATGCCAACCTCACATGATAGATAATTCCACATGTCAAACTAACAATTATGAAACAAGGAATTTTAAGTGAAATAACTCTCTTTCCCTTACAAAATAAATCTCTATGCAATAAGTGTCATACCATAGGTTTTCCCCTATTTTCAATTGCCACTACAAAGAAAGTAGATAGTCAGAGATCTCAAAGGACTTTCTCAGCTTGTAACATATGTTTGGGTTAGGGTAGGATATCATTTGGGAAAAACATCGCTACACCCTTTCTTGAACATCTAAATCACACTGTTCAATCCTCATTTTTGACTAAGGGAGACTCCTCTTTGTTTTTCTCTCTTTTAGCATGCCTACTTTTTGCTTCCCTTGTAAACTCATTTTTCTTTCTATTTCTTTTTCTTGCAATTTCATGCAATTCCTTCCTTTATTGGATCCTTTATTTTTATATTCCTTTATTTTTAACACTTAGGCACATTCGGTATTTTACTAACACTTTATGTCCCCAAACTTCCTTCCATCAATTTCCACCACCCCAATTTAGGCTTTTAGCTTCAATTTGCATCTTCAAGTTCAAGGTGGGTATGGTTCAAAAAAAGGATAAAAAGAATGGTTCATGGTTTGTAATGAGTTTTCCAACAAAAGGGTCCAAAGGCTCAAAGTGGGTAACTATGGATTACAATCATACACGGGCAGGCTTTTTGGGCTAGAGTGGTTTCCAAAATCATAAAAATGGCCTAAGATCACTTCTCCAACCACATACAATCAAAATTAGCTCTGAAAAACTAATGGGGAAAGTTTTATATTACAAAAGTATACAAGAGATGAATGCAAATAGCTCACCACACATGGCTTGCAAAATTCGCCAAGGGAGCTCAAATGTCCCTCCCGCTAGAGACAAAATTGGAGTATCTATTTCTATTCACAAGTCAAAAATTTATGAAGCCACAAAAAGAGAAAAATATTTGTTACAACATTGGTCGCGTCCATGCCCTTGATTTTTAGAAAATTTTGGACGAAGGGGATTGACAATTTTGTATTAGCACAACACATAATTTGCTAAACTATGTCTACAACCAAAGCCTTAATCTCATATTTTGGCTCAATACGGGCAAACTAACCATCTTGCTACTCAGACATCGCCAATGGCGTAGAATGTGATCCCAAATTTGCACTTTACAATGCAACAAGTACTCAGACTTCCCCTTCACCTATGCCTCAAAACCAAAACATGACGTTTTACCCTTAAGAATGTCGTCACTCAATCAGTCATAGGGCAAAGCTTGTCATGCATCATTAAAATCCAAAAAAAAGATAAAGTAAAACTAGAAAACTAATAATGGAAGAAAAACATGCTAATCCATAAAACGTGGGCACCAATCGGGTCCCCAAAAATTTAGGATTTAAAAACAAAATTAAAATAGTATCCAAAATATCATCCCAAAACAACATCAATAGAAATATTCGACATACAACTCCAAAACAATACAAATACGGTGGCACCCCAACTAAAAGAATGCAGTTTCTTCACTGCATGTGCAAGCAAGCAAGAGTAAAAAGGGTCTCCCTGAATATGCATTAAGAGCTATCCTTTTCTGCTGACTTTGCACCATTACCCTCAGCATTATCATTAGATAAATCAGTGGGGGGGGGGGGCATCCTGACTATCCATCCTAGGTGGAGGTAGTCAATGGTTGGGCTTGAGCACCTTGAAGATGCCCTTCATCTCATTTCATAACTTCTTGAAAAATCTATCTCCTTTTTTCTCTCTTCTCTCTATTTTCTCATGTGAATCCATGATGTCCTTGTGTGATACAGCGAAGGTTGAATAAGCTCTCTCCAAATAGGCAACAGTGGCTCCCTGCTTCTTCTGCTCCTCCATTTATTTCTTATAGTCAGACTGAGTTACGTATGAGTAGCGAGCTGTAGAGAATTCTCCCAGTCCCTGAGGCAGTCTGGACAGTAGTTCTCTTACCACCTGTATCTGACTAGAGATGTCATCGAAGGCAGTGGCTAATGAGGGTCTGTAAGAGTTTGTGTCCTCTTGGACTGATTTGCTCAAGTCCATATTCCACTTTTTCTTTAACCTGGGGCACCCTCACCTATAAATTTTAGTAGGAAGATGCGGGGTCCTGGGGGCACCCACGCATCTATAAAATACTCCTCTTTATATTCCCTCCTACATAGCTTTGTGATAAGGTAAGAGAGGAGAAGATGTGTACCTTTATGATTTCTTAAGTACCTCTATTCTGAATGCACAATCTCGCTCATATTCAGGGTAATTCCAGAGAGAAAACAGCTCACCATCTGAGCTCGCAAGTCTATAACAATGGTCATGTGAGTGCATGGCGATACTAAACTATAGATAATATTCAGCCAAAGTCTGGCCTTAGCTGATAATTCATTCATCGAAATGTCTCTCTTGGTAGTGGCCTAGGGAACCTCTTTGATATGACAAAATATTTTCCATTTAGGTCCCTAGATCGCATGATTTTGTATGAAATTACTCTATGTCAGCATTTGGGAGTCCATTCACCTCATTGATCTGCTCTGTCCCAAAGTTTACTTGTTTTCCCTGAATCATCATTACTGGTTTTATGAAAGAAACTATGCTTAGGTTAGCATAGAACTCACCCAATGCTCATTAGCAACACAGGGTTCTGTGGCAAAGCATATCCACCTAGTCTAAGTAAGTCTGACATGAAAACTTGGGAACTTTTCCTCTACTTTGTCTAAGATGATACACCTTTCAAGGAGTAATTTAATCCTTGGCAAGTCTGTATCATAGAGGGTCTAGCATTATGGGGCCATAAATCTATAGTTGTCAAAATTTTCCTTCTTTAAGGCTTAGAACCTATGAAAAATGCAACTTAGACAATCATTATCATTATCGTACCAAGAACATGCTAGATCAAACAAATAAATGCGTGTGGCAGTGTTATGAAGGTTTTGGGGGAAGAAATGGATGTGCAAAAATTTTCAGTTCCTGCAAGACACTACCCTCATGTATGGCAATTGAGGAGCAGTGACCGTGACCAAGGTGTCATGATCATGATCATCAGGACCGCGATAATGGTACTTGAAACTGTAGTGTGCAGTTCTGCACTTTAGTCAAAGCACATAATTTTACCCCCCAGATTTGTGTTCTACTAGGAACGTAAACATTTAGACTAAGGGACTTAAGCCTAGTTATTAAGATTATACCCCCAAGCTCAAAGAATTAAAAATGGAATTCATAGGGGCATTGAATCGATTACATGGTATACACTTCAATGCAAGCAGTTTTAGGCCTATTCTTGGTACTCAAGACTTCCCAAATGGTGTGTACGCCAACTGCAATAGATAACCACAACAATAATCACAAATAAGCATGCATTTAGTAATGAAAATATCATTTTAGGCCTTTTCTATACTACGAGTTCTAAGCATGCAATTATATCAAAACCCAAGAAATTTAGACAACTTACTGAATTAGATAATGTACGGGATGAATTTACACTTGGATATGTAATGTAATGCCAAAAATTGAAGATGATTTTGAGAGAAGTTTAAAGAGGAGCGTGGGGAAATATGGAACTCGGATGGTCATTTAAACTAATTTAACCATGATTGTGGTCCTAGTCACCTGATTGCGGTCACGCAGCTTCTGTGATCGCGGTGGAACAGACTGCGATCGCAGTAACTAAGACCAAACAACCGAGTTTCCTGCACTTTCTTGGTTAATCCAACATGCCAATTTCACACATTCTTTTTTTAAATACAATCAAAATTCCTTTTATCACTAATATTTCATGGATTGTGCATGCATAAACAAAAATGATATCTACTCTATCATGCATAAATAAAAAAGGATATGGGCCACTTTTTTTGGCATCATGGGTTGCTTCCCATCTAGCTCTTAGTTTAATGTCGCGGCACAACGCCTCCACCACTTCCTTTTATGTTTCCACTTAGAAAATTTGAATGTCTGTCCCAACTTTTGTACAATATGAAAAGAACGGCAGAGGGAGAGAATATTCAAATCTTACAAGATGAAACTTGGAAAATATAAGGACATGGAGAGCAAGCTTCGATCTCGCCATTTTGAAGACTTAAACCATTTACCCAATTTGATATCAAATTTCTGAATTGATTTATTGGGCAAAAGTAAGGACATCTATAGGTCAATTGTTGTGCATCGGGAATTATTTTTCTTGGCCTTTGATGGATGGGGTTCTATATGCTCCTTAGGAATATCAAATTCCAAAATACAGGGATGGTTTTTCTTCTCCCCAAAATCCATCATTTGCCTAGGTAGATGGATTCTCATCACATCCTCCAAGCACAATGTTGAGAAATGGTTTGAATGAGGTCCAACCCCTAATTTTCAAATAGCCTCATCTAAATCATCTTCACCCTGAAATGAGTTAAAGTTATCATAAGAGATTTGATTTGGTTCTTCTTTTGACTCTAGTATCATTTATTTTATTTTGGTTTCTTTTTACTCATATGACTCGGTAGAAAAGGAAGTCACCGAGGAGTCTTCGCTACTAAGCTTATCATCATAGCTTTGTTTATCTTCTTGATGAACCTCCTCTTGGGAAATGGGCAAGGTAGTGACATTTTAAAGTTTTTCTTCTTTGCTCATTTCCTCAATCTTGACACTTTTCCATCCTAATGCATCTTTTTGCATGACTTGTACACTATCCCTCATTGTATCTACCCGATCCAAAATAGTTTGAAGCATTTCTTCAATACTATTAGACCTAGTATGTTGATATTTCTCATCTTCATCATAGGAACTATCAAACTCATAAGAAGATCTAGCAACCCGGTTAACATAATGGGGGGGGCATTTGGGCAGTCATCCCAATGTCTTTTTCGACCAATCTATAAGGAACACCTATACTCCCTATAGGATCAAGATGGTGGGTCCATTTCTCTCTGGGAAGCATAGTTATAATCTCTCCTGAAGTGTGGTCTGCCATAAAGTGGACATGGGTCGTCATAATAGGATTCCCAATAACCGATATCATACTTATAAAAAGATGCCATAGACAAAAGTAAAAAAAATAAAATCTACCTACAAAGAAAATCAAAAACAACTATATATAAGCTTAAATTCAAGAAAGTAAGCTAAAATTCCAAACTAACTGAATACGCCACATTGTTCCCCAGAAATGACGTCATTCTTGATAAGGCTCAGCTTACACGTTCAATTTAGTGCAAGGCGATCGTTGTCAATATATTTACCCAACTTTGGAGTCGGGGTTGAATCCACAACGAACAATGTGAGTGGAAATCAAGTTAATTCTATAAAATAGATACAAGTTTAATTAAAAGCAATGTTACAAGAAGATAGAAATAGGGAGAGATAGGTATCTATACTAATGTTTCTTTTTAGGTTTTTTAGGTATAAATTTGGGGCTATAAATAATTAGAGTTTCAACAATTATGCACGGATATTGGGATTATACGTTACTAAGGGAATGACATGTGGGTGTTAGTAATCAACATAAATTAAGTAGATAAAATATGGGTAATTTCGATTATAGATTTTGATGCTAGTCTTTAAACAAAACACTAATATTTCACCCATTGATTCTTTCGAATACCTATGGGTGTGTTTAAGATTTGGCAACCAAACCTCAATTTAGGCATCCCTATTTCTAGGATGATACCCATGGTATAGTTAACATTATGTCTAAGATAGTGAAAAATTATCAAACTACACACATAATTGTCTATCATTGCTTTAGTCTCCACATCCCTCTTTCAAGGATTATGTGGATTCCTAAAGTTCACTCAAAACCCTTCTTTTTAAGATGGACTTAAGCTTTCTAGAGTTTGGAGCTTTCACATATCCAACCCATATAGGTATTTGGGGGCTTTCACTGACAAATCCCAACCAAGTTAGGATAGCAATAGTAAAACCCATATAAACAAACTACCAAATAGAAGCTAACAACAACAACCCACACACACTTTAATCCCTATTCACACATAAACCCAAGAGAGAGAACTAGCTACACATAAGATAAATAAACATAGATATACCCATAATCTCTATTGGAATGACTTGTGAAAGATTAAGTAAATGTTACTTCAAACTTTGCACTCCCACAAATCAACAATGGAAGTGAGCTATTCCTTCAATTAGAATGTCTCCAATGTATTCTTCACCCAAAATTTATACAATATTTTATTCTCCAAGAAGGGAAGATGGAATGGTAGGAAAGATGAGTAGGCATGCTAAAAGAGAGAAAAAACAAAGAGGAGCCATCCAATGTATTCTCCAAGAGCAAAACCTAAAAATTAGAAAAGATGGAATATGATTAATCAATTAAGGGTTTGGGTCTTTTTGTAAAAATTGGGATCATCCATGTGCATTTCCTATTTTTCCTTCGGCTGTAATCCTCCGCTAAGTCGCGATCATGAGGGTCTGGCCGCGATCGCAGCTACGCGACCATGGTTTTTTGACTTCTGCTTGACTATTGCGATCACGGTAACTGAGGCCAGTTCCTGCTCTAAGTTTTCAACTACACTTTATTTCTCCCCTTTGATCGTTTTTAGCTCAAATCCACATCTTTCCCTTTCATGAACCATGTGCCTACAAAATATGGATATTAGTGAATTTAATCACGATTATGTCTTATTTATTCCTTCAAAACATGGTAATATTCATGAATGTTTAGTGAAAATGAGTGCTAAAATCACCTCTCATCAAGGGGTGAAATTCATAAGTTCAAAGTGGAAAAAGAAATTTGAAAGTGAAACACCCCGGATTTTTGGCCCTTGAAAATTCATGAGCTTTGGGCTCAGTGACTTAGTCACAACTCATGGTGATGAGTCATGATATATGGTTACGGGTCATAGTAACCTAGTCATAACCAAATCAGAAACTTATTGGCAAAGTTCTACTCCAAGTACAAGTGGCTCACTATGATCCATGATATTTCAAGTCATAGGTTCAAATTGTATGATTTCCAGTGTTTGATTCATTTGGGTTCTGTGTTGATCATGAAAAGGATCCTACAAGTTGTAGGGTCATGTTACGATTTGTTTGGTTGAGTCGTAAGGATAATAGTATTGGGAGTCCTAGAGACTATCCTAGTTACGACTCATAGTCACGAGTCGTAAGTTATGGGTACATGTCAAATGGTTGAGCTACACAATCTAGGATAATGTTTTGCATTCCATGTCATGCATTATTACCTATCCTGATATATGATATATTATGTATATGTATTTGATTATATGCACTGGGTTTGATTGATTTTAAATTGTTGATCATATCATTATGTTATCCTTATCCCCGTGTTACATGCTATCGTTCACCCCGTTAACCATATTCGGATGTTATATCCACACGCAATGTATGAACTATTGACACGACCTGGCCTAAGGCCTTGTCATAGTGGGTATCCCAAGTCTGACCTATACCGAAGACCACCCCTATTACCGAACCCAACCTGCAGCCGCCTTCTCTGTGTTGGATATACTCCGAACATATAAAAAGTTAGTGTTATTGTTCATATCAAGACTCTGGGATAGGACTATTACCGAGACAAAACCAAATGAGTCCAACTATCTCATACCAACCGTCCATTTATACCAAAAACCAAAACAATACCAAAACAAGCGCCATAAACCTGGACATAACCAGATAAGTTCTAAAACATAATATGATTTAATCCTAAAATGAAATATGATGGAACAGTGAGAATTATGTCCAATGATGTTGACCTACCACCTGATTCTAATGCCATGGATGACACCAATACAGATCCCGCCCATTCCAGCCCATAGTAGTACCACAAAGCCTCTAAATAGAAGGGTAATAAAATCTGGATAGGACATTCCCCCAACTATGGACAAAACCAATATCAATAAATAAATCAAATGTCTAAAGGTATCCATAACATGAAATGGAGCCTTCCAAAAATATGAAAGCTTACCACTTCTATCCAAAAGTTTTCCCCTAGTCAATCACTATGTAGGAGGTGTAGAACGGCTGGTTCCTATATAACGTGGGTATACAACCTCCAGTAGATGGGTTAGCGAGTGAATGCTAGCATGATCTTAGGATAAGGACAAAATATTTCCATTTATAAAACCAAGTAAAAGCATCCATATGAATACAAACATACATATATATATAACCTTTCCTAGAAGAGGGATCGGGTTTTGCATGCCCTTAAAACTTTTGCCTGGGTTGTGTAGCTTTACCGTCCTAAACCACCAACAGGATATATGGGTTTAGCTCCGCTTGATGAAAGGGCCCCAATGCGTGTATCTGCATGACCAAGGAAGAAGACTGGGGATGACTAGTACATCCCCCAAAATATAGTGTGACATCATGCACATGGTCACCAAGACCAACCTCACACAGGAAAATATGAGTTTCCAGTTTTGGTCCCCCCGAGACCTCAACCTTCCATGGTTTTGATACATATCCCATTATTATTTCCTACTTAAAACCATTACCAAACAACCAATAAATCCATTTACCATTTATTAACCAACGCCATTTAGTGGTGGTATCGTCATATCAACCATACTTGCAAGTACGGTCCATTGAAAACAATATATAGGTTTAAGGAGACTTCCAAGTGCCCTCCCATTTACCATATTAAACAACTTAGGGGGATTCTATGTACCCCACAAGCATAAACATTTATCCATTTACCTTTCCAAGCCATTTAAACAATGCATAATTCCTTTACGAAGTTTTAAAACAAGCAAGAGTTCCATTAAAATTACTTAATGCAATGAAAACATTATTATAGGAATTTTGTCAAAAACATCAGGGGTATAATATAACCAAAACCAATTTCAGTTACCATTAAACCATTCCTATGCAATCCAATTATCCAAAACCACCATTAATTCACATAAATCATAATTAAAATCATGGATAAACCATACCCAACCATTGAATATCAAAATCCCCAATTCATAATTGAAAACCAAAATCATACAATCAATGAAGTCATGAAAAGATTCATAAAAACCATGCTTCTAGTTAGAATTAAAAATGAGGGAAGAGAAGATGCTTTTAAAAAAGATGATTATGGAAATAGATCACCAATAAAAGCCCCAAATTAATTCTCTAGTTGAAACCCTAGCTTTCCTTGCCCAAAAGCTTTTTGAGCGAATTATAGTGTTTATGAAGAGTTTCTAAGTTTTAATGAATAGAATAATAAGGTAAATATCCTACCAATAGGAATATAGGTCATGGGACCTTATTAGGATAAGTGGGAAAACATCTAGATTTCCCTCACTTAAATTTCCCAAAATTCTGTCATAGGGATACGACTGACCCTTACGAGTTGTATCCTCCCTATATGAGTGGTACCCACCACTAATACCCTTGGCCTCCCCCTTGGACCCAACGCTGTCCAAGGTAAGACTTATCCAACAAAGTCATATCTTAAGTATACGATCTGTGACCACCACACGTATCCCTAGCAGAATCAAATTGTAAGAGGATTAAATACTAACCACTATACAATTCTTGGGTACAACCCGTACCCTGTCTTATGGATCACAGTGAGTCATTCGTACTCAGATCAAACTTAAGTTACTAAATCTAAGGTTAAGTAAAGAACCCAAACAATCTGTATACAACCATACAACTCGTACCACTAAGTCGTACCCATTCTAGTGACCAAAATCAATCCTAACAACCAACACTCGTTAGCATACGACTGGACCATACCATCCATACCAAAACATATAGATCGTACCCATGAGTTGTATTGGGCCTAGAGACCAGAATTCTAGGAAATTTTCTAAGGTCCAAAAACCAAGGTGTTTCAACTATCCATACTTCTATTCCTTCTGCTCAATGACTTGGATTCGAGATCAGCTAGAGAGTCAGATTAAAGTGGTGAACTTCCATATTATTGAAGAACCCATTTCATGACTATGGTTTCTTTATATTTTGTCTATTCTGTTAAATTTAGTTTTTGTCTATGGTCGATGTCATGTTTCGATTGGATATTCTTGGCAAAATGACTCGATGGACCTTTGTACTATGTCCGTTTTGTAATGTGGATATTCCTACTTACATGTTTGTCATCTAGACCCTTGAACCCACTAAAATGCAATATTTTAAACCCTTTGACCATTGACCGGATATATGTGGCATTAAAATTGATTAGTAGGATTGGAAACGGATTACATGTGTGTATGAGCGAGTGAAGCAATATATTTATATTAAAATAATATTAAAATTTAAAAAATTTAAAAAGGCAGAAAACCTTTTTCCAAATTTATTAAGTTAAAAATATTTTTAAAAATTAAAAATTTAAAAATTTAAAAATAAATATTTAAAAAGGCCACCTCATCCCAACCTCATCCAGAACCCCCTCCACCTCACCCTAGACCCTTCCAGCACCCCCATGCCACCCCATCCTCTATCTAGTACCCCCACCCTACCCCAGCCCTGTCCAACACCCCACCTCACCCCAGTCCTATCCAACACCCCATCCCACCCCAATACCCCAACCTACCCTAGCCCCTATTCAGCATATACAACCCTTCCCCAGCCTCATCCAGTACCCCTATCCCCACCCCATCCCCTGTCTAGCACCTATAGCCCTTCTCTATCCCCTGTCAGAACCTACACCCTTTCTCCATCCTCCTTCTTTAATATTAGCCCCCAGCCCTCTCCCACCCCACCCCAAATAAAAAAAAACATTGAATTCATTTTTATTTTTTAATTTTTCCTCTCAATTCAAATCTTTTCATATTTTTTTAATTAAAATTTAAATTTGAAATATTTTCATATTTTTTTGGGATTAAAATTTAAATTAGATTAAAAGTAAGTGATAGTAGATATTGTAAAATTAGTGAATTTATGAATAAGCTTGAAAAACCTTAAATTTTTTGTGAATTTGTTAATGATATTCAAATTTAAAAATGAAAATATCAGTATGTTTGTATATATGAATTTATAGTTAAAAATTTTAATTAGTTGAAGAAGAATTTTAATTATTTGAAATGAATTTGATGTTTAATTTGTGAGAAAAATAAATGCATGGTTATTTAAATATTTTTACAATCTAAATTTTTTTATTTAATTAAATTTATTTTAATATTTAATTTCTTATGTAGCATTTTATAAATGACTTAGAATTTAATGTAATACTTGAAAATGACGTGGAAGACGTGACAGTTGACGTGGGGCGAGAGTCTTACACTCACCAAAAAAATGTTTAAGTTATTGCTTTTTAGTGGATTCAAGAGTCCAGAGGACAAACATGTAAGTAGAAGTGTCTACATTACAAAATAGACATTGTACAAGGGTCTTTCAAACCATTTTTCCAATGTTCTTTGGTTTTGATTATAGGCTTTGTCAGACTTTTATTGGTATGTGCGGTATTGGTAGTGGTATTGGTGTTGGTATTGGTATTGGCATTGATACTGGTATTGAGTAGTTTTGGATATAGACTTATTTTAATGTCTTTAAATTAATAGACTCTCATCTTGCTATATGTTTGAAATTTAGCCTACTTTAGGGTGTGGTATGTTTGGCTTGGTTAGTTCAAGGGGTGATCTCCAGTCAACATAGGACTTGAGATACCTGTCACGGCTAAGCCCTGGTTCATATCTTGGCAAATGAGGTATCAAATCCTAGGTTAGGTGTCATTGGGTGTCTAGTAAATCTATGTTGATTAGAGTCTCTTTTATGGGTCTGTAGTGCACCACACTTATAAGGGATAGGTACGAGATATTTTGGAATATTTCCCTTTCTTATTGTTCTATTTCAAGCCATTGAGTCTAAGGTCTTGACTTTCTCTAATTCCCATTTGTTTGTTTTTCATATCATGCCGCCTCGATGATTTGATGCTTATGGAAACTCCTTTATCCCACTAGAGGAAAATATTTATGGGACATGCCTTTCTTAAAGGTACCGACTCGGTCTAGGGGTACAGTTTCTGATTGCCCTCCTGGAGTTTTGTCGGTCTTGTTAGTCCTTCTCGATCTCCTCGGGTTTATGAGTCAAATATAGTTTTTTGTCAGTCCATTGATATGTTGGCTCTGTTTGTAGCTTCTCAGTTTGAGCATGTAGCTTCAGCTACTCCATATTTTGAGGCAATAAGGGTAGGCCATTTATGAGGTTGAACCCTTCTGTGTTCACTTGTGTTAAGGTTGATAAGGATCCTCAAGGTTTTATTGATGATATGGAGAAGATATTTTGCGATATGCATGCTACTAATATGGAAGGTATAGAATCCACTGGTTATTAACTGAAGGATGTAGCATACTAATGGTATAAGGAATTGGAACAATCTAGGGGACATAATGTAGAATCTGCACTGTGGGATGATTTCTCTAGTTCTTTTTTGGATCATTTCTTTCCTTGAGATTTAAGAAAGGAAAAAATGGAAGAGTTTGTTAATCTGAAGCCAGACAAGAATATGGTCAAAGAGTATGCCTTAAAACTCCATCAGTTGTCCCAATATTCTCTATTCTTAGTTCTAGCACGAGGGATAGAATAATAAAGTTTGCTTTTCGAATATCCTGTGATTTGATTCTAGAGAGTAAGGCTGCCTTATTGAACAAGTGTAATGACCCTTCTAGTCATTTCCTGTTATCCCTCTTATTTTTGCAGATATAGCTTTACACATAGCTAGACTAAGTAATTTATGACTTGCTGGAACTGATAGTTCGGTTACCTGGCCGTTCATTTGGTTGTTAGAACCATTTCCCCATTTAGAAGTCTTCATTAGTTCCAAATTGCCACCAGGCAAAATCTTAAGAAAAATAATATTAGATAAAAAATCCGACTTTGACAACACATCAGGACATCAAAATCTATATGGTTACATATATCGTTTTCTCATATTGTACTCTGGATGCATCTCGAGGCCATAGTAAAAAATCAAAATCAAATTCCAAGTTTTAACCATCTTCTAGTGCCTGAGCTACTACGGCCGTATGAGGAGTGGTACAATCGTGATGGCCGCAATCGTGATCTGGCATATATATGTGATTGCTCCTCCTGAGAGATGGGTAAGGTCTATTTAAAGGCTCTTTTTGCCTAGAATTGCCCATTTTTTCCATTGCTATTAGTCCCCAAACCCTAATAGAGTTAAAATCCTTAAAGTGAGTCTTGTGGATTGATTTGGAGCCTGATTAGATTATGTAATCATGTTTTACTATTAATCTAAGGTATGAATCCATTAAATTTTGGTGACGATTTCTTAATTATTGGACCCAAAACCCTTATTATCTAGTAAAGTTACCGCGCCTAAATCCGCACCCCCCTACAATTGGTATCAGAGCCTATGTTCTTTAAAGTTACGGAAGTGATATATTTTTGTATTTATTTGATAAATTTATTAATTATGATTTTTTGATAAACTAGATTTAGATATTCCCCAAAATATTATTTAGATGAATAACATACAAAAATTACCAAAATATAAAGAATTAAAGCAAATAATATCTGAAAAACGTAAAGAATTAAAAATAAGGATAGAAAGACTACAATATAACATAATTGCCGGAGTTAATAAAAACTCAATAAATGCACAAAAAGAAGAAATATCAAATTTAGAATCAACAATAGATAGTCTAAAATATACATACCAACATGATTTATTAACAATTAAATAAAAATGAACAAAGAAGAATTTATAATAGATGAAAAAATATATGAAAACCATGAAGGATTAAAAATAAAAATAGTATTTTCTAATCTAGGAAGAAGGTATAAGAAAATAGGTGAACATTTATATTTAATGTTAGAAAAAGAAGAATTAAAATTAGAAGATAAGTTAGCAGCTATGGTAAGGATAGAAAGAGAAAACGAAGAAATAGATAGAAAAAAGGAAATAGAAAAAATAAAACAACAAACTATAGAAGAAATACAAAAAATAGAAGAAACTAAAAATAATAGGATTGCTGAATTAGAAAAAGAACTACAAATGCTAAAAGATTTGTATGAAAAAAAGACAGAAAGAAAAAAAAAAGAAAAAGATAAAGAACAAAAATTATTAAACGAGATAAATCAATTTAAAGAAATATTAGAAATAAATACAATAGATGTTGAAGAAACAAATAATTATGATTCAGAAGATAGTGAAACATATATAGAAATCTTAACAAATACAAAAAATTTAGAAATCAATGAAAAAAAAGAAGTAATTAATGAAGAAAACTTAGAAAATAGAAACACAAAAATAAATACTCTTGATAAAAAATAAGATGAAAATATAATACCTAGAACATCAGAAATAAGAAAACCTACATATTATAAGAATAAGTTTAAAAGATATAATCTAAAGGATGAATATGACAAATGGACACCAAAACAAATAGTTAATAAAAATTATAACATTTTAGACTTAGATAGTGTAATAGATACAGAAAAAACAATACAATTATGGATATGATATATGAAAAAATAATTATTAGATAATAATATAAATGTAACAGATGCACCAGAATATATAGAAAGAACACTAATAGGAATAGTGAAATTATGGTTTTCAAATCTAACTGAAAATAGTAAAAGAGTATTAAGAACTGACAAACCTACAGAAGAAACATCATCAACAACTACAACTAAATTAACACCTATAGAATTATTAAAAAAAATATGAAATAGCTATAAAAGACAAATTTAGCAGCATGACAACAATTGAAGAAGAACAAAATGAAGAGAAAGATACAAATAGGAATTTAATGTTAAAATTAGCAATATGTAATATGTGTTACATAGATGAATATACTTGCGCATTTAAAGAATATTATTATAAAGGAACATATAATACAGAGAAAAGTAATGAAATAAGAAAATTATATTATAGTAAATTACCTAAACCATTTAGTTCAAAAATAATAAAGAGTTGGGATGAAGCAAAAATAGTACATACTCTAGGAGCAAGAATAAAATTTTTACAACAATGGTATAGAAACCCATGTGAAAAATATAGAGAAGAAATAAAAATGAAAAAAACATTAATAAGAAATTTAGCATGTTGCAAAGATAAAATAACACCTCAATTTGGATGCGAAGAAAGATATTATAAGAAAAGAAAAAGGCATAAGAAATATAAGAAATACAAAAAATTAAAATATAAATATAAGAAACCAAGAAAAAGATATTATGTAAAAAATTATAAGAATAAAAGACCATATAGGAAAAAGAAATCTATAAAAGAATGTACTTGTTATAATTGCGAAAAATTAGGACATTTAGCTAGAGATTGTAAATTACCTAAAAACCCAAAAAATAAACAAATATCAGAAATAAAAATAGAAAATACAGAATATATGCAGATAGATTATATAAATTACGAATTAGAAAGTGAAGATAGTATATATGAAATTTCAGAGAATGAAACAGATAATGAAATAGATAGTGAATTACATGAATTAAATGATTGAAGAAGATATAAGAATGAACCAAATAACTGAAGAAGATATAAAAATAATAACAAAGGAAGAATATTTAAATGAAGAAGGAACAAATCAAAAAATAATATTTGATAGTCATATATTTGATGAAATAAAAGGAAAAGAATTAGATTTAAGTGTAGAAAAAATATTTAAAATACCAACAATAAAAACATATTTAGTAGAAGAAAAGAAGAATACTACATAGTAAGCCAAAAATAATATGTAATAGATTGTAGATATGCAAAAGGTAAAGCTAGTATACCACTAGTAACAAAAAGAATAATTAATAAAGAACGAAACGATATAAAAAGTAGAGACCCAATAAAATATGTACACCTTGGAGGTACAGAGATATTGATAAAAACATGTTTTAGAGAAAGAATAGATACATCAATAGAACTATATTTAGCAGATGATAGCATTATAAGACCTATAGAAAAAAGTATAATAACTGCAATAAAAGGAAATTTAATATACCAAAAATTTAAATTTATAATAAGTGCAAATTATTCAGTAGCAATAACAGATAAAAATATAGATAAATCATTAGTATTATATTGAAAAATATCAGAAATAGAACTAACCCCAGGAAGTAAAATATTTACAACAAGATGTAAAAATCTATATGTATTAACTACAAAACACAAAATAACAGGAAAAAATAAAATTAATAAAATACAAATAGAAAGTCCTTTCGAACAATTTGTAAAAACAATTGATAATAATGATTATAGGTATAGGGACATAGATATAGAAGAAGATTTAGAAATAATAAATGATAGAATAAGTACAACAAAAAGAATAGCTTATGAAAAAATAGAATCATCAAGTTCATAAAAAAGAACAAGTTATGAAACAAGTTCAACAATTAATTTAAACCAATATTACATAACAGGAACAATAAATGAAAAATAATATTTAATACTCTTAAATACGGGACAAGAAGGAAATTATATAGCAAAATATCTAGTAAAAAATAAAAAAATAAAATATGATAATAATATATGCCCAGATCTACCAAGAAGCTTACTAAACGCTAAAAATATAGCAGAAAAAAAATAACAATAGGAGTTAGAAAAATGAAAATAGAATTTGAAATAAAGGAAGAAATGCAAAAAACAGACATAATATTTGGAATAAAATGGTTAGAACAAGTAAAACCATATAATATAGAGCATACAGAATTATCTATAGCATATAACAGAGAGAAATTATTCTTAAGAAGAGCTTTAACATGATATGAAAATATATGTATTAATGAAGATAGTAGTAGAAGGATATTACAGTAGATATTATATGCCTATGATAGATACAGGAGCAGAAGCTAATTTATGTAGATATAATTGTTTACCAGAAAGTAAATGTGATAAACTAAAAACACTAATAATTGTTAAAGGATTTAATAACGAAGGAAGCTTAATTATTTATAAAGCTAAAAATGTAAAAACACAAGTATGGGATAAAATATTAACAATAGAAGAAATCTATAATTATGAGCTAACATCAAAAGATATACTTTTAGGAATGTCGTTTTTAGATAAATTATACCCATATATAATAACTAGAACGGATTGGTGGTTTACAACACCATGTAAACAGAAAGTAAGAGCAAAAAAAGTTATTAATAAAATAAGAAAGAAAACTGATTGGGTAGAAGGAAGTGAAAAAATTATACAAAAATTAAAAAATATAAAAAATACTGAAGATACAATAGAACTGGTTGTATTTTCAATAAATAAAAAGGAAATAACTATATTTTCAATAAATAAGATAGAAATAATTAAGAAAAAATTAGAACAATTATATAGTGAAGATCCATTAAAAGGGTGGGAAAAACATAAAACTAAAATAAAAATTGAATTAATAGATAAAAATAGCATAATAACTCAAAAACAATTAACATATACTTTTGACGATTTAAAAGAATTTAAAATGTATATAGATGAATTATTAGAAAAACAATATATACAAAAAAGTAATAGTAAACACAATAGTTCAGCATTTATAGTAAATAAATATAGTGAACAAAAAAAAAGGAAAAAATAGAATGATTATTGATTATAGAAATTTAAATGCAAAAACTATGACATATAATTACCCAATACCAAATAAGACAAATACAAGGATATAATTACTTTAGTAAATTTGATTGTAAATCAGGACTTTACCATTTAAAGTTAGAAGAAGAATCTAAGAAATTAACCGCATTTACGGTACCACAAGGATTTTGTGAATGGAATGTACTACCATTTGGATATAAAAATGCACCAGGTAGATATCAACATTTTATGAATAGCTATTTTAAACAATTGCCTAATTGTATAGTATACATAGATGATATACTATTATATACAAAAACTAAAGAAGAACATTTAAAACTATTAGAACAATTTACAGATATAATAGAAAAATCGGAAATAAGTTTAAGTGAAAAGAAAGCAGAAATAATAAAAAATCAAATAGAATTTTTAGGAATACAAATAGATAAAAGTGGAGTAAAAATGCAACAACATATAGTCCGAAAAATAATAAATTCAGAAGAAGAATTAGATACAAAAAAGAAATTACAATCATTTTTAGGATTAGTAAACCAAGTAAGAGAATATATTCCAAAATTAGCAGAAAACTTAAAACCATTACAGAAAAAATTTAAAAAGGATGTAGAATATAGCTATAATGAAGAAGATAAAAAACAGGTACAGAAAATAAAATTACTTTGTAAAGAAATACCAAAATTATAATTTTCAGATGAAAATAAAAAATTTACATATATAGTAGAAGCTAATGCAAGTGAATATAGTTATGAAGGAGTACTCAAATATATATATGAAGAATAAAAATTAGAACATCACTGTAGATATTATTCAGGAACGTTTAACGAAACAAAAATAAAATGGGAAATAAATAGAAAAGAATTAGGTAATTTATATAAATGTTTAATAGCATTTGAACCATATATCTTAAATAACAAGTTTATTGTTAGAACATATAATACATAGGTACGATGGTGGCTAACAAGAAAAATACAAAACTCAGTTACGACAAAGGAAATTCGAAGACTAGTATTAAATATACTGAATTTTACATTTACAATTGAAGTAATCAATACTAACAAAAATACCATTGCAGATTACTTATCAAGACAAAGCTACTCAAACTGATTTACCAATGGAAGAGGCTGATGCCAAAGATACCCAGACTGATTTATTGCTCCAAATGTTTAAACAAATGGAGTTATTACAAGAACGAGTTATTACACTAACTACTAAAGTTACAAATGTAAAAGTGCAGGTCGAGCACTATAAAAAACAAGATACTGTTCAGGAAGAGCAAATTAAAAAACTAGACCTAGAAGGTGACGATGAGAAACACCTTAAAACTCAAATTACTGACGAAACTTCAATTACAGCTACAGGAATATCTAAAGGGAAAAATAGAGTCACTCAAAGTAGACCTGAAATACCAAAGAAAAAGAATTATAACCTCAGCCAAATATTTTCAAAACCATATACACCAAATATACAAAATTTAGAATCATTTGCACCTCCCCAGATATATACATATTCTGAATCACTTAACCAATAAAAACAGATATACAACTATGCTTCTCGTAAATACATTGACAACATATACACCATACAAACCATATTAAATACCAAAGCTATTCAAAGTGAAGAGCTAGACGCACAACAAAAAGGATATATTACCCATAAATGCCAAAATTACAATAAACTTATTACCCTACCAGGAACAAACTCAAATTTTATTAAATCATGTTATTATTATGGATTATTATCTACGGTTTACACAACCAATGGAGAAGAGTTAGCAGGAATCTTAGAAATTCACAAATAATTTATGACTTACAAGAGAATTACAAACGGACAATTATTCTATGTTCAATTTTATTCCGCACCCGCAGAAATATTATTTGACAAAATTAAACAGACTATGAATGTTGTCAGAATGGGTATGAATAGATATTATATTATTCCGGAAGAAATATATGAAAAGAACGAGATATCAAAAACACAGATACCAGAATTTTACCGCAACAAATGAGTTATTGGAATAAGTAATATATTATCAGAGTTACTTAATAATTATTCAAATAAAAAACCAGTTTGGATATATAATTCAAGGAATCAAGCACTAATTTATTCAACTTGCAAAGAAGTTAGAGACCATGACATGAAAAAACTTAGAAAATGGGGATTAACATTTCTCAGACCAGAAGAACAACCGTTAACGAGATCTATCAGAAAGGGAATTATTTCAGAAGAAGCTATGGATCAATTTTGTAAAAAAGTTGGCCAAAAATACAAAGACCACATATGCAGCAGATGTAGTGGCAAGCACAACTTTATCCCAGATGTGATGCTACACTGACAAGAAAATAAAGAAGCTAACCAAAACAGATACAAGGAAGAAAGAGATAAAAAAGACAAGCTATTAAATTGTGAAAGAGACATGTAGGTAACTTTCACAATTTCCTTTACGTAAATTGTAAAAAGAAAGTCTTAGGTATTAATAACTTTTTGTCTTTTAGTAGTTTAAGATGAAGACTTTTTTAGCATAAAAGTTAGGATAGCTATAGCCTATAGCCTAGCCTTTTTGACATTTTTTGTACACTAATTATTAAGTTTTTTTTAGTCTTTTAGAAGTAGACACGTGCATGTAAAGTTTACAACTTCAGTTTATAAATAAACGAGCATTTTCTTAGATGAAGGATAATCTTTCATGCATTGAAGAAAAAAAGTCTCTCTTGTCTACAACAAATATTTTGCTTATTTATTAAAAAACAGGTATATTTCAATGGAAAAATCTAAGGAAACAAAACTTAGAGTTATCAAACCTACCAGAATAGGTATATTCATTTACAGTTATGAATAGCTAAATTCATAAATTCCTAACAATCATGATATGATAAAATAAGTTCATGTTAGTTACTTTATAGTAGAATTATTCGAAGAATAGCATGTTAAGAAGTTTATTAGCAAAGTGAAAACGGAGAAAAATCCCTAAGGACTATGCCATCCTAAAGGTGAAACCAATGAGGCAAGAAGCCATAGTGGGGAGTAGCTAAAGTAGAGGCGCTGTTTAAGGGAAAAGTATCTGGATTACCATGCTAATAGTGATCGAAGAACATGTTATTTAAGAATAATCTAGTATATAGTAATCTAAAATGATCATATTTTGTTATGTATATGATTGAAAGAAATATTTTGATAATAGCATTTTATGAAAAATGAATAATTATCTATCTGACGAAATGGTAGATAAATTTAAAATACTTATTTTGTATGTGTTTAAGGATTATAAATAACAGATATAAGAAAAATCAGATTAGAAAAAATATTTGGTAAATATTATATGACTAGAGTAAATTACATACCATACCTACCAAACTACTCTTACAAATACTTACGTACACACCAACCATGATAAATTACATATATCTAGAATTTTGGGAAAAAGATATGAGAAACATACAACTAGTAGAAAAACAAATAAAAACAAATTTAGACAAATATATGGAAACTAAAGATATAAAATATATAGAATTTCTTAATGAAAATATGCAAGAATTATTTAGACTAAAACAAACAACTAGTAAGTATTATGAAAAAGTATTTAATCAAGCCTAAATGACAGATCATATTAAAATACTTGTTTTATATATACTTAGAGATATAGAAATTATAGACATAAAGAAAATAATATGAAAAAAATTACAAGATTATGAAGAGGAAGAATTATTAAACAGTATAGAAAACTTACACATATATTGTGAACATCAATATTATTTAGATTTAGATGAATATTATACAGACTAAAAATGTCAGAATATATTAAGAAAATTAGATAAAACCAAGAAGACCTACATAAAGAAATTAATTATAGAAAAAAAATTAGAGAAATAATGGAAAATCTAATAGAAAAATTAAAATGGATAGACGAAACCTTGAAAAATTTAGAAAAAAGCAAAGATAAAAGTTTAGATAGTTTAAAAAATTCATTAAGAAGAGAACAAGAAAAAATAGTTAGTAGTATTAATAACCTCAAACAAGATATTAAATATAGTACAAATAGAATAGATTATTATACATTTACTTTAGAAGAATAAAATGATAAACTATGAATATCTAAAATATTGGAGACAAGAAATGAAAGAAATAAGATTAACAAAAAACCTTATAAAAACAAATTTAATTGAATATTTTAAAACAAAAGATATAGAATATTTAGAATATCTTAAAAATAATATAGAAGACTTACAAAAACTAAGAGAAAAAAGATAAAGAATATTATAGCAAAACATTTAATCAAGTACCATTTAATCACCCCCAAAATATGAATATCAGTAAAATTGAATATGTTAATAAGATATATGGAAATAAAAGATACAAGAACAAAGAAAAACAGTGAATGAATATTACTACAAAGTATTTAACAATTACATAAATTAATGGATACATCTTACGATAAGAATAAATCATTAAAACAAATAAAAAATAAACTATATAGTTTATACCTAGAATACAATAGATTACATAATACCAACGAGGATCCTAGAACACTAGATAATTTAATTACGATAATATCTAATTTAGAATATGAATTAATAAAACATCCTAAGTCAAGAAGATAAAAATAAAAATTAATTCAATCAATAATATTCATAAAATACATTATATAAAAATAAATACTTATTACCTAATAACTATTTATTATCTAGTAAAGTTACCGTGCCTAAATCCACACCCCCCTACAATTTTAGACCCAAATTTGATTCTTTTGCACTAATTTCTTGAGGGCTTTAACTACCCAAAGGTATTTGAACGTTAGGTTGGTCTGGGAAACTTGTTTTCTATATGTGAGACCTACTTGGGGGGGTTTTTGGTGTTGTTTTGGACCCAAAGAATAATGGCCCAATATGGGAGCTGTTAATCTCGTAATAATGCATAGATTATGTTATTGATATCTTGTCTCGTGAAAGAAGCTTTAACAAAAGAAAAAACAAAGATTGTTGGTTTGTAAACTATTTGATCCTAAGGTAGGTTAGGCTTACTTGTGTTAGATTGAGCTTTATTGTAGTATAATTGTGATATATTGATAATATTGGGCCGGGTCTTAGATGTTTAATTGGTAGATGAAAATCTTTGGGAATAGTTATATCACTTAGGTCTTGAGATACATTGAGTGGGATAGTTGACCCATAGCCTAGAACATTGGTTAAATAAGGACTTATTGTCTCATGAATAGCATGAGAATACTCTAGTTGTTCTAGTAGATGAGAGTGACCTTTTTCACTCACTTTAAAGTATGTTGACCTAGATATGCTTAATTGTGGAATAACTTTAGGTACTTGGGTGACCTAGGAGGAATACTTGAAGAAGAATTATCCTATAGAACTAGTGTGGATTGGTAAGCCCTTAAGGAATGATTTAGATAACTTAGCCTAATTTTGGGTAGAAGTTATACTTATAGATGAGAACCTTGGGGATTATTAGAAGCGGAACTTGATCTGCCTTAAGATTTAACCATGTAACTTCTTAGTGACCTAGATATATGTTGAACGCCTAGATTAAGCTTTTGGTGATATAATGTCTAAACTCGGTAAATGGTTTATGCATGTTGTCAATGTTGGGATAATGTGTATCTTTATTGATTATCTTGTCTTCATGATATGGATAACATTGGAAAGTCTCGTGAATTGAATCTATTGTTATGTTATCTATTAACTTATTGGCTAGTTTACTATGTGACCCTTGAATTATGTCTCAACTCTTATGATGATTTCGGCTTAATGACTAAGCTAATGTTTGTGTATAAGAATCATTGGAGCTATTATAGTGAACCATGTGAGTAAAGAAGGATTCTAGAAGGCATACCCGAGACTTATAATTGACTTGTTAATAAACATGATGAAACTTGGAAAAATGGTGATTTCTCATATCATTTAGATATACATGACCATGCATCTACTCATATAATGTGGTGATAATAAATTGTGAAGTACCATGATATGTATTTCCTTACCTCTCTTACACTCTATTCTTATGAGCTTGTACTTGCTACTATTTAGCTATATATGTATGTATTTAATATTGTCTTGGTGGTTATTGATGTTATAATGATGTCTGGTGAATAAGGGAGGATATATTGATGTTATGATGATGCTCGGTGAATCCAAAGGAGATATTGATACTATGACGATGCCCGATAAATCTAGAGGACATATATTGATGAAGTGATAATGCTCGATGAATCTGGAAGATATATTGATGATGTGATAATACCCGATAAATCTGGAGGATATATTGATGATGTGTGGATGCCCGGTAAATTTGGAAGAGGTATTGATGTTTTGATGATGCCCAATAAACTTGGAGGATATATTGATGTTATGGTGATGTAATGTACAGTAAGAATTTATGAATATATAGGTATATACGTGGTTATGCCATTGTATGACTAAGTCCTTGTGTGCTTGTAGGATATGATGTTTTCCTAGGAAAGTTGTCTATAGTCCTCTACTGTTAATCACTAGTCTAGTAGCATGGCTCTTGTTAACACTAAATAGTGAATAGAAGTAGAAAATTCTGAATAGTGAGTCAAGACTAATTGGTAAGTGCAATCATGTGTCGATTTAAGGATTTACTTAGTGGTTATGTTTGTCTTGAATAAATGTATAAACTATGAGTTTTTGCTTATTGAGATGGGTTATGTGATAATTAGTTGTCTATATAAAGTTGTTCTATTACTTGAAGGCTAGAATGCCTAGAATACTTGTTGGTGGACCTTGTTTAGTTAAATTATGGTAACTAGTAATTATGGTTGTAAAATGACTAATGATGATAATAGACTTAGCATTATTGATGGTTAGTGATATTGAAGTCTAGTAGGTAATGCCGTTGGTTTCTTAAATGAGGACTTAGATAATTATGGTGCTAATTAGAAAATGGCATTAGTTAATAGATACATATATGTGTTGGTGATATGTATCTTCTCACTATCATGATGACTCGTGCTCTTATGATAACTCGGAATGAGTTTCTTAAATGGTGATTATGGATTAGTGATGCTCCATGGTTAGATGTGGATGTTGGCTATTTAATGAATCATATTTAGTTGCTACTCCATGAAGAAAGTGTAGATAAGGAATCAGTTAGGCTAATGGTTGATTGAGTATATTAACGAGTCGGAGGTCTAAAATACTATATAAATATGGTTATGATTACCTTGGTATATGTTGTTTCGACTGCAGTAATTGATGATGATTATGGGTCTTGGAAAATGACCATCAATGGAAAATGTTGAAATCATGGTAAATAAGTTGGTTGTGCGTATATATATATATATATATATATATTCTTGATACATTGATAAATTGATCTATTGGTGCACTCTCTGGTGGTATGGGAAGCCGTGATGAATTTCTTACTTTGTGCTCTTTTAGATGTACTTCTCGGTGGTATGGGATGTCGTGGTAACTTCTTTTACTTTTTGCTTTGATGATTGTATGTGGGTTGAACTTGGTATTTGCACGATTGTAATTGTGTATACATTTTGCTTTATGCTTTCGGATCAATTATTCCTTTTGTATGATGGTCATGGTACGTATTGATATAAGATGTTGTATTATTGTTCTACTTGGTTAGTTATTTTGTACAGTCAAGATGGAGATACTTCAGGTTCAATTTTGTACCTTGACTTATAGTTATTGTCTTACTTTATATCATCTTTAAATCATAATTTAGATCAGTTGACCGATGATGCCTAATGGATACCCATTGTTTTAGTACTCATACTATACTTCTGTACCTTTTTGGTGCAGACTCGAGTACTAGTTGCCACAGCTGAGTTGAGATCATGCTGTGTTGATCTTCTGGAGATAGGGCGAGCTCATGGAGTTTGAGTCGCCTATTTCCCTCCTATCTTTATTCAGTATTTTGTATTTGAGAAGAATGTATAAGAGTGTTTAGACTTTGAGCTATGTTTCCTATTTTCAAACTTAGATGCTCTTGTACTATTATTACTAGGTCATAGGTATTGGTATCCGTAGTTGTTTTTCTATTGTAGAACATTGTTGTTGTTGTTGGGTTCATCAATTTTGTCCTTTGTTGGGCGTTTCTACCAAAGTAACCCATTGCCTTATCTTCAGGTTATGATGTTGGCTTACCTACTTATGGTTTTTAGAAGGTGCCATCATGACTCGTGAATCGGGTTATGACAAACTGTTATCAGAGCCCACATTTTATTTGTATTATTGGTACAAGTAAATTTGTCTAACAGAGTCTTGAAAATTAGAACATTGACATTCATTTCCTCTCCTTGAGAGGTTATAGGATATTCTTCAGAGTCCTTCACTTTTTTCAATCATATCATGCTAAGAGTCTGCGTTAGTTTGTAGGAAATTCTCTTGACTTTACTCTTTCGTAGATGCCCAGGACTCATGCTGCAGTTATGCATAGGATATCCTCTTGACTTTACTCTTTCGTAGATGCCCAGGACTCATGCTACAACTATGCGTGACGAGTATCCCGAGACCCAGCCTAGGGATCTTTTCCTTATTCGAGGAAAGCCTCGAGATGTGTCCCCAACTAGGGATCAAAATGGACCTCCCCTAAACCCTATTCCTGCACTTGAGCCAGAGATTTCTCCAACCTCAGGGACCAGTCCAGGATCCACCATGTTTTATTCCCTATTCATTGCTTAGATATGCTTTAGTTCACCAATTGGGTATTGTTGATGGCTCATAGACTACTTGGGAAGGAATGCATCCTACAACTGCATCTCCTGGAGTTAAGCTTCCTCCTATGTCGGCAATTGTTTAGCCGATGGTTGTTCAGGTAGTTGTAACCTAGCCTGCTATGTCTGCCGAGTAGAGGTTGGCTCCACCTAGGTTTTCATGTGCTCTCATAGAGGATGCGTTTGAGTTTTTGAATGCTTGTGAGGATAAGCTTCGTGGGTTAGGCCTTTTAGAGACAAGTGGTGTGGATTACACCTTATTTCAGTTGAATTTGTCTACTCAACACTAGAGGAGAGGTTTTACGAGTTCTAGGCTAGTTGGATCTTCTCCCCTTCCATAGACTCAATTCTTCGAGATAATCTTAAAGAAGTATATGTTACACAACCTTAGGGATCGATTAAGAGATCAGTTATCAAGATTGGAGCACAGTTTTATGAAAGTCGCTGAGTATGAGGCTCATTTCCATGAGTTCAAAAGACATGCAACTTCTATCTTGGATACTGAGTATGCTAGAGTTTGCTGCTTTTTAGAGGATTGAGACTTTCTATTCATATGGCTACCCCGAGTCTAGTTGTTGCGGGTAGGACTTTTATTAAGGTTTATGATCATTCTAGAGTAATAGAGGATATGCATTATGAGGGTCGTGATAAAAGGCACAAGTATCTGGGAAGATTTAGTGTGAGACATAGTAGTTCCCAATTAAGAGGATGTAACAACTATAGGGGTATTAAGTTATTGAGTCACACGATAAAGATTTGGGAGAGAGTGGTCGAGTGGAGGTTGAGAAGGTTAGTATCTATTTCGGAGAACTAGTTTGGATTTATGCCCGGGCGCTCTACGACAGAGGTAATTCACCTAGTGTGGAGACTGGTGAAATAGTATAGGCAAAAAAAGAAGGACCTGCAGATGGTGTTTATCAATTTGGAGAAGGCATATGACAAAGTCCCTAGGGAAGTCCTTTGGAGATGTTTGGAGGTGAGTAGGGTCCCGGTGGCATATATCAGAGCAATTAAGGACATGTATGATGGAGTTAAGACCCAGGTAAGGACGGCGAGAGGAGATTCAGAGCATTTCCCGGTCTTGACAGCATTGTATCAGGGATCTACTCTTAGCCCATTTTGGTTTTCTTTGGTTATGAAGCTGTTGATGCGGTGTATCCAAGAAGAGGTGCCCTGGTGTATGTTTTTTACGGATGATGTAGTTTTAATTGACGAGACCCGAGGAGGTGTGAATGATAAATTAGAGGTGTGGAGAAAGACCCTTGAGTCTAAAGGGTTCAGGTTGAGTAGGAGCAAGACCGAATATTTGGAATGCAAGTTTAATGGCTCGAGGGAGCAGGGAGAGGTGGTAGTAAGGTTGGATTCTCAGGTGGTGTGTAAGAGATAGTTTCAAGTACCTCGGGTCCATGATTCAGAGGAATGGTGAGATTAATGAGGATGTCTCTCATCGGACTGGGGTGGGATGGATGAAGTGGAAGCTCGCCTTGGGGGTGTTGTGTGATAAGAAGGTGCCACCCAATCTTAAAGGCAAATTTTATAGGGTGGTAGTCCACCCGGCCATGTTGTATGGAGCGGAGTGTTGGCCAGTCAAGAACTCTCATATTCAAAAATTAAAGGTGGCGGAAATATGGATGTTACGTTGGATGTGTGGTCTTACTAAGGGGGATAGGGTTCAGAATGAGACTATCCAGGAGAGGGTTGGAGTGGCTTCGGTGGAGGACAAGATGCAAGAGGTCCATTTGAGATGGTTCGGACACTTGATGAGGAGGGGCACAGATGCACCAGTTCATAGGTGTGAGAGGCTTGCTTTGGTTGATTTCAAGCGGGGCAGGGGTAGGCCAAAGAAATAATGGAGAGAGGTGATTAGGCGGGATATGGAGCAGTTGCAACTTACTAAGGACATGACCCTAGATATGAAGAGCTGGAGGATGCATATTAGGATAGAAGACTAGTGCCTATTAGGGTAGGTAGGGTAGGGCATTACCTATTTGGTGTATTAGTTTTGTTAGGCTACCTTGTTACATCCTGTATTATGAGTGCCTACTATTCTTTGTTTACTTTCCATTGTAGGGGCGTTTTTATGTCTTGCCATCTTGTTCCATGCATTTTGTACGGTTGTGATTACTTATCTTATCTTGAGCCAGGGGTCTATCAGAAACAGCCTTGCTACTTCTCCGGAGGTAGTGGTATGGACTGCGTACATCTTACCCTCCCCAGACCTCACTATGTGGGAATACACTGGGTTTGTTGTTGTTGTTATTGTTGTACTTCTTATGTTGGGCATCCCCTAGATCCATCTTTTCATCCTCTGAGTCAAACTAGTTGACTAGTTCAGGCAGCTCTTCAAACAACCGATAAAGGTAAGTTTAGTACTAGTGGTCACCCTAGTAAATACAGAGACCAGTCTTTTAAAGATCTATTTGTAGGACATGCTAGGCATGGTGGTTACTATGGTTCTGTCAGATCTCTGAGTTTTGGTACTGCTCCTGATTTTTGTTTTAATTATGGTTTTTACATTTATTTCTTGAGAGATTGCTCTAGTCGTGGGGTGATGGTTGTTTTAGCCCAAGGTTCTACTTCTATTAAGATAGTTTATCCCTCAGGCAAAGGTGGTTCACAAGGTCATAAGAGTGGTTACTAGGCTGCTCGAGGTGGTACTCAGGCAGGAAGGATAAAAGGTTAATTAGGTGCCCAACCATAGGGAGAGTGTGGTCAGTGGTATGAAGTACCTTCTAGATCCGAGGCTGAGACTTCAGATACTGTTGTGATAGGTATAATTTTTTTATGCTGTAAGTCATCTCTTGTTTTGTTTGATCTCAAAACCACTTATTCTTAAATATCTTCTTATATTCACCACAGTTGGACTAGACTAGTGATTTGTTATCTGTGCCATTGCGTGTATCTACTCTCATAGATGATTCTTTAGTAATGGATTAGGTACTCAGATTATGTATTGTGACAATTAGTGATATTGATACTTATGTTGATCTTATTATTCTAGATATGCTAGATTTTGATGTGATTATGGGCATAGACTAGTTATCCTACTATCATGTGGTCATGGCTTATTTTGCATGACTGATACCTTACCCATGCCTGACATACCCCTAGTCATGTTATAGGGAGCGGTTAGCTATGAGCCGGCAGGGATTATTTCTTATGTTTGTGCTAGAAGGCTTATATCGAGGAGTTGCGAGTCTTATCTTGCTTATGTATCTGATACTTGTGTAGAGAGTCCATCGCTTGACTTTATTCTTGTTGTGTGTGAGTTTCCTACCGACCTGCCTAGTATTCCCCCTCATTGTGAGATTGAGTTTCCCATTAACCTTAAGCTTGACACCCGACCTATTTTTATGGCACCTTACCATATGTCTCCTGATGAGCTAAAAAAGCTAAACTCTCAGCTCCAGGATTTTCTCGGTAAAGGTTTTGTTAAATCGAGTGTGTCCCTATGGGGAGCTCCTATTTTGTTTGTAAAGAAGAAGGATGGTTCAATACTTATGTGTTTTGATTATAGGCAGCTTAATAAGGTAAGGGTAAAGAACTATTATCCTATGCCTCACATTGATAATTTGTTCACCAGATTCAGGGCTCAATATTTGAGGTTAGGTTATCATCAGTTGAGGATTCGAGCTGAGGATATCTCGAAGACAACCTTCAGGACCCGTTTTGGTCATTATGAGTTTTTGTGATGTCTTTGGGGTTGACTAATTCATCAGCCGTATTTATGGATTTGATGAATTGTGTGTCCAGACCATATCTATACTCCTTTGTTATTGTGTTCATTGATGACATTCTTGTGTATTCGAGGAGTAGTGAGGAGAATGCACATTATTTAAGGGCCGTGCTCCAGAATCTTAAAGATCATGTTCTTTTTCCCAAGTTCTCTAAGTGTGATTTCTGGTTGGTGTTAGTGTTATTCCTTGGACATGTGGTGTCCAAAACGGGTATTATGGTAGACCCAACTAGGTTTTCGGTGATTCATGATTGGGATAGGCATATGTCTCTGACTGAGGTCAGCAGTTTTATTAGCTTTGCTGGTTATTACAGGCGATTTGTTGAGAGCTTTGCTACTATTTTAGCCACTATAACTAGATTGACTCAGAAGGAAGTTCCTTTCTGATGGTCCGATGAGTGTGAGTTCAGCTTTTTGGAAAGGTCAAGGATTTTCTTAATTCATTTCCAGTGTTAGCTCTTCCGGTTGAGGGTGAAATATTCACCGTGTTTTGTGATGTTTCTGGTGTTGGTCTTGGTTGTATTTTGACGCAGCTGGGTTGTGTTATTTCTTATGCTTCTAGACTGCTTAAGGTTTATGAGAGAAATTTCCCCTCTCATGATATGGATAGCCGCGGTAGCTTTTGCACTCAAGGTTTTGAGACATTATTTGTATGGTGAGCATTGTGAGATCTTCACCGATTACGTAGTCTTCAGTATCTTATGATCCAGTGAGAGCTTAATGCTCTCCAGAGCAGATGGATGGAGTTTTTGAAGGACTATGATATTTCCATCTTATATCATTCATGATATGCAAATGTTGTAGCTAATGCCTTGAGTTGCAACGCAGTGAGCATGGGTAGCTTGGCTTGTATTTCTATTTCTCATAGGCCTATGGCATGGGATATTCAGTCCTTAGCCAACATAATGGTTCACCATGATATTTCGGATTCTATGAGAATTTTTAGGTTGTGTACAGGCGAGGTCATCCTTATTTAAGCAGATTCATGATTGTTAGTATGAGAATAGAAAGTTGTGTTTTCTCCATAATTAGGTAATGAGTGGTGAGTATGGGAGGCACACTGTTGATTCTGAGGGTATATTCAAGTTTCAGGTTTGTATTTGTGTTCCCCGTCTTGATGACTTGATTCAATCGATTCTTCATCAGGTTCATAGTTCTAGGTATTTTATTCATCCTAGTATGGCCAAGATTTATAGAGATTTTAGGCAGCATTACTGGTGGGATGGGATGAAGAGAGATGTGGTAGAATTTGTTGCTCATTGCGTATGCTATCAGTAAGTTAAAGCCAAGTATTATTGTCTAAGTGGATAGACTCAGAGGTTGCCCATTCCCAAGTAGAAACGGGAATGGATTACTATAGACTTAATTCCTATGATCTTGATGGTATTTGGGTTATTGTGGACCATTTTACCAAGTCGACACATTTCATTCCTTTTCAGGTGACCTTCAGTATTGAGTGATTAGCCCAGATTTATGTTTGAGAGATAGTTCATTTTCATGGAGTGCCCATTTCTATCATATCAAACTATGGTTCTGTATTTACTTTGACATTATGGGGAGCATTTCAGGAGAAGTTAAGTACTCGAGTGGATTTGAGTATAACTTTTCATTCGTAGATAGATAGCCAATCTGAGCAAACTATTTAGGTGCTTGAGGATATGCTCTGAGCCTGTGTTATGGATTTTAGAGGACAATAGGATCAACACTTAGTGTTGGTAGAGTTCCCCTATAATAATAGTTATTATTTGAGTATTAAGATGATGCCTTATGAGGCTTTTTATTGTAGGAGATATCATTCTCTGATAGGATGGTTTGAGACTTCTGAGGTGAGACCTCATGGTAAGGATTTGCTCCAGGATACATTGGATAAAGTTAGGATGATTCAGGATAGGTTGAGAGCAGCACAAAGTAGGTAGAAGTCTTGTCGACCACAGACTCTGTGCCTTGAGATTTGGAGTTGGCGATCGTGTGTTACTTTGTGTTTCACTTATGAGCGATGTGATCAGATTTAGAAGAAAGGGTAAGCTCAGTCCTCATTATATTGGTCTCTATGAGATTCTCTGTGCAGTTGGCGAGGTGGTGTATGAGTTAGATTTACCTCCAGATTTTGCAGCTGTTCATTCGGTTTTCCATGTGTCAATATTGTGAAAGTATATTCCTGATCCATCTTATGCACTTAGGTAGGACTCAGTCCAATTAGATGAGCAGTTGACCTTCGTTGAGGAGCCCGCACTTATTTTGTATAGTTGTATAAGATAGTTGCATACTAGAGAGATTCTTGTAGTTAAGGATTAGTGGGTACAGTAGAGGAGGCTACTTAGGATATCGAGAGTGAGATGCAGGCCCAGTATCCTTATTTGTTTGAGACTTCTGGTATTTTCTTTATCATTAACTTTTAGGGAGGAAAATTCCTTAGTAGTGGATGTTGTAATGACCCTTAAAGTCATTTCTCATTATCTCGCTTATTTTTGCCGATAGAGCTTTCCACATAGCTGTCCCAAGTCATTTACGACTTGTTGGAACTAATAGTTCGATTAGCTGGAGGTTTGTTTGGTCTTTACAACCATTTCCCTATTTAGAAGTCTTCACTAGTTCCAAATGGCCACTTAGCAAAAACATTAGCAAAGCAATATCAAATGGAAAATATGACTTCACCAATGTGTCTAAAACGTCAAAATCTTTATGGTTACAAATCTCGTTTGCTCATATTAGACTCCGAATGCATCCCGAGTCCTTGGCCAAAACTAGGAATCAAATTCCAAGTTTCAGCCATTATTTAGTGTCCAAGGTACCGTGATTGCATGAGGAGTGGTGCGATTGCAATTGCCGCGATCGCGGTCTAGCGCGTATGTGTGATCACGCCTCCTGAGAGGTAAGAAAGGTCTACTTAAAGGCTCTTTGGGTCAAGAATTAGCCATTTCTTCCATCGCTTTGAGTCCCCCAAAACAAATAGAGTGTAAAATCCTTAAAGTGAGTCTTATGGGTTGATTGGGAGCTTGATTATTTTGTGTAATCACGTTTTACTATAAATCTAACATAAGAATCCTTTAAATTTTGTTGATGATTTATTAATTATTAGACCCAAACCCCCAAATGGCATAAGGCTTGATTTTATCCTCAAATATGGTCGTTTTGCACAAATTTCTTGAGTGCTTTAAATCCCCAAAGGTATTTGAATGTTAGGTTGGTCTCGAAAACTCATTTTCCATATGTGGGACCCACTTAGGGGTGTTTGATGTCATTTTGTTCCTGAAGCACAATGGTTCAATATAGGTGCTATTATTCTAGTAATAATGCATAGATTATGTTTTTGATATCTTGGCTCATGGAAGAAGGTTCGAGAAAAGGGAAAAGAAACATTGTTGGTTCTTGAGATATTTGGACTCAAGGTAGGTTAGGCTTACTTTTTTTAGATTGAGCTTTATTGTAGTACAATTGTGATATCTTTATAAGATTGGGTGGGGTCTTAGATATTAAATTAGAAGATGAAAATGTTTGGGACTAGTTGAATCACTTAGGTGTTGAGACAAATTTAGTTAAATAGTTGACCCATATCCTAGAAGCTCGGTTAAATAAGGACTTGTTGTCTCAAGAATTGCATGAGAATACTCTAGTTGTTCTAGTAGATGAGAGTGACCTTTTTCACTCACTTTAAAGTATATTGACCTAGATATGCTTAGTTATGGAATGACTTTAGGTGATTGGGTTGACCTAGGAGGAAAACTTGAAAAAGAATAGTCCTATAGAGCTAGTGTGGATCAGTAATCGCTTAAGGCATGATTTGGATAACTTAGACTAATTCTGGGTAGAAGTTAGACTTGTAGAGGAGAACCTTGGGGATTATTAGAAGCGAACCATGACCCTCCTTAATCTTGAACTATGTAGCTTATTAATGAGCTAGATATGTGTTGAATACCTTGATTATGCTTTTGGTGATATAATTTCTAAACCCGGTAAATAATTTATGCATGTTGTTGGTGTTAGGATAATGTGTATAGTTGATTGATTATCTTGTCGTCATGATATGGTTGGAATTGGAAAGTCTTATAAATTGAATCTATGGTTATGGTATCACTTAGCTTATTGGCTAGTTTACGATGTGACCTTTGAATTATGTCACAACACTTTTTATGATTTTGCCTTATTGACTAAGCTAATGTTGTTGTAAAAGAATCTCTTGCGCTAATAGTGAACCATATAAGTATAGAAGGATTCCAGAAGTGAAACACCCTGGGTTTTCTCCAAGAAAATTTCCTGAGTTTGGGACTTTCTTGACAAGATATAACTCATTATGCATGTCGTATGGTAAGGGTATGGGTCGTATGACCATGCCATATATTCTCCAGTGTTTGTGGTATTGGTAGATTTGTTTCAGGATTATGTATGAATTATTGATATGAGTTGTATAGTAAGGTACGAGTATTACCCTTGACTCGTATGGTAGACAGTGTTTAGCTTCTTTTGATTCTATACTGTAGGGATACAGTTTAGCGGTACAGATCATATGGTTTCGGTACGACTTTGTTTGGGTAAGTCATATAGTGGGCAATGTTGGGTCCAAAGGGAGGTTCAGGGGACGAGTAGTGGGTACCACTCGTATGGAAGGGTACGACAAGTATGGTGAGTCATACCCATATGCAGGTTTTTTTTATACAGTTTAAGTAGGGCTAATCTGGACATTCCCCCACTTACCCACTTAAGGCCGTACAACTGGTAACTTAATTGGGACATTATTTACCCTATTATTCTATTCATAAATAGTTAGAAACAATCTCTAATTCTCCCTAAAGCTCTTGGGTGAAGAAAGTCTAGGGTTTCACTAAGGTGGTCAATTTTGGAATTCTATTAGTGATTTCTCTCCATCATCTTCTTAATTAAAGGCAAGATACTTCTCCATCATTATTAGTTCCAACTAAATGCATATTTTATACAATGTTTTCATGGCATGGTTATTGTATGGTTTTAGGGTTTTCAAATATGTATTGGGGTTTTGGTATTAAATGCTTGGTTATGGTTTTCCTATGTTTTAATTGTGTTTTTATATGATTTAATGGTGGTTTGGAAAATTGGTTGCATAGGAATGGTAAATCGATAGTTTGAATTGGTCTTGGAAACACTATACCCCCAACATGTTTGATAAAATGCCTATGAAAATACTTTTACTATATTATGGAAATTTTATTGGAACTATTGCATGGCATGGTTTGGTAATGGAACCCTAAATGGTATAAATGGCTTGGAATGGTTAATTGGTAAGGTCTTGGTGGTCATGCTTATGGTTAATTAAACTTCTTTGTAGGTACAAGGGAATCCCACAAGTAAACATGTTAATGAACAACTTGTGGAGTACATGGGACTCCCCCCAAGCAACATAACAATGTAATACTTGTGGGGTACATGGGATTCACCCAAGTTAACTTGATAATGTAAACTATGGGTACATGGGAATCTCTTTTTCATAAAGGTTTGCTAAGGAAACTGTTTGAAAACTATAGTCGACATGAAAATACCACTACTCATAGCCTTGGTTCATTATAATGGTATAATGTTTTGGTTGGATGGAAATAGTTTTAATTGGGCAATAATGGTAGGGTATGATGGCTAATCTTGAAGGTATGAGTCCAATGGACGAAGACTGGAAACTCATGTTTGCCAACATGAGGGACGGTCATGGATACCTTATATGATACTATGAGGTACATGGGAATTCTCTGAGTACACTCTACATATATATCATAGAGAGTAAAGGTAATTGGGAATCCCATACTCTTATGGTATTTTCAATTAGTGCGGCTACATACATCGAGACCCGTTTAGGGGTTTAAACTAGAACCATATATCCCATGGGTCATTTTAGGATGGTTAAGCTTCACATAGCCAAGTTAATGGTTTTAAGTGCATGCTAAATCCAGTTCCCTTTCTCAGCATGGTTATAAATATATACGTGCGTGTATTTATATATTTATATGGTTTGTATGCATATGGTTGGCTTACTTGGTTTTACTGGATGGAATTATTTTATCCTTATTCTAAGTACTTTTTAGCGTTTACCCGCTATCCCATCCTCGGACGGCTATATCCCCATACGATACAAGAATCAAACATTCTACTCCTCCTATTTAGTGCTTGGACTTAGGATTAGCTCGATTGGTTTAAAGTGATGAGCTTCTATGTTTCGGAAGGATCCATTTCATATTCATAGATGTTTTACATACTTTGATGTATTTATGGATATTGTTTTTTTCTATGGTTGGGGCATGTCCCAACCGGATATTGGTTTTCTTTTGGTAAGAGACTTTTGTAGAAATATCAAGGGTTGGTATGGGCGGGATCAGTATTGGTGTCAGCCTTAGTATTGGCATTGTTATTGTGGTTTATACCGTTAGACTAAATTTCTCCTTATTCCATCCTTTTTTCATGTTATGGAACTTTGTTTTGTTATTTCTATCATTTTGGTTTGGTTATAGTTATTGGTTGGGTTTGGACGGTTGGCTCATTTGGGTCGGTCTCGAACATAGACCTATCCCAGAGTCTAGATTTTTGCAATCATATGATATCTTTTTATATGTTCGGAAATCATCCGACTCAGGCTACATGTTGGTTAGTTGGGTTGGGCAATAGGGGTGGTCTTTGGTTCAAGGTTGGACTTGGGACGACCATTATGACAAGACCCTGGGTTGGGTCGTGTCAAGAAGGCATACCCGTGACTTATAATTGACTTGTTAATAATCGTGATGAAACCTTAAAAAGTGGTGATTGATCATATCATTTAGATATGTATGCCTATACATCTACTCATATAATGTGGTGATGATAAATGGTGAAGTACCATGATTTGTATTTTCTTACCTCTCTTACACTCTATTGTTGTGGGCTTGTACTTGTTATTTATTTGGCTACATATGTATGTATTTATTATTTTCTTGGTTATTATTAATGTTATGATAATGCCTAGTAAATTCGAAGGATATATTAATGTTATGACGATGCCTGGTTAATTCAAAATATATATTGATGTTATGATGATGCCCAGTAAATCCAGAGGACATATATTGATGAAGTGATAATGCCCAGTAATTCCAGAGGATATATTGATGATGTAATAACGTCCGGTAAATTCATAGGATATATTGATGACGTGACAATGCACGGTAAATCCGAAAGAGGAATTAATGTTATGATGATGCCCGGTAAACCCAGAGGATATATTGATGTTATGGTGATGTTATGTACAGTAAGCATGCATGAATATATAGGTATATGTGTGGTAATAACATTGTGTGATTAAGTCCTTATGTGCTTGTAGGATATGATGTTTTCCTTGGAAAGTTGTCTATAATCCTCTTCCATTAATCACTATTTAAGTAGTATGGCTCTTGTTAACACTAAATCGTGAATAGAAGTAGAAAATATCGAATAGTAAGTCAAGACTAATTGGTAAGTGTGATCATGTGCAGAATTAAGTATTTAATTAGTGGTTATGTTTGTCTTGAATAGATGGATGAACTATGGGTTTTTGCTTAGTAAGATGGGTTATGTGATAATTATTTGTCTAAATAAAGTGGTTATATTACTTGAAGGCTAGAATGCTAGAATAATAGTTGGTGGACCTTATTCAGTTAAATTATGGTAACTAGTAATTATGGTTGTTAAATGACTAATGATGATGATAGACTTAGCATTGTTGATGGTTAGTGATATTGATGTCTAGTATGTAATTCCGTTGGTTGCTTAAATGAAGACTTAGATAATTATGGTGCTAACTAGAAAATGGAGTGGGTTAATAGATATATAAGTGTGTTGGTGTTATATTGCTTCTCACTATCATGATGACTAATGCTCTTATGATAACTAGGAATGAGTTTGTTAAATGGTAATTATAGATTAGTGACACATTTTTTTTAGATGTGGATCTTGTCTATTGAATGTATCATATTTAGTTGCTACTCTATGAAGAAAGAATAGATAAGAAATCAGTTAGGTTGATGGTTGGAGGCCTTATGATGACAGGAAAACTAATTGCTTAATAATAAATTGTGGTTAGTTAATAGAAACTATATTGAGTATATTAACGAGTGTGAGGAATAAATGACTATATAACCATGGTTATGATTACCTTGGAATGTGTTGTTTCAATTGCGGTAATTTATGATGATTATGGGTCATGGAAATGATCATTAATGGAAAATGAGAGAACCGTGGTAAATGTGAGTTGGTTGTGTATGTATATACATTATTGATACGTTGATGAATTGATCTATTAGTTCACCCACTGATGGTATGGGACGTTGTGATGAGTTCCTTACTTTGTGCTCTTTTGGATGTACTTCCCGGTGGTATGGGGCACCGTGGTTAGTTCTTTTACTTTATGCTTTGATTCTTGTACGCATGCTGAACTTTGTATTTACGCAATTGTAATTATACATACATGTTGCTTTACGCTTTCGGATTGATTATTCATTTTGTGTGATGGTCGTGGTATGTATTGATATGAGATTGGTCATTAATTTTGCATGATGGTTGGGGTACGTATTGATATGAGATGCCATATTGTTCTAGTTGGTTAGTTATGTTGTACATTGAAGATGGAGATGCTTCAGGTTTGATTATGTACCTTAACTTATAGTTATTGTCTTACTTTATATCATCTTTATATCATAATTTAGCTTAGTCGACTGATGATGCCTACTAAGTACGCATTGTTTTAGTACTCATACTACACTTCTATACTTTTTTAGTGCATACCCGAGTACTAGTTACCACCGCTGAGTTGATATCGTGCTATGTTGATCTTCCAGAGACAGGGTGAGCTCTTGAAGTTTGAGTCACCCATTTCCCTCTATCATTATTCAGTCTTTTCTATTTGAGACAAAATTATAAGACTATTTAGACTTTGAGATATATTTTCAATTTTCAAACTCAGATGCTCTTGTACTAATATTACTAAGTCGTGGGAATTGGTATCCATTCATGTTTGTTTGTTATGAAAAATTGTTGTTGTTGTTGTGTTCATCTATTGTGAACCTTGTCGGGCTTTTCTACAAAAGTAACCCATTGCCTTATCTCCAAGTTATGGTGTTGGATTACCTACCGGTGAGTTTAGTAGGTGCCATCATTAATCATGATGGCAGGTGGAGGTTAGCAGTATATGGAATATACAATAAGTATATGGAATCTCCATATTGGTTGTATAGATGCAACAGGTTGAGAAAGAGAATAAAAAGCAAACAGACATTGGGGAGAGGCATAGTAAAAACTTTAAGTTTTCTGATGAGGGTGGAGGTTAGTAGTAGGGTCGTATAGATGGTGGAAAGTGGTCTAGAAGAAGTAGGGGAGTTTTAGTTCCTGCACTACGGTAAGTGGTCCTTATCCAAATCCATTGGGTGATCATCGTTCTCAGCATAATAGTTAATTTAAGGCCTAGGGTTCCTAATCTTAGGCTGGTGGGGCTCAGTCTGTTCCATCATATCCTCCTTGTAGATTTTGTGGGCAGGTGCATTATGGGTTTTATGAAGAAGAGAGGAACAATGATAGAGGTCACTTGAAGAGGGGTTATCCTTCTAAGGTTGCTTCGGGTCAAACAAGATTCCTGTTGCCACTTCATTAGCTCTTGCACCAAAGGGTGCTACTTCTGCTTCTAGTACTGGCACTGACCAAAATTACTTATGTTCTCTTGCCACCCACCAAGACTCTAAGGCATCCCCCGATGTTATCACTGGTATGTTATGACTTTTTTCTTATGATATGTATTGCTTGCTTGATTTGAGGTCTATTCTTTCCTATATGAACCAATTTATGGCTGTGTATTTTGGTTTCAGTCCCGAGTGTATCCCTAATCACCTTTTTATTTCTTCCCTGGTGGGTGACACTGTGATTACTAAAAGAGTCTTTAAGGGTTGCGTGGTATCTGTTGGTGGTAGAGAAACTCTTATAGATCTAATCGAGTTAGACATGGTTGATTTTGATTTCATATTGGGGATGGATTGATTGCATTCATGCTATGCCTCCTTATATTATCGGACCCATAAGGTCATGATTAAATTCCCTAATGATCAAGTCATTTAGTGGGAAAGAGGCTCGTTAGTTCCTAAGGGAAGGTTCATATCCTATCTTAGAGCCCGGGAGATGATTTCCAAAGGATGTCTATATCATTTGGTCTGGGTTAAGGATTCTAATTTGGAGGATCCTTCATTGACTTCAATTCTATGGTTAATGAATTTCCCAAAGTTTTTCCTGAGGATCTTCCTGGTATCCCCCCAATAGGGAGATTGATTTTGGGATTAATCTTATTTCATACACTCATTCTATCTCTGTTCCTTCTAATTGGATGGCTCCAGCTAATTTGAAGGAGCTTAAGAAGTAGTTAAAAGACCTCCTTGACAAGGGTTTTATCCATCCTAGTGTGTCTTCATAGGATGCTCCTATTTTGTTCGTGCTTAATAAGGATGGTTTCTTTCGAATATGCATAAATTATCATTATTTGAATAAGGTTATACTGAAGAATAAGTATCCTCTTTCTTGAATTAAAGATTTTTTTGACCTGATTATTGGTTCTAGATGTTTCTCTAAGATCGATCACTGATCGGATTATCATCAACTAAAGATCAGGGAAGTCGATATCCCTAAGACTGCCTTCTGATCCTGGTATGGTCATTATGAGTTCTTAGTTATGTCTTTTAGTTTGACTAATGCCCCAATAGCATTCATGGATTTGATGAATAGGGTCTTCCTTCAATTTCTGGATTTGTTTGTCATCGTATTTATGGGTGATATTCTGGTGTATTTCAAGAGCAAGGTGGATTATGCCAAACACCTTGGTATCGCGTGCAAACCTTAAAAAATCAGCAATTGAATGCTAAGTTCTCAAAGTGCAAATTTTGGTTGAAGGCTATTACTTTTCTGGGACATGTCATTTCTAGTGAAGAGATCATGGTGGATCCGCAAAAAGTTACAGTTGTTAAGAAGTGGCCTAGGCCTATTACTCCAACCAATATCTGGAGCTTCTTTGGTTTATCCAGTTACCATAGGTGATTTTTGGAGAGTTTCTCTACTATAGTTGCCCCATTGACAAAGTTACCCAGAAGAAGGTGAAGTTTTTGTTGTATGATGCTTGTGAGGGTAGTTTTGAAAAACCAAAAGATAAGGTTACATAAGCTCCAGTTATCACCCTACTTGAAGGCGCTGATGGTTTTGTTATCGATTGTGATGTGTCCCTTGTGGGACTTTGTAGTGTATTGATGCAACATGGTAGGGTGGTGGCATATGATTCTAGACAATTGAAAGTTCATGAGATGAATTATCTGACTCCTGACTTGGATTTGTAGGATGTAGTGTTCGGTTTGAATATCTGGCGTCACTATTTGTATGGTGTCTATGTTGATATCTTTTCTAATTTTAAGAGTGTGCAATATGTGTTCAACCAACAAGATTTTAATATCAAGTAAAGGAGATGGCTTGAGTCGCTGAAAGACTACGACATGAGTCTCCACTATCACCCAAGTAAAGCTAATGTTGTTGTTGATTCTCTTATCAGATTATCTATGGGGATTCTAGCTCATGTGGACGAGGATAAGAGGGAGTTGGTGAAAGATATTCACCATTTGGCTAACCTTGGAGTTCATCTCTTGGACTCTGAGTATGGTGGTGTGTTTGTGCAATAGGTGGTGAAGTCATCCCTTGTTAATGAAATAAAGTAGAATCAGATATTCGATCCTTTATTAATTAAGATTAGGGGAGATGTAGGTAAGTAAAAGGTTGTAGTTTTTTAGATTGGTGGCGATGGTATCATGAGGTACCAAGGCAGATTATGCGTTCCCGATATAGATAGGTTGAGAGAGAGAAACTTGGCTGAGGCTGATGAGTCGTGTTATGTCATCCATGCCAGTTCAACAAAAATGCATCATGATCTTAAGGAGATCTATTGGTGGAACAATATGAAGAGACATGTGGCCAATTTTGTGGCTAAATGCATAGTGTGTCAACAAGTGAAGGTTTAGCAATTGAGGCCCAGTGATTTGACTCAAGAGATTGAGTTGCCTATATTTAAGTGGGAAGTGATTAATATTGATTTTATTACCGGTCTTAGTTTGCCTCAAAATCAGTTTTATTTAGCTCATCGTGGATAGGATGACTAAGTCTGCTAACTTTTTGCTAGTGAGAATGAATTTCTCTTCTGAAGATTATGCCATATTGTTTATTAAGGAAATTGTGAAGTTTTAGGGGCCGCCTGTTTCTATCATGTCAGATCGTGGTACTCACTTCTTATCGCATTTTTGGCATTCACTTCAGAGAGTTTTGGGAACTAAGGTGAGCCTTAGTACTACTTTTCACCCGCAGTCGGAGGGGCAAGCGAAAAGGATTATCCAGACATTGGAAGATATACCTCGAGTTTGTATAATTGACTATAGTGTTCATTGGGTTGATTATTTGCCTATTATAGAGTTCACACATAATAATAGCTACCACTCTATTATTGGGATGGCTCCGTTCAAAGCATTGTATGGTTGGAGGTGTAGGTCTCCAATTAGGTGGTTTGATGTTGGCCATTCGGAGATTTTTTCCCCAGATCTAGTTCACCAAGAAATGGAGAAGGTGAAGGTGATTCAAGATAGACTTAAAGATGCCTAAATTCGCCAAATATCCTTCCAGATGTGAGGCGTAGGGAGTTAGAGTTTGAGGTTGGCGATTGGGTGTTCTTGAAGGTATCTCTCATGAAAGGAGTAATGCGGTTTTGGAATAAGGGAAGATCATTCCCCGATATGTCGGCTTGTATTTGGTTTTGAGGAGGGTTGGTAAGGTTGTGTATGAGTTGGAGTTGCCTCTTAGTTTAAGCTTTATTCATTCGGTGTTCCATGTGTTGATGTTGAGGAAGTGTGTAGGTGACCCGTCGCTAATTATGCCTGTCAAGGATATTGGTATTTTAGATTCCTTATCATATGAGGAGGTCTCGATTGATATCTTGGATTGGCAAGTTTGTTGGTTGCAGATGAAGGACGTAACTTAGGTAAAGGTTCAATGGAGGAACCACAAGGTTGAAGAGGCTACACGGGAAGCCAAAGATTACATGATATCCAAGTATCATTCTTGTTTTCTGCTCTGGATAATCGTGCGTGAGGTATGTATTATTCTTAACATTTTTGTCTGTCTTTGCTAAGAGTAGGGGAATGTAGAGTCAAATTGTTCTAGCATTTGCCTTGTCCTATCATTCGAGGATGAATGATCCAAGTGGGGGAAATTGAAACACCCCAAATTTTTGGCCATCAAAAGTTCTTGTGGTTTGGGCTCACTAAATTGGTCACTTCTCAAGGTGACGAGTCGTGAGATGTGGTTACGGGTCATAGGACCCTGGTCTTAACCAAATTAGAAATTTAGTAGCAAGGTTCTGCTCTGAGTACGAGTGGCTCACTATAAGCCGTGAGGATATGTTATGATTCATAGGTTCAAATCATATGATGTCTAGTGTTTGATTCATTTGAGTTTTGGGTTGCTCACGAGTAGTACCCTACGAGTCGTAGGGTTATGTTGCGAGTTGGTGGGTTGAGTCATAAGGATAATAGTGTTGGGGGTCTTGGAGACTATCCTGGTTACGACTCGTGGGTCGTAGAGTTTGGGTAAGAGTCAAGGGGTCGACTCATAACTAAAGACGATGCTTTTCCAGCTTTTAAGTTAGGGGCACTTTAGACATTTCCCACTTAAAACCCTTTTGACACCACATCCATAAAACACTATTTGTGGAATTCATTCAACACTATAATGGATTAAACACTCTCTCTAAATCCCCTTTAAAAAGTTAAGCTATTTTTTCACTAATTTGGTCATCTAAGGGATCAAGGGTTGGGTTCTCTCCATAAATCTTCCTGATACAGGCATTTTACTCTTCCCTCATTTTAATTTTTCAAAGGCATGTGATTTAAAGTATTGTTCATAAGGTTATTATTTGTTTTTGAAAGAAAAGGTAGGGAGTTTTGAATGTCATGAATTGAATAATGTTTCTCATGGTTTATATATATGATTGTTATGCTTTTGATATGTTTTTGAACTCGTGGGTGCATGTGTATGGGGAATCAACTAGGGAATTGTGATTTTCCCAAACTTATGGCATTTGAAGTGGTTATAACCCTAAATCCATAATGTGAAATTGGTTCTTGTTATGAAAACTGTGGGAATTTAAAAATTTTAATTAATCTTTAATTACTACATGACATAAATAAGTGTTTAAATACAAAGATATGATTTAATGAACAAAGGGTGTTAGTGCTCCCCAATGTGTATTAATGAACAAAAGGGGTTATTCTCCCCAAGTTAGTGGAAACAATTTTGGCTTGAGGTGTTACCTTGCAAGTGTAATTGGTATGACAACACTAACAATGTATGCCTAAAAGTGTATAGTGGTTAAATTAATGGAAATGTGCGCTACTTGTTTTAATTAAGCTCTAATAAGGGTTGTGTAGCTGAGTTATGAGAGTGGAGGCCTGAGTGGCCGATACTGGAAAATGCATTTGCTAATGCAAGGATCAAAGTGACCAGGGAGGTTCAAGTCTGCCTTATTACTATTTCATTATTAGGAAGGTTTTAGTCCCCTGTAAATCATTATGTGAATGGTTTCTTAAGTCACCTTGTTATATGTTGGAGGGTTTAAGTCCCCTATGTGCATATTTATGAAATTATTCTCCGATTCGTACAGCTACATGCATTGGGTCCCAACGATGGGGTGAGAGAGGGTTCCTGAACCGACCCGACTCGGGGCCTTGTCGTAATTAGCATCCCAAGTCCAACCAAGACCAGGGACCACCCCTTCTACCCAACCCAGACGCCTGCCACCTATGCTGAGTTGGCTAAATTTTGAAAATATAACAAGATAGCATTATTGTTCATATCAAGACTCTGGGATTGGTTTATTACTGAGACCGGCCCAACCGAGTCCAATCGTCTGAACCCATCCTGTGAGCAAACCAAACCATAAACCAACCAACCAAATAACAACCAAACCAAGTTCCATAACATAACCCAAAAGGATGGAACAGTGAGAAATTTCTTCCAAGGGTATCAACCCCAATACCAATGCCAATACTAAGGCTGACCCCAATACCGATCCCACCTATGCCAACCCATAGAAGTTCCACACAAGCCTCTAAACAAAATAAAAGTAATATCCGGTTGGGACATACCTCCAACCATAGACAAAACCAATGTCCATAAATAAGCAAAAGTATAAGAAAATGTCCATAACATGAAATGGAGCCTTTCAAAAAGATGGAATCTCACCACTTCAGTCACAAAATATGATCTCAAATGTCCGAGTGCTAAGCAGGAGGAGTATAATGGTTGTTTCCTGCATCACGTGGGGATACAACTCCCAAAGATGGGTTAGCGGATGAACGCTAGCATGAAATCGAGATAAGGATAAAATAATACCATTTAGCAAAACCAAGTAAACCGTCCATATGCACTTAAACCATATATATATATATATATATATAACACCATGCCGAGAAAATGAATCAGGTTTAATATGCATTTAAAACCTTTAACCTGGGAATGTGTAGTTAACTGTCCATAACCACCCACGGGCTATATGGGTCCATTGTAACCCCCTGAATGGGCCCCGATACGCGTAGCAACATGAATTAGAGATACCATAAGAGCAATGGATTCCCAAGTACCACTACCTTACATGATACATATGTACAATGTACTTAGAGGGTTCCCGTGTACATCATAGTATCATAAAAGGGTCACCATGACCTACCCCTCATGTCAGCAAATATGACTTTCTGGTGTCCGTCCATTGGACTCTCAACTTTATGGGTTTCTAGTGTCTGTCCATTGGACTCGCGCCTTTATGGGTCGCTATCATACTCTACCATTATTGCCCAATTAAAACCATTTTTGACCAACCAATCCCTTAATCCATTTATTTTTTACCCAGGCTATTAATAGTGGTATCATCATACTGACTATAACTTACAAGTATTGTCCTTAGCCAAACCTTTTAAGGTAAAGGGATTCATATGTACCCAATTACCTAATTCCGTAAGTGTTCCATTACGTTTGCTTGGGGGAGTCCCATGTACCCCACAAGTTTTTCATTACTATGTTTACTTGGAGGATTGTATTTTACCCAATCAGTAGTTCAATTAACCATAACCATGACCACCAAAGCATTCCATTTAAACTATTCCAGACCATTTAAACATTTAGGGTTCCATTAGCAAGTTTAAACTATGCATAAGTTCTATTAAAAATTCAATAACATAGTAAAAGCATTCACATCGACATTTTTTCAAACATATTGGGGCATAGAGTTTCCAAGACCAAAACCAAATACCAATTTAACCATTACCATGCAATCAAGTATCCAAACCACCCTTAAAACATGTAAATACATAATTAAAACATGGGAAAACCATAACCAAGCATTTATAACCAAAACCCCAAACTTATATTTGAAAATCCAAAACCATACCATAATCAAACTATAAAAACATTGTATAAAACCATGCCTTTAGTTGGGACTAATAATGAGGGAAGAGAACATAACTTAAACAAGGAAGATGATAGAGAGAATTAACCAACACAAGCCCAAATTATTCCTTAAGATGAAACCCTAGCTTCCCTTGCCTAAAAAACCTTAAGGAAATTATATAGTGTTTGAGAGAAGTTTCTAAGTGTTAATGAATAAAATAATGAGGCAAATAACCCCCCAATAGGAATATAAGTCATGGGAACTTATTAGGTTAAGTGGGGAAATATCCATATTGCCCTCACACAAACTACCAGAAATCCCGTCAGGTGGGTTCGACTATCCATACCAGTCGTACCCTTCAATACGAGTAGTACCCACCGTTGTACCCAAGAAAATCTACCTTGGACCCAACATTTTCCAAGGTACGACTCATCTCAACCATGCTGTATCCACTCTATACGACTTGTACCTTTGACCCGTACCCCTGGTAGAATAGAATCATAAGATGTTTGAACATTGTCCACCATACGAGTCAATGGTACGACTCGTACCTTCTCTTACAGCTCTTGGAGAGACACTCATACTATAATACCCCAAGACTACACTCTGGGTATTACACAGTGCTTACGTCTCCAAAGAACCATTAGCTAACCTATGACAGGTACCTGATATGAGTACTGAGTAATAATCATAAAGTATATGCAGAAGTAAAACTGAAAATGCCATAAGGTTCATAAAATTGAATTAAAATTGAATACATCTATAGAATAAATGCTAACTGATAATGTCTGAAAGACTCTAAACATCTAAAATAAAAGAGTTGATGGGACATGCCCCAACTAACTCGCAACTACTATCTAAAATAACTGAAATACTAAAACAATATATTAACTGAATAAAAGTCATGTCCTCGATGGGTGCGGACTCACTACTATCACTGCTGCTGATCAACTCAATCTGTCTATGTACATCAGGGACCCGAGCGTCTAAACCTATTATATTAGAGATTATAGCACAAAGTAAGAGTATACGTCTGTACTTTAAATGTACTAGTATGCTAGGTGAGGTTAGGCTGATATGTATGGGTTCACGTGTATAAGAATATTAACAAAATATCATGAAATAACTGAATGGAAGTATATGCAAGACTGGGAGTATTGTAAGTACTAAACATACAATATCAAGAATGTATCGTCTGTCTGAATTAGTCTGAAGCTGAAGTACTGAGTTTTTGATAACTGAATAAATGATAACATTAAGACATGATCGTGTAGAACTGAACTGAGTTCAGTATTGAATACTGAGTACTGAATATTAAATACTAAAACTATAACTGTGGGAGTTATCATCTAGCCGACATACACCGATTATGGACTAATTTGGTGTCTAACCTGTAACCCCTGTTGGAAGAGTATTTGCACCATGCCACGAGTTACTAATAGAAGTTGGGTCAACCTTAATTTGGCATGAAAACTCATGAGATATATATGGTTACGTAAACCCTAGTCTGGAAGGAAAATGATTTACCCTACGCTGGCTATGTTATTATATAACATAGAGACTGGTACTAAGGGTCAAACCTTCTGTTGACATGAATGCCCCAATCCTTGGGTATGCTCGGTGCTGAATCCTACTCCAATTTGAATTGACACTAACTGATCACTAGATTGTACTAGGCTTGACTGAACTCACACTAATTCTGTTGTCTGATTATTTGCTACTATTTGGGATACTACAGAATCCTTCTATTCCAATTGGAGACTAGACAACAGATAAATTTCAGGTATTCAATGCCCCCAGGACTCAATTGCATGGAAAATGAAATCATATCTCAACTCTAAAAGAATCACACATAGTTATCATACATAATTCCGTCATAGACATTTTGTCAAACACCTAGGATACATAAATCTTATACATGAGAATGGGCAATATATGAATATTATGACTACCACAATTAACACCAAAATTCAAAGATTAAACATTGGGGTTACATAATTCAACATGCATTCTAGTTAATTTACATGAAACTCAAATTACTCTTTACTTGAAATCCACACAACATTATATACATAAACATAATTCCATTCAAGAATATAAATCATAATCTAAGTGTTTGAAAAGGGATTCTTGAACTCCAAGGGTGGAAGAAACCCAAGGATGAACACCTAAACATACTCGATTGTTGAATTCGTGAGAATTATTGGTGAATTCTTGGGATTTGATCTTAGACTTAATAAACAAAGGTTTTTGCTCTTGAGAGAATTTGTGAAAAATAAGTGAATTTTACCTTTTTGGAGGCTTAATTTCGTGTTATGGATTAATAATGTAAGGGTAAAATGACTCAATTGCCCACACAAACCTGTAACTTAATACACAAAATATATCCAATGACGTGATAGATGGTGTGCCGCGTCGATGGTATTGACATGATTACTAACACATCACATTGATGGTGACTATGTGATAGCCAACGTGACGTATCCTGATCGCATTGTCTTGCAATTTTGGTCATCCAAGTGTAACACAAATGATGTTTAAAAATTCCAAAACTCACCTGAGATGACCTATAGATAACCCTGATCATGAATCAATTTAAAAATCGATAATCTAAGGCCAAAAAGATCATAAATGATACCATTGAAATATTGAGGCCAAAAATAAGACTAAGCGTCAACACTTCGCTGAAATTTTCTAAGTCTAGGACCTCTTTTGGCATGCTATAAAAGACTGAAATGGGTTAGGACTTTATGGGGTCTTACAATATCTCCCCCTTGGGAATATTTGTCCTCGAATGAGATTGATTAAGCTGAGAGGCGCTGAGGTACTAAGAATATACTGACATGTATAGCTGAAAAATGAATGAATCTTGAGGCATGACACATGAATGAACTGATTCATGAATGCATGAATGATATGAGAATGATATGCAGCTGAAACTAAGCATGGAACAGAGTAAATCTAAGGAAGACTATTACCCTAAGATAAGTCTGAGTTTGCAAAGAAGAGGTGAAGGTACTTGGTTTGCTTATCTTCTTCTGTATCTCAAGTGTCTTTCTCAACGGACTAATCCACCAAAGAACTTTGACCAAGGGATCTTCTTTGTTCCTTAGTCTGCAAGTCTGATGATCCAAGATTTAGACTAGGACCATCGTAAAAGAGACTATTCTAAACATCTACACTCTCTACGGGGAATACAACTGCTGGGTCACCTATGTACTTTTTTAGCAAAAAGACATGAAACACTGGGCGTACTGATGCTAAGTCTGCAGGAAACTCAAGTTCATAGGCTACCTTTCCAAAATGACTCAGAATCCTATAAGGACTAACAAATCGAGGACTAAGTTTCCCCTTCTTCCCAAATCTCTTCACTACCTTTATGGGAGATATTTCCAAATACACATAATCACCAATATCAAACTCAAGATCTTTCCTTCACACATCTGAATAAGATTTTTGTTGGCTGTGGGCTGGCTTAAGCCTCTCCTTGATCAACTGCACTTTCTCTAAAGCATCAAACAGAAAGTCAGGAGCCACTACCACGGCCTCACCTACTTCAAACCAACCAAAGGGAGATCTACATCTCCTTCCATAAAACCCTCAAACAGAGCCATATGAATACTTGAATGATAGCTGTTATTATACGCGAACTCAATCAAAGGTAAGTTGTCATCCTAACTTCCCTTAAAGTCAACAAAACACGATCTCAACATATCTTCTAAAGCTTGAGTGGTCTTTTCTGCTTGACCATCTGTCTGAGGGTGGAAGGCTATACTGAGATGGACTTGGGTACCAAGACCCTTTTGGAAGGCTTTCAAAAAGTGAGAGGTGAATTTTGTACCTCTATCCGAAATAATGGAACATGCGATACTGTGTAACCTAGACAACTCTCTAATATAGAGCCTGACATAGTCCTTAGCTTAATAGGAAGCATGGATTGGCAACAAATGGGCTGATTTGGTCATCCTTTCCACAATGACCCAAATCAAATCATATTGTCGATGAGTACGAGGTAAATCTGTCATGAAATCCATGTCCACTTCCTCGCACTTCCATGTAGGAATATTAAACTCCTGCATAGACCAACTAGGCTTCTGATGTTCAATCTTAACCTACTGACACATTGAGCACTTAGATTGAAATACTAAAATATTTCTCTTCATACCACTACACTAATAGATTTCCCATAGATCGCTGTATATCTTTGTTGCCCCTGGATAAATTAAGTAGTGCATGCCATATGCTTCAGCAAGAATTCATTGTCTCATGTTACTTACACATGGAACACATAGCCTACCCTGGCAACGCAACACATGATCTCCCCCTCAGGAGAAAACCTCCACCTTCTGGTCTATGACTAACTCTTTTAGCTTAACTAAACTGGGATGTCTGTCCTGCTTTTCTTTTACCTCGAAAACTAAAGAAGACTCCAAACTATTCGACACCCAGATAATACCCTCAGCTGAATCAACCAAATGGACACCTAGTCTGGCAAGATGATGAACTTTCTGTCCTAACTTCTTCTTTCAATTTTCAACATGAGTAACACTACACATGGACATCGTACTAATGGCATCTGCCACTATATTGGCCTTGCCCAGATGATATAAAACACTTATGTCATAATCTTTCAATAAATCTAACTACCTCCTCTGATGCAAGTTTAGGTCTTTCTACGAAAACCCATACTGCAGGATTTTGTGTTCTATGAACACATCAACATGCACCCCATACAAATAGTGCCTCAAAATCTTTAAGGCAAAAACAACGGGGTCTAATTCAAGATCATAGGTGGGAGAATTCTTTTCATGGGGCTTATGCTGTCTAGAGACGTAGGCTATAAACTTACCTCTTTGCATCAAAACACACCCCAAAAAACTCTAGAAGCATCATATTATACAACAAATCTATCTGAACCGTCAGGCAAAGTCAAAACTGGGGTTGTAGTGAATCGAGTCTTCAACTCCTAAAAACTCTTCTCAAAAGAATATGACCACTAAAATTTAACTTTCTTATGAGTCAATCTAGACATGGGGGACACAATAGCTAAAAATCCTTCAACAAACCATCGGTAATAGTAAGCCAAACCTAAGAAACTCCTGATATCAGATGAAGAGATGGGTCTTGGCAAGTTTCTCAGTACTTCGATCTTTTAAGGATCAACTCTAATGCCATCACCAAAAACTATGTGATCAAGGAAAGCTACTAACTTTAGCCAAAATTCACATTTACTAAATTTGGAAAAAAACTGATAGGCTCTGAGAGTCTGCAATACTATTCTGAGATGGTCTGCATGGTCATTTTCACTTTGGGAGTAGAAAAGAATGTCATCGATAAAGACTATGACGAACATGTCCAAGTAATACTTGAACACCTGGTTTATCAAGTCCATAAAAACTGCTGCGAAATTGGTAAGACCAAATGACATCAGTAAATACTCGAAGTGACCATACCGGGTTCTGAAGGCTATTTTAAGAATGTCACATTCTCTGACTTTGAGCTGATAATAGCAGGATCTGAGGTCTATCTTAGAAAAGTAACTGACACCCTGAAGTTGGTAAAATAAGTCATCGATTCTAGAAAGTGGAAACTTTTTTTTGATGGTGACTTTGTTCAACTGACGGTAGTCTATACATATTCTGAGAGAACCATCTTTCTTTCACACGAATTGAACTGGTGAAACCCAACGAGATACGCTGGGCCTGATAAATTCTTTGTTAAGAGGTCCTTTAACTATTCTTTCAACTCTTTAAGTTCAGTTGGAGCCATTCTATTTGGCAGAATAGAGATAGGCTGAGTATCAGAAAGAAGGTCTATTCCAAAGTTAATTTCCTTTTTGGGAGAACTCTGAGGAGATCTTCAAGAAACACATATGGAAATTCACTTGTTACTGGAAGTCACTCAAGGTTAGGAGTCTCAGAACTAGAGTCTTTAAATTGGACCAAATGATAGACACACCTCTTGGATATCATTTCTCTCGCTCTAACGTCTGAAAAGAGTTGACCCTTAAGTGCTGAAGTACTACCCCTCCATTCTAGGACAGGTTTATTCGGGAAATAAAAATAGACAACTCTATTTCTACAATCAACTGAAGCATAACATGAATGAAGAAAATCCTAGAATGATGTCAAAATCTTTCATCTCTAGCTCAACAAGGTCTACTGAAGTAAATTTCTGAGATACCATAATCGGACAGTTCCTGTATACCCGCCAGGCTATGATGGACTTACCCACTGGGGTAGAGACTGAGAAAACCTCTATTAGAATTTCAGGACTAACTCCAAAGTTGACGGCTATGTAAGGACTTACAAAAGACAAAGAAGCTACAGGATCTAACAAAGAATAAATATGTAAGTGAAAGACTTGCAACATACCAGTAACTACATCTAGAGAACTCTCCTGGTCCTTTCAGGACTGTAGTGCATAGAGCCTGTTTGGGCACTGCCCACTGGTGGAATTGGAAGCAGCACCCTGCTGAGATGGGCGACCATACTGAATTGGGGGACGGTTACACTGACTCTGCAAACCCACCTGAGGATATTCTCTGATCGTATGGCCTGTCTTATCACACTCGAAACATATGTCGCTGCCATCCATGTAGATACCCTGATGATTTTTTCCCTACTTATGATAAAGAGGATTTGTTTTGACACTGTTCACACTACCCTGAGATTTAGAGCTTGTCATTCTATCTTTATTATCATTCTAGAATTTGGGCATCGATGCACTAGCCAAAGACGGAGCTGGCACTGAAGATTTATGGCAGAACTGAGGGTGTTTTCCACCTTATGACTTTGGCTAAGCAAAACTAAAGCTACCTGTTCTAGCCCTCTTTTTCCCTCTTTTCCTTCTTAGACTTTTGTTCCTCAATCTGCTGAGCATGAACCATCAACCTAGCCAAGTCTATCTGCTTGATTAGCATTGTTGTCCTAAATTCCTTGACCACACTATTAGATACATCACAAATGAACTTGCTCATCATAGACCAGCTATCAACCACTACATGAAGAGCATACCTGGACAACTAAGTAAATTTGAGGGAATACTCTTTCACACTCATATTGCCCTACTTCAGATTGATGAACTCTAACACCTTATCCTCCCTCAACTCCAACGGAAAGAACCTATCTAAAAAGGCAGTAGTAAACGCCTCCCATTCTATAGGCCCTGTATCTGCACCCCTATCTACCTTTCTCTACTTAAACCATGTATGAGCCATATCCTACAACTTATAGGCAGCTAACTAAGCACCTTCACTAGCGGTTACCCCCATAATGTCTGTTACCTTCTTCACCATGTCAAGGAATTCCTATGGATCCTCTTTAAACTTATACCCTGAAAATGAAAGAGGGTTCATTTGGGTAAATTTCCAAATTCTAGCTGCAACAGTATTGGCCAATGGGTTAGACTAAACATCATCTGGTTGGAAATTTTGATCAGCCACAGAATGGGCTAGAGTGGTGAAAGCTTCTCTGAATTTTGCATAAGAAATGTGCTCAATCAAGGGATCTTCCTGAATGGGCGGAGGTGTGGATAGTCTTAGTTCTTCTTTTATTTGTCTTTCTAGAAGGAATGTTCTGTAAAAGAAAAGGAAAAGTTGGATTAGACAGAGAGTTTAATTTGAGCTAATGCTCACTCGCACAATATGAACACTGAAAGAAGGAAACTTTTTCCTAAAATACCTCATAGCCTCTTATCCATAAGTGCGGTGCGCTACACACCCATGCACAAGACTCTACTTGATGTGGCTTCCAGACTCCCTAGGACTCTTTAGAACCTTAGGCTCTAATACCAAGTTTGTAACACCCCGAGACTACACCCTGGGCAACACACGGTTCTTACGACCCCGAAGGAACACAAGATAACCCATGATTGGTACCTGCTGTGAGCACTGAATAATAATCATAAAGTCTATGTGGAAGTAAAATTGAAAATTCCATAAGGTTCAAAAATGAATCAAAACTGAATACATTTGTAGAATAACTACTAACTGATAATGTCTTAAAGACTCTAAACATCTTAAATAAAAGAGTTGATAGTACAAGCCCCAACTAACAAACAATAACTGTTTGAAATAACTAAAATACTGAAACAATATATTAACGGAATAAAAGTCATGTCCTCAATAGATGAGGACTCACTACTATCACTGCTGCTGATCATCTGAATTTGACTAAGTCTGATCAGGAAGCCAAGCATCCGAACCTATGATATGAGACGTCATAGCACAAAGAAATATTATGCGTCAGTACTTTGAATGTACTGGTGTACTAGGTGAGGTTAGCCTGATATGCATAGGTTCACGTGTATGAGAATAATAAAGAAATAACTGAATAAGAGTATATACAAGACTGAGAGTACTGTAAGTACTGAACATACCATACCAAGCATGTATCGTTTGTCTTAATTAGTATGAAGCTGAAGTACTTAGTTTCTGATAACTGAATAACTGATAACTATAAGTCATGATCATGTAGAACTGAACTGAGTTTTGTACTGAATACTGAATACTAGATACTAATTACTGAATACTAAAACTGTAACTTTGGGAGTTATCGTCTAACTGACATACCCCAATTATGGACTGATTTAGGGTCCAACCTGCAACCCCAGTTGGAAGGGTGTTAGCACTGAGCCATGGGTTACTAATAGGAGCTGGGTTAACCTTAATCTGGCATGAAAACTCATGAGATATATATGGTTACATCAACCCTAATCTAGAAGGAAGACCATTTACCCTGTGCTTGCTATGTAGTTCTGTAATATGGAAACTACTACTAAGAGTAAATCCTTTGCTGATAGGAATGCCCCCATTCTTGGGTTCTCTCGGTGCTGAATCGTACTCCCAACTGAATCGACACTTAACTGATCACTAGACTGTACTAGGATTGACTAAACTCATACTGATTCTGTTGACTGACTATTTTCTAATATTTGGAATACTACAGAATCCTTCTATTCCGATTGGAGACTAGACAACAACTAAATTTCGGGTATCAATACCCCCAAGACTCGAAAGCATAGAAAATGAAATCATATCTCAACTCTAAAAGTATCACACATAGGCTATTATGCATAATTCCTTCACATAGACATTTTGTCAAACACCTAGGATACATAAATCTTATACATGAGAATGAGCAATAAATGGATATTATGACTACTACATTCAACACCAAAATTCAAAGATTAAACATAGGGGTTACATAATTCAACATGCATTTTAGTTAATTCACAAGAAACTCAAGTTATTCTTGACTTGAAATCCACACAACATTATATACACGAACAATTCCATTCAAGAATGTAAATCATAATCTAAGTGTTTGAAAAGGGATTCTTGAACTCCAAGGGTGGAAGAAACCCAAGAATGAACACCTAAACATACCTCGATTGTTTAATTTGTGAGAATTGTTGGTGAATTCTTGGGATTTGATCTTAGACTTGATGAACTAGGGCTTTTGCTCTTGAGTGAATTTGCGAAAAATGAGTGAATTTAGCCCTTTGGGAGGCTTAATTTCGTGTTATTGCTAATTAAGTAAGGAGAAAATGACCCAATTACCCCCACAAATCCATAACTTAATACACAAAACTGCCCAGTGACACAATAGATGACGCACCATATCGATGGTATAGACGCAATTACTGACGCATCACATCGATGATGATGATGCGATAGCCAATGAGACGCGTCCTGATCGCATTGGCTTGCTATTTTGGTCATCCAGACGTGACTCAAACAATGTTTGAAAATTCCAAAACTCACCCGAGATGACCTATAGATAACCCTAATCATGAATTAATTTAAAAATCGACAATCTAAGGCTAAAAAGATCGTAAATGATACCATTGAAATATCGAGGCAAAAAATGTGTCAACACTTCGCTGAAATTTTCTAAGTCTGGGACCTCTTTTGGCATTCTAAGGACTGAAATAGGTTAGGACTTTACTAGGTCTTACACATACTCAGATCCAACCTAAGTCATTAAGTCTAAGATTAATTGAAGTATCTAAACCATCTGTATCCACCGATACGACTCGTACTACCTAAGTCGTACCCATTCATGAAACCAAATCCAACCCACCAACCAACACTTGTCAGCATACGATTAACCTATACCACCCGTATCCCAGTGTATGAGTCATTCCCCTAGTTGTATACTGTCCAATGACTAGAAATCCGAAAAAAATTCTAAGGGTCCCAAACCGAGGGTGTTTCAGTCTCCCCCACTAGGCACATTCATCCCCAAATGATGGACTAGGTAGAAAAAATACTACACACACCCCTTAGATTCCTCTACTCTTACCTTTAACAAAGATGCAAAGAAATCAAGTATAGTCATTTGCATTATAAAATTATAATCAAGAACACATACCTTTTGCACGAATATCTAATGCCCACAACAAATGAAGATATTTAGACGTCATGTCCGCCTCTGCTTCTCATGTAGCATCTTACACCTTGTGGTTCCTCTATAGAACCTTAACCGAGGCCACACCCTTGGTCCGTAACAAAAGAACCTGCCGATCTAAGATCTCAACCAGGACCTTTTCATAAAACAGAGAATCCGAGATACTCAAACCCTCTAAAGGAACCACAAAAGAAGGATCACCAAAACACTTCCTCAACTTGGAGACATGAAATACCAAATTAATGGAGCACAAACTAGTAGGAAAATCCAATTCATATGCCACATTACAAACCCTCCGCTAAACGTAAGGACCAATATACCAAGGACTAAGCTTCCCCTATCTACCAAACCTCATTACTCCCTTCATGGGCGATACCTTGAGGAACACCTTATCCCCAACCTCAAACTCGAGGTCTCTATGACTTACATACAAATAGGACTTTTGACTTTTGGCGACTTTGGGAAGCCTTAAGCCTATACTGAATCACCTTTACCTTTTCTATATCCTTAATAACCAAATTCGGACCAAACATATCCGCCTCACCAACCACAAACCACCCAATAGGTGACCTACACCTCCTACCACACAATGCCTCAAATGGCCCCATTCCCATACAAGAATGGTAACTATTAATATAACCAAGCTCTATAAGCGGTATATGCTCAACACAATTACCACCATAACCCATCTCATATGCATGAAGCATATCCTACAATGTTAGAATAGTACTTTCTACTTGACCATCCATTTGTGGATGAAAAACAGTACTCAGACTTACCTTAGTTCCCAAATCCTTCTGAAAAGACCGCAAGAAGTGAGACAAAAATTGTGTTCCACAATCAAAGATAATAATAAAAGGTACACCATGTAGTTTCATGATGTCATAAAGAAACAACCTTAGATAATCCACAACCAAAAAGTTGGTCTGCACTAGCAAGAAGTGACAGAACTTTTTCATCCTATCCATGATGACACAAATCAAATTAAATTGATTTCTAGTCTGAGGAATAACGATAATGAAATCCATGATGATTACCTCCCATTTCTATTTGTGCAATTCCATTTCCTGATATAACCTACCAGGGTTTAGGAGCTCAACTTTGACTTGTTGGCACACCATGCACTTATCTACAAAGTTAGCCACATCGCTCTTCATACCATTCAACCAATAAAACTCCTTGAGATCATGATTCATTTTTGACAAACAATGATGAACAATATAGAGCGACTTATGTGCCTCGACCAATACCCTTTCACCAAAACCATCCACGCCAAGAACACATAACATCCCTTGATACCTCAAGGTACCGTCACCTCTAATCTTAAATACCACTACCTTTCTCCCACTTATATCACCCTTGATCTTCATCAAGATATGATATAGCATTTGCTTCTCCTTAATCTATGCACAAAGAGAAGATCGAACCACTTTCTATACCAACACACCACCATCCTCGGAGTTTAGAAAATGGACTCTAAGATTAGCTAATAGGTGAATATCCTTCACCAATTCCCGCTTCTCCTTTTCCATATGAGCCAAACTCCCCATGGATAACCTATTAAGAGCATAAAAAACCACATTATCTTTACCTAGTTGGTAGTGAAAACTCATATCATAATTCTTGAGAAGCTCCAACCATCTTCTCTGCCTGAGATTTAGCTTCTCCTGAGTGAACACATATTGTAGACTCTTATGATTAGAAAAGATGTCCATATGCACTTTATAAAAATAATACTGTCAAATTTTCAAGGAAAAAACTACTGTTAAAAGCTCCAAGCCATGAGTAGGATAATTCCTCTTTTGTACCTTTAGCTGTATGGAAGCATAGGAAATCACCTTCTACTGTCAGGTAAAGCTCCATATTAGCTTTACTTAGGTGGTAGTGAAGACTCATATCATAATCCTTGAGAAGCTCAACCATCTTCTCTGCCTGAGATTTAGATTTTTTGGAGTGAATTTATATTGTAGACACTTATGATCAGAAAAGATTTCCACGTGCACTCTGTACAAATAATTCTGCCAAATTTTCAAAGTAAAAACCACCGCTAAAAGCTCTAAGTCATAAGTGGGATGATTTCTCTCATGTACTTTCAACTTTCTGGAAGCATAGGTAATCACCTTGCTATGCTACATCAACATGCAACCAAGTCCTACCCGAATGCATCACAATAAACCAAAAATCTATCATTACCTTCAGGCAATGTCATAATTGGAGCCTAAGTTAGATTATCCTTAATCTTCTTATAAATACCTTCACAAGCATGTGGACAGTAAAACTTTGCCTTCTTCTGAGTCAACTTAGTCAATGGGGCATCTATAGAAGAAAACCCCTCCACAAATCTCCAATAATACCCAGCCAAACCCAAGAAGCTCCGAATGTCGATTGGAGTCGTGGGTCTAGGCCACCTTTTAACCACTGCAACCTTTTGTTGATCCACCATGATCCCCTCACTAGGAAAAAAGACCAAAAAAAGTCACAACGTTCAACCAAAATTCACACTTGGAGAACTTAGCATACAACTACTACTCCTTCAAGATATGCAACACCACACAAAGGTGATTAATACGATCCACCTTACTTTTAGAATACACCAGGATGTTATCAATGAACACAATGACAAAGAGATCTAAGAATTGCCTGAAAACTCTATTCATCAAATCCATAAATGTCGTTGAGGCATTATTCAACCCAAATGACATAACCAAGAACTCAAGTGCCCATGCTGAGTTCGAAAAGACATCATAGGGATATCCACATCCCTAATCTTAAGCTGATGATACCCAAACCAAAGATCTATATTGGAAAAGAACTTGGTACCTTATAATTTATCAAACAAGTCATCTATCCTTAGAAGAGGATACTTATTCTTAACCTTTAGCTTGTTTAATTACTGATAGTCAATGGACATTCGAAGAGAATCATCCTTCTTGCGCATGAATAAAACTAGTGCACCCCATAGGGGTACACTAGGACGAATAAACTCCTTATCCAAAAGATCCTTAAGTTGCTCCTTGAGTTGCCTCAACTCATTTGGAGCCATTTTATAAAGAGGAATGGATATTGAAAGAGTGTCTGGAACAAAATCAATACCAAACTCGATCTCCCTACCCGGAGGAACACCAGGAGATCATTCGAATAGACCTAAAAAAACTCATTCACCACTGAAACCAGATGAAAAGAAGGACCTTTCGAGTTAGAATCTTTAACCTGAGCCAAATGGTAAAGACACCCTTTAGATATTAATATCCGAGCTCTAAGATAAGAAATAAACCTTCCCCTAGGAGAAAAAGAACCAGCCTTCCACTCTATAACTGGTTCACTAGGGAACTTAAAGACGACCTTATGGGTTTGATAATATAAGGATGTATAACAAGAATGTATCCAATCAATCCCCAAAATAACATCAACATCCACCATTTCCAGCTCAAATAGATCTACTAAGGTCTGCTTGCTACCAAAAGATACCACACACACCCTACAGACCCTTTTAGAAATAAAAGAGTCACCTACTGGGGTAGAAACAAAAAAAGGATATGAAATAACTTTAGGATCAAAACAATAACACAACCACATATAAGGTCACATAAAAAAATTAGACCTCAAATCAAGCAAGCAATACACGTCACAAGGAAAAGAGTTGTAACGTACCAGTCATGATATCAATAGATGCCTCAGATTTTTGCTGAGTAGTAAGGGCATACAACCTATTTCTACTAGAACCAGTACCAAAAGTAGAAATAGAAGTTGAAGCAGCACCCTTCGGTGTAGGATAAGAAGATAAAGAAATCATAGCCTTAATTACTCCCGAAGCACCATTACCAATCTGATAATTACTGAGTATATCGCCTGGCTTACCATATTTAAAATATCTGTCCCTTCCTTCATCACAGAAGCCTCTATCCAACCTATAAAAAACCAGCAAGATGGATAAAAAGAAGCCGATTATGCCCCACTCGCCTAAAATTTAGCACCCTGTTCCCTAAAGATATCACCACTATGACGCCTATCACCGACTATTTTAGGTAAGGGGCACTAATTATTGAGAAAGAACCAGAACTCCCCCAATTCTTATTTGGCCACTTACAATGATCCTAACTACCTTGTTGTTTCCCACTACCTTGTTCAAAAGACCTGAACTTCTTTCCTTGCCTTTCCCTAAACTCAACCTATTTTTTTTTCATCCTCCACATATTGTATATGACCAACCAACCTAGAGATATCTATATCTTTGATAAGCAATGCAGTCTTTCTTTCAAGGATCAAATCTCGAGACATTCCAAAAGTAAAATTTCTCATCCTCGCCCTCATTTCAGACACCAATTTGGTAGCATACCTTGACAACTGATGAAATGTTAAGGCATATTCGTTGACCGACATTTTCCCTAGCTTAAAATACACAAACTTCTCTATCTTTACTTCTCACAACTCTTAGGTAAAGAAACAATCCAAGAAGACATTAGAAAAGTCCTCCCACAAACACCACTCCTCCATATCACCTCTATCCCTATCCCACTGCTCGTACCACTGGTACATAATATCGTTGAGCTAATAAGCTACAAAGTTCACACCTTCTACATTCTTAGCCTATATCATCCTAAATATCTTCTCTATTTCATCTAAGAAACCCTGTATATCCCCTTCCACCTTAACACCAGTAAAGTAGGGAGATTCATCTTCATAAACTGGCCAACCCTTGTGGACTCAGCAGATGAAACACCGGAAGCAACCCTCTTAGCCTGAGCAGCAACAAACTGAGAAATAGTAGGAATCCAGCAAAAATTCTGCATTAGTTATCTTACCTTTAGGAATACTAGTAGCAACCGGAGGAACTATAAAATTATTAGGAATAGGACCACCCCTGCACTGAATATGGATCCCCTATGTTTCTTCCACATTGTCCCCAGATGGAATAAAAGAGTTCCCTTGCATTCTAGATCATTGAGGTATGATCTAAAAAGCAAACAAACAAGGATTAGAAAGGACCTTAGACCTTATAGCTTGAAAAAGAATACAAAGAAAGTGAAACTTTCCAAAATGCCTTATAGCCTCTCCTTTATAAGTGAATTGAGCTATACACCCCTAAAAGAGACTCTACCAGACACGGCTTTGTGGACTCCCAATTGACCATAAACCTAAATATCTGATACCAACTTGACACGACCTAACCTGGGGCCTTCTCATAATGGGCATCCCAAGTCTAACCCGGACCGAGGACAATCCCCGTTACCCAATAAAGCCTCTAGCCACCTACTCTTATTTGATTGAATTCCAAACATATAACAAGATAGCATTATTGTTCATATCAAGACACCGAAATAGGTATATTACCGATATCGACTAAACCGAGTCCAACCATCTAAACCCATCCTATGAGCAAAACCAAAACATAAACTAACCAACCAAATAACAACCAAACCAATTCCATAACATATCTTAGAGGATGAAACAGTGAGAAATTTCATCAAAGGGTATCTACCCTGTAGACATCTAATTTTGTCCCTCTCGAAAACTCAATTCATCCAGTTTTACCTCACGTTATCATACACCCTCATCCCTATGATTACACCCCACAAAAATACAAAAATAACAAAATTTCAATAAATAACTAACAAATTAAATCCCTAATATTCCCTTATCCTAATAAACTTTATCTCAACTAACTCACACCTCACACCCCTACTCCCACCCCACCACTCCTATTCCTACCCGTCAACCCTCCCCATAAATATTTTTTTTCACTGAACAGAAATATACACACAAACAAAAGTGAATAGAGGGGATTCCATTTTCCATAAATAGAAAAATACACATACTCACAAGGGGGGACATATATTATCACACATGACTCACCCTACTGGAATTGAATTCCACTCACACACATACACCAGATAACAGACACACTCCCAGGATTCACCCTCATATTTTGAACGCACTCATACAATAAATATATATGCACAATACATAGTACGTCGGGGGGATCAAAGATAATCCTTCACCTCCATTTTCATCTTCTAAACAACAATACATGCACCTCAAAATATAGACAATTCCCATAAAAAAATTCACCACACTCATAATTCTTCTCTCATAAAGAGAGTAATACACATAATAATCACAAAGAATAGACTCCATTTCCTTATTTCTTTTCTTTAACACAGTAAACACACACACCACACACCCGACCAGAAAGATAAAGAAATTAGAAAATAAGGAACGAGTGAGCTTAGATGAGAGAGAATTGATTGAAAAAAATAGAGAGAGAGTGATCGGGAATCAAAGAATCAAAGAATCAAAGAGATAAAAATAGAGAGGTCAAGAAATAGAGATTCAAGTAAGAGATATTGAGGGATTCAAGAGAGAGAGAGGGATCAAGAGATTGAGAGAAAAATGGTAAAGGGGGAACATATCAGAGAAAATCAGAGAGAATGACCAATGTCGCCGGAATCCACTTCTCCCTCACTGTTGAGCCCATAACATCATCCCCATTATCTTTTTTTAATTGTTGGGGCTCATCGAAGATCCAATCTAACCATATCAGTTCAAGTCCGAAAACCCCATTAAGACTAGGCAAACCCGCTTCCATTTCCGACGTTGGTTTTATTCGTTGAGGTTCTAATAAGAGTTCCCAGATGCATTTCTGTCTGCCAATGGTGTAACTCGACATATTAAAGTCTTTAATTAAGGTTTAATTCCTCAAACTCTATTTCTATTTCTTTTATTTTTATTTTAAAGTGATGTGGTTGATAATATGATTCGTTGGTGATATGATTTTTGATTGTATGGTTGACGAATGCTAATTGTTGTTTGGTTTGATTCGGTGTTTGAATTTTGTGATTATGGATTACATGATAAAATGATCTCGTTCGAGAATTAAAATTAATTGTATGGGATGGAAAATGAAAATTAATTAAAAGTAAGTGTTAGTTATTTTGATTCGTCGATGTCGTTGAATGTGATAATGTCATGATAGGTTGAGATGGTAGGAAAAAAGTAGGCTCGGGTAGGCAAATTCATAACTGAAGGATTTTTGAGTGTTTGGAATATTTGTGGAATGGTTTTCCTTTCTCGCCTTTGGAAAATGTATTCATTTAGCCGGGGAATGCCCCGAGACACATTGTATTTATTCACCGGGGAATGCCCAATGTATCATGTATGCGCGGGAGGTGCGTGATCAAGGCCGGAGGCATCGGGTAAAGCATTGGAGCGTAGTTTAGGATTATTGTAGGTTTACTTTTTTAGTACATTTTTATTTCGGGCTGTAATAATTGGACTTTACACTATATTTTGGACTTGTTTTTGTTGTGTTTGTTTGATTGATTGTTTTGTGTGTTTGTGTGTGGTTTATACATTCATAGTGTCAAACTAGCTAATATTCTCCACCAAGCGACCGTGGTCAAACCACGAGAGTGAAGGTTGCCTAACACCTTTCCCTCGGTCAACATAATTCCTTAACCGGAATCTCTGTTCGCAGATCAGTTTTCAAGAGTCAAATAATTTTGAAAAGGATTTTCCAAAGATGACTTGGCACACCAGATTTATTCCAAGTGGCGACTCTGCGTTTTGATTGTTAAAAGTCCTTTTTTTTAACAAAATTTTTATTTTTTATCACCTAATAATAAAACCCTTTATAGTTTTAAAAAATCAATCTTTTTGTTAAAAAAGGGTTGTGACAAACCCCAATACCGATGCCAATACTAAGGTTGACCCTAATATTAATCTCGCCCATGACAACCCATAGTAGTTCCACATAAGCCACTAACTAAAAGAAAAGGAATATACGGTTTGTTCATACCCTAAACCATAGCCAAAACCAATGTCTATACATAAACCAAAGTATAAGAAATTGTCCATAACATGTAATGGATCCTTCCAAAAAGAAGAAAGCTCACCACTTCAGTCCAAAAAGCTGACCCCAAATATCAGAGTGCTTAATAGGTGGAGTAGAATGGCCAGTTCCTGCATCATATGGGGATACAACTCCCGAAGATGCATTAGTGGGTGAACGCTAGCATGAACTCAGGATAAGGATAAAATAATGCCATTTAACAATACCAAGTAAACCATTCATATTCACACAAACCATACATATATAAATAACCATGCTAGGAAAGGAAATCGAGTTTAGCATGCATTTAAAACCATTAACCTGGGAATGTTTAGCTTAACTGTACTTAACCAACCATGGGATATATGGGTCTAGTTTAACCCCTATAAAGGGCCTCATACTGAAGCCGCACGAACCAGAGATACCATAAGAGTAAGAGATTCCATAGTACCCTCACCCTATATGATACAGACTTATTTTAATGTCTTTAAATTAATAAACTCTTATCTTGTTATATGTTGAAAATCCAGCCTACTTTGGGGTGTGGTGTGTTTGGTTTTGTTACGTAAATGGGGTGATCTTTGGTTCAGATAGGACTTGAGATACCCATCATTACCAGGCCTTTGTTTGGGTTATGAATTAAGGCTAACTCTTGGGTTACCTGGATGAAGTCTGAGTTATCAAGGTACCCATGGGCTTGTTGGGGAAGTCTGAGTACATAACCAAGCCTTGTCATGCCACTACATGAAATCAGGCGCTGCTTGGGAGAAAGCCCAAGTTATTTTGCTTTTTGTATTCATATTTTCCCGATTGACTTCAGATCTCCCTACCTATGGTGCCATAGGTATGTTTCTACCTCTCTTGTTTTGTAGTGGTTTGATGCATTAGGGACAATAGATGATTTTAAGTTGAGTGTGGGACTGTTTGTGGGTATTGATTTTCTTCTACGGTTTTTTTTGCCATGTCTCTTTTCCCTAAAGTCGTTTTCCTAGTAGAGATAACGTGTTTAGGCATATTATGATTTTTTTCATGATATTTTATGTTAACTATGAGAAAAATCAGTATCTAGGGAAGTAGACATATTTTTGTTGATTTTTGAGAAAATGATACCCCTTCAATTGCTTGATTTGAACTATTTGAATGTACATATGTGTGACCATTGTGGAGGATTAGGAATAATCACTTGATAATAATTGGAAAAACTAGTAGGTATTAGCTTGTAATATTGACTCTGTTCCATGTTTGTGTGAGATGCTACTTAAGTTCCCTTTGTGTGTTAAATCCAGAACTTGCCTGGTTAGTCTTGCCTAGGTTGTAGGATAGTTGGTTAGGAAAGGGTCATAGGACATTTTATATGTTAGCCGGATTTAGCTTAAATGACCTTCCATGTGTAAATTATATCCCTTAATCCCTGTTTTGAGACTTATACTCCATTTCTTTATTTTCACCTTTCACCTCCCTGCTCATGTTAAAATGAACCTGTTCTGGCCCTGGTCCTTCTTGGACTTTATGCACCTTAAGTTATGTAAATCTCCTAGGTTAAGGGTGGAAATCATAGGGGTGCGTAATGTGTAGTGTGTATGAAGAAGGGAAAGATTAAAAAAAATAGGGTTGGGTGTGGAAGAAATGAAAAATAATGAATAAAAGAAAACCATACCCAACCTAAATGTGCTTTAAAAAAGAGAAATAAGGGTAGAATAAAAGGAAATTGGTTAAAGTGTGAACCCAAAAGTTAGTGTAGCTCCAATGATGCTTAGTCACTTAATAGATCCACATGTACCATACTATCCCTCCAAGCCTACATTACTAGCCGAATAAAGTCCTATAGTGATCCTAACTTAACTATTTGAAAGCCTAGGTAAATAAAATAAGGGAAAGCCTATGTTATTTAACATGCATTGATTGGATCTTTTTTTGTGAGTGTGAGTGTCTCTTGACCATCCCTACATTAGCATGCATTATTTCATATGAGCGAATTGGACTTCTTTGTTCTGAGGGCACATGGATTGTTTTGCTAGCTGCTAAATTGTTTGGGTAGTGTAACTTTTATATATGCATGATTTTTTATTGCTAATGTAATGCCATAGCATGATTCCTTTGTGTAACATTATTGTGATTCATTAAAACACACAGTCGATTTTAAAATATGGAATTTGGAGAGGGTAAGGATCTTGAACTAAAATTGATAATTGAATTCCATAGTTATCTTAGGTTGCTCTTGGTTAAACATCATCGTATTGTTTTGTTATGTGTTGTTTCCTTAGTACATGTAATGCTTTGTGTTGAGGGCTTTGATATGCTATAAAAATATAGCACTTACAATTCTTAAACTTGGAGAATAAGCATGTACTTAAGGCTATTTTGTTAGATTTGATGTGTTTTGGACTGTTTTGTAGGAAATTAGGTTTCGGATACTAAATTCAAGAAAAAGATGAAAAGTGATGTTTTTGGAAACTTAATGATCAATTCAGGGTATTCATATAACTTTCTAGATTGTACGTGACCACAAAATGTAATGAAAGTTGAATATTTGAACCTTTGTTGCAAGTATTGGACGGACTTCACTTACCTATGTCTACATGTGTACCACATATAGCACATGTGGTCTATACAAGACAAAGGTAATTATTGGAATTAAAGATCCCAAGAGTAAAAGAGTTGAAAAAGAACTTTCGGCACTTACCTATGTTAATATGTGGACCACATGCGGGTAGTATTAGTGCAAGAAGTCAAAAATCCCAAGAGCAGAAGTTGCAGGAATATTTTTCTGTGCACATGTAGTGGCTACATGCGCCCAGCCTTAGGAAGCATGTGGCGAATGCTCCCAAGTCTAGGCATCATGTAGATACCACATGTGGCCACTGACCTCATCTTTTCTAGATCATTTTCAAGGGTTTTTTTTATGTATCCCAATTACACTTTTATGATGTCTTTAAGTCTTATTATGTATGGTTAATAAAGTTTTTCTATTTTAATTAGGAACATAATGTACGATAGGAAGGTGTGGAGGACGTTGATTAAGGTAGAGGGTTAGGGGGTGGGAGTGCATCGGTAATAATAAAGTAGCATTCTTTTGTGTCTATAGTTTTTATTCGTGGTGCTGTCTGAAGTTTTTGATTTCGGTTAGATAGTTCTTATGTTTATGTTGTGGTTGTAGTATTATCTTTTTGCTAGCGGTGTTAGTTTATTTTGCACTTTGCTTTTGTGATTATTGGTTCTAAGCCGGGGGTCTATCAAAAACAACCTCTCTACTTCACGAGACATAGTGGTATGGTCTGCGTACACTCTACCCTCCCAGACCCCACTATGTGGGAATAAACTGGATATGTTGTTGTTGTTGTATTTTAATTAGGATTTGATTTTTAGGGTTTCTTGTAATCTATAAATACCCTGTAGTTTTTTTTAATTGACATAGTCATACATTCACATATATTAAAGGGTAGGCCCTTTGGGGTTGTCCTATACTCTAATTGTTCTTGGTTTGTTTTTAGTTTGTTATTCAATTTATGACTTTCGGATTTCTTCTTTAATCATTGTGAGATTGTTTTTATAAATGTTTTATGGATTCCATGATTGATCTCATAACTATGAGCGGCTAATTCCCTTAGTTAAGGTTGTGGGAACCCTTTTGGATTAAAGAAGTAGAAAAAGAGCCAAGTCATTCTAGATAAAGATTCTTGCATGTATTGGATTTACTTTACTTTGATTGCTTGCTTTCTTAATGGGTGCGCACATTAGGATCATGCCTAGGTTATTGCTACTTACTCCCAAAGAGGAGTAGTAACTAGGAAAAGAGAATAACAATAGTAATGTGAAGTTTAACTATCGATCCACGATAATAGGTATTATATAAGTAAGATGGTTAACTATCATATAATAACTAAAGATTTAAAAGGTAATAGTTAACTGGGAACTAGGATAAGCTTTAGTAAGGAGATACCCTGAGACTAAAAAGGTAAAGGGTGAGATTTATCAATGATTCCAAAAGACCATTGGTGGTACATAACTTGTTAGACTCTATATGCAAGATATTGGAATAGTTCGACAGTGCTCGATAAGTTTACTAAGTTGAGAAGCCAGGGGGAACACAATCCTAGTGTTCGTTTTATATTGCTTACATCCAAAAACAACCAAGCCTTGACATTTTTATCTAGTTACTACAAATCCCCACTTTTTACTTTTTAGCACTGCCTAGTGATTTCAATAAGTTCAAGATAGATTTTTGGCCTATTCCCTGTAGGATCGACCCCAACCTAGTTGGGCTACTATATTTTTACAGCGACCTCTTTAGCCCAACCTAGTTAGTGTTCTTGATTAAAGTTTTTGTAGTTATCATATTTTATTTTATTTTATTTTTTTATTTATTTTGTTTCCTTCTCTTCTTAAGATGAAAACCTTGCTAGAGGAAGTATAGAGTGATGATGACTCCTTATTTATTGATCCTTTTCCTTTTGATATGGTGAATTATTGATAGAGTGTGGCTAATATAGTGTTTGAGCTCAAAGATAGGCTATTAGAAATAATGACAGACCTTGTCCACAAGAATCATGTGCTTATTCAAAAGGTTGATAGGTTTGGCTTTGATATTCACCACTTACAAGTAGAATTGGAAGCAAAAACTGCTGTATGTAACACCTAAAACATAGTTTTGGGCGTTGTGAGACTGAAAAGTTTATAAAAAGTCAACTAGAGGAATGATGAGTGGTGATTTTACCACTCATTCACACTCATCATTTATGCACCTTACCTTGTTTTAAATGAATAAGTGAGACATAATTGTGATTGAATGCACTAATATCCACATTTTGCAGGCACAAAGAAGATGATATGAAAATATGTGATTGGAGCTACAAAAAGGAACAAAAGAAAGTAAACAAATTCAGTTGAAGACCTGGGGCAGAACATAGCCTCAGCTATCGCAATCGTGGGTGACCTCCTGTGATCGCGCCAAGTCAAGTAGGTTAAAGTGCTGCAACCGTTTGGAATTTCCTGCGGTCACTATACCGTAGTTACATTAAAAACACCGTGATCGCGGCTTAGCGTGACTTCAAACAAAGGGCAAAAGAGTAAATGTACGAAGCTGTCCCAAATTTACCCAACAAAAGAAGACTCAAACCCTAATCTAAAGCAACAATCCACAACCCTATTTCCCATCCTTAGTTGAGGGTTTTTGTAATTTCTTGGAGCTTGGAGATAAACTTGTACTTATCTTGAGCTAAGAAGACATTAGAGTGATTTTTAAGTGTAGATTCGACTTCACCCATTGAATATTCATAGGATTCTAAAGTGTGGCTTGCCATATCTTTATTTTCTTATGGATAATTTTGATGGAAATAGTTATTTATTTGTATTTATTATCATTATGATTTTCTATATCTACCTTTTGGGGTTATGCTTTATTATGGAGCAAAACTGTGTGGGGTATGATGTATTTATGTAGATTCTAGTTTGTTGATTATTGGTTCTTCTATTGCTTGATTAGATTGGTTGGTGAAAGCCCCAAATAGCCACATGAGTTTGATGGGTGAAAACTCCAAACTCTAGAAATCTCTAAGCCATCTTCGAAATAAGGGTTTTGGGTGAACTTTAGGAATCCACATTAGCCTTGAAAGAGGGATGTGGGAACCAAGGAAATAGTAGAAAATTTATGGGCATAGTTTACTAATTTCACTATCTTAGAAATAAGGGTGGATATGAGGTTGACTATCCCTTAGGTACCATCTTAGAAGTACGGGTGCCTAATTAAGGAAGTGGGAAGTTTAGATTGACACACTTGTTAGGTGCTCAAAACAGCCAATGGGTGAAATCTTTATTGTTTTGTTGAAAAATCAATGTCTAAAATTTGCATCGAATTATCATATTCCCATGCACATCTTTTCCCTATAAAGGCATAGTCCCAAGATCAATTTTAATTGATTACACTATAATTGTTCTTAGTCTCAAATTAGTCCCATAGAAGCCTAAGAGTTGCATTCATATTCAACTCAATTGATACCCCCCAAACTATCTTGTATCATAGGTTTGAACTTAGCGAGCAACTATCATTTTGAACTTACCCAATTTCCACTCACATTGTTCCTCATGGATTCGACCCCGAATCTTAGTTGGGTAAATATATTGACAATGACTGCCTTGCCCTAAATTGGACATGTAAGTTGAGCGTTATCACAGAACTAAAATTAGAGGAGTCAAAAATAGATCCTACTCTTATGGATAGTGTCATGCTTAAAGAGAGCATGCTAGAGTTATGTGGGGATGTAAAGAAGGATGAACTTGCTAAGTTGTTGATATTGGACCTCATTAGAAGTATTTTTCCATATTATGTTTGGATAGTCAAATCTTGATCGATCCATCTGAGCCTGAAGTAGAGTGCAAGGAGGAGGAAATATATATCTATATTCTTGAATTTGCTGAGCCATAATCTAAGAACTACATTCCTCGCATGAGGGTCAAGAGGTACCACATGCCAAATCTATTTCTTGGGTCATTTATTTTTTCTACCACCTCCCCAGGACCATAATGAAAAGTTAGAAAAGTAATTAGAGGTGAAATTCATAAGTTCAAAGTAGAAAAAGAAATTTGAAGGCCAACTCTTGGGCTACCTTGATAAAGTCTGAGTAATCAAGGTACCCATGTACTTGTTGGGGAAGTCTGAGTACCCAACCAAGTCACATCATGATGCGATGAGAAATCAGGCACTTTTTGGGAGATAACCCAATGTATTTTATTATTTGTATTCATATTTACGCGATTCTTATCAGATCTCCTCACCTATGGTGCCACAGGCATGTTTCTACCACTCTTGTTTTCTAACAGTTTGATTCATAGGGGAAAATGCATGATTTTACATTGAGCGTGAGACTTCTTGTGGGTTTTTTATGTCCTCCTAGGGTTTTCATTTTTGTGTCTCTTTTCCCCGAAGTCCTATTCCTAGTAAAGCCATCATGTTTAGGCATATTGTGTTTTGTTTCGTAATGTTTTGTGTTTAACTAGGAGAAAAATGAGTATCTAGGGTAGTTGAAATATTTTATGTGGATTCTTGAGAAAATGATATCCCTTCAATAGATTTTTTTGAACTATTTGAATGTATATATGTGTGACCATTGTAAATTTTACTATGGCATTAGGATTAGAAACATGATAATAACTAGATAACAATTGCATGAATCGGATAGGTAGTAGTTTGTAATATTGACTCTGTTCCATGTGTGTGTGAGATGCTACTTAAGTTCCCTTTGTGTGTTAAATCCAGAACTCGTCCAGTTAGTCTAGCCTAGGTTGTATGCTAGTTGGTTAGGAAAGAATCATAGGCCATTTTTTATGTTGGTCCACTTTTAGCTTAATTGACCTTCCATGTGTAAATAGTATCCCTTGATTACTGTTTTCAGCCTTATAGTCTATTTTTTTGTTTTCACCTTTCACCTTCCCATTTATGTTACAATGAACCTATTATGGCCCTAGTCCTCCTTGAACATTGTGCACCTTAACTTAGGCAAATTTTCTAAGTTGAGGGTGGATATTATAAAGGTGCGTAATTTATTGTGGATATGAAAAAGGTAAAAATAAAAGGAAAAAAAGTAGGCTGGGTGTGGAAGAAAAGAAAAAGAATGAATAAAAGAAAACCACACCAACCTGAATATGCTTTAAAATGAAAGGGGAGAAATAAGGGTAAAATAAAAAAAAATTGGTTAAAGTGTGGACCCCCAAGTTGGGGTAGTGACAAGGAGATTTAGTCACTTGATATATCCATATGTACCATACCAGCCCTCAAGACAAATAATGTTCTATAGTGATCCTAACTTAACCGTCTAAAATCTTAGGTAAAGAAAATAAAGGCAAGCCTATGGTATCTGACATTCATTTATTTGAGCTTCTTTTGTGAGTGTGAATGTGAGTGTCTCGTGAACATCCCTTCATTAGCATGCATCATTTTATATGATTGAGTGGGACTTCTTTATTATGAGGGCACATGGATTGTATTGCTAGTTGCTTACTTGCTCGGGTAGTGTAACTTGTATATATGCATCGTTGTTTGTTGCTAATGTAATGCCATAACTTGATTTCTTTGTATCATGTTGTTGTTCTTCATTAATACACACAATCGGTTATAAAATATGGAATTCGGAGATGGTAAGTATCTTGAACTAAAATTTATAATTGACTTGCATAGGTATGTTAGGTTTCTCTTGGTTAAGCATTGTCGTATTGTTTTGTTATGTGTTGTTTCCTAAGGAAATGAAACATTTTAGGTAAAGTGACATGATGTTCTATAGAAATATAGCACTTATGATGCTTAAACTTGGAGAATATACATGTACTTAAGGATATTTTGTTAGATTTGATGTGTTTTTGGAGTGTTTTGTAGGAAATTAGGTTTCGGATGCTAAATTCAAGAAAAAGATGAAAAGTGATGCTTTATTCTACTTAATTGATCAATTTTAGGTATTCGTGACACTTTACAGATTGTACGTGACCAAAGCATATGAGGAAAGTGGAAGATTTAAAGCTTGGTTGCAATTATTGTAAGGCCTAACACTTACCTATGTCTACATATGGACCACATGTAGAACATATGGTCTATATAATACTAAGGTAAGAACCAAAATTAAAGATCCTAAGAGCAAAAGAGATGAAAAAGAACTTCTGGCACTTACCTATGTCAGCAAGTGGACCATATTTACGGCATGTGGACCACATGTGGGTAAGGTAAGTGCAAGAAGTCCAAAATCCCAAGAGCATAAGATGCAGTAATTTCTATCTTCGTACATGTAGTGGATACATGCGCCTAGCCTCAGTCCGCATGTGGCATATGTGGCCAGCCCGTATGTAGACACCACTTGTGGCCACTGACCTCAACTTTTCCGGATCGTTCCGTAATTGTTTCTTAGGCTTTCCATGTATCCCAGTTACACTCCTATGATGTTTTTAAGTCTTATTAAGTATGGTTAATTAGTTTTTTTTATTTTAAATATGATTTGATTTTTAAGGTTTCTTGTACTCTATAAATACACTTTAGTCTTTGTTTAATTGACATATTCATACATTCATATATATATTCAGGGTTAGTCCTTTGGGGGTTATCCTATACTCTCATTATTCATTGTTTGTTTTTGGTTTGTTAATCAATTTAAGACTTTGGGATTTCTTTTTTCATCAGTGTGAGATTGGTTTCATAATTTTGTTTGTGGATTCGATGATTGATCTCATAACTATGAGCGACTGATTCCCTTAGCTAGGGTTGTAGGAACCCTGGTGGATTAACAAAGTACAGGAAGTGCAAATTCATTCTAGATAAATATTCTTGCATCTATTAGTTTTTCTACGCTTTGATTACTTTCTTAATGAATGCATATGTTAGGATCCCACTAGATTATTGCTACTTAATCCAAAAAAGGAGTAGTGACTAGGAAAAGAGAAGCACAATAGTAATTTGAAGTTTAACTGTCGATACACTCCAGTAGGTATTATCTAAGTAAGATGGTTAACTTTTATCTAATTACAAGAGACTCAAAAGATAATAGTTAACTAGGATCTAGGATAAGGATTAGTAAGGAGATATCTTGAGAATCAAAAGGTAAAGGGTGAGATACGTTAACAAGTCAAAAAGGTTGTTGGTGGTACATAACTTGTTAGATTTCCTATGAAAGATATTGGAATAGTTTGAGAGTTCATGATAAGTCTACTGAGTTTAGAAGCCCAGGGGAATACAAGCCTAGTGTTAGTCTTATATTGTTTAAATCCAAAAGAAACCAAGCCTTGTTCCTTTTAGCTAGTTACTACAAATCCCCCCTTTTTACTTTTCTGCACTGCCTGGCGATATCAACAAGTTTGAGATAGATTTTTTTCCTATTCCCTTTAGGATCGACCCCAACCTAGTTGAGTTACTATATTTTGATAGCGACCGCTTTATCCTTCTAAGGAGGGGTAGTTTGGGGAAGAAATGACGCAGATATTTCATAGCACAATAATCACAAAATGAATATAAAGAGTTGGCTAGTGCACTACATGGAATAGCTTCTTACATGCACCAAAGAAGCTGGATCTTGACTTGAAGAAAAAAAATACACCTCCTGTCAAACTATATATTGAGGAGCTCAACGATATAGTGCAATATTTTAGCATGATTTCTCATGCACCATCAGTAGAAAAGAAGGGGTTTCAAGGTGTTGTAACCATCCCATGTTCTATTAGGCCTTTTAACATTTTTCAGGCTCTATGTTATTCGAGAGTAGGAATAAATGTAATAACGTTAGTGATATATAATGTAGCGGCTTGATTCAGTAATGCACGATAAGCTTATGGAGTTGAGAAGCTAGGGGAACACAATCCTAGTGTTCACCTATGTCTAATTACAACCAAACATGTTCAATATTGCCACTCAAATCTTTGATTTACTTTTCTAGCTTTGCCCATTGATTACAACAGCTGAGAGCCAAGAATCCACGTATTCCTTTGTGATTTGACCCCAATGTATATTGGATTACTATATTTGGCAGCGATCGTATAATGTTCACAGTGGAGGTGTAGTTTAGGCGTCACCAATTATACAAAAACACAACACAATACAACATAAATTTTAATCTAGAAATGACGGTTCTACAACCATACCGCAACTGATAGGAAAAAAGGCACGACAATAAAAACTCGTGGTGGCTATGGTATACCTCACCCCCAACTAAAAACTGTGAACTGTCCCCAATGTACTAATATAATATAAAACAAAGGGAATGAGGACATACTTAGGATGCATTATTCATCTGTTTCATGATCTTCCCCGGATGGGGATATATCCACTAACAGAGGCCATAGTGGTGGTGGTGCATGATGAGAGGATGAACCTGGATCTATCTTGGTATGCCTTTTCCTATCAACAACCATAATCTCCATTAAATCATGGGTGGCCCTTTTTAAGGCTTGATTATATGGCATAATTAGATTCTGTAGGTTTCCATCTCGGCCTCTCTTGGTCCCAACTACGGAGACTTCCACATCATTCTCAATGAATAAATCAAAGTTTCTGGGACCATGCATAGTTGATGGCTAAAAAACTGGTGATACAACTTAAGGGATGGCTGATATGTGCTTCTCAGTGAGAGAGAGTACATCTGCACTAAGTAGGTCCACCTCTTCCCTAATGTCTCTTAAATCCAACATCTTAATCCTACTTAACTAAGACAATACTCGACCCTCAAAAACATCTATCCATGAGTGAAACTAAGCTCATAGCCCGGTGCACAGACTGCAGTATAACCTCAACCTTCTTTAGTGTAGTCTGGACCCATGGTGGAATCTTCTCATATAATGTCACCACTTCAGTCTCAATAATTGGTAGTCGAGTGGCCATCAACTTTATTCTCTCCTCAACACCTGGTATAAATGAAATACTAGCCTCTATAAAAACATTCTTATCAATAGTGTATATCACATATACCACTCGCATATAATCTAGCTGTTGCACTGTCATACACACATCACTACTTGCTCATTATTCAATTTGAAGGTGATTTTCTCCAAGTCCATACCAATAAACACCTACCTCTGGATAGGAAGGGGCTACCTAATATTATAAGTTCTTGAAAATTCACCTCAAAATCAAGAACCATAAAATCAACGTGGAATATAAAGGATGATCCCTTACTTCTACATCACAAAAAACACCCACTGGTTTCTTCACGGATGAGTTAGCTATCAACAACTTTATGGATGTAGGTTTGAGTTCCCCCATCCTCAACAGCTTGTACAAAGCTAGTTGAATCATATTTACTCTTGATCCTGAGTCATATAATTCCTGCTTGACATTGAAATTCCTAGTAGAACATGAAATAGTGATTTCTCCTAAATCCTCCTTCTTTGCTACTAATTATAAGAAAGGGGTCGCATTATAAGGGTGAACATGGTCATCAGGATCGACGAACAAATCCCCACCACTGTTATACTCAAAATCATTATCGCCCAATTCCTACTTCTCAGACTCTATCTTAGGTGTCTAATCACTCTTAGTGTTATCAATATTCAACTCTTCAATAGTAGATACAAGGGGATCATCAGTAGTGGAACCATAATTAGTTGTTATATCTAGACATTGACTGATGTTTGAAGAATTCTATACCATGTTACTTGAGAGGGTACTCAGCTACCTTTGATGCAAAGTGGCAAACATCTGTCCAAACTAATGCTCTAACTACTTGATAGCCGTTTCATAAGACTAAACTTTCTGGGTCAAACCTGAAATATTAGCCTTGATCTCCTTAAGGCTAGCCTCTTGACTTTTTTGCCCCTTTGTCGGGTTGGTCAACATTTCTTCCATTCTTTATTCTATATCTCACCAGCCAGGAAAAATTTACTTGTCTTCCTTCGCCTTGTAATCATTTTTCCTTCTCCAGTCACCTTCTCTATCCTTACTTTAGTTGCTATATCTATTATTATAGTACTTCCAACCTTGATTTCCTTGCCCTTAGGCTCAAAAATCCTCCAACTGATGATTCAATTACCTAGTATGCTCTTCTAATAAATACTCATAAGCTCTGGAAGTTTCACCCTGTGCTCGTACTGCATGAACTTTCTCAAAATTCACAATCATGAATTGCTTTTCTAGAAACCAAAGATCATCCCTCAGTAGTCTAATCTCTTGCGCTATAGAATAATCTACTCTTTGGTCACTAGCAGCTCCAATGGCGTAATTTCTAGAACCTTTCTCTACCTCCCAAGTTTGCCACCCAAGGTTAGTGAGAGAGATCTGATCTAGAATAAAATAAGATACCTCCCAGCGTATTCTCATAAAAGATCCTCTAATGATACTGTCTACCATGGCTCTGGAACTAATTGTCATGGCTCTATAGAATAACTCCAATAAGTTCATCCCTAAAATTTGATGTTTTTTTAAAGAAATTTTTGGGTGCTGAGCAGCACCCCCAGGCTATATCATTTAACTACAAGATAAAATATACATAGAGGGAGGCATAAACCTGGCCTTAATTGGAGCAACAACAAATGAAATAATAACACTAAATAGGAGTTACAATATACAAGTATGCCTAAACTAACATAACATGCTTATGCCTTCTTTCAAGTTCTTGTAACGCACTAAGGTGGTTCCTGTAACTTGGTGATGTTAGGTGTATTTACACGCCTAAAGCACCTTAATGTACCCATATTTTAGCTAAGTTTTGAGGACAAAATATATAATTCCTACACTTTTAGTCTTTTTTCCTGTAAGTGAGCTAACCAACGTGATTAGCAAGTTTTCAGGAATAAATGATGAAGATTTCAGCATTTTATGGACTGTTGGACGCCAAAGGAAACTTCACGTAAGAAGTAAGGCAGCTTCTGGAAGCTTGTGGACTGAAAGCGATGCATGGAGAACTTGTCCCGGGCAAAAACAACATTTCTAAATACTTGGGGGATAAGCAGTAACTTAGTAGGATTAGGACAAGTATGCAGTAACCCAGTAGGACTAGGACAAGGATAAAAACCCTATTTCAGTAGGACTAGGAGAAGGATGTTATAAAAAACCCTATTTGCTGAATTTTTCAGCAAGCTTTTTATTATTCACTCATTCATTAATTCAAGTCTTTTTCATTCGACTTTTAATTTTCACGAGAAGAAAAACGCTACTAGCAAGGAATTCACGCCACAAGTGACGCCAATACTTCCTTATCGTGATATTGTTATTTCTTTGGTATGATGATATCCTCGTGGTTTTCCTTCACAATTATGCGTAGCTAAACATCTCTGTTAGGGTTATGGAAGCCTTATGGGATACTATTGCTATGAGTTTGTGAATTCTTGATACGTATGCTGCTTATATCATTACTCTCTTCATCTTAATTGAATTCTTGTGGTTGCAAACATATAGAATACGCCAGTATAGCATTAACTTGTTCGAAAGAAAAGTTACATAGCTGGAAAAGAGAGAATGACAAGGAAACAGGGCTACCAACCCCTGTTTAAAAGTTAGTGCCGTAACTGGATTAACCTCTTGGAGAATTCGTACCATTAGTATACGCTTTAAGCTCAAAAGAGTTAAAGTGATATAATCCTTGATGGTCGAAAGACACTAGGATTTACCATAGAATACGAATCTCTATAAGCGCATGCATGTCTGAATTCCGCATAACTCATAGCCAATAGATACGTAAAACTCATAAGGTGGACATAACCCTAACTTACAATTCTCATTGATTAAAACCTACTAAACATTCCATTTTTCTTTGTTACTTTAATACTCTTAATTCACGCTACAATTAAATCCCCCCTTTTTCGTAGAATTTTCGATCAATAGTCTACTAATCGTTGCATACTTAGTGACCAAGTATTCCCTGTGGGATTCGACACCTAACCCAGTTGGGTTCTATATTTGACAACGACCGCTTACACTCTTACGAGAGCTGTAGTTTGAGCGTTATCAAATTTTGGCGCCGCTGTCGGGGAATACGGTTGTCAACTAAGTTTGTGACAGTTACTAAACCCTTTGGTCAAAAATTTTCAGATTTTACTTTTAGTTGTTGTTTTTGTTTTATTCAGGTTTGTTTGAAGTGCATGCCAAACACTCAAAGTTCAGGTCAACCGTTATTACCCATAAATCCTGAACCTCAACTTATTGGCAGAATGGATGCACAGCGTGACATTGACAGAAGGGCGGCTCAACAGGAGCAGGCTAGATTAGTTGCAGTGACAGCTGCTCAAGTGCATCAACAGAATATTGATAACCCAGGTCGGGAAACAAATCCTGATGATGAGGACCTAGGTGATGATGAGTTACTTAATCCACGGCGTGCAGATGAGGTGGCAACACCTATGCACATGAGAGATCGTCAAGCTAGAATGAGACCTGATCGCCGAGCTATGCAGGCTCCTTTTGATGATGATGATGACGATATGGATGAAGCTGGTTCCACAGGGGATATTATTCCTCCACCCTTGGCACCCAGAGCTAAGTTCAATATCACTAGCACCATGATTCAGTTATTGCAGCTCAAGGGGTTATTTGGTAGACTCGCAGGCGACGATTCGAATATGCATTTGATCAACTTTATTTCAACATGCAAGTCGTTTGACAATCCAGGAGTTGGGCAGAATGCAATTCGGCTGCGCTTATTTCCATTGTCTCTGTCTGGGGAGGCAACTCTATGGTTGAACGGGCTAACTACTGATTCTATTACTAATTGGAGGCAATTGAAAGACACTTTCCTAGAAAGATTCTTTCCGCCATCCAGGAGAGCCCAATTACGGGATGAGATCAGCAATTTTCGACAGCTCCCAACTGAAGCTCTCTACGAAACATGGGAGAGGTTAAAGAAGAAGCTTATATGGTGCCCAAACCATCAGATGAAGAATATCCACTTGATGGAAATATTATATAGGGCTTTGAACTCAATGACAAAGCCAGTGGTGGATAATGCTGCAGGTGGGTCATTCATGGACCATACTTTTCTCAAGGCAAGTGATATGCTAGATCGTATGACAAAGTAGAGTAGAGCGTGGCATACCAGGGATTCTGAGGTAGCAAGCTCTACCGTATCTGTTGGCATGACTGCAGAGCAGAGGCATAGACAAGAGGAATGTGACCAAGATATGGCTCACATGAAAATGTAGATGGATCTTCTTACCAAGCACTTATTATCAGGAAAGACCGAAAAGGTTAAGGCCGTTGTATCACAGGGAAGAGATGAATCCGAATCTGAGGAAGAAGCAAACTACTTGAATAATCAGGGGGGTTTTCGAGGCAATGCCCAAGGAAACCAAAGTCGGAACTATTATGATAAATCTGTATACAAGGACCGCGATCAAGGTGGTTGGAAGAATAAGACTGACAGGAGTGGTTTGTATGTTTCTCCTGGAAACTGTGAGGCTGTGGCGTCTGGCTCTGGGAAGATATCGATGGAAGATATGATGGCGAAGCTGTTGAAGGGAGTAGAGGCAACTAATACGGGAGTGAATGAGGTGAAGAACGATTTGTGTTTAATAAATCAATTGGTTGACTCGCATTCTACTGAAATAAAGAAACTAGAGCAGCAATTGAGTCAACTTTCAGCGGTATTAAATCAAAGAAAAGCTGGAACACTACCTAGAGACACAGTGCAAAATCCAAAGAATGATGGATCGTGTATGGCTATCACCACCCGAAGTGGTAAAGTGTTGGAAAATCCATCCAAAGGCAAGAAGGTGGTTGATGATATAGAAGATAATGAGATCATTGCAGAACCAAAAAATGCCGAAGCAACTAATGAGGTTATTCGTGACGTCACCTCTCAACGTCCACAGCCTGAAAAGATCGCCGAACTGAAGCAAGATGAAAAGGAAGCGGTGGAGAAAACTATTTCCCTTCCACCACCACCTTTTGCCTCAGAGATTGAAGAAGAAAGCTGACAATACCAGGTTTAATAAGTTTATAACTATGTTGAAGAAGCTAACTATTAATGTTCCTTTGGTCGAGGCACTAGAACAAATGCCTGGGTACGTAAAATTTATGAAGGATCTTTTGACAAAGAAGCGGGCAGCAAGTTATGAGTTGACGGATACTGTTCATCATTGCAGTACAATCGCTACCAGATCACTAGTTCAGAAGAAGGCTGACCCCGGTGCCTTCACTATTCCTTGCACTATCGGATCTTTGAATTTTGCCAAGGCATTATGCGATTTAGGAGCCAGCATTAATTTGATGCCGCTATCTATTTATAGAAAGTTGGGGTTGGGTGATCCTACTCCAACAAATATGAGGCTTGTGATGGCAGATAGGTCGGTAAAATGACCTGTTGGTATTTTATATGATGTATTGGTGAAGGTTTCTTCATTCATCTTTCTGGAAGACTTCGTTATTCTGGACTGTGAGGTGGACTCTGAAGTTCCCATAATCTTGGGGCGCCCTTTTCTTGCAACAGGGAGTGTGCTTATTGATTTAAGAGCGAATGAGCTTTTATTCCAGATGAATGACGAAGTAGTCCGCTTTGATGTATGCAAATCAATGAAGCAACCCAAAGATCTGAATGTGTTCTCGGTAGCTAATGTTTATTTTGATGATGAGAAAGAATTATCCGTAGAGGAGCAGCTTATTGTTGACCCATTGGCGGTTGTGCTTATGAATATTGAGCGTGAGGATGCTGAAAATTATGAAGAAACTATTTGTGCTCTAATAGGAATAGGGTCGTATCCTTATGCTCCCAAGAAGCTGGACCTCGATCTCAAAAATCAGCCTACACCACCAGCTAAACCATCCATTGAAGAGCCACCAATGTTAAAATTGAAGGAGCTACCCAGTCATCTAAAGTACGCATTCTTGGGAAGTGGAAACACCCTCCCAGTTATTGTGGCGGCTGACTTAGGTGAGCAGCAAGTTGCAGCTCTCATCGCTGTTCTAAAGAAATACATGAGAGCCATCGGTTGGACCATCACTGATATTATTGGTATTTTACCTGGGATATGTATGCACAAGATTCAGCTTGAAGAAAATTGCATACCCACTATTGAGCATCAAGGACGTTTGAATCCACCTATGCAAGAGGTGGGGAAGAAAGAAATTATTAAGTGGTTAGATGCAGGGGTAGTGTATCCAATCTCTGATAGTAAATGGGTGAGTCCGGCACAGTGTGTGCCCAAGAAAGGGGGCATGACAGTAGTTGCAAATGAAAGAAATGAGCTAATTCCACTCAGACCTGTCACAGGGTGGAGAGTATGCATGGACTACCAGAAGCTGAATTCATGGACGCTTAAGGATCACTTCCCAATGCCATTCATGGACCAAATGCTTGATCGATTGGCAAGGAAAGGATGGTTTTTCTTCTTAGATGGTTATTCCGGCTATAATCAGATCTGTATTGCTCCCAAAGACCAAGAGAAGACAACATTTACATGCCCATATGGTACGTTTGCCTTCAAACGTATGCCATTTGGTCTATAAAATGCACCCGCCACTTTTCAGCGTTGTATGATATCCATTTTTTCTGATATGGTTGAAGACACCTTGGAGGTATTCATGGACGATTTTTCAGTTGTGGGTGAGTCGTTTGAATCATGCTTGGCAAATCTAAGTATGGCGTTACAGAGATGTGTTGAATTCAACTTGGTGCTAAACTGGGAGAAGTGCCACTTTATGGTTAAAGAAGGTATTTTTCTTGGGCATTAAATTTATGAAAGAGGAATTGAGGTGGATCGAGCTAAAATTGAAGTCATCGAGAAACTACCACCTCCAATCTCTGTAAAGGGAGTTCGTAGTTTCCTCGGGCATGCAGGTTTTTATCGAAGGTTCATTAAAGACTTTTCCAAGATTGCTAGTCCGTTATGCAAGCTTTTGGAGAAGGATGCAAAGTTCGCCTTCGGTGAAGATTGCTTGAAGGCATTCGAATGCCTCAAAGGGAAGCTAATTGATGCTCCTATCATTGTAGCACCTGATTGGTCCCTACCATTTGAAGTTATGTGTGATGCAAGTGGAGTAGCTTTGGGTGCTGTACTTGGCCAGAGAAGAGAAAAGTTATTTCATCCAATCTACTACGCGAGCAAGGTCTTGAACGGAGCCCAGAAGAACTATACTGTCACGGAACAAGAGCTTCTAGCGGTTGTTTATGCTTTTGAAAAGTTTCGTGCTTACTTGTTAGGAACCAAGGTGGTAGTTCATACAGACCACGCAGCTCTGAGATATTTAATGGCAAAGAAGGACGTAAAACCAAGGCTAATTCGATGGGTATTATTGCTGCAAGAATTTGATTTCGAGGTGAAAGATAGAAAAGGTTGCGAAAACTAAGTAGTTGATCATCTATCTAGACTTGAGAACGAGAATATAGCGCAACCTGATCTTGAGATTGATGATGCATTCCCCGATGAAGAGATCCTAGCCACGATGATGGAAGAGTTACCATGGTATGCAGACTTTGCGAACTTCGTGGTAAGTAATGTGATGCCTGCGAATCTGTCTTTTCATCAAAAGAGAAAGTTCATGCATGATGTAAAACACTACTTCTGGGATGAGCCATATTTGTTTCGACGATGCTCGGATGGTATTATCAGGCGATGCATATCTCATGTGGAAGTGCCGAGTATCTTGGAAGCAAGTCATGCTTCCCAAGTTGGGGGACACCATGTAGGTGGTCGAACAACAAGGAAGGTATTGCAAAGTGGCTATTATTGGCCTTCGATATTTAAAGATGCCTATGAATTTGTGAGAAGATGTGACCAATTTCAGAGACAAGGCACGATTTTGAAGCACCATGAGATGCCCATGTCAAAAATTCTTGAAGTAGAGTTGTTTGATGTGTGGGGTATTGATTTCATGGGCCTATTCGTAAATTTGTTTTGGATGAAATATATCCTAGTTGCTGTGAACTATGTATCCAAATGGGTCGAAGCAGTAGCGCTGGCCGATAATGAAGGAAAGCATGTTGTAGCATTCTTCAAGAGAAATATCTTCTCTCGTTTTGGGGTACCACGTACCATCATAAGCGATGGAGGATCACACTTTTGCAACAAGCTGTTCAAATCCGTGTTGGTGAAATATGGGGTCAAGCAACATAAGGTAGCCACACCTTATCACCCACAAACTAGTGGACAGGTAGAGGTTTCTAATCGAGAGATCAAGCAGATCCTTGCTAAGACTGTAAACGCTAATAGGAAGGATTGGTCTCGGAAGCTGGACGATGAACTATGGGCTTATAGGACCGCATTCAAAATGCCAATTGGCATGTCCCCGTACCAACTAGTTTATGGTAAAGCTTGTTACTTGCCCATTGAGCTCGAGCATAAAGCATTATGGGCGTTGAAGCGACTGAATTTGAATTGGGATGATGCCATGAATATGAGATTGGAGCAGCTGAATGAGATGGATGAATTCCGTCTACATGCGTATGAAAGATCAGACTTCTACAAGGAGCGGTTGAAAAAGTATCATGATCAACGGATTGTTCAATGAAACTTTCAAAAGGGTGATATGGTACTTCTTTTCAATTCCAGACTGAAGATATTCCCAGGTAAGTTAAGGTCCAAATGGTCAGGTCCGTACAAAATTAACCAAGTCTACTCATCTGGAGTAGTTGAGATAGAAGACAATAATGGTGTTGTCTTTAAGGTGAATGGCCAACGATTAAAACCATATATCGGTCCTCTTGACTCGATAAAATTCATGGCCACCATCTATCTCGACGAAATCTAAGTAATCGAGATAACTATGTCGTGCCGTGATAATAAATCAAGCGCTTGGTGGGAGGCAACCCATCGTTTTTAATTGCTTTTGTTGTTTTTGTTTTCCTAGGATTTTGTCGAGCCACGACCAAAACTAAGGCACTTGATGGGAGGCAACCCATCGTACTAATCATTTTTGTTATTGTTGAATAAGTGTAGGTGCAAGAGGTGTAAAGGAGGAGTTTGGTTTCAAATTTTGATTTGGAAGTATTGCATGTTGAAGGTGATAAGTTGGGAATGAAGAAGCAAAAGGCTATGAGTTAGGAATTGCCTATGAAAATCTAGGCAACGAACAAGGCAAGGCCTATGCTATGGCCTAAGCTCTCTGAATCTAGAATGCCATGGCATAGGCGCCACCTATGCCTAACAATGCCATAGCATAGGCGCCGCCTATGCAAAAGCCCTTTGTCTCTGAATCTAGAATGCCATGGCATAGGTGCCTCCTATGCCTAACAATGCCATAGCATAGGCGCCGCCTATGCTGAACTAGGCTTTGCAAAACGCGCCGCCTATGCCAAGCATAGGCAAAGCATTAGGCGCCGCCTATGCTCACTTTTTGGTCTCCTAATCCGATTCCAAACGGGTCAAAACCTGACCCAAGCTTGTCCTATAAATAGAACCTTAGTCTTAGAACAAAATTTCATTGCAAACTCAACCTAAGCGCCGCCTACCTCTCCAAAATCTCTCAAAAATTTTCCTTTTGCTCTTTTAACTTTGCAAGAACATCTTCCGAGGCCATCAACCAAGTAAGTACTTCTTTGCTCTTCTTTTATATTCCGTAAAGTACTACACCACTATGCCTATAATAAATTGTTAAATCTTGAAGTAGTGTGGGTGATTTGAATGTGGTTGATTTTTTGTGATACAACTAAGTGAGTGAAAGAATACGTATGGGTGTTCTAGGCTTGGTTCCAACCTGAATTTGATTTTGATACACTGTCACACTTTTGCGGAAGCGACATGGTTAAGATAATTGCATAATCTTGTAACTCAAAAGCTTGTATGTTTGAATGACTTGTCCATCGAGATGAAAATCATGGTTAACTACAAACATGAGATGTTGTGATTATTTCTAAGCCATAAATTGATACGATATCTATGTAGTAGTTTTGTTCAAAGACATGCATTAGTCCAAACATGAAAAAATAGTTAAGAATACATGAAAAAGAATTGAAAAGGATAGTGAAGATGACAAGAAAAGTATGACTGCGCTGAATATTTGTTGGAACATAACACCTAAATGTAGGGCGATGAAGTCTGAGTAATCGACATCTTTCACTTAATTAAGTTTGTCCCAACAAATTAAGTGTGGGGTAGTGACACTACTGTTGGTTTGTCGATTGTATCTACCGAGATGAAGCTAACATGACTATTATTTTAATCTCAGGTACAATGGCACCAAAAAGTAGACCCGGAAAAGAAAAAGCATCTACCTCACAGAAAGGCCAGAAAAGGGGAAGAAAAGAGCAAGCTGAATCCTCCTCACTGCAAATACCTCGACGCATGTACGGGATAAAATGGGTCCTAGAGGAGGAAGGAAAGGAGTTGTACAAGAACAATAAAGTAAAAAAATATGTTCATGTGAAGTTGATACAAAAGGAGAGCCTAGCAAAGAAAGAACCCCACATTTTGGCTAAAATCATGGCGCTACATCTTGATTTCATTTTCCAAGATATGGGAGAATGCAATCTTGATCTAACATGAGAATTCTATGCCAATTGGTCCCCAAATACTACCGGAAGTGAAGTGAAGAGTCGGGGCCAAGTCTTGCAACTGAATGCAGAGTTCTTCAACTCTTTTCTGGGTCTTCTATCTGTGGATCCATCACCGCTCAAGGAGCTTTATAGAAGACCTCCATACAGGGAAATCAGACACACACTATGCGGAACAAGATCAATGGCACGGTGGAGTCATCACAAGGATACCGGTCGGCACAATACCTTCCCGTATGCCTCCTTGAATAGAGAAGGTCAAATATGGTTGCGGATAGTAAATTATTGCCTGATTCCAGGGTCAGAGTACAAAAAGATCACACGTGATAGAGTGTGCTTGGTGTACTCTTTGATGACGAACATCCCCATCAACATTGGGGCGATTATTCGATCTTCAATGCGTAAGGCCAGGCTGCACAAGAGGTCCCACTTCAGCTTTGGCAATCTGTTGACTGCGATATTGAGGAATGAGGACATCGAAGAGGAACCTGAAGATCATAAGCTTCCACATAACCCGAAGAAGGTTGACCTCACAAAGGTTAAAGATGTTGAATCCATGCATGGCGTCAACCTAACCACTGCAGAAAGACAAGCTCGCGACGAAAGCTTCTCCCGCTATTTATATGGCATGATGAGGTTTACCATGATGAGCGGGGGTCATGTTCCAACTGCTGCAGAGCTCCAACAGTTGGATTATGACTACCCAATGAATGAGCATGCGAGGGCTATGTGTGGAGTAGGTGTATATTTTGAGGAACCTCTTGATGACGACATGCCAACCGATGATGATCGACGAATGCCAGACTCCGACGTGGAGGAGAACTCTGATGACGACAACTCTGATGATGATTCCGATGCAGGGGGTATGACCCCAAACATAGAGGATGAGTCCGACTAATCAGGTTCTTTTTATTTATTTTCCACTGAGGGCAGTGTGTCCCGTCTAAGTGTGGGGTGCTGGTATTTGTATGCTATACTTCTTTGTTTGCATTTTCATTTATTCTAGTTCTTGTTTGTTTTAATTAGTCGTAATTAGTTAGTTTAATTTTAAATTTTAGATTTTGCATGAAATTGTTCTGATAGACGGCATGGTAGTATAACAAGAGTTTGTGCTAAATCATTACTATTGAGACATTTAGACTCTACATGTGACTCACTGTGTGATAATTGTGTGGTTTAATTCAGTCATCTGTTGGGTCAAGAGTCTATACTGCTCCCAATAAAGTTGACCATGTGCCTTGTGTGTGTGAGGTTATAGTATATTTTGTGTTGTGACTGATGCTAGAACTTGCCTGGTGTGTGTGTAAAGCGAAATAAAGAGTGAGTTTAGGAGATGATTTAGGCATTTCTTTGGCAGCCTGTGATTGTTTACCTTCTTTTTACCTACCCATTGACATTACCTTAGTTAACCCCCTTTGAGCCTTTAGCCATTTTCTTTGACAGCCTCATATGTAAGCCTAATCCATTTTTTCAAGACCATAATTTGATCCAAATTCCTAAGTGCTTTAAATTGTTATGCCATGTGACAAAATAAGAGGAAATTGGGTGAGAGTAATGCCGTGTATTGGTACTTAAATTTGTTATCAAAAAGAGTGGCTATCATAGAGGTGTGTTATATAAAAAAAAAAGAAATAGAAAAACGAAAAGATAAATTGTGTTTATGATTAAATAAAAAAAATAGTTATGCTTGAATGGAAAAATAGGTGAAAAGGGGTGATAGATGAAATAAAGGTAGCAGGGTTGATTAAAAGAGAGTGTTAATGGCATAATGTGATGTATTAAAGCGCTTAGGGAACTTAGTCACTATTTCTGGCCAAAATAGTCCTACCCGTCCCTTAGCCTACATTACAACCTGTTAAGACCTATTTGATCCTAAGCTTAACAGTCTAATATTAGTAGAGCATTACACTAAGGGCAAGCCTATGGTCATCAGTTGCAACATATGAATTCTTTGTGAGAGTGAGAGCAAGGATAATCTTATACCCATGTTTTGAAAAATGAAATACTTGTGAGTAATCATGGGTGATATATTGTGAGAAACACATGGTTGATGAGTTTTGGGTAGTCTTGTATGATTCTTTGTGCCTTAACTTTTGAATACGAATTAACCATCATCACGAGTCTATGTTGGAGGTTGAATTGTTTCTAGTAGTGAGCAGAAAACTACTCTTTGTTGATAATTGTCGTGCCTGTCTTGATGAATATTTTGTGTTACTGCTGTGATTTCTAGTTAGATGATTGCATGGACGTAATATTTTGTTCGAGGACGAACAAAGCTTTAAGTGTGGGGTGTTGATGTTAGGCGTATTTACACGCCTAAAGCACCTTAATGTACCCATATTTTAGCTAAGTTTTGAGGACAAAATATATAATTCCTACACTTTTAGTCCTTTTTCCTGTAAGTGAGCTAACCAACGTGATTAGCAAGTTTTCAGGAATAAATGATGAAGATTTCAGCATTTTATGGACTGTTGGACACCAAAGGAAACTTCACGTAAGAAGGAAGACAGCTTCTGGAAGCTTGTGGACTGAAAACGATGCATGGAGAACTTGTCCCGGGCAAAAACAGCATTTCTAAAGACTTGGGGGATCAGCAGTAACTTAGTAGGATTAGGACAAGTATGCAGTAACCCAGTAGGACTAGGACAAGGATAAAAACCCTATTTCAGTAGGACTAGGAGAAGGATGTTATAAAAAATCCTATTTGCTGATTTTTTCAGCAAGCTTTTTATTATTCACTCATTCATTAATTCAAGTCTTTTTCATTCGACTTTTAATTTTCACGAGAAGAAAAATGCTACTAGAAAGGAATTCACGCCACAAGTGACGCCAATACTTCCTTATCGTGATATTGTTATTGCTTTGGTATGATGATATCCTCGTGGTTTTCCTTCACAATTATGAGTAGCTAAACTTCTCTGTTAGGGTTATGGAAGCCTTATGAGATACTATCTATTGCTATGAGTTTGTGAATTCTTGATATGTATGCTGCTTATATCATTACTCTCTTCATCTTAATTGAATTCTTGTGGTTGCAAACATATAGAATACGCCAGTATAGCATTAACTTGTTCGAAAGAAATGTTACATGTCTGGAAAAGAGAGAATGACAAGGAAATAGGGCTACTAACCCCTGTTTAAAAGTTAGTGCCGTAACTGGATTAACCTCTTGGAGAATTCGTACCATTAGTATACGCTTTAAGCTCGAAAGAGTTAAAGTGATATAATCCTTGATGGTCGAAAGACACTAGGATTTACCATAGAATATGAATCTCTATAAGCGCATGCATGTCTGAATTCCGCATAACTCATAGCCAATAGATACGTAAAACTCATAAGGTGGACATAACCCTAACTTACAATTCTCATTGATTAAAACCTACTAAACATTCCATTTTTCTTTGTTACTTTGATACTCTTAATTCAAGCTACAATTAAATCCCCCCTTTTTCATAGAATTTTCGATCAACAGTCTACTAATCGTTGCATACTTAGTGACCAAGTATTCCCTGTGGGATTCGACACCCAACCCAGTTGGGTTCTATATTTGACAACGACCGCTTACACTCTTACGAGAGCTGTAGTTTGAGCGTTATCACTTGGTAACCTTCTTTCTCTTGAAGCTTGGCATTCCCAGTTTATCTAGTTAAAAGTAACCTACTGATGTTGATGGGAGATGACAACTGTGGAAATAATGTTGTTGTTGGTCGAATTGGTGGCTAACTTTAGACAGGGCATCGGCGATAAAGTTAGCTTCTCTATAAATATATCTACAAATACATAGATGAAGTTATGAAATGAGCTTCAGTAAGGATTCCACAAGGGGTTGCAGGTTCCATGGTATTGGTATTTGTTACTTTATCCATCTAACCAGGAGATCAGAGTCCACCTCTATTATAACCTGTTGTATACCATTACTCAGACATCAAGATAGACCCCATATAGAAGCCTTCACATCTTCCTGGTTATTAGTCCCCTATCCTAAGGGTGCAACATAGGCATTAATGATATTACCATTATGATCTCTAATAACTCCCCTGCACTAATCCTTCCAGGATTAGTGAGTGCGCTGCTATCAGAATTTAACTAAAGTCACCACTTAGATTTAGAGTCCATATTGGGGAGTCAGGAATCCCCTCCTAATACTGGAATGAAGTTCTGAGGATAGACTGCAGAAGATATGGAAGAATTACAATAGATAACTTCTGTATATTCCACTCATCATCAAGTAATAAAAGAAGCTACTTTAGAATCACTTTACCTTACACCACCCAGTCTATAATTTTGTAGTACTCCTAAACCAGACCAATTGTACCACCAAAAATAACAAGTACCTAATTTGATTCGACATAAAATATATTGCTCAGCTTCCTTCTTGTTCTTCATCATAGTTTTCCATACCAGAGATTTCCCTAAGGACCCTTTCCCAGCTACAATATTCACTCTCTTGCAGTACTTGGCTAGTAAAAAGCTCCCCCCAAAAGTGTTCCTACTTCTGAATATCCACCATTGTTTCAACTGCATAGCCTTATATGTATCAGCTATGTGTTTAATACCAATGCCACTTTTTGCAGCTGGGAAACATAGTTCCTTCCAAGAGGCCCAATGATATTTATTCTTGTTATCCTTCCAACCCCAAAAAAATTTACAAACAGATATAAGAGTTGTTTTATAATAGTTTTTGGAGGAATACAAAAAGAAATTATGTGAATAAGGATATACTATAGAACATGTTTTATCAGTAAAATTCTACAACCATAGTTGAGAAAATTAGAGTGCCATCCTGCTATTCTGGAAGTCACATTGCTAACCAGCCCAACATAGTGACTGATTCTTTGTCTTCCAATATAAATGGGACAACCAAGGTATGTAATGGGGCTATGTTTTTGGTGAAATCCAGTTTCTTCTTTAATCCTTGAGACTGTGGAAGGAAAGGCTTGATTTGGTATCAAGAAATGACTCTTGTTCTTATTAATCATTTGACCAGAAACAATTTCATAAGAAGCTAATGTCATCATAATATATCTGAGAGTGTTTCTTCTTTCAATAGTAAATATGATGATATCATCTACAAAGCTGAGGTGGTTAATCTGGGGTACTTTCCAATTTATGTGAAAACCATAATAATGAGGGTGATAGTGTAAGTTGTTTAGAGATCTTGATAATTTTTTAACCCCTGGAATACATAGAGAAGGAGAGTGGGGATCACCCAGTTTCAGTCCCCTTATAGAATGGAAAAAACCATATCTAGTACCATTCACCAAAACTGAGTAGCAATTGTTTGACAAGGTCCTCCAAATCATGTCAATAATAGGTTCACCAAAGCCAAATCTTCTTAATACAAGTCAAGTATATGACCAAGACACCCTACTATATGCCTTGTCCATGTCCATCTTAATAACAACATTTCCTCCCACACCTAGTTTCTTAATGCCACTAATGATCTCATGGGAATGCATTATATTTTTAGAAATATTTCTACCTCGCACAAAGCCTGATTGATTGCTAGAAATAAGGGTGGGAAGGATGGGATCCAATCTGTGGTAAATAAGTTTAAATATGACTTTATTGGTAAAGTTTCTTAAACAGATAGGTCTATATATATTCAGAAAGCTTGTTGGGGTAAGGCACTTTAGATAGGAGAATCAGAAAAGTATTAGTAAAGTATTTTGGAATAGCATGACCACAAAAGAAGACAATCACCACTTGAAGGAGGTCCATACTAATAATATGCCAGTAAGATTGAAAGAATTTACCATTCATACCATCAAGACCTACTTCTGAGTGAGTACTCATTGAGAAAACCACATCCTTTAGTTCCTCTAGATTAGGAATAGCCTAGAGAATCTTATTTTGATCATCAAATATCAATTTAGGGATGTTAGCTAACATTTCCTCAGGTATATAATCTGTTGTCCCAGTAAAGATATCTAGGAAATGTTTAACTATAGCTGTAGCTATTTCATCATCCCCTTGGATCCAATCCCCATACTCATTTTTGACTTTATGCATGTAGATTCTTCTTCTTCTGCCTCTAATAAAGGCATGGAAATAACTTAAGTTTTCATCACCATACTTCAACCAGTTTAGTTGAGATTTCTGTCTTAATATAGCATCCTCCACATTGAGATGTCTGATATATTCAACGTGTGTTCGTGGAATTCCTATATGTTCTCATCAGTACCATTCAAGATCAAGTTTTCCTCAGCTACCTTGACCTTTTCTTCATAACTTTTTACATTGGCATTGATTTCATCAAATACCTCTTTAGACCACTGACTTAGTGTAGAAGTTAGTTTTTTCAGTTTCTACTGAAATCTCCATATTTCTCCACAATGTTAAGAAATGTCGGACGCTCTACCCAACAATCCAGGAATTTGAAGTATTTAATGTGGGACTCTAGCCTTTCTTGCATTTCCAGAAGTAGAGGATAGAAATGTGATGGTTGGGTACCATAATAAACTTCTTCTTGAACCATAACCAAGCATCATACATGAACTCAGACTGTAACTTCCTAAAATTATAGATCTCGTCCATAAGCTACAATATCTTTGATAGAGAAAATAACTGTTTTAAGAATTTCCTGTGCAACTTGTTCCATATAGTGATAGATATTCTCGGTAGTTCCCCTATCCATCAAGATGCTTCACCTATTAATACCTTGAATTAATAGCACACTTGTTTGCTTATCAACAATATCCTAAACTCTTTTAGAATGAGGGGGAGACACATTATCATGATCCCCTTAAGGAATATCATGTTTTTTTCTATTCTATCATCCTACTAGGTATTTGTAGTATCCTATCTTTATTCGGATTTACTGGGATTAGTGGATTACCTCTACTCCGTGTAAGGCATTCACCGACGCATACCCAAATAAGAACAAAAACAAAAAGAAAAACCCAAAAATTGCAAAAACTTCAATTCATAAATAAACACTATATTCCCATGGCAGTGGCAGCAAAATTTGGTAACGCCCAAGCTACATATCTGATGTGTCATGGAAACACAACATTTCTGAAGCTTAAAACCTTTAATTCATGTATGTACTTAGGTTATTTTAGTTGATATGAGGCACTTTTGTATTTATTTCAGTTAAAACAGGTCTGTAATAGTGTTTTGATGTAAATAGAAGAAAAATACCTAAAAAGACAAAGACTAATCAAGATATGAGTCACCTCATAGTCGCCAACATACTATATGACTCGTATGATGACTCGCAACGACAACAGAAGCAAAGAACCAAACAAAAGACTAAGTGAAAAAAAGATATGACTCATCCACATAAGTCGTATACTGAGGATACGAGTTGTAAACAAAAGTTGTAAGCATAACCGTGTACAAAGCTACAATCAAGATTTAAAGTCTCAACAGTATACAAGTTGAAAGTCTGAGTATGAATCGTATAATCAAATCATAAGCATAACTATTTCCAAGCTTGGAAAGAAGGAAGTCTCAGGTGGATATGAGAATAAGTCACGAGTTGTACGCTCAATATACGACTCATAAGCAGAAGTCATATACAGATTAGAAAGTTGAAATCTTAGGAAACCAGTCACTGGAATGGATACGAAAAGGCATGGTATGACCCGTATGTTGAGTATACGAGTGGATGAATGAGTTGTACCATGCGCCGACTTAACTTTACCTTTATCTTTTTTTATTAGGATTTCTAAGTATTTTTGAGATACTACAAATACCTTAGGGTAAAGTAGGAGTATAAGTAGTTGAAAGTCTGTTATGACTTCCAGGTTCGGTGCTAACAAGGTAATGAAATAGGGAGAAAATAGGCACCTATCACAGAAGACTAATTTTTTTATTGAATTTGTATTGATTACGAATGATTTTTAACTCGAAATATTAATGAATTGTGGTTTTTAATTGATTTATGATTTTGGAAACATAAGTTGTGGATTTGAGTTAATTATTCTGAAAGCATTTGTGTTTAGTAAAATGTTGTTGAAATTTTGAGACACCCTTCTAATTTTTTTTTAAATGTGTGATATTTGTTTGTGTGAACCCATTGAGAATCTGATAATGGCATTAACATTAGGGATAGAACAATTAGGGTAAATAGTTGCATAACTGGATAAGAAGTACTTAGCAATGCAATCCTGTGCGAGTGTGTGTGAGGTATTACTGAGTTCTCAGTGTAGAGGAATATAGAAATTTTTCGATTTCTTTTACCTAGGTATAAAATGGTAAAGTGGGAGATGATCATAGCATTTTTGGTTGAAAATCCACTCGAGCCAAAATGCCCCACCAAATAAGTATGAATCCCTTTGATCCAAATATTTAAGCCTTAATTGACCCTTTTTTAATTAATACATCGATTTCACCTTCCCATTTCCACAATTAACCTATTTTGGCCTTGGTCCTTCTTGGACACTGTGCACCTCAACTCAAGAAAATCACCCAAATTTAGGGTGGCTATTATAGGGGTGCATAGGAAAAATAAGAATGAAGAAAGAAATGTAGAAAGAAAAATAAAAGAGGATAGGTGTGGTAAGAATAAAAGGGAAAAAAAGAGAAGAAACTTGAAACAAAAGAGAAACAAAAAGAAAAAGAAAGTGAGAAAACCATACCTTGCCTACGACTTAATGTTCTTTAAAAATAAAAAAGGAGACATACGGGCTTAAATAAAGTTGACAAAGAAAAAATAGTGGAAAATAAGCAGACCCCAAAAAAATGTGAAGTGTCAAGGAGAAATAGTCACTAAAATAGATCCCAAAAGGATACCATACCATCCACTAACCTACATTACAAGTCAAAGAAAGTCCTTTTGTGATCAGACTTTGACTATCTAAAAACATAGGAAAAGAGCATATGGGCAAGCCTATGGTATTCTGTATACACTCATGATACTTGTTTGTGAGTGAGAGAATTGCTTGTACATCCCTGAATTAATTTATTGATCTTAGCTGAGTAAATACGATTTCTTTGATTATGAGTGCACATGGGGTGTGTTGTTAGGTTGCTAGACTATTTGGTTAATGTGGCTTGTGTTGATGATCGATTGTCCATAACTAATGTAATGCCATCATTGGATTCCTTTATGTTTCCTTATGTGGTAAATCATTATACACAATTTTACTTTTGAAAAGGGAGATTAGGAGAGGGGAATAATGAATGATAAATTGAATTCAAAATCACTTCCATGGGTAGTATATGATCTTCTTGTTTAAGCATAGTGTTGAGTTATAGAGTTTAATTGTTTTTTACCTGAGGACACACAAGTTTCTATGTTCATAGTGTTTATGTGTCATAGAAACACGACACATTTATTGCTTAAAACCTTAAATTTATGCATGTACTTAGGTCGTTTTAGTGGATATGACGCACTTTTGTGTTTATTGCAGTTAAATTTGGTCTACAATAGTGTTGGGATGAAAATAGAAGAAAAATACCTAAAAGGACAAAGATTGATCAAAGATATGAGTCACCTCATGAGTCGTCAACATACCATACGACTCGTATGATGACTCATAACCACAACAGAATCAAAGACCCAAAAAAAATACTAAGTGAAGAAAAGATACGACTCAACCATATGAGTTGTATACTGAGGATAACGGTCGTAAACAGAAGTCATAAGAATAATAGTGTCCAAAGCTACAACCAAGATTTAAAGTCTTAGAATTATAAAAGTTGGAAGTCTGAGTAGAACTCATATAATCAAATCATAAGTAGAACATTGTCCAAGCTTGGAAAGAAAGAATTCCCAAGTGGATATGAGAACAATACACGAGTCGTAAGCTCAAGATACGACTCGTAAGAAGAAGTCGTATGAAGATCAGATTGTTGAAGCCTTAGAAGACCAGTCACTGGAATGGATATGAGAAGGAAAGGTACGACTCGTACGTTGAGAATATGAGTGGATGGCCAAGTCATACCATGCGCCGACTTAACTTTACCTTTTTCCATTTTTATTAGTTTTTCTAAGTATTTTTGAGATACTATAAATACCTTACATTCTTTCCATTATGGTGTTCGACACTTTTACATACTTTTATATACTTTAGCATTATTGATTATTTGTTCTTGAGATTTGGGATTTTGATCAATTAAAAAATTTAGATTTTATTCTTCTGATTATTGTGCAATTGATTACATGTTTCCTTATTGATTATCATAGATTATTGCATGAACATGAGTGGATAACTTCTTTAACTAGGGTAGTGGGAACCCTGGTAGATTAACTACGTAAGGAAAGTTTGAGATCCATCCATTCTAAAGTAAACTACATGTATCTTAATCTTCTTCACCATAATTGACGTCAGAGCTACTGCAGAAGCTTGAGGATAGCCTGTATTCATAAACATCCTTGCAAGGGAATTTTGTGATTAGGAAAAGAAGATTGAAACAGTAATTTGAGAATCACTTCCACTATTACTATTCTGCTATCACATCTAATCAACTAGAGACTCAAAAGGTAAGATTTGAACTGAATTCATAGACAAGGAGTAATAAGGCGACACCATGAGACTCACTAAGTAAAGGGTGAGATTTATCAACACGTTCACAATACTGTTAATAATGCATAGCTTGTCGACTTTTCATGTAGAGTAGTAGAATAGGTGGGTTGAATACAAGAAACTTACAAAGTTAGGAAGCCAGGGAGAACACATTCCTAGTTTTTGTCTTCTATTGTCTACAATTCAAAGCACTCAAGTTTGGTTACTATTTACTGATGACTTCTAAAGTCCCCCCCCCTTTACTTTTTCATACTCTGCTTGTGCATTACATCAAATCAAACAACCATTCATAATCTTTCCCGTGGGACCGACCCCAACCTAGTTGGGATACTATATTTGACATTGATCATAATATACTTCTAAGGAGGTTAGTTTTGGGAGACATCAACCTCCACTCAAAAGATGATGCGATCTCTGGAAAATATAGTAACCCAATAAAGGTTGGGGTCGAATCCCAAAGGAATACGTGGAATCATGGATCTCAATATTGTAATCAATAGGCAGAACTTAGAAAAGTAAATGGGGGGATTTGAGTAGAAATATAGAACAAGTGGTGAATATTAACATCGGTTGTAATCAGTCGTAAGTGAACACTAGGATTGTGTATCCCTTGTCTTCTCAACTCCGTAGGATTATCCTTGTTTATTGAACCAACCTGATACCTTGCATATAGAATCTGATAACTTATGTCCCTTTTATAGTCTTTTAGATGAGCAAATGGATTTCACCCTATACCTTTTGATTCTCAGGATGTCTGTTTAATAGCCCTTATCTTGATCCTAATTAACTATTACATTTTGTTTCTCTAGTTATTAGATAATAGCTAACCATCTTACTTAGATACTACCTAATAGCGTGGATCGACAGCTAAACTTGAAATTACTGGTGTTATTATCTTTTCATAGTCACTACTCCTCTTTTGGATTAAGTAGAAATAATCTAGGCAGGACCCTAATGTTTACAACCACTAACATATCTATTAAAGTGAAGATAATACAATGCATGCATGGGTATCTATTAAACAAAACAATAGAACTTCCCCTACTTCGTCAATCTGCTAAGGTTTTCACAACCCTAGCTAAATGTTTTTAGTCGCTCATGCTTGAAAGCTAAACAATAACATTCTAGATGGAAAACATAAGATGAAATTACAATAATCATAAGTAAAAACCCAAAACTGTAACAAAATTAATCAACCAAAATCAATACAAGAGAATTCCAAAACCAAATCAAATTTTAGAATCAAAATATGATTGTAAGTATCAAGAGTGTGTAACTTCTACAAAAAAACACATAAAGGGTATTTATAATACATGAGTAAACCCTAAAATCAAAACTCAGATGAAAAAGGACAAAAAAGGGTCAGTGACCACATGTGGTGTCCACATGCGGCTTGGGCTTAGGCACATGTGTCACATGTGGCCTGAGGATGGGTGTATATGGCCACCGCATGTGCTCAGACCAAAATTCTTGAAAATTTGCTCGCAGGATTTTGGACTTTTGACACATTCTTTGCCAAGATATGGTCCAAATGTTCTACATGCGGTCCCCATTTTAACATATGTAGGTGCCAGAAGTTCTTTTTCATCTCTTTCACTCTCTGGATTCTCTGTATCTTCAATTCCAGCACTTACCTTAGTTTCATATAGACCACATGTGCTACATGTGGCCCACATATAGACATAGGTAAGTGCAAAGCCTTTAACCACTTGCAACCAAGCTTCAAACATTCAACTTTCATAACATTCATTGGTCACGTACAATCCATAAAAGTGTCAGTAATACCATAGATTGTTCAAATAAATAGCCAAAAACACCAAATTTCACATTTTCATGAACTTAGCATCCAAAACCTAGTTTCCTACAAAACAACCCAAACACATCATATCTTAAAAAAACAACCTACAAAACCTGCATATTTAAATAACTTTAAGCATCAAAAGTACTATATTTTTATATCACATCGACATCCTCAACACAGAAATTTTATATGTCCTCAGTCAGCAAAACACACAAAATGAAACAAGGAAAACATGACTTTTAACTAAGTGATTCTAAGCTATTCGAGGAAGTCAATCAAGACTTTAAACTCAAATCACAATAAATTATTATATCTCTACTTTTTAAAACAAAATGTGTATGAACATGAAGCACAATAATGTGACACAATGGGATTAACGTATGGCATTACATTAGAAATATACAACCATGTATATTTATAAGATACACTCCCTGAACACATAAGCAACTAGCAATATGACTTATGTTCCCTCATAACAATGATGTCACTCTCTCATATGAAATAATGCATGTCAATAGAGGGACATTCAAGATATACTCACTCATAGAAGAGAAGTTTCAATCAATGTGCATCAAATAAGATAGGCTTTCCCTCATATTCTTTACCATAGAATTTAGATAGTAAGGTTAGGATCACTATAGCAATTTTCTCATCTTGTAATGTAGGACTACGGTCCGGTATGGTACATATGGACATATCAAGTAACTAGGCCTCCTTGGAAATACACTAACCTTGTGGTCTCACTTATTAGCCCATTTTTCACTTTATTTCCGCCCTTAGGTCTCCCTTTTTATTTTAAAGCACATTTAGGTTGGTTGTGGTCTTATTCTTTCTTTTTTAGTTTTTCACAATTTTTCTTTTCTTTTCTTTTTCTTTTCTTTAGCTACCACCCCCAGCCTCACTAACTTTTTCTCTTATTTTACCCTTATACATACCCACTTTATATCACATACCCCTATGATAACCACCTTCAACTCAGGAAAATTCTTAAGTTGAGGTGCACTATGTCAAAGCAGGACCAGGGTCAAAACAAGTTATTGCAACACAAATGTAAAGGTGAATGGTAAAACATGAAAATAGGCTATAAGGTTCAAAACAGGGATATACAAATACTATTTGACATAGGGAAGGTCATTTAGGCTAAAAGTAGACTAGTATAAAAAAGGGCCTCTGATCCTTTACTAAGTGACTATCCTACAACCTAGACAAGACTAACCAGGCAAGTTTTGAATTCAACACACAAAGGAAACTATGTATCTTCTCACACACACATGGAATAAATTCATTATTATAAGCTACTACTTCTTTGGTTCATGCAATTGTTAGTAAGTGATTATCATGTCCCTAATCCTAATGCCATAACAACATCCACAATGTTCACATATATATACATTCACACAGTTCTAAAACACAATTTTTTTTGTAGGGTATTATTTTTCTAAAAAATCTAAAAGAAGATAACTGCCCTAAGTAGTTAAGCAGGGTTATTTTCAGCAGTTGTAAGGTGACTAATTTAGCTTTACACATAATGATCATATCATATATAAAAGTAAGATGATTAATTCTAGGACTTCCTCTAGCCATACCAAAAAGCTTGAGCTTTTTCCTTAGCATCAATTCCTGAAACCGTCTGGATAGTACCTTTGCTGCAATAATGAGCAAAGTAGATAATAGAGGGTCCCCTTGCTTAAGACCCCTAGGGGACTTAAAGAAGCATTTCAGTTGTACATTCAGTAATAAGGAGTACCAATTGTTGGAAAATAATTGGAATACCATACCTATGATTTCTTTACAGAATCTAATCTTTCTTAGCACATTAGTAAAAAAGAGCCACTCCACTTTTGCTTAGGCCATCATCATGTCCAGCTTTATGACCATGTTTGGTGGCTTTCCCTTTTTCTAATTTTAGATACTATATCCTAAACTACCAAAATATTCTCAGCAATACTTCTCCCTTGAACAAAGCCAACTTGTTCTTCAGAAATAATGTTAGGACCCCTATCTGGACCCCCATAACTATTTCAATTCAATCTCTTGACTGCCACCTTAACTTCACTTCATCAATTATTAGGATCCTTTTTAACTCTGTATTTTGTGATTATGTTACTACCCATGGTAGCATCTCCAGTATTGTAAAATCCTTAGCATCTTCTTGCTTCTAAAATTGATTCTGATAGAACATAGTAGTAGCTTCAGTAATTTTATCCTGATTTTGTAGCCAAATACCCTCATTATTTTGAATTTTTTAATCTTTAGCCTTCATCTTCTCTACTTTACTATTGCATGGAATAATCTTGTGTTCCTTTCTCTATCCTTGAACAACTCAAAACCAGCCTTCTGCCTCCAAAATTCCTCCTCTTTTCAATTATAGTGCCAACTCTGCTTGTGCTTTGAACAAATTACCCCTGTTATCCCTTGTGGGATACTCCTAAAGTTGTTTCTCCCTTACCTTGATCACCTCTTCAAGAGTAGAAATATCTTGAATTATGTTTCCAAAAGTTTGGTTATTCCACTGAGTCAATGCAGCTTTAGTCTTTATTAACTTTAGGTGAAAACTTCTGAATGGATTCCTCTCTACATCTACTTTCCAACTCTGCTTAATAACTTCCAGACAAGAATTTTCTTTAAGCCAAAAATTAAGAAATCTAAATGGATTGATCAGATAATCCTGATGAGAATTAAAAGACATCAACATTTGTGCATGGTCGAACCACTTCTTACCAAGTTTTCTACATCAATAACAGGAAAGATTTCTTGTAATTTATCCTTAGATAAAACCCTATCAAGTTTTTTGAAAATGTAGTCTTTATCAACTCTGGCATTCCACTAAGTAAATTTACTCCCTTTGAAAGCAATCTCTTCTAAATTACAAATATTTATACAAAGATTAAAATATTCTGTCTCATCAAAAGTTATTGGAAAAACTCCAAGTTTCTCTTCCTCATGCCTAATGACATTAAAATCTCTGCCTACAAACCAAGGTTCATTTATTGTACAAGTCAGTGCCTTAAGAAATTCCCACAACTGTAGTCTCTCAATCAGATTACATTTTCTATAAACTAATGTAACCACAACTACTACTCCTGCATGCTAATTCTCCAATCGAAGTGAAAACTATTGCTCTTCATCACTCATAATACTATACTCCATAGATGACTCCATAAAGGCCCAATACTTGCCTGATGTATTGACTACTTCATATTGTATTCCTAATCTTCTCTTCTACTCCTCAATATTGTGGCCTTCATGAAATGCTTCCATAAGTCCTATAAAACAATTGGTATATTTTGAACATTGTTATCAACCTTGTAGAAGCTTTCTATGTATTAACATATGTGATGTTCCAAATTAAAGGATTCATTTTGAGGCATATTTTGAAGTATGGCTCCTTGTCTACATTGAACTTGTGCCTACATTTTTGCTTTTTTTGTTATGTTTTCCATGCTTTGTCTTCAGAGACCTGATTTGTTTTGGAGATAGGTCTCCTCCAACTACTACTACATTAATATTATCCACCAAATATTCAGTATCAAGGTCCTCTTACTTGTTATTAAAAATGTCCAGTATATTCCCTACTTCAATTGCCAAAGGTAAAACATCCTCCAATATTTTCTCCTGATTCTTATTTTTATCTTTTTCCACCACCACTAATTCCTTTGACTAATTCTGGGACATTTCACCTTCCTTTGATTATTGTTGCAATTGTACATGCTGCTCGTCTTGACTTTTTGCTGTTGTCTCTTCTGAATGTTATTCCTGTTCATTACTGGCATTGTCCACTTGTTTTTGCTATTTATCACTCTCCTTACTTGATTGCAAATCTTCTGCTGGTATTGTATTTGATTTCCCAAAACACTTATTCGCCTAGTCTTTGGTGCTTTTCTTTTCCTTTGTATTGCTGGACTTTTGTTTCCCTTCTGTCTTTTCTTGATCTAAAACATCAAACATATTAGATATTTAAATTTCATCAAACTTCTCTAACACTTCTCCCAGTATATGACCATATTGGTCTTTTTTGTATTTACTTCTTTTTTTCATCCACTTATTTTTGTTATTCTGAGCACCTGCATTCTTCTTCACTCTCTCCTGCTCCTTGCCATCTTTTTTAACATTATCTTTTACTTCTCTTTCCTTTTGTGCCTGAACAAATAAGTCCGAATGAATACTCCAACAGGAATCCTTATCATGCCCTTGCAAGAAAAACTCTCAACAATACTTTGGCTTATGATCATAGTGGATATGAATCTATTTGGACTTAATGTCTCCAGTGATATCATCCTCTTTGTTGATTTTAACCCTGTGTGGAAATTTAGCTACGAAATCCACCTCTATATTCACAGTTACACAACTTGGCCTCGTATAATTCTTTGTGGCCATATCCACCATTAAGGGTTTACCAACTGCAGATGCAATCAAGAATATTTCTTAGTTTGCTAAAATTTTTGATGGTAGATCTGGCAATGAAATCCATGCAACACCAATCGTGGTTTCAACATCCGGTTCAAACCATGGATCCCACTTGAGTTTCTTTATCTTTCAATACATGTCTTTGGCCTTAACATAGTACGTGGTGGTTGATAAAAATTGAACGTATTCCTCCAGTTGATTCTAACAAATAAATCTAAGTTTTGTGTCTAGGACCCCTATCGTACACTCTCCCTCAATCCCGCATTGCTTTGGGACTGCTTTTCTTAGTTCAGTGACATCATGTTTGCCATATGAAAACTTGCCTATGATTGCATATTGTAAATTTTATTGCATTATTAAGATTTTATCTTCGAAGCGGGAGCTTTAATGCACCAACTTGCTGTGTTTTTTTTGGTCAGTTTTATTCTTTATTTTGGATATATTATGCTCTTTTCTTAGCTTTCTTGATTTTTTTTATTTCATATTTCTCTCCACTATGACTGTTTCCTATTAGTTACCAGTACACTAATTTACCTCACTTGATCTGATAGTCTTTTAGAAATAGCCCGGTAAAGCCTATGTACCCTCTAACCTCTCTGAAACCCAATTTGTGTTATTTCACTATGTATGTTGTTGTTGAGTATTTTGAATAAAGTAATGGGTGTCTTTAAATTTTGCATATGTACCTTGTTTACTATTCTATATCTTGAGTCGGGGGTCTATCGGAAACAACTTCTCTACTTCTTTGGAGGCAGCGGTATGGACAGCGTACATCTTACCCTCCCCAGACCCCACTTTGTGGGAATACACTGGGTTTATTTTTGTTGTTGTATTAAGATTTTATCTTCATAAGATTTCCATGTAACAGTTGGTTCCCTATACAACAAAACGATAGGTTTAGGAGGAACTTGTAACGCCTCAAATCTGGTACCCGGAATGCTACACGGTGCTCATGACCTCGAAGGACCACAAGCTAACCCATGACTGATATCTATACCTGAACACTACAAAATATACAGTATAATGTGGAAATAAAGGTTGAAAGGCCGTAAAGTTTAAAAATGTAACATAACGGATAAAATATAACATCTGGATGGGGTATGAAATACCCAAAACAACTGAAATAAACTGTCTGAACATGGTAGTCTGAAAAGCCTTTAACTATTTGAATAAGGAGTTGATAGGACATGTCCCCAACTAACTCTATCTACTAAAAGCTAACTGAGATAATGAAATAACTTAAAATCTCATCCTCGAATGATGAGGACTCACTGCTAAATCTGGCGGCTACTTATGCTCTGGAGCTCGTGCTTCTAAACCTATGGTATAAGATACCATAGTGCAAATGCATCAGTAAGTTTGAATGTACTTGTATGGATATGAGGTAGGCTGAATGCAAAGGGTACATATGAATGATCTAAACTAACTAACTATATAACATGAACGTGAGAATGCATTTATGAATACACAATAACTGTAACTGAGTTCATGATAACATGATTACTAAACCTGATTACTGATAGAATAAGATACTGATAACTGATACTAAACGACTGTATCTGACAGTCTAGGTTCTGATGGAACTAGATGAGTTCTGTACTTTTTGGAGTTGACTGTATGTGACAGTCCTGAAGCTGTAGAACTATCTCAGTTCTATTACTGAAACTGAGACTAAGATTGTGGGGAGTAGTCATCTAACCGACATTCCCTAAATAACGCATTATAGCTGAGTTGGGGTCCAATCTATAACCCTAATTGGAAGGGTGTCAATATTGTGGCACCGGTAAGGACAAGCTGTGAGTGACCCTCATCTGACAGTGTCCCCAAAAAAGAACGGTGGGACCCTCATCTGACAGTGTTTATCCACCTCATCAACCCTCATCTGACAGTGTTGATGTCTCAACCTAAGCTGGCTACATAGTTCTGGAATGCAAGGATTACTTCTAAGAATCACACCCTCATCTGACAGTGTGTGTACCCATCCTTGGGTTCACTTGGTGCTAATTCCTACTCCCATCTAAATAGACTCTGAACATGATTAAACGAACTGGACTACACTGAATTCATGGAGATTCGTTAACTGACGGAAAATTATTGAGATTACTGAATTACTAAGATTTTCTAAGTCACATGACTGACGGAATTCTATGGATCATGGCTTGACATAGGATATCGTGAAACATGTCACTGACTCTAGGCACACAACTATATTTTTAGGGTACAAGTACCCCCAGGACTCGATAGAAGGAAACTGAAAAAGCATGACCTTCTTGAATACATGTCCAACATCAACAATCCATAATATAATAAGTTGGGGATTTCATGAAGTACACGTTCAAAAGCACCACAATGGCTACACATATATCGATAATTCATTGACTAAGACATTCATCAAACACTTGACATACATAACTTGTACATGAATGTGGATTTCATATTATCATACTAGTATGGCACTTTTCCTTCACATAGGCATTTAATCAAACATATGGGGAGCATGCTTTAGTTATACCATTTTTAACACATCTAATATTCATGGATACATAAACCAACTTGTAAATTGAAGGGTTTATCATGAATATCGCATAAATCATCACATATTAGAGTCAATTCTTGTAAATAAATAGTTTATAACATGGAATGAAACCAACCAACAACATGAACATCAATTTTAAATTCAATCAAATCATGAACATTCATAAATATACAAATCTTGGTTTTTGAAAAGAGATTCTTGAGCGTCATGGGTGAAAGAGACCCATGAATGAACACATGACATACCTTAGAATGTAACTCCATAAAGATCCTTGGAGAGATTCCTGATCCTTGCCCTTGAATTTTTAAGATTAGGGTTTCTTGGCTTTGAGAGTGTATGAAGAAATTGGGGAAAAATAGAGTGAATAATGATATCCTTAGGTCATGTAGGGTTAAATTTTTGTGTTTAAGGCTGAACTAAAATCATGTGAAAAGACTCATTTAACCCTGGACGCGTCTTTTAAATTTTGTGAAAACTTTCCCGACCTGTACCCCTAGCACGACACGGTGCTATCACACCGTGTCACTGGAATTCGACCACTGGGAAATTGGACGATGGCGCGACGCGGGGTCATCATGGAAGTTCACTGTATTTTCACGATTGGGATTTGGGGTCCCTCTGCGATGCGGTGAAATCGCAGTCTTATTGGAAATTGACAAATATCATTTTTCCTTATGGCGCGACGCGCCACTAACTGAGATGCCGGTGTTTTATGACTGAAACTTTAAATCGCCATAACTTTTTATCTGGTTGTCAGATTTAGGAAAATTTGGTATCCATGGAAACAACAATAACAACAACATACCCAGTGTATTCCTTCCTAGTGGGGTCTGGGGAGGGTAGACTGTACGCAGACCATACCACTACCTCAGGAGAAGTAGAGAGGTTATTTCCGATAGACCCCCGGCTTAGGACCGATACCCATATACCAACCCAAATATAAGTGTATATAACTAGTATGGTACATAAGACAAACTAACAGAATACAAAACACAAAAGATAAGTACATATATAAACTAGTACGGTAAGTAAAATAAACTAACACCGCTAGCCACGAACAAAAAACTCCAGCCCCCGAGGAGCGCACCCCTACTATTACCGACGCCTTCCTACCCTTAAAACTCTACCCTAATCTGCTTCATCCACACCTTACTATCAAGGGTCATGTCCTCCGTTAGCTGTAACTGCTCCATATCATGCCTAATCACCTCCTTCTAATATTTCTTTGGTCTACCTCTACCCTGCCTAAAATCATCCATAGCCAGTGTCTCACACCTCCACACAGAAGCATCTAAGACCCTTCTCATCACGTGCCCGAACCAACGTACCCTTACTTCTCGCATATTGTCCTCCACTAAGGTAACTCCCACCTTCTCTCGAATAATATCATTCCTTACCCTATCTTTCTTGGTATTCCCATACATCTATCGCAACATTCTCATCTCAGCCACCTTCAACTTTTGGATGTGGGAGTTCTTAGCTAGCCAACACTCCGCTCCATACATCATAGCCGACCGAACTACCACTCTATAGAACTTACCTTTAAGATTTGGAGGCACCTTATTATCACATAGAAATCCCAAAGAGAGCCTTTATTTCAACCATCCTTCCCCAAAATAATGCGCGACGTCCTCATCAATCTCACCATTGCCCTGAATCATAGACCCCAGATACTTGAAACTCTTTCTCTTCTGAATGGCCTGAGAATCTAGATTCACAACCACTCCAGCCTCCTATGACATATCACTGAACTTACACTCCAAGTACTCCATCTTGGTTCTACTTAACCGAAATCCATTATACTCAAGCGTCTATCTCTATATTTACAACATATCATTAACTCTTCCCCGAGTCTCGTTAATCAAAACTACATCATCTGCGAATAACATACACCAAGGAACCTCTCCTTGAATATGTCACGTCAAAACATCCATCACCAAGAAAAATAAAAATGGGCTAAGATTTAATTCGTGATGCAACCCTATCACGACTGGAAAGTTTTCTAAATCTCTTTGTTCCATCCTCACCTGATTCTTTGCCCCATCATACATTTACTGAATTGCCCTAGTGTACGCCACGGTCACCCTTCTAGCCTCCAAGCACCTCCACAGAATCTCCCTGGGAACTCTGTCATATGTCTTCTTAAGATCAATAAACACTATGTGCAAGTCCTTCTTCCTCTCCCGAAACTGCTCCACTAATCTCCTTATAAGGTGAATGGCCTAAGTGGTCAAGTGACCTGGCCTCAGTGGTTGAGTCATACTATGAAGGTTTGGGAAAGGGTCGAGTGACTCAACAACTTAATACATCTATAGTTATTGCAACTCTGGATGTCTCCCTTGTTCTTATACACTGGAATCATTGTACTCTATCTCCACACTTCAGGCATCTTTGTTGTCCTAAAAATACTATCAAACAACCTTGTCAACCACTTCAAACCTGCCCCACTAGTTCTCTTCTAAAAATCTACTGGAATCTTGTCTGGCCCCGTCGCCCTACCCCGCCTCATTCTGCGAATAGCTCCCTTGACCTCCTCAACCTTGATACGCCTACAATACCCATAATCTCAAAACTCCTAAGAATTCTCCAAGTCCCCCAATACGAAACCTTTGTCCCCCTCGTCGTTCAAAAGTTTATGGAAGTAGGACTGCCACCTTTCCCTAATGAGAGCGTCCTCCACCAACACTGTACCATTCTCTCCTTTGATGAACTTCACCTGGTCAAGATCACAAGACCTCCACTCCCTAACCTTAGCCAACCAATACAACTTCTTATCACCGCCTTTCTCTTCCAAAGCCGCATATAGGTGCTCAAAAACTGTAGTCTTAGCCACCGTAACCACTAACTTAGCCTCTCTTCTAGCTACCTTATAATCCCCCTTATTCGTTTGTCTTTCCTCCACATCCTTGATCACAACCAACATATCATAAGCCACCTTCTTATATTCCACCTTTCTCTTAACCTCTTCAATCCACCACTAGTCTCCCCGATGTTTGCCAGATTGACCTCTCGAGATACCCAACACCTCTCTAGCGGTCTCTCTAATACAACTAGCAGTCATCTCCCACATACTATCCGTACCTATTCTACTCTCCCAAGCCCCCTACTCTTCAACTTCTCCTCTATTTCCAAAGAACTAGCCAAAGTCAAGCTACTCTACTTAATCCTGGGCTGAGCCACCACACTTCTCTTCTTTTTGCCCTTATTGATAACCAAATCCATCACCAATAACCTATGTTGAGTCAAAAGATTCTCGCTAGTTATGACTTTATAGTCTTTACAAAGCGCTCTATCCCCTTTCCTAAGAAGCAAAAAGTCTATCTGAGTCTTGGTCACTGAACTACGAAAGGTAATAAGGTGTTCCTCTTTCTTCGGAAAGCTTGAATTCGCTATCCACAACCCAAAATCCCTAGAAAAATCCAAAATAGCAGCTCCTCCATCATTCCGCTCCCCAAAACCAGAACCACCATGCACATCCTCAAAACCTCTTGGCAAAGACCCAATATGCCCATTGAAATCCCCTCCCAAGAGAAGCTTCTCAGTGCTCAGGATTCTCCTCACTACCTCATCTAAAACCTCCCAAAACTACTTCTTATACTTCTCGTCCAAACCTACTTGCGGGGCATAAGAACTAATAATATTCACCGTAGACCCTCCAATGACCAACTTAATAGACATCAACCTATCACTAACTCTCTTTACCTCAACCACCTGCTCCCTAAGTTTTTCATTTACTAAGATACCTACCTCATTTCTTTGTATCACGCTACCCGAGTAACACAACTTATAACTATCCACATCTCTCACCTTAGTGCCTACCCATTTAGTTTCCTGGACACACACTATACTAACCCTCCTCTTTCAAAGAATCTTCACCAGCTCTATAGACTTAGACTTACCCTACAAAGTTCCTATGTTCCAAGATCCAACTTGCAACATAGAAGCTTTCTTATCCCACGTAACCTTACTACCCCTTGCACCTAACCCCAAACTCGTCCCCAACCCAGCCCCACCACCTCCCAACCCCAATCCCAACCTATGACATAACCCTAGTCTACCATTACCAATTCCAGCCACTACACAAATAGGAGAAAAAAGATGGAAAGAAAAAAAGACAGATAACAGAGGAGGATAAAGATAAGGCTAAAAGGACAAACTGGTTATAATGAAATCAGTCAAGGATTTAGAATCTACTGTCCAACACCGACAACAACCAATATATACTTCCAAACTAAATATATATGTTATTTCCTCAGGTAACAGTAATAAAAACTACTAAAACAATTAGAAGAAAAAATATGCAAATAGTATTAATAGGTAAAACACTATTAGGAATTACCAAAATCACCAAGTCATCACCCCCAATCCAGATAGGCAGCAAAGACACTCAGAAAAAGGAATCAAGATAGAAAGAATATTGAATTTTACACACAACAAAAAGTTAAAATCTTGTAAATTCCTCATGGAATAAACATCATTCAATTTAGAAGCTAATACTTGACATTCTTGGGATGAAATTAGTTAAAAAACTTTGGGGTATTATAATATCTCCCCCTTAGAAATATTCTTCCTCAAATACGTCTGACTTAGATGGGAGAAACGATGAGCTGAAGTATATACTGAAGATGAACATCTGAAATATGACTGACATTTCTGAGATTTTTACTGAGCATGCATATTTGATGCATGATTTCATGACTTAACAGACTCATGAACACATGACAAATTTGATGCATTAACATATGATTGAATATGCAATGGTACTTAGTACCAAGTTTATAATACAATTCTGAACATGAACTGGACAACAAGTTGTAACTGAAATCTGACCATTAAAACCAAAAAGTTTAAGGAGAACTGTTACCTTGAGCTAGATCTGGGTTAGCAGAAAAGAGGTTAGGATACTTGGTATGCATGTCTTCTTATTCTTCCCAAGTAGCTCCCTTAACGGACTGATTTCACCAAAGAATTTAGACTAGAGGTATTTCTTTGTTCCTCTCTGGGAGTCTGATAGTGAAGAATTTCCACCAAAATCTCTTCATAAGAGAGGTTGTTCTAAAAATCTATGCTCTGAATAGGGACTACAACTGATGGGTCACCTATACACTTCTTGAGCAAAGAGACATGGAAGACTGGATGAATTGAGGTTAGATCTGAAGGTAATTAGAGCTCATAAGCTACCTTCCTAAAGAGATTGAGAATTTTTTTGGGACCAACATATCGGGGACTGGGCTTTCTCTTTTTTGCTAAATCTCTTCACTCCCTTCATGAGAGAGATATTTAGATAGACATAGTCACCAACCTCGAACTCGAGGCCCTATTTACTCACATCTGTATAAGACTTCTACCGGCTCTGAGCAGCCCAGAGTCTTTCTCTTATCAACTGTACTTTTTCTAAGGCATCGAATACTAAGTTAGGCCCTATAACTGAAGCCTCACTAACTTTGAACCAACCAACTGGAGATCTGCTCCTCCTACCATAGAGAGCTTTGAATAGAGCCATCTTAATACTAGTATGATAGATATTGTTTTATGCAAACTCAATCAAAGGCAATTGGTCATCCCAACTACCCTTGAAATCAATTGCACACGCCCTTAGCATATCTTCTAGGGCATGAATGGTCCTTTTTGCTTGACCATCTATCTGAGGATAAAAGGTTGTACTGAGATAAACTTGGGTACCAAGACCCTTTTGGAATGCTTTCCGGAAATGAGAGGTGAACTGGGTACCTCCGTCTGAGATAATAGATAACAGAACACCGTGCAATCTGACCAACTCTCAAATGTAGAGTTTGGCGTAATCCTCAGCTGAATAAAAGGTATGGACTAGAAGGAAATGAGATGATTTGGTTATCCTTTATACAATGACCCAAACTGAATCATGCTGATGACGAGTATGATGCAAACATGTCATGAAGTCCATGTTCACTTTTTCCCACTTCCAAGTAGGAATACTGAACTCCTGCATGGACCCACTAGGCTTCTGATGCTCTATCTTAACCTGCTGATATATTAAGAACTTAGCCACAAACTCTGCAACATCTCTCTTCATCCCACTCTACTAATATATCTCCCATAAGTCACGGTACATATTTTTGGCCCCTGGATGATTAGAGTAGCGCGCACCATGCGCTTCTGCAAGAATTTGCTGCCTTAAGTCGTCTGCTCCTGGAACGCACATATGATCCTGATAGCGCAGAACACCATCTCCCCCTTGGGTGAAAACCTCTATTTTCTGATCCTTGACTGATTCGTTCAACTTGATTAGACTGGGATCTCTATCATGCTTTTCCTTTACCTCGGAAACTAGAGATGATTCTGAATCACTCTGAACCCATATATCACCCTCCTCTGTATTGACTAAGAGATCACCTAGTTTGGCAAGCTGATGGAATTCCTTAGATAACTTCTTCTTACTGTCCTCAATATGAGCAATACTACCCAAAGATAGTCTACTGAGAGTGTCGGCCACTACATTGGCCTTGCCCGGATGATAAAGGACACTCACATCATAATTTTTCAAGAGCTCTAACCACCTTCTCTTATAAAGTTTGAGATATTTTTAAGAAAAGACATACTGAAGGCTCTCATGATCTGTGAACACATCTACATGAACTCCGTAAAGATAATGCCTCCAAATCTTTAAGGCAAATACTACGGTTGCTAACTCAAGATCATGAGTAGGATAATTTTTCTCATGGGGTTTAAGATTTCTGGAGGCATAGGCTATGACCTTACCATGATGCATGAGGAAACAACCCAAACCTACTTTTGACACATCACAATACACTACAAAACTATCTGAACCATCTAAAAGAGCCAAAACTAAAACTGAGGAGAGTTGAGTATTCAACTCCTGAAAACTCTTCTCGCAAGGGTCTAACAATTGAACCTTGACTTTCTTTTGAGTCAATCTGGACATGGGGGATGCAATAGAGGAAAATCCTTCAACAACTCCTCTTTAATAGCCAGCCAAACCCAAGTAACTCCTGATATCTGATGTAGAGACAGGGTGAGGCAAACTTCTTATGGCTTCATTCTTTTGAGGATCTACTGTAATGCCATGACCAAAAAATATATGACCAAGGAATGCTACTGACCTTATCCAAAATTTGCACTTACTAAATTTGGTGAACAACTGATGGAATCTGAGAGTCTGAAGTACAATTCCGAGATGGTCTGCATAATCATACTCACTGCAGGAATAGACCAGAATATAATCTATAAAGACTATAACGAACATGTCCAAGTACTGCTTGAACACCCGGTTCATCAAGTCCATGAAAATGACTGGGGCATTGGTAAGACCAAAGGACATAACTAAGAATTTGAAGTGACCATACCAAGTATGGAAAGTTGTTTTCAGAATATCACATTCTCTGACTCTGAGTTGATGATTGCCTGAATTGAGGTCCATCTTTGAGAAATAGCTGGCACCCTAAAGTTGGTCAAATAAGTCATCAATTCGGGGAAGTGGATACTTATTCTTGACTGTGGATTTATTGAGATGACGGTAATCAATACACATCCTGAGAGAACCGTCTTTCTTGCGCATGAATAAAACTAGTGCACCCTACGGGGACACACTCGGCCTGATGAATCCCTTATCTAGGAGACCCTTCAATTTCTCTTTCAGTTCTTTGAGTTCTGCTGGTGCCATTCTGTATAGTGGAATAGATATATGCTGAGTACCTGAAAAAAAGATCAATGCCGAAGTCTATTTCCCTTTTGGGAGGAATTCCTGGAAGATCTTCGGGAAAGACATCTAAAATTCACTCACTACTGGTACTGATTCGAGACTGGGAGTTTTGGAACTAGAGTCCTAAACTTGAACAAGATGATAGACATATCCCTTAGATATTATTTCCATGCCCGAAGGTAGGAAACAAGATGACCTCTAAAAGTGGAAGTACTACCCCTCAACTCTAGGGCAGGTTCATTCGGTAATTGAAACTGGACTATTCTGTGTCTACAATCGACTGTGACATAGAAGGAATGAAGCCAATCCATACCGAGAATGACATCAAAATCAGTCATCTCTAATTTGAATAAGTCTGTTGAGGTGACTTTCTGAGATACCATAACCGAACAGTTCCTGTATACCTGTCGGGCAATGATAGTTTTACCTACTAGGGTAGAGACCAAAAAGGGCTCTATTAGAATTTCGGGACTGACTCTAAATCAAATGCTATATAGGGAGTAATAAAATATAAGGAAGATCCTGGATCTAGAAAAGTGTAAACATATACATAAAAGATCTGTAACGTACCAGTAACCACATTATGAGAATTTTCCTGATCTTGCTGGGACTGGAGAGCATAAAGTCGATTTGGGAATTGCATACTTGTAGCATTAGAAGTGGCACCTTACTGATTTGGGCGACTAACATGGGCTGAGGAATGGTTCTGCTAACCCTGATAACTTGACTGGAGACAATATCTGACTCTGTGGCCTGGCTTGCCACATCCGAAATAGATATCACTGCCAGCTCTGCAAGTACCCTTATGGTTCTTACCACAAGTCTGACAAAGGGGATTAGTTCGGGCATTGCTGACACTTCCCTGAGACTTAAAGCCTAGCACCCTATCTCTATTACCATCCCTGAACTAGGAGCTGGAGCACTAGCAAAAGAAGGAGCTGGAACTGATGACTTAGAACAGAATGGAGAACGATTTTCTCCTTCTAATTTGGGCAGAGCAAAGTTGAAACTACCTGTCGTTGATCTATTATTCTGCTTCTCCCTCATATTAATCTTCTTATTTTCTATCTAATAGCATGATTCATAAGCCTTGCTATGTTCATGTCACTATTCAACATCACAAACCTGTACTCGTTGACCACACTATCATTCACCCCAAAAATAAACTTACTCTTTTTGTCCCTACTGTCTGCAACCACATGAGGGGCATATTTGGCTAATTGAGTAAACTTAAGAGAATACTATTTCACCATTATGTTACCTTACCTGAGATTGATAAATTCTAAAACCTTAGCTTCTCTCAGCTCTAGGGGAAAGAATCTATCTAAGTAGGCAGTAGCAAACTCCTTCTAATCAATAGGACCTACATCTATAACCCTCTCTGCTTTTCACTGTTTGAACCAAGTGTGAGCAACATCATGTAACTAAAATATAGCTATCTTAACACTCTCACTAAAAGTAACCCCCATGATGTTTATAACCATCTGAACCTGGTCTAGGAACTTCTGAGGATCCTCTTCTGACTTAGGCCCAAAAAAGGTTGGAGGACTCATTCGGGTGAAGTCCCAAATCCTGGCTGCAGCTGAATTGGCCACTGGGCTGACCGGAACGACAGTTCGTCATTTATTCTGAGCAGTAACTAAATTAGCAAGAGTGGTGAATGCAGCTCTGAACTCTGTATGAGAAATATGTTCTTCTAAGGGGTATGCTTAGACGGGCTGAGGGGCTAACTAATTTCTATTTCTTCTTTTGGGTGGCATATTCTATAGAAGAAAGGGAGAAACAGAGTAGACTGAGTGTTACATTTGAACTCACGCTCACTGGAATGACATTGATATTGAAAAAAGGGAAACTGTTCCTAAAATATTTCATACCCTCGTACTCATAAATATGGCGTGCAACACACCCATGTACAAGACTCTACTAGATGCATCTTTCAGACTTCCTAGGACACTATTGAACCTTAGTCTCTGATACCAAGTTTGTAACGCCCCAAATCTGGTACCCGAAATGCTACACAATTCTCATGACCCCGAGGGACCACAAGCTAACCCATAACTAATATCTATACCTGAACACTACAAAATATACTATATAATGCAGAAATAAATGCTAAAAGACCATAAGTTTCAAAATTGTAACATAACTGATAAAAATAACATCTAGATAGGGTATGAAATACCCAAAACAACTGTTTAAACATGGTAGTCAGACAAGCCTCTAACTGTCTAAATAAGGAGTTGATGGGATATGTCCCCAACTTACTCCATCAACTAAAAACTAACTGAGATAATGAAATAACTAAAAATATCATCCTCAAATGATGAGGACTCACTGCTAAATCTGGAAGCTACTGATGCTATATGGTATAAGACACCATAATGCAAATGTATCAGTACGTTTGAATGTACTGGTATACATGTGAGGTAGTTGAATGCAAAGGGTACGTATTCATTAACTAAACTAGCTGAATATATAACATGAACGTGAGAATGCACGCATGGATACATAATAACTATAACCGTGTTCATGATAACACGATTACTGAACTTAAGTACTGATAGCATGAGATACTGATAAATGTTATAACTAATACTAAGCGACTGTATCTGACTGTTTATGTTCTGATGGAACTAGTTGAGTTCCATACTGTTCTAAGTTGATTGTATCTGATAGTCCTAAATATTGTAGAACTATCTGAGTTCTATTACCGAAACTGAGACTAAGATTGTGGGAAATAGTCATCTAAATGACATGCCCCAAATAATGCATTATAGCTGAGTTGGGGTCCAATATGTAATCCCAATTGAAAGGGTGTCAATACCGCCCCACCGGTAAGGATAAGCTGTGAGGGACCCTCATCTGATAGTGTCCCTAAAAGAGAATGGTGGGACCCTTATCTGACAGTGTTTAACCACCTTATCAACCCTTATCTGACAGTGTTGATGTCTCAATCTATGCTGGCTACATAGTTCTAAAATGCAAGGATGAGTTATAAGAATCACACCCTCATCTCACAGTATGTGTTCCCATCTTTGGGTTCACTCGGTACTAATTCCTACTCCTACCATAATAGACACTGAACACAATTAACTGAACTGGACAACACTGAATTCATGGAGTTCTATTAACTGACGGAACACTATTGAGATTACTAAATTACTGAGCTTTCTTGAGTCATATTACTAACTGAATTCTATGGATCATGGCTTTACTGAGGATATCATGAAACATATCACTGACTCTAGGCACACAACTATATTTTTTGGGTACAAGTACCCCCAGGACTCGATAGAAGGAAACTAACAAAGCATGACCTTCTTGAATACATGACCAACATCAATAATCCATAATATAATAAGTTGGAGATTTCATGAAGTACAAGTTCTAAAGCACCATAATGGCTACACATATATCCATAATTCATTGACTAAGACATTTCATCAAAATCAAAAACTTGACATACATAACTTGTACATGAATGGGGATTTCATATTATCATACTAGTATGGCACTTTTCCTTCACATAGGCATTTAATCAAACATATGGGGAGCATGCTTTGGTTATACCATTATCAACACATCTAATAATCCTGGATACATAAACCAACTTATAAATTGAAGAGTTTATCATGAATATCGCATAAATCATCACATATTAGAGTCAATTCTTATAAATAAATAGTCTATAACATGGAACGAAACCAACGAACAACATGAACATCAATTTTCAATTCAATGAAATCATGAACATTCATAAATATACAACTCTTGGATTTTGAAAAGAGATTCTTGAACTTCATGGGTGAAAGAGACTCATGAATCAATAAACGACATACCTTAGAATGTAACTCCGTAAAGATCCTTGGAGAGATTCTTGATCCTTGCCCTTAAATTTTTAAGATTAGGGTTTCTTAGATTTGAGAGTGTCTGAAAAAATTGGGGAAAAATAGAGTGAATAATGATATCCTTAGGTCATGTAGGGTTATGTTTTGTGTTTAAGGCTGAACTAAAATTGGGGGAAAAACCCCATTTAACCTTGGACGCGTCTTTTGAATTTTGTGAAAAATTTCCTAACCTGGACCCCTAGCGCGACGTGGTGCTATCTCTCCATGTCACTGGAATACAACAACTGGGAAATTGGACGACGGCGCGATGCGGGGTCATCATGGATCTTCGCCGGATTTTGACAATTGGGATTTGGGAGCCCTCTACGACGCGGTGAAATCATGGAGTCTTACTGGAAATTGACAAATGTCATTTTAGCTTATGGCGCAACATGCCACTGACTGAGATGACAGTGTTTTATGACTAAAACTTTAAATCGCCGTTACTTCTTACCCGATTGTTGGATTTAGGCAAATTTTGTATCGATGGAAAGATTATTGAATTTTACACGCAACAAAAAATGAAAACCTTGAAAATTCCCCAGGGAATAAACATCATTAAATTTAGAAGATAATACTTGACATTCTTAGGAAGAAATTAGTTTAAAAACTTTGGGGTATTATAGAAACTTAATATTATCAATTATGTAAGTTTTAACCTTCAATAATCAGCATATTTTGTAACAACTACATTTATTTTTCATTCCTCTTTAGTAATCTATTTATGTGATAAATTCAGTAGGCTAATCCCGTTGAAAGTAGTGGCCATAGTGATCGAAAAACAGGTTAACAATGAAGATTTTGCATACTCCATTTTTGACATTGTGCACCTCAACTCAGGAAAATCACCTAAGTTGAGGGTGGCTATCATAGGGATGTGTGATATAAAGTGGGTATGTACAAGGGTAAAATACAAAAAAAGGTTAGAAGGTCTAGGTGTGGTAGCCAAAGAAAAGAAAAAGAAAAAGAAAAAAATTCTAAAAAAATGAAAAAGAAAGAATAAAAGACCACACCCAACTTGACTGTGTTTTAAAATAAAAATGGAGAAATAAAGGTAGAAATAAAGTGAAAAATGGGCTATTAAGTGAGACCCCAAGGTTAGTGTAGTGACAAGAAGGCTTAGTCACTTGATATGTCCATATGTACCATACCAACACCCAAGCCTACATTACAAGCTGAGAAAAGTTCTATTGTGATCCCAACTTGACTGTCTAAATACTAAGATAAAGAAAATAAGGGCAAGCCTTTGTCATTTGATGCATATTGACTGGAAATTCTCTTCTAAGAGTGAGTGTCTCTTGACTGTCCCTGCATTGACATACATTATTTCATATGAGTGAATGGGACATCTTTGTTGTGAGGGCACATGAGTCATATTGGAAGATTCTTATATGTTTAGGGAGTGTAACTTGTACATATGCATAGTGGTATGTTTCTAATGTAATGCCATACTTTGATCCCATTGTGTCACATTGTTGTGCTTCATGTTCATACATATTTGGTTTTGAAAATTAGAGATAGAAAAAGGTCTTGTGATTTGATCTTTAAGTATTGATTGACTGCCTTTAATGGCTTAGGATCTCCTTGTTAAGGGTTATGTTTTAATTTATTTTGTTTTGTGTGTTTTATTGAGTGAGGACATGCAAACTTTTGAAGTTGAGGGTGTTGATGTGATATAAAAATATAGTACTTTCGACAATTAAAGCTATGAAAATATGCAAGTTTCTTAGTTTTTTTTTTTTGTTAAAATGATATGTTTGGGTATGTTTTGTAGGAAACTAGGTTTTGGATGCTAAGTTCATGAAAAAGGTGAAAATTGGTGTTTTTGGCTACTTATTTGACTAATCTTTGGTATTCCTAACACTTTTTACATTGTACGTGACCAAAGCTTGTGATGAAAGTTGAAGATTTGAAGCTTGATTGCAAATGTTAAATGACCTAGCACTTACCTATGTCTACATTGGACCACATGTAGCACATATTGTCAATCTGAGAATATGGTAAGAGCTGGAATTGAAGATCTAGAGAATCCATTTAGTGAAGAACTAAGAAAAAACTTTTGGCACCTACTTATGTCAACATGTAAACCACATATAGCACATGTGGACCGCATGTCGGCAAAGCATATGTCACAAGTCCGAAATACGGAGAGCAAGGTTTTAGGAATTTTTTTCTGAGCACATATGGTGGACACATGCTTCCAGACTCAGGCCATATGTTCCACATGCCCCTTAGGCTAGGTTGCATATGGACGCCACATGTGGTCAACAACCCTTTTTTTTCCTTTTTCATCTGGGTGTTGATTTTAGTGTCTCCTTATGTACTATAAATACCCCTTATGTGTTTTTAGTAGAAGTTACGCACTCTTGATACTTACAAACATATTTTGATTTTTATCTTGGAACTCTCTTGTATTGACTTCAGTTGATTAATTCAATTACGGTTTTGGATTTTTTCTTGTGATCATTGTGATTTCATGTTATGCTTTCCATCATGAATATTTTTGATTATTTCACAAGCATGAGAGGCCAAAAACCCTTATCTAGGGTTGTGGAAACCCTGACAGAGTGACAAAGTAAGGGAAGTACTATTGTAGTTCTGAACCGATACTCATACATACATTGTATTATATTTACTTTAACAGATATCTTAGCAGTTGCAAACATTATTATCCCGCTTAGATGATTGATACTTACTCTAAAAGAGCAGTAATGACTAGGAAAATATAATGACAACGGTAATTTGAATTTTAGTTGTCAATCCATGCTACTAGGTATTATCTAAGTAAGATAGTAAGCTTTAAACTAATAACTAGAGATGTAAAAGGTAATAGTTAACTGGGATCAAGATAAGGGTTAGTAAGGCGACATCTTGAGACTCAAAAGGTAAAGGGTGAAATCCATCTACTCATCCTTTACCTTTTGAATCTCAGGATGTCGCCTTACTAACCTTTATCTTTATCCCAGTTAACTATTAACTTTTGAGTTACTAGTCATTAGATAAGCTAACCATCTTACCTAGATAATACGTAGTAATGTGGATCGATAACTAAACTTCAAATTACTGTTGTTATTATCTTTTCCTAGCCACTACTAATCTTTTCAAGAAAGTATCAATAATATAGGTGGGATCCTAATGTTTGCAACCATTAAGATATCTATTAAATTAAAGATAATACAATGCATGCATGGGTATCGATTTAGAACAACTATAGCATTTCCCCTACTTTGATAGTCCAATAGGGTTTCCATAACCCTAGCTAAGGGTTTTAATCCGCTCGTGCTTGTGAAGTAATCAATAACACTCATGATGGAAAACATAAGATGAAATCATAATAAGCACAAGTAAAAAACAAAAACCATAACTAAATGAATCAACCGAAATCACTACAAGAATTTCTAAGACCAAAATCAAATCTCAAAATAAAAATATGTTTGTTAAAATAAAGAGTTCTTAACTTTGACTAAAAACACATAAGGGGTATTTATAGTATGTGAGGAAACCCTAAAATCAAATCCTGGATGAAAAAGGACAAAAAAAGGGTCGGTGACCACATGTGGTGTCCACATGCGGCCTAGACTTGGGTGCATGTGTCACATGAGGCCTGAGGCTGGGTACATGTGGCCATTGCTTCTGCTCATACCAAAATTCTTACAACTTTGCTGTCGAGATTTTGGACTTCTGACACATGCTTTGCCCACATGTGGTCCAGATGTGCTATATGCGTTATGCATGTTGTCATAAGTAGGTACCAAAAGTTTTTCAGATATTTCACTCTTTGGATTCTCTGGATCTTCAATTCCAGTACTTACCTTAGTCTCATAAAGACCATATCTGTTACATGTGGTCCACATGTTGACATAGGTAAGTATCAGGCCTTTCAACACTTGTAGCTAAGCTTTAAATATTCAACTTTCATCATATGCATTGTTCACGTACAATATGGAAAGTATCACAAATATCCAATATTGGTTACATAAGTAGTCAAAAACATTATCTTCACTTTTTTCATGAACTTCGCATCCAAAACTAAGTTTTTCTTCAAAACATACCCAAAATGCATCATATCTATCAAAAAAACCATAGAAACTTGCATATTTTCATAGTTTTAAGCATCGAAAGTGCTATATTTCTATATCAAATTAGGCCTATAGAGACTTGGAAATTCACCAAGTCCTAGTTGGTGCACCCGCGATCGCGATTGGGCAGCAGACAGCGTGTTGCGATCACAATACACCTTTCATGATTGCAATACCTGTATCAAGCAAGGTTTCACAATGGTGATCCTGTTCCGTATTCACGATATTTAGGTATATATATACCGGTATTTTGTCATTTTCACCATTTTTGAGATTTGGAATTTAGGGTTTCATGATTTTGATTTATTTTCTCCACTTACAAGATTGGGTAAGCTCCAAAACACCTTTTTCATTTAATTTCTTTAATCTATATCATAACATTCTTGTTTTAATGTGGATTTGAAAGTTGATATTGGGAATTTTGTCTAGGAAGGCCCAAATTTGTATTTCTTAAATGTAAAAGCCCGATTTCTACCCTTTTTCACTTGAATGAATGTCCTAATCAAATAATTATTAGTTTTTCCTCAACTTAATCTTCAAAACAACTTTAATCCTTGTTCTTTAAAATCAATATCAAAGTTTTTATCCAATAAATCTTTTAAATGTTTTTTCTTTGATTTGGACCTCTTTTACTTAGGTTTTCAGCTGTAGATTGCTAAATATATAGTGCACATATTTTTAAAACAAAGTTATGATTTTTCTCTACTTTTTTGAAAACCCATTTTGGGGATCCATTTTGACGCTGACTAGAAAATAGGATATATGGGTATCATTGTCTTTCTTTTGATGCATAGATTATATATTTTCATGTTTTATTTTATTTCAAGATCGTTTGTGAGGATTAAGGCTTTGGAAATAAAGGTTTTTGTTTCCAATTTTGATATTTGAGATTGGTTATGGATTAACTTCTTTCATACTGGGACGGGTGGTTAATACTTATACAAAATACATGATAAGGGTGTGGAGAATAATCATGAAAAATGGCTATCTTATTGTATTTTGCTCACGTGGGGCCTATATGTGATGTTATGTGGTGTTTTACACACATTATGTTCTATGTATGATCGTGTAGGGTACTGTGATATTGATAACCTTATGTACATTATGATAATTGTATTTTATTTGATGAAAACGTGGGTTAAGGTACCAATTGTGTGTTGGGATGTATTCATACTCTATTGTCATATGAATTCAGTTGGATTTCATGAAGGTTTGGAAATAATGAGTGAATATTTGGATCACATAATGGTATAGTGGTTGGTTGAGGAAATTCCCATTGTGGTTGGTTATGGGAATACTCATTGTGGTTGGTTATGGGAATACTCATTATGGTTGGTTGTGACCATTGCATCCTAATACTCATTCATGAAACAATGGTACCACTTTGGAAAAACTAAGAATTATTGGCACAACTTTTTATGATAGAAAATATGACATCTTATAAAACACTCTGTGAGAGATGTGTCAGGGAGGAGATATTGATATATGGATTGTATATGGGTTGACAAACCCTCCATGGATACTACTTCTTGTAGCTTTAGCTCCATAGGTTCATACAGAAACTATGCAATAGTCTCAAAGGTTGTGCAAAAACCTCATACATTACATCATCATCAGCATCAACATTATCATCATTCTTGTTTTGTTTACTTTATTTTGCTTGCGATGTGATTGTATATTCTACTTGATGCTCCTGTATATATTGTTCTCTATTCTTTGATTATATATGGTATAAAAGTATACTTGTATTAATTCCTTTATGGTGTTATACTGTGTTATATGTGGATATTATAAAATCCTTAGTGCAAGCGGTGTGGACTATTGTTATGGGACATTTTCTGATCACAAGTGACGTGCCCTTAGTGCGTATTTTGTATATTCTATTTTCTACTATGCTCGGTCAGCCTATGATACCTACTAAGTAAAAGTGGACTATATTATCCCCTAGTGTGCCCTTTCAATGCAGATTATGGATTGGGTATGGCCCACATTGCTTGATTCAGGCTATATTTGGAGCTCTCAAGGTAGTGGTAAGTTTTTAGGTTTCTGTATATCTTCTACTACATTTCTTTATCATACTATGTAATTACTTGTATTTCAAAGATAGAGTTTATCCTTTTATGGACACCTCATGTATCTTACTTAGATTTAAGTTGTACTAGATATGTTCTTACACTGTTGATATTACATTTTGGGAGCTATGATATTGTTATTGTCTATGTTTCTTTCCTCAAGTATTATACTTATATGGTCCGGCTTCATTCTAGAAGTGCATCATTTATTTTTTATTAGTTTGTGTGATAGGTTTACTTATCAAGGTTTGCCTCGATAAGTGCCATCAGGACCCATTTCATTTTGGGTCATGACAACTTTATTAATCTTTTACTTCTAATTCGTCCTCTACCCGTTTACAAAAAATACCTCCCAAAAGGGATAACGTAAGGAGAAATAGGGATCAACCAACACCCTTTCCAGTTCAAGAAGACTCTCTAAATGAGTAGTTCTCTTATATGAAATTTAAGGATGCCTTCACAGTAGTAGCCCAACCTATGGCTACTCATAATAACCAACAAGTTATTTCCCCATCTAACCTAACAGCGAATGCAGCGGCAACTAAAATTCATTACTTCATTCGAATGAATCCCCTAGTGTTCTTTGGGTCCGTGCCTAAGGATAATCCACAGGAGCTCTTAGACAGTGTCAAGAAAATGATAGAGATCATGGGTGTCACTTTGAGCGAGAGCGCTAATTTGTCTACTTACCAACTACAAGCGGTGGCTCATATTTAGTTTAAGCAGTAGAAGAAGGATAGAGGTGCCAATACATGGCCTGTAGAGTGGGATAAGTTTGTTACTGCATTTTTGGATAGTTTCTTCCCACTTAATTTAAGAGAAGCCAAAGTGCAGGAGTTCATCAACTTGAAGCTGGGTAGTATGAGTGTGTAGGAGTATTTACTCAAATTTACTCAGTTAGAAAGGTATGCTTTGTCTCTGGTGGTTGATTCTTGGCCCTGGATGAGTAAGTTTATGTTTACTGTTTCTGAGGATATTGTTAAGAAATATAGGACGACCATGTTTCTTAAAGACATGGATCTTTCTAGATTGATGGTCCATTCTTAATAAATTGATGAGGAGATAATCAAGGAAAGGGAAAGGGAGAATAAAATGGCCAGAATTGGTATCTTTGATTTCTCTCAACACATGTTATACGATGGGAATCACTTTTAGTTTCGCCAAAAGTTATTTTCTCCAGCCCCATTATCTGCTAGTTCTCCAGTTCCTAAGTTCAAATAGGATAATCGAGATAGAGAGCCAAGCTCTAAGTCCCAGGTAGTTTGAATAGTGGAGAAATTAACTTGGTTTGTAAGAGATATTATAGGAACCGCAAGGGCGATTTTATGGCTAGAAGTGATGCCTATTTTAGGTATGGAAAGTCAGGCCACAGAATAAGGGAGTGCCCAACGATTATGTAGATAGGTTGAAATGATCACCCGCAGAGCCAGACACAACCTCTTTAGCAGTTTCATCCAGTCGCCCAACTCAGAAGTGTATTACTTTTGGTGCGACTAGTGGATAGTGCTAGAATAGGTTGTATACCCTTCAGACTCTCTAGGATCATGAGGGTTCTCCTAATGTGTTACTGGTACATTACAAGTTTTTCATATTCATGTGTATACATTGTTAGATCTCAAATCCACACTTTCCTTTGTGACTCTCTATATAGAAGTTGGTTTTGGTGTCAGTCCATAAGTCCTTGCAGAACCCTTCTCAGTATCTAGTATAGTTGGTAGTTCTATCATAGCAAGACAGGTATATAAAAATTGCCAAGTCAGAGTATCCTAGAAAGTCACCTCAATCGACCTTGTAGAATTAGACATGATAGACTTTAATGGTATCCTTGGAATAGATTGTCTCCACTCTTTCTATGCCTCATTTGACTGTAGGAATAGAATTTTTCAGTTTTAGTTTCCAAATGGGCTGGTCTTAGAATGGAAAAGTAGTACCTCAGTGCCTATAGGTCAGCTTGTCTCTTTCTTTAAGGAAAGAAAGATGATCTCCAAGAGGTGAATCTATTATTTAGTTTGAGTCAAGGACTCAAGGTTTAATATTTTGAGTTTTGAGTTAGTTTAATAGTGAACAAGTTCTCCCTACCCTAAGTTTCTCTCAATAAGGAAATAGACTTTAAATATATCTCCTTCTAGATACCCTGCCTATCGCAGTTCCACCTTATAGAATCGATCTAGTTGAGCTTAAGGAATTGAAGGAATAGGTTAAAGATCTCCTATAAAAGGTTTTTATCAGTATTAATGTCTCTCTATGTGGTGGTCCAATTCTTTTCATGCACCAAAATTATAGTTCTCTCAGAATATGCATCGACTATTGTCAGCTGAACAAAGTCACAATCAAGAATAAGTATCCCATCCCTAGTATAATTAATTTTTTGATCAACTTTAGGGTGATAATTGTTTCTTTATGATTGACCTCAAATCTAGCTATTATCATCTCAGAGTCTGAGAATGTGACATTCCAAAGACAGCTTTCCAAACTCAGTATGGTCACTTTGAATTTGTAGTTATGTCATTTGGAGCAATGAATGCTCCTCTATCCTTTATGGACATGAAGATAGGGTGTTCAAGTAGTACTTGGGCATGTTCATTATAGTCTTTACAGATGACATTCTCATCTATTCTCGTGGTGAGGGTTAGCATACAGACCATTTGAGATTTGTCTTATAAACTCTCAAGTATCACAAGTTATTTGCTAAGTTCAAGAAGTGTTAATTTTGGTTGAAATCAGTAGCTTTCCGTAGTCATATTATTTCTGGTGAAGGCAATAGAGTTAATTCACAAAAGACTAAAGCAGTAAGAAACTGACCTAGACCCGTCTCTTCGTCAAATATCAGAAGTTTCTTGGGTTTAGCTGGTTACTACAGACAGTTTGTTGTGGTGTTTTTCTCTATTTCTTGTCCCATGTCTAGATTGACTTAAAAGAAGGTCAAATTCAAGTGGATCGATTCCTGTAAAAAGAGTTTTTAGGAATTTAAGACTCATCTCACCTCCACTTTAGTTTTGACTTTACCAGAAGGTTTAGATGGTTTAAGGGTATATTGTGATTCTTCTATAGTTGGTTTGGGTTGTGTCTTAATGTAGTAAGGCTAGATTATATCATATGCCTCTAGGAAGCTGAAATAACATGAGAAGAATTATTCAACTCATGACCTTGAGTTAGCAGCAATTGTTTTTGCATTGCAGATTTTGAGGAATTATATTTATGGGTTCTATGTCGATGTGTTCATTAATCATAAATACTCCAGTATGTCTTCACCTAAAAATATTTAACTCTTAGATAATGTGGTTAGAGTTATTAAAGGACTATGATATGAGTGTCTTGTACCATTCGAGTAAGAGCAATATTCTACCTGATTCCCTTAGCTGATTGTCTGTGAGAAGTGATGCCCATATTGAATATGGTAAGAAATAGTTAGTTTGTGAAGTTCATTGGCTTACTAGGTTAGGATTTTGGTTGGTTGATTTAGCCGAAGGTGGTGTTTGGGTTTAGAATAGCTCGAAATCTTCTTTGGTTGTCAAGATAAAGAAAAAGCAAGGAAATGACCCTGTTTTACTTTAGTTGAAGTAAGAAGTTTGGGTTTGGAAGGTTGAGGTTTTCTTCTAAGAGGGAGATAGTGTTTTTGCTGTTAGGGAAGGTTATGTGTGTCGAATGTGGATAGTTTGAGGCAGCGGATATTAGAGAAAGCTCACGGTTCCCTATACTCAATTCACCCATGAGCCACTAAGATGTACCACATTTTGCGGGAATTCTATTGGTGGAGTGACATAAAAAAAGATATTGCAGAATTCATGGATAAGTGTTTCAATTGTCAATAGGTTAAGGTTGAGAACTAAGGACTAATGGTACGCTCCAGGAATTCAGCATCCCCACTTTGAAGTGGGAGGTGGTGAATATAGACTTTGTTATAGGTTTGCCTTGTACTCGTTGGCAGCATGACTCTATTTGGGTTATTATGGACCGAATGACTAAGTTAATTTATTTCTTCCCAGTTAATACTTTTGACTCAACCAAAGATTATGCTAGACTTTACCTTAGGGAGTTGGTGAAATTTCATGGAGTCCCTTTGATCATTATTTTAGATAGAGTTTCCTAGTTTACCTCTTAATTTTGGAACTCTTTTTAAAAGGTTCTTGGTACCCAAGTTTATCTTAGTATATCTTTCCACCCGCATATTGATGGACAGGTAGAAAGGACCATTTAAACCAAGGATGACATATTGAGGGCGTGTGGAATTAATTTCAAAGGTAGTTGGGATGAACATTTGCCTTTGACTGAGTTTACTTACAATAATAGTTACCAATCAAGTATTTAGATGGCTACATTTGAGGCTCTGTATGGTAGGAGGTGTTGATCTCTTATTGGTTGGTTTGAGTTGGTAAAACTACTTTGGTAGGGCAAGATTCAGTGTATAAGGTGATGGGAAAATTTTAGTAGATTAGAGAAAGGTTAAATACTACCCAAAGTCGATAAAAATCCCATGCAGATGTGAGGAGGGGGGATCTTGACTTTGGTCTTGGTAATTTTGTTTACTTGAAAATGTTGCCCATGAAAGGGGAAAAGAGGTTTGGTAAGAAAAGTAAGCTCAGTTCCCACTATGTTGATCCCCATAATATTTAGAGTTGGTAGGGAAAAGTGGCTTATGAGTTTGACTTGCCTATAGAGTTAGCAACAATGCACCCAGTCTTCCATGTCTCCTTGTTGAGAAAATACATTGGTGACCTAATATCCTTAGTTACTTTAGAAAGGTATTAAGAGGCCCGACTTAAGATCCTCGATCATCAGGTTCTTAAGTTGAGAAATACAGAAGTCGCTTTTGTTAAGGATCTGTGGAGAAATTAGTTTGTTGAGGTGTATACCCCGTGTCTAAAAGTCACTATGCAACTTACGCGTCATCCCCTTAAGTTGTATATACACCATATATGGTGTAAGTTGTAAGTCATAGGTAAGGTTGTGTGTAGTAGTTGGAGTCTATTGTAGTTACGATTTGACCTTAAGAATCATCATAGGATGTTACGAGTTGTATGAAGTGAAGTCTTAAGGTTAACAGTATAGATCCCCCTAAGTCTTTGTCCAAGTTATCAGAGGCTAATACAAGTCATATAGAGATGTGATGAGTCATAGGATATGACTCATATATTGACCACTATGTTCAATTCTTGGCACTGCAAAGCTTATCAGTTGCTAGGCTAAGTCGTATATACACCTTACGAGTTGTATGTTAACTTGTGACGCCTGGTGGTCAAATTTCTATAAGTTTAGTTAAGGGATATTTTTGTCTTTTCCCCTCTTATTAATCTGAACCCTCGACTTAAAACCCAAGAGATGCATTCTTTTCCCCGATCTTTCAGTCGATTAACAACATATCTTCTCTTTCCATCTTCAAGAATAACAACAACAGGGTTCTCTTACCAAGTCATCTACTAAGTTTCAAAGTTTAAGTCCTCTTCACAAGTCGAGCAATTCTAGGTATGTGTGGTAATGAGCAAGGTTAATATTCTATCCCTATGCCCGAAAAGCATGATTTTTAAGTTGAATTTACATACTTTACATTAGGGCTCATTCCCTGAATTCTCATACATTGAAGTATAACTTTCTCTTATGATTTAAAGGCTAAATATGCGTAAGGGTTACATCTATTCATGTTTTGAACTTTAAGATTGATATTGTGATTTGAATTTCGTTACTTTGATTCAGAAACTGATGAAATATTTCTATATGTGTATTGATCCTAATATTTTGCTACATGTGCTATGAAAGAAAGTAAGAGTTTCAATATTTAAGAAGAAGTATTAAGTATACAAAAAAGTCTAAGGTTTTTAAGCTCCATTTATATGCAATATAGCATGATTCAAGAAAGCTTGATCCTTGATCTAAAGATAAGACATTAAATCCACAAGTGTTCATCTTGATTATGATTTAAAATAAAAAGAAACATAACTAGATTTTAGTCTATAAATGCTTCTTCTATTTTAAGATTGATTTTGTAAGTATGAGCATATATGTATTCTCGGAGTAGTTTTTAGCACTGAGAAGGGAATGTGGATAAGTGTATCCTAAATTCCTGGAAACTATGAGCCACAGTAGTTTAGGTCCTAATATGGGTTAAGTTCAGTGATCACTTAATTTAAGGTTCTATTATAATGGTAAGGGTGGAGCAACTCTCGCTAACCTGGTAAGACATTGGACTCCAGGGTAGCTCACATAGTTTATGTCAGTTAGAAGAATCTTCCATAAGAAAAAAAGAAATGTAAGGATTTTAGAAACTAAGTGTTATGGCTCACTAAGCTTATTCATATACTTCAATATCCATGTTTTATGATTTTGTAGTCTTTAGTTTTACTCAAGTCAAAGTTGAGTCATTTACGCTTAGCATGCATTATTTTAAAGTACACATATATATAGAGTTCTTGATGTATTTATGCATTCACCCCCACATACTTAGTACATTCCTGAAGTACTGACCTACATATATGTCTATGTGCTACATTGTCTTATAATGTAGGTTCTGGTTCTCATTTCCAGCAGCACGGTCGATCACGGGAATCATCTCCTATATCCTAATTGTAGGTGAGTCCTCATAGTTCGAGGACCCAGTTTATCATTCTTATGTTTATTGCTGAAAGTTATGTTAGATCTTTGATTTTAGTTTATGTTCAAGTTAGCTGGGGTCTATCTCAGTGGCTCTCTAGTTAGAAGTAGAGGCTTGTCATACTAGGTATGTTCTAAGTTCAAAGAGTATTTTTAAGGTTCCAAAGTTAAAGATTTACATTAGGATAAGGAATTGTTTACCTTCAGTTTCTATACATGTTAGTTCACTTTTCATGTGAGATCTATGTTGAATAAATATCATGGGTTAGCATGGGGCTATTCGTAATCCAAAGCACTATGTGACGTAGAGGTGGTGCTCCCGAGGAGTCATTTCAGTAAGCTGCTTGGAAAACTGAGGTTGATATGATAGACCAAGTACCCCCACCTTTTCCCCTCGAACTTTGTTTCATCTTGAGGTAAAAGTTTTCCTTAATTAATTAATTCTTTCATTTCTATCGCAAGCCTTCCAGCTATTTTCAGGTCATGGCATGAATTCATTAGTTTTGGTTAGTCCATGTATCATTCCCAGATTCAGATATAAATTTATGGTTCAGACCATAAGAGTTCAGTGTAAAACCTCAGTTTTCACAAAATGTTTCATCTTAATTAGTTTCATTTTGGGGCCAATGATCATAAAGGAGAGGCATTGTAATACCCAATTTTTTTTACCTCTAGACCCTAAATGAGGTATGCTATTGGATAAGCTTTCCAATGTCACCAGTGTCTCCTTGATCTTGTATTATAGTGAGAAGTTCAGTAATATATGCTTGATGACCAACTAAACTGCTAGTGATAACGACTCTGGCAATGCCATGTTACCAGACATAATGAGTCATTGTGTGTGAGTTATTTCCATAATAATGAGGAATCTCAGAGTTAGGCCCAGTGAAAATGAGTCCATCCATGACTCATTATCAGACATAACAAGTCATTATGTGGACCTGTTGCCATAACAGTGAGAAATTTAAAAGTCAAGTCCCTGATAACGACTCCCCTTTATGACCCGCTATCAGAACTAATAATTCATTTAGAGAGGAGTCATTGTCATAATAATGGGTACCCAAGAACTTAGGTCCTAAAGTAACGATTCAGACAATGACTCATGACTAGACGTAAAAAGTTATTACCTAAGTTATGATGACTAGAGCCAGTATTCTGCTGCACGTTTTAAAAAGGGTTGTTTAGTCTTGTCCCTACCTTTTAACTCCTAACCCACGTCATTTAGGTTTCCCCAAGGTTGAAATATAAGCCTAAAATTCTCCATTTTCCTCATTAAGTCATAAATTCCATCTACAATAAAAAAAAAGATGACTTTCTATTCTTAGATAGGAACTAGGGTTCCTCAATTTCAAGAATAGGTTACAAGAAATTCTTCAAGGAAATCAACTTTCATGTATGTGGGATTTCATCAATGGGTCCCTTCCACCTATTGAGTCCCAAGAACTTCTCAATTTTCAAGTATAATCCATTTTTCTTGTTTTTGGGTTCTAGGTCAAATATGGGTTTTGCTTAACACTTTTAGTTTATTTGAGTATGAACCATGAACACATGTTCTCAATGAGATTTTTGTCTCCATATGTTCAAGAGTTATGAATTCCTGTATAATGATCAATTATTGAAATTATGTGAATTATTCATAACATTCCCTACTATAATCAACATTAATAGTATCATGTCCAGTTGTATTAGTTAGTGTTGGTGGGTTATGAATACTTGATAGCTAGGGATTCATGGATATATCAATTTCCATGTTTGAGTACTTCAAATTTGAATGCATTGTTATTCTAGAATAATATCATGATGAGCAATTCAGTATATGCTTCAGTGTCATTCAACGGGGAGTCATACTTAGTGCTGTGTGAGCGTAGGGATGACGAATTCCCTGTCATTTAGGTAGAGACATTTAGTAGCAGTCTCTAAGTTCTAGAACAACGACACCACCATCGGTTATAAAGGGGTCCCTCTATTAATTTAGGCAGGAAACCCTTGACATTCGGGAAGTTAGTTTAGTGGATCCACGCCATCCAGTGTTAGTACCCTTGGCAAGAACTAGCATCTTTCCAACTAGGGTTATAGGTTAGACCTTATTTTCCCATATTAGGGTATGTCGGTTAGTGTTAGCTCTAACAAGTTCTAGTTCTCGTTCAGCTATATTTCAGATCAGTCTTGCATGACCTTGTTTTTAGATATTCAGTTTTCATGAGGTACATGTTGTTACTTGGTCTTGCATTGGATATCATGTTTCATGCATTCATGCTTAGCCTAAATATATATATATATATCAGTTAGCTTCCCATATCGCATACTCATTAAATTCAAAGTACTGATCGCATACTTTTTTGTGTTATATTTTCTTATAATATAGGTTTAGATGTTTTGTATCTAAATCACTCCTACCTCATTCCCGTGCCACTCAAAAATAGTCATGGTGAGTACTCATCATCTGAGAACTAGTTGTTAGTTTTTTTTTTAATCATTTCATTATATTTTAGTTAGTCATGTTAGTTGGCGACCTGTCCCAATAACTTAGTACGATTTAGAGGCTTTCAGACAGTCAGACATATTTTCAATATTCATTGAGTTTTTCAGTCACTGTTGTTGTTGTTCCCATTATTACTTATTATCAGATATTTCAGTTTAAATTCCACACAATATTTTGTTACTTTCCTCATCATTCATATCATATGCCAGGCCATTGGTTAGCTTAGGGTCACTTGGGACTCTGAGCACCATGTTACGACTAGGGGAAGTCTCAGGTCAAGAAAAATTTAAACAAAAAATAACTGAAAACCAAATGAAAGAGAAGAATAATTGAAATAATTGGACATAGGATAGGAATATGAAAAATTCTCCATTACAGGATGAATAAATCCCTTAAGCCAAACTAGAGGCTTTGCACCCCTAGTAGATTACCTTAACTTAGCTTGGAGAGTATATTTCAACTGTGATCAATCTCAGATGAACTAGAAGCAACATCATTTGATGAGATGGTAGGTACCTCAACTGGATTAGGAGGTAGTCCATGTTCAGTAGAGAAATCTCTAGGTGAAGGGAAGACATGAGAATTGTCTTCTATAGCAAGAAACATAGGGTTATTTTGACCTCCATTCTTCAGCAGTAGAAAGGGAAACACATGTTCCTTAAAAGTAACATCTTACTTACAAAAAATTTCTTAGACTTAAAAAACATACAACCTGTAAGATTTCTATGTAATGGAATACCCCATGTGACTTGCAGCTATTGCCCTTCAAGAAAACTTATCTATCTTCTCTATCCTAGTAAAAAAAATAAACTCCCAAGCACTCAGGTGTGAGAAGGGTGTACTAGAACCATGAATAACATCATAAGGTGGCTTTCCTGCTAGAACAACTAATGTTAGTCTATTCATGAGATATATTACAGTTAAAACACTATCTCCCCAAAAATGAAAGGGCATAGTCCCTTGAAACCTGAGAGCCCTAGGAACTTCTAGTATATGTTTATTTTCTCCACTACTCCATTTTATTCTAGAGTGTGTGGACAAATTCTAATGTCGACTACCACTATGAAGAAAAAAATCAGTGAAGTTTGTACTAAAAAACTCAGGCACATTATCAGTTTGGTCAATCTTTTCTGCTTATCAAATTGAACATTTATAGTCGTAACAAAGGATTTGCATAGAACAAGAGTACCACTTTTCAATTTTATAAAAAAAACCTATATCATCTTGGAATGATCATCAACAATTGTAAGAAGATACCTATGACCATGAAGAGTAGGGACCTTATAAGGACCATATATGTCTACATGAAGTAGATGGAAAACTACACCTGATCTGGAAGTACTAAGAGTAAAAGGTTCACTTATTTGTCTAAATAGTGAATAAACAATAAAATTATTGAAACTACAAATAGATACTTTATTTTTCAAGAAATTTAACTTCACAACTTTTGTTGGTACATAACCAAACCTTTTATGCAACCTAACTAAGTTTTCTTATTTTATCTACGGCCTTTTTAGAACCTATGGGAAGTAAAAGATATAAATAGACTTTCCCTTTTCCAATTCTCTTCACCTTCCAAGTACATAGGTCCTGGAAAACTTATAAATGTGGAAAGAAAAGTACTGAGCATTTCAATTCTTTTGTCAGCTTTGAAATTGACGACAAATTGTACTTGAAGTTAGACATATATAATACATTTCCAATAGTATAACCACCTATAATGCTACATTCCTCTGATATTTAATTGGTAAAGTCTTACCATTTGGTAGTCGTACACTATCCTTCATGGGATCATGCATTTTAGTCAAGTTATTCAACAATTGTGAATTATTTGTCATGTGATTTGTTTTTTCACTGTCAATCATCCATTAATCACTATATATTTGCACGGAATTGGAATTATTATTATCATAACCGGCCATACTGCTTCCCAATTCTATTCTTTTTCCTTTACCAAGCACATCTATGATCTGATTGTACTTTTCATCGGTGAAGTCCTTCGTTGTCCTGTCTACTGTGAACATTAGGTTTTACTCTGTAGTAATAATATGGCTTCTGAACAGCTCCACCACCTCCAATACCATGAGTTAAGTTGGCTCTATGATGGCATTGTTGTTTATGATCATGTTAAGAACTAGTAGAATCTCCTCTTCTATACTGAGCAAAAACTTTTTTCTTACTAATAGAATCATGCACAGTCACTTTTGCTTGTTTTGGTAGTATATCCCAACTTATTTCACCCATTATTCTAGTTCCTTGTTTAACTAATGGTTTCATTTTACCCTTATAGCCTGGTGGATAACCTATCACTCTAAACCACATGCCTTCACTATGATCTTTTCTTGTGAAAACTGCGTAAAACAAGTAACTATTGTACTATCTCCACCATAGCTGTTATTGTAATTATTAAGCCTTTTTCCTTTCAACTGATTATCATGAATATTGAACATTACAGGACTTTTAATCAACTTATTTCCTGCTTACAAACTAGACTCACAAATTTTTCTTTGGCTCTCTTCATGCACAAGCATAGCATGAGCTTGGATAATATAAGGGGAAGGAACCATAAGCAAAATCTAACTTCTAATAGAACTATAGGATTCATTCAATCCCATCATAAATAAAAAAGATTATATTGTTCTAGATGCATCTTAAAATCCTTTGATCCATCACATCCACATATTGTTGGAATCAGTGAATGATATTCATCCCATAATAGATGCAAACGTGAATGACAAGCAGAAATTCATATATACCTAGAGATATTGTGGCTAACTCTCTATGGATACTATAGATCCTTGATCAATTTAACTTATCAAAGTGCTCATCTAAATTCATCCACACAGCGTGAGCATCATTAGAATATACTATGTTATTTACCAACTCCTTTGAAACTATATTCATGATCCATGTCAAAATTATTGCATTCATATATTCCCACCCTTGTATAAATTCTTCCTCCATGTTGCATCAATAAAACCTAATTTGCATTTAGCTCATGGAGAAATTTTCATTTCCCAACTCTATATTGAGTAATTCTAAGATCTAGTTTGCTGAATTGAGATTATTACATTTTCAGGATTTTCTGATGGTAGAAAACACGAGGGATGTCGGTGATATGTAACCTCAAGATACACCATTACTAATACTTGGAAATATTAGGTAAAACTTTGATGGAGTGATATTGAGGAAACACAACTTCAAGACAAAGTTACATTATATAGATAAGAGCTTCGATCAGCCTAACTCAGCTAGGATACAATGATAAAATCCACCATTGATAGATGAAATGAGACCTTCTAGGTTGTTTATCTAAGCTGACATAGAGAGTAAATAATTACATTTTTATATTTACTAAAAAAGAATGAATGCAAAGTGCCAGAAAAATATCTAGGCTACCAGCTACTATTTATTGAGTAACTAACTAATTACCTGGCCTACTCTACTAGTGGTCATTCTGTTATAACAGAATGTTAGCTTTACACAACTCATTATCCTTTTGATATGATCATCTCAATAATCTTTGAATAAGACACTGCGCCGTTATAGACTCCGATTAAATAAAAAAATTCTTAATGTCAGCTTTAGAATTTAAACTCATCCAAAGATGACTTACACACCGAACTGCTTACCACCATCACCAGAAATCCTATAGGGATTGAAAATGCACTACTGAGAAAAATCTCTTCAAATTTTAATCTCAATCATAGCCCTATAGAAAATCCACTAGAACTATGAAATCATAATTTAAAAAATATATAAAAGAATCAGAGAATAATTGAAAAGGGATAAAGAATAGCATCAGAAAACAAGAACAATTGATAATCCATTTAAAACAAGAAGGAATGAGCCCTACTTAAACTAGTTATTTCACACAAATTGATCCCAACCTCAAGATTGCCAAATTTGTTACCAAATTTATATAGCAATACGAAATTAGCATAGAAGTGATTCTACCATTAACTTAATCAGAAGAAAATGTTCTAAACTTAAAGAAGGAACTATGATATTGAAACAATAAAAACATGAAAACTTTGATTGAAAATACAAGGAGTTTAATATAAAATAAAGAACACAAAAACACCAAAAATAAAATTAGTTAGTTCCCCATTTTCTTTTTAAGATTTCAAGTAAGAACTTCAGAATTAATGTCAACGACAAATGGGAACAAGAAAGACTAGTTAACTCACATGTCATTTAAAACTCTTCAAGATTTATTCAATACATTAACCACCACATTTAGATATTATTTTCTTCATCAAACAGATAACAGAATTGTCTTTTTATCTAAAAAAACCTACTTTAATCATCTCTATGTACATAAATTCCTTTTTACCTTCTCTTATGATCTTGAAATGCCATTTTTGTCTATTTTGTAAGGTGCAAAATCCAATACTTGAATTGCAGACACTAGTCACTCTTCTCATGTAAAGTCTGCTAGTGAATTCTTTATTACTTGAAGAATGTGAAAATGGACTTAATTCTCTCTACATTGTAACTAATTATTTTCTTTATTTGTATGGTGAATTTATATCTTTGAAAGTGAGTGAGAACCACATCGTGAAACATAAGAAATCCAAAAAAAAGATCTAACAACCTACAATAGATAATTAGATACCACATATCACCACAAAATTAGATAAGATCTTTGTTCTTTCTGTTCTCTTACTTCATTTTTTCATACAGAAAATACAGTTTCATGAATTTAGAGTTGTGCAAAGGCTGGCTTGGATACTATGATCATAAGAAAAAGATATTTCAAGTTTGCTAGTATGGTGGTTTCTCCTTGAAATTAAAACTTGTTGATTCTACCACCTTTATAAGTAAAACTCCCAAAATTAATCATTTAGTTTAATTTTTTTGGTTAGAAACTCTGTTGGTTCATTCAGTGAGATACGCCTTAACTATGTGCTAAGTTATTAATTAATTGTAGTAGTATAGAAGCACTTGAATAGCTACCTATAAAATCATGCCAAGAAAAACACTTTCATCCTATGTTATCCCTTTTTAAGAGAATGATAGTCAACGTATAACTATCAGTAAATGATACATAATTAAAAATTGAGAAAACTATAAACTTAACAACTAAAAACAATTGAAATTCAATACTTTGTTGCACTCATACTCCCACCGAATCAGAGAAGCAACGCTTCTTATAATGTAGAAGAAAGTAGTGTCATAAATAAGCTAAAAAAATTACATATTGTGACTGCTATGCTTGTTATTATAGACTCACATGAGTTTCATATGACCTTCTAGAACATTCTAATAACCACCTCTAAGAACTTGTGTAACTACTCAACTAACTAATCACTAGACTTGACTTAGCCACAAAAATTAGAAAGTGAACAGTAAAGCAATAAAAAAATGAAAACTATTTTACTGCATTATAGACCGTAATAGAAAGCTAATGCTATAATGTATATTTTAACACTCCCCTTCAAGATGAAGGGTGCAATATGTTAAGCAAACCAAACTTGCCTAGAAGATGTAAGAGTTGGTCTTTAGTCATGCTCTTGGTTAGTATATACGCAACTTGATGAGTTGTGGGAATATGCACAGTCTGCACAAGCTCTTTCTTGATTTTATCTATTATAAAATGACAATCATCTCAATACATTTTGTCTTTTCATGAAAGATGGGGTTGGTTGCTAGTTGAAATACAGACTTATTATTAATGAAGAGTGTGATAGGCTTATTAACATGCACATTCATGTCTGCAAATAATACTATCAACCATGTGACTTCTGCTAAAGTTGAAGCCTTGCTTCTATATTCTTCTTCAGCTGAGCTTCTAGATACAGTATATTACTTTTTGGATTTCCAGGATTTCAAGGATTCACAAAAATGCACCAGATATCCAATGACAGACCTTTTTGTATTTATACATTCTACCTAGTCTATGTTGAACCAGCACACAAGATCTGCAGTTGGCTGAGTGTAAGACCCCACAATTTTTTCTAGTCGTTAAAGCTTATAAAAAGAGGTCCCAGACTTAAAATCTCCTAGTTAAGTATTCAAACTTAGTACTATTTTAACCTTCAAAATTTTGCGTTCTTATTACATGACTTTTACATCCATAGACTTTTGATATTTAAGTTAATCCATGGTCAGAAAGGTCAATAGGGGTTCCCTGATGAGTTTTGGGCTTTTTGAACCTCGTATAGACTATATTTGGAATCCCAAAATAGTGGACCAACACGATCTTGGTGCGCCGCGTCGCCTATCGCGTTGGTCAATATTGTTCCAGGACTTCCAGTCAAAAGTACTGAGGCTTGGCACGATAATGGCACGACACATCGGGTATCGCATCGATGACATCAATGCACCACGTCGACCAGCGCGTTTCAGTTATTAAAATAGTTGCGACCCCAGAGTTATTTTAGTCTTTTTCCCACCCTTATATAACCCCATAAACATGAGATTCAACCATTTTTATCCACATATACTAGTTTTCTCTCAATTTTCCTCAAGAACAAGTTTAGGGTTTCCAATTGAAGATCCAAATTCAAGAAATTCCATTGTCAATATTCATAAAATCAAGAACTAAGGTATGTTGGATCTTGATTCTTGGGTTCCTTCCACCCAAGAAGTACAAGAACCCTTTTTAAATTATAAAGATTGAATGTTTATGATTTTCATGACTTATGAGAGTGAAAGTTCATGTTTATGTGATTGTTGAGTTGTGATTCATGTTTTAGATTACGAGTTCCAAGCTTTGATTCTAGTATGAGATGGATTTTATGATATTCATGATAAACCCCTTCAAGTTGCAAGTTTATTGATATAGCCATGATAATATTGATGTTGTAATTATTGTATAACCAAAGCATGATCCCCACATGTTTGATAAAATGTTCATTTGAATGAGATATTGCCATTTTAGCATCTTAGCATAAAGTCCCCAATCATGTATAAGTTAATGCATTCCAAGTGTTTTTTGAAAGGCCTTAGTGAATGAATTATGATATATTGCATGCATTCCTATTCATGTGTATTCCTTATTGAATAAATTACGAGACATTAGTATGCATCCATATACATTCACATGTTTAAGACTTCCAAGTGCTTGAAGAGATGTCTCATTGATTGTATTGTGAATCATAGTCCATTCTCTTATTATTCAAGAGTTGTCATGTCTTGTATAATTTATGCTATCGAGTCCTGGGGGTATTTAATATCCAATAATTTAGCTGTGTGCCTAGAGCCAGTGTCATTTATAGTACTCTCAGTCATGTCACGATCAGTAGTATTCTGACCCAGTTACAAAATTCAGTAGAACTCAGTCAGTTACATGAATAAGGAAAATTCAGTAATCTCAGTATCATTCCAATTCCAGTTCAATATTCAATTCAGACCTCAATAATATTCAAGTACTCAGTTTAGAACGCAATAACATTCAGTCAGTTATTAGAATTTAGCGGTATTCCATCAGTCAACGGAACTCAAAAATCTCAGTTCAGCTTAGTTAAACAGTATGATTAGTAAAAAATTCAATTTAGTCCAGTACAGTCTAAGAATCAGTTTAGAGTCTATTCAGTTGGGAGTAGGATTCAGCACCGAGCGAGGGTAGGGATGAAGACTTCCCCATTAGTTAGGCAGAGTCGTTAGTAGCAATCCCTGTACACCAGAACTGCATAGACAGTGTAGGATAAGGATTCACCTATTATACTAAGGCTTGGATACCTCCTAGGAGTCACCCGTTAGATTAGGCTTGACTTCCTATTTAGGGTCACCCATTAGACAGGATTGACCATAGTAGATGTCTTTACCCATAGCACAGTACTGACACCCTTCCAGCTGGGTTATAGGTTGGAACCCACTTGTTCAGATTCAGGGCATGTCGGTTAGATGACTACTTTCCACAGTCTCAATTTTAGTTTCAGTCTTCAGAATAGAACTCAGTTTAGTATTATAGAAATCAGGACTGTCAGATACAGTCACTCAGCTTAGTAATGAACTTAGATAGTTACAGAGATTTAGAGATCACCCACTAGATAGGCTTGATATCATTTTCAGTAAATCATATTCATTATTAGTAGATTTAGAGATCACCCACTAGATAGGCCTGGTCTCAGATACAATCAATCATTATCATTATCAGTAAATTTAGAGATCACCCATTAGATAAGCTTGGTGTCATATTTAATCTATGTTTTTCATTATTAATAGATACAGAGGTCACCCGCTAGATAGGATTTATCCTATATTTCAGTATTAGTAGACTCAGTTATCAGAAATTCAGTATCAGTAAACTCAGATAGGAGTTATCAGTAAACCCAGTTATCAAAAATCCAGTTATTAGAACTCAGTATTCAGTGTTACTACGATTTCAGTTATAGTTTATGCATTTATGTATGTATCATCATTTAGTATACTCACGTTGTTTAGTTAGTATTGTTCATGTATATGAGCCTTTGCATTTAGCCTTACCTCATCTAACATACCAATACATTCTCACATACTGACACATACTTTTCACTTTCTATGATGTTTTATACCATAGGTTCAGAAGAATGAGATCTAGAGCACCCTTAGTAGTCCAGCTTCCGCCAGCAGCAGTAGACTTAGTAGTGCCTCCTCATCATTTGAGGATGTTCTATTATTTCATTATATTACTAGATTCAGTATTTTAGTAGATGGAGTTAGTTGGGGGAATTGTCCCATCAACTCCACAGTTCAAACAGTTTAGAGTTTATTAGACAGTTGTATTAGTATTCAGTTTTTAGTTGTATTTTAGTTTTTTGAACCTTATGGCAATTTTTTCACCAGTTTTTCCGCAATTTTATAATATATTATTCAGTTATTGCAGTAGGTACCAGATAAGGGTTACCTTGTGGTCCTTCGAGATTATGAGCACTGTGTAGTGTTTGGGGTACCAAACTCAGGGTGTTACATCGAGCCTTAATCTAATCACCCTGTCCTATTCCTTTTAAGTATTTGATCACCATATTTGTAGCTTACAAATGAGACCTTTTAGGTTGTTGCATAAATTGACTTATGGTTTGCATAGCATAGCTAATATCAGGTCTAGTTCTAGTTTCATACATCAACTTCCCAACGTGTATTTGATAAGAATTAATATCCTTGAGAATAACATCACTTATGGGACCTGTTGCTCTATCAAACCCAATTGAAGTTATCTTGACATTATCTTTAAGTGGGGTAGGTGTTGGTTTAGCACCAGCTAGTCCAGTCTTTGAAATAAGCTCCAAAATATACTTCCTCTAATTTAATATAACCCTAGATACATATCTCACACTTCTATTCCAATGAAATACTTGGGCTCTCCTAAATCTTTGGGTTTAAACTGCTAATTTAGTACTTTTTTTTCTTAATTTATTATATTAATGATATCACCTGTAAAGAGAAGATCATCTACATATACTAATATTACAACCATCCCTTCTTCCTTCTTTAAAGTAAATAGAGAATAGTCATATGTGCTCTAACTAAATCATGCATAAAGAAATCCTGTAGTGAGCATCATGTTCCACTATCTTGAAGCATGCTTAAGTCCATATTAGGACTTGATTAATCTGTAAACTTTGTTTTCTCTTCCTGCTTTAAAACCACCTAGCATCTCTATATATACTTTTTCATCTAGATCACCTTATAGAAAGGTATTGTAGACATCTTTTTGGTACATACACCACCCCATTAAGACTGCCAATGCAGTAATACACCTAACAGTAACAATCTTGGCCATAGGTGAAAAAATATCATGATAGTCTAGCCTTCTTGTGGGTTGTATCCCTTCGCTACTAATATTGTTTTACGCCTCTCCACTTCTCATTAGCTTTATATTTGACTTTATACACCTATTTTGATCCTATGATGTTCTTATCTTGAGGCATATCAACTACATCCCAAGTATGATTATCTTTAAGTGCTTTGATCTCCAGTTGCATAGCTTCAATCCACCTTTCATCCTTAATAGCCTGACTTTAAGTTTGAGGTTCAACCAGTGTTGACATATTAGAAACAAAACACTGACAACTTGCATTAGTATTAGCATATGATAAATAACTTGTTAAGGGATATCTGGTCCTTTTCATCTTCCCTAGTGAAGTATAATCCATCAACCAAGCAAGTTATTTAGTTATTCTTCATGATCTTCTTGGAACATTAGTTGTAGATGAAAATGATGTTGATGTATCTACATTTAGTGAGCTAAAAGGTATATCAAATAATGTATTTAATGGAATATGTTACTGACATAAATCATCCTGTTGACTCAAGAACCTGATCCTCAAATTTTATTATATCAGGTCAATATGCATATGATTCTAAAGTTTTTGTTTTTGTAAAACGAAACTCATTCTCTTAGAACAAAACATCTTTTATAACAAACAACTTGTTAGTGACCAAATCTATTAGCAAATAACCTTTTTTGTGTGGAAGAATATCCTATCAATACTGTAGATTTTTCTCTTTCTAAAAATTTGACAACTTTTGGTATTATTAAAGCATAATATTTGCAACCAATAATTCTCAAATGTGTTATGGATGGAACCTTGGAAAACAACATTTCATAAAGAATATTACCTCTTATAGATTAAGGTGGTAGTCTGATAATAATATAAACTACAACTTTTATAATTAGACTCTAGAATCTAATAGGCATTTGAGCTTCAAATCTAACAGCTTTAGCAACATTCAATATCTCCCAGTGTTTTCTTAGAACTACACCATTCTATTGTGGTATATAAGGACAATTTCTCCAATGTAGTATGCTCAAAGAATGAAACAAATATTTGCACTTAGGGGCCATTCAATCTGAGGTACTAACTCAAATAGTCCCAGGATAAAATAATAGTCCCAAAATAAAAAATTTAGTGCAACATTTGGTTGTCAAGGTTGGGATAAATTATCCCACCATTTACACCATAGTGATGGGATAAGTTATCCCAAATACACAGTGGGATAACTAATCCTGGATAACTAATCACGAGATTAACCCTTTCCCAACCAAATGACCCCTTGGAGTTAAGGAATTTTATCCCATTATCAGATTTGATAACCTTTATCTTAGCATCAAACTGATTATGAATCATGTTTAAAAAATTCTTTATAGATTAAACACCTTTAGATTTTAGTTGTAATAGATGAAGACAAGTATACTTTCTGTAATAATCCACAATAGTTAAGAAATAATGATTTTTATCAAAAGTTGGGATTTTATAAGGCCCAAAAAGATCCATATGCACAACATCAAAATATCTTTCAACTCTAAAACTACTAATAGGAAACATTAGTCTAGTTTTTTTAGCTAATGGAAAAACATGACACTTATTTAAGGAATATAAGTCTTTTGTGTTTCTCAATAGGTTGAGTGATTTCAGAGCTTGAGGAGAAGGATGCCTAAGCCTTTTATGCCACAGATTACAATCTTTTACACTCACTTGTGCAACCAATTTTTGACCATCTCTCTGCATCTCATCTACTCTACAAATATCCATGAGGATGTATGGACCTTCTCTTTCCTTTCCAATCACCTTTACCTTCTCATTATGAAGGTCCTAAAATACACAGAAATCGGGATAGAATAATACAAAACATGAGAGTTATTTAGTTATCTTGGATACTGATAGCAAGTTTAGCTAAAAGTGAGGTACAAATAATACATCCTCCACAACTTCACCTTTAAAGACTTGTGGATCTCCATATATGTAATATTTTCCTTAGCTCTAGTAGAAAGATTTACTTTATCCTAATTAGTGATATCTATCATATTCCATTGAGAAAAAATATCTTTATGCGTTGCAACATGATATGTTGCACCATAATCTATTATCCAATTATGTGAAACAACATGAGATAACAAGCAAGTAGGTATACCTAACATATTAGCCTGTTTGAAATCCTGCTTATCTTTGTTCAAAAAGACTATAATTTTCTTATATTCTTTATCTGAGAAGCCCTTCCCCTGAGCCACAACCGCATAATTGATATCTTTTCTTCCTTGATTGCTAGATGGAGCCAACTATCTTACATCATCACCTAACTACTATCTAGTAAAATTATAGGCTAAGACCTAATTATTAGCTTCACTAGGAAATTGATGTCCACCAAACCTTCGTTTTGAGTTACCACTATTTCCTCCTCTTTTTTTGTACTTCCAATCAGTAGGATATCATATCAACTTATAGCAAGTGTCTCGAGTATGCCTAGTAAAGTGACAATAATCATATTTTCCCCTTTGAAATTCTGACTTCCATAGTTGTTTGATGCAGGATTTTATAAACATGTATTGTTACAGGATCATTTTTATCACTTATAGTTGCAATGCAAGCCATCTATTACATCTCATCTTCTACTATCATTGCATATGCCTAGTTAAGAATGGGTGTAATCCCTTTCAATAATATCTTCCTCTTGGATTGATCATATGAGTCATTCAACCCACTAAGATATTGAATAAGCCTTAGTTGATATAAGTGATCTACATAATCCTTGTATTTAGACCTAGTATACAATGTAGATGGAACTACAACAACATCACAGTTCCTCCAAAGATTTTTCAGCTTTGTGAAATATGTAGAAACTAAACCATTTCCTTGATGAAGATTATTGATCTCTCTATGCAATTGATAGAGTCTCATGCAATTCACTTTATCAAATATCTCCTTAAGATTTTCCCATACCTCATATGAATTTGTTGCATATAAAATTCTAATTAACAACACAACTTATCAGCCATAATAGCACTACAACATTACAAGTTTCCCATTGTTTATACAATTCCTCTCTTTACAAATCCTTTCTACAAGTACCAGCCACAAAACCATACTTCCTCTTCCTTAGTAATGATTTCTTCATTTATCAAATCCATATACCATAATTCTATGAGCCTACAAGATTAATTGGAATCAAAAAACTCAGCCACATCTAGAGCTCCCAGAAACAAAGATCACTAGATCAATTTTTGGTATTATTGGTTCAAATATAACTAATCTCTAGAAAATCCACTATGCCTTAGAAATTCAACTGAATATTTTACAACAAACTCAAAATTCCAAAGTTTTCATCTCATATATCAGTCAAACAAATATATCACAAAATCAGAACAAAGATCTAAACTTTATAGTATTGAAACCTCAAAAATGTAATCAACCTTCTTCTATATATTTCCACAATCGAAATATCTCTAATACCATGTTCATTGATAAGCTAAAAAAAATTACTTATTGTGATTGGTATGCTTGATATTTATAGACTCACATGAGTCTCACATGATGTTCTAGAACATTCTAATAACCACCTCGAATAACTTGTGTAACTACTTAACTAACTAATGAGCTACACTTGACTTAGTAACCAAAACTAGAAAGTGAACAGTAAAGCAATAAAACACTGAAAATTGTTTTCCTGCAATATGGACATAAAATAAAACTAATGCTACAATGTACATTTTAACAAAAACTCTAAATAAAAAAGTTGACATATTGTTACTGTTTAAGGTTAGAAAATTCTCTACACTCTTAATTATTATTTTACAGATGCTATTAGTTAACTAATAACATTTATTGTGAAGCTAGTACTAAATAATAATAACCAATACAAAAAAGGGAATACTATTAATCCAACAATTATTCAAAATTTCTAAAATTACATCCAAAAAAATGGCACACAAACTTTTCAGGTACACATCTGTTCTTGGAGATTTTATGCAGTTTTAATCATAAGCAGAACTAAAGTGTATACAGCCTTACTCCTACTGCATAAGAGTAGAAAGGTTGTCTTTGATGTATCCTCCGCTTAAATAAATAATATTTAAAAATTAGAAAAATAAAATATAGTAAAAATACTAGTAGAAATGTTCCCAAAGAATAGGTAATACCCCACACTTTCAGCTAGAATTCGAACCATTCTTCATAGATGTATAGAACTGAATCCAATTATTTCTATTTATATATATGTTTGAAGATCAATTTTTTAGTGTGACAACATCTTTAGAAATGAATGGCGGCCATAAAAATCTCGTAGCTCAAAAGTGAGTTGAGAACTTTTCTACCGATTGAATTTTAGTAGACATTTTTACTTGGGTCAACTTTCAACAATCATTAATCCTATAATATATTGATTTAGGTGTTATACTACCTATCAAATTGATGTTCTTCAAGTCTTCTTTTCTATGAAACCAGCCTCTCATCAATCCGAGTTTGGAGGGAAAAGTTATGTGCATTTTAGTGAGGTACTACCCATATGCGCATTGGGCAGCATGGAGCGGAGCTGGTGAATTGGAAATCAGTGGAAATCCTCCATATTGGGATGAGTGACATGGCACATATCTCCTTCCCCAATGTAAATATATATTTTTTCCTTTATTTAATCAAGGGAAAGCTTGTCCTTTCATCACATGTAACTTCCCCAACCCATTTTATAACCCTAAAATCATCCTAAACTAGATGAAATTTCCAAAATCCCTCATTATCTTCCTACAAAATAAAAACTCTTAGAAGCAATAACAACTATATTTCAACATTCTAAGATCAAAGGGCCGAGCTTCTCCCGAACTCTTTCTGCCAAGAGGTATGTAAAATGATCCTATTCCTATTGGTCTTGAAATTATATTTTCTAAGCTCTAAATTGTGTTAAAATTATTTATTTTAATCTAAATTCAAGATCATGTCCCCAAATTTTTTTATTCCTAAAGTTATGGATTTAGCTAATATTGTGGGTTACCTTATGACTGATGAAATAGGTTGAGTTTTTGAAAGTTTTTGTTATCGAATTATCAATCACTTATGAAAATGGATTTAAAGTTTATTATTTGTATTATAAATTGTTCTTGTTTTCGATATATTGTATAGATGTTGAGAGAGATGATTTTTCTTTAGAGTTATAGAGGAATCTTGAATGAAATATGTTTTTCCTTAACTCATGCCCTAATTTTGAAAGAGAATTCTTATTTGATTCTTAATTTAATTTTTGTGGTTAGTGATGCATTTTTTAAAGGGATAAAGAGAAAAAGAGAGATAACTAATGTGACATAAGTTTTGGTATGACAATATCAAATAAGAGAATTTTATTAAAAAGGAAGAGATGATTTTTAATAATAATTAATGTTTAAAGAGGCTAAAATATGGGCTTAAATAGAGTTAAATGATTAACAAAGAAGGCATGGGTTCGAAAGTCTCATTGTAAGAAATCATGTTTTGCTGACACGGGATTAATTATGTCCTAAAATATGGATAATCATTTTATACATGTTGTATGCTTTGGTATACTAGAGAGAAGAGACTCCAATCCTTGAGACAAACCTAGATTGGGAGCTTGGTCGACAAGTTAAAGACAAAATTAGGTATACTAAAATAGATGGATTGTGGTAAACTTGTGGTGGCATGCCTTTAGTTAAAGGATAAGCTAACATCACTTCAGTGCTAATGTATTCAATATCCACTTTCTTATCTTTAACATATTCACTTATTACTAGATACATGATGTCGATATGCTTGTTTTGTGTCACAACCTGATTTTTGAGTCATGATGGCACCTACTCTATCCCGCTAGTGGGTAAGTCAAATCATAGCTCGGAGCTATAAGTAATGGACTACTTTGATGGAAAATGGTATAAATGCCAAAAATATGCAAGTAAAAGACTTACAAACAATAAATCATGAGAATGACAATATCAAAACAGAAGAGAAATAATAACATCCCAGGACCTAATAGTGTCGATACAAGATCCACTAATCCAAAAGAATATGAGTAATGTCATAGTCATATATATATTGGACTCAAAATTGTTAAGACTAAGAAAAAAATAGAAGATGGAGAAAAGGCCAAATCTACCTACGAGATCTTACCCTATCTCTACACTCTGGCCCACACAATCGCTGCATCAACGAAGACGATTAGTACTCAGATTTACACCAAAAAGATACAAAAGTGTAATGTGAGCATCAAAGCCACAGGTACTCAGTAAGCATCATCGACCGACTGAGCTAAATCATAATATAAACATAATAAAATGCCAGGCAAATAAGCTAAATCAAGGTAAGAGGGAAAACCTCGAATAACTCTCTAAGTAGTGTAAATGAATAACCAAAATAACAACATTAAATAAAATATAGCTATAACTAAAAAATGGCCCCCATAATCCAGAAAGTACAATAAAGTAAATAACCCAACGCGGGCCTATATAAGCCTGGAAGATGCAATCAAGGAATATGATAATCGAAATTATACTAATTAGTCAAATCTCATAATCAATATGTGGATCTTTCAACACCAAACTGAAACCGATTTCATACCATTGTAAAAAATCTCTCAATGTCGAACTTGAACTACAACTTATATTGTCATTTTTCAAACTTGAATCAGAACTCATACCATGAATAATGTCGGAATCAAATGGGTCTTAAGATCATAAATCGTCAGACTTAAACTAAAATAAATATCACCTCTAAAGTACCAATATAGAATAAAGAATCATCAATATAAACCTCCTAGGATTCAAGAATATAATTAAAATAATGTCCAAGTCCTATAGATCCTACAGGGAATTAATAGTAGTCTTGGCCTAAGGTGATTGGAGGGCCCCACTTTTATCCCTAAAGTTCCTTCAAAGAAAAATTCTATCTCGAACAAGACTAAGGTATCTAATTCACTACTATATATTAAAAAGCCACAAATTAATTCTAAGATAACAAATTTACCTAAAGAATGTGTAGCTAAGTCAATATGTCTAATTACAGTTCCTTGATCGGCAAAGAGATCCAAATTATATTAAATATACCCCCAATACCTAATTTCCAACCCATATCTATCACTTTATCATAAATATATTATAATTTATCACAGTCTATGAGATAGGTAAACCTAGCCTACCAGAACACTGAAGAAAGCCCGATGAAATTCGTTAAATCATCAGTTTCCCCTTTTGAGAAGCTTCCGCTTTAAACCATGCTATCAAAATGATAATTTACTCATCATTATGAGAACAATAGTAACCATATTGAATGTTTTATTAATTAGGACCAAAATCACCTAAAAATATCAAATGGGGCACACTGGTAAAATTGCACTTTTGAAATCATCAACACATCCATCTATGATAAAGGAACATTTATCATTAATAATGGGTAAATTTCGAGCAAAAACAATCCTAAAATCAAACAAATAATAATCTACTAATTTTAAAGTGAATCAAAAGATTAACCAGGAATTAAACATAAACTCACCAAGGATTCAAGGAGAAAATGAGAAATCCAAGCTCACAAATACCCCTAAAATCTTTCAATAATCACACTCCTAATTTTCCACTCTCTAATGTTTTTTAACTCATGTACTTGTGGAAAATTGGGAGAAATTCTGGAAATTGGAGCATTTAATGGCCTCGAAGTGCCACTTAAGCAAATACTTGACTGCTATATCGGTTACCACTAAAGCGACCAAGTGACACTAAAGCGGTACCTACTTGGCCTAGCATCACCGATAAAACAGATAGGCTAGCGCTAAAGCAGCATCCGCTTTAGTAGTCACAATACTGCTGAAGCGACTTACAAGGAAAGCTAGGGTCATTAAAGTGACCATCTAGCCGCTATAGGTGCCTCTAGTTAAGTGGCCTCCGCTAAAGCACCCAAAGGGTTGTTTTGGCAAATGCACTAGCTGAGATTTGGAATTTTCCAAGTCTCCACTAACCCCTCGAGATTTATTATTAATCTTGTATATGCATACAAGCTATGATACCCTATTAAATTTGATATGTTAGAATTAATGTAATATTCAGAATTTCCATTCGATGATAAGTGGCCCCACACCCAAGGGCCAGTTTTATCAAATTTTGACCAACAGCCCAAAATGAGTCGAAAAGTATCGGGAACCAAACCAAATGTCTTCCTAGCCTAAAATCGATTGTCTAGAGTTGATGAAACTATAATAATTGGCATTGAAGGTCGTTAATCTAAGGTTTACGTCTGATAGCCAATTCTAAATAATGAAGAGTTTAAAAAGAGGAATTGGATCTAAAACCCAAATGAACTTTTCGGTAGCTGAACTGTTAGATCTAGCAAGTCATAAATGACTTGGTGAAGCTATATGAAATCTATAAATAGCAAAAATCTATGGAAAATTAGAAAACAACTTAGAGGGTCATTACAATATCCACTACTAAAGAACTTTTGACCGTAAAAGTAAAGGGTTGGAATGTATCTGAAAGCTCAAAAGGTGAGGATACTAGGCCCGCATCTCACTCTCGATCTCCGAAGTAGCCTCCTTTACTGAGTAGTTTCTCCACTGAACCATAACTGTTGTAATCTCTCTAGAGTGTAACCGTTTGACATATCTTGCTAATTTGAACACTAGCTCCTTCACGAAGGTCAATCTCTCAGCCAACTGCACCGAGTCCCATTAAAGAATATGAGACTCAGTAGGAATGTTATTCCATACCATATAAACATAGAAAAATGGATGAACAAGAGCAAAATCTAGGGGTATGTATAACTCATAATTCACCTCTCCAACTATGTGAAAGATCTCAAAAGGTCTAATATATCTAGGGCTGAGCTTTTCTTTCCTCCCAAACCTCATCACACCCTTCATGGGAAATATTTGAAGTAATACCTAGTATCCAACTCCAAATCTCAAGGCACGAAGTCTACGATCTGCATAATCCTTCTTCCTACTCAGAGCTGCCCTCAACCTATCTTGAATCACCTTGACTCTATCCAACGACTCCTAAAGAAAGTCAGTACCATGAGATCTAATCTTGAAGGTCTAGAATAATTTAATTAGAGATCAACAATGTCAACCATATAATTCCTTAAATGGTGTTATTTTAATACTCGAATGGTATATATTATTATACGAGAACTCTACCAAATCTAAGTTCTACTCCCACTTACCTCAAAATTCTATAACATAGGCTTGGAGAATATCCTCAAGAACTTGAATAGTCAACTCTGACTGCCCTTCGATCTGAGGGTGAAAAGTTATTCCAAGATCCACCTTAGTACTCAACTCCTTTCAAAAATCTCCCTAGATGCTGGAAATGAAGGACATTTGAATAGATATAGGCACTCCTTGCAAGCAGACTATCTTACAAACATAGATATAGTCTAACCTTTACGGATTAAAGGACATTTGAATATGAATGAAATATGCTGATTTGGTCAACCGAAAAATAGTGACCCAAATACCACTGAAACAAACGGAGGTGTGAGGCAAAACACCAACAAAATCTCTGGTTATCCACTCCTACTTCCACTTGGGAATGGGTAATCTCTAAATCAGACTACCAAATAGGCAATGAGCTACAACATTTTTCATATCTCTTTTCATTCCACTCCACCAATAATGTTGCCTCAAATCTATATACATCAAAGTTATAACAGTGTGAATAGAATATCTTGATCTATGAGCCTTATGCAATATCGATTGCATCAAATCTCCAATCTCAAAACATATACCTCAGAATCTACGGTAGCCCTCCTGGACTCACCAATCAACACCTGATTAAAGATGTTACAAAGTCTTATATCCTCAAACTACCTACTCCGAATTTGGTCCAGTAAAGTAGACCTCACCTCAACACTAGCAAGAATACTCTTAGAGTCAGAAATATCAAGTTGCACCATTAATTTGGATAAGGACTGGACGTCCCACACCAATATCCTCTGAGAAATTGAAATAGAATCCAAGATATGCATACTCACTGCATTTCGTCTCAAGGCATCCGTTACCATATTAGTGTTTCTCTAATAGTATAGATTAGAGATATCATAATCCTTAACCAACTCTATCCACCTATGCTTCATAGAATTAAGCTATTGAGTTATAAGATGTTGAAGACTATGATGATCCATGTAAATATCCCAATGTACTCCATATAGATATTACCTACAAATCTTAAGTTCAAAAACTAACACCACCAATTGCATTTCATGAATGGGGTAGTTGCACTCATGCACCTTTAGATACCTCAATTAATAAGTAATAATTCAACCCTACTACATCATAATACAACTTATACCAATATCGGAATCATCACAATATATGGTGAATCCCACACCCTCAACAAGAAGATCAAATATAGTAGAGAAAGTAAGAAATACCCTGAGCTTCTGAAAGCTTGACTCACACTCCTTAGATCACTTTTACAAAACCTTCTTTCAGGTCAATATGGTAATTGGCGTCACAATAGTAGCAAAACACTCAATGATTGACTATAGTAACTAGCCAAACCAATAAAGTTATGAACCTTACATGGAGATATAGGTATGGCCCAATCAAAAATATCCTCAATCTTTGGTGGGTCCACCATTATCCCATCCTTAATACAACATGTCATAGGAATGTCACTGACTCAAGCCAGAACTCGCACTTTGAGAATTTGGAAAAAATCCTATTATCTCTTAAAGTCTAGAGCACAATCCTAAATGTTGCATATATAATGTTGCATATACTTCTCCCTACTCCTCGAGTACAAAAAGATATCATCAATTAACATAATCATGAAGGAATCTAAATGAACTCTGAACATGGTTGTTCATCAAATCCATAAATGTAGCTAGGGCATTGGTCAACCAAAAAGACATCACCAGGAACTTGTAATGACCATAACGAGTATTGAAGGTTATCTTTTGAATATCCTCAGACTGAATCCTTAACTGAGGGTAATTGGACCTTAAGTCAATCTTAGAGAACACTATTTATGCCTGAAGCGGGTCAAATATATTAGTAATATGAGGCATAGGATACCTATTATTCAATGTCACCTTATTAAGCTGCTTATAGTCAATATACATATGCACAGAACCATCCTTCTTCTTCACGAACAAGATAGGACCACCCCAAATTAAAATGCTTGATCTAATAAAACCCTTACCCAAAAGATACTGAAGCTGAGAATTTAAATCCTTAACCTCGGCAGGATCCATATGGTAAAGTTCCATAGAAATAGGTCGAGTTCCTAGCTCAAGATAAATAATAAAATGATTATCACTCTCCAGATGAAGACCAAGTAAATAAGTAAGAAAAATATTTGAAAACTCATGAACTAAAGAAAAATAGTCAAATGAGGGAATCTCTACACTGACATTATAAATATGTGAGAAAAGACTCACCACTCCTCGATATAAGTATCCTATCCAAGAAATAAGAAATAATCCTTGTTGTCTCATGGATAATAAATCCCTTCCATACAATCGAGGGTATGCCATTTATGCCTAAGTTAAAGGTGTTGGAAAAATAGTCTTAGATTGCATAATAGGGAGATAACAAAGTCCATGCCCAAAATCACATCAAAATCTAGCATATCCAATTCAATAAGATCATCCTGAGTATCAAACGCTTGAACAGTCATAACACATGATATATAATCTTAATCCACTACTAAAGAGTCACCTACAGGAGTAGATACATATAACTACATTGATAAAGAATTCCAAGTTCTAATTGTGGGGTATTAAAAAAATATAGATAAGCATAAGTGGATCCCAGATCAAATAAAGCAAAAGTCAGTTGATGGCATACTAAAACTATATCTATAATGATAGCATTTAAAGACTCTACCTCGAGTATACCAAGTATGACATACAATTAATCTTTCCTGCCACCAGGATAGGTGCTTCACCAATCTCCCATTCTACCTGTTTGAGCACCTCCATGAGCACCTTAGGTACCACCTCGATGACCATGCATACCACCTTTAGCTAGAGGCAACACTTCCATAAACGATAAAACACTCTAAGCTCTAGAAATAACTGCCCTACATTGTGGACACTCTCTAGAGAAATGGTCAAAGTCCCCACAATCATAACATGCCCCAGGAACTATACTAAACCTAAAATATCTGAATGAACCAAAATAACCACCTCGACTAGTGTACCCAAAAGATAAATCTCTTAGAGGATGACTACTACTCTGGTTAGGAAGACTACTGTAGCCAGACTAACCTACATTTGTAATATAAAGTGCAGCATAAACTGGCCTACTATATTGACCCTGATGCTGCTAAGGTTTACCTACCCTGAGAACTACTACCTCTGAATCATGATCCACTCCGACTCCTAGTTAAATTGCCTTGATATTATGGCCTCTTATATCTGTCTCCTTAGGACTTATGATGTATCTTCTCCATAACCTAATCATGATAAAAACCATTAGTAAGATATCTACTAGATACAACCAAACCCTATGAAGCTATACAAAGAGAAAGATATCAATCCTCGAACAAAACATCGAACCCATATCATACTCAATCAGCTAGATAAACATAGCATGACTATCATACACATGAAATCTAGCCTCATAATCTAGAATAACCATGGAACCCTCCTCCAATCTAAGAAATAGTGTCTTAGTCAATCTTTAAGTCTACGAGGAATATACTTCTATAATAAGACCTCAAAGAACTGAGTCTATGTCAATAGGGAAGATCCGACTGCCTAGAATCAAGATAATCTCTCCACTATTGTCGATCAACCAAATCCAACTAAAAAGTAGTATAATCCACACCATAATTCTTAGCTAGGACTAAATTATGGATCCTATCCTCTTAAGTAACCAAGAACTGATAAGTATCCTTGCTCGATGCCCTAAAAAACCTAGCCAAAGTTAATTTCAAGAATCTACCCAACATTATATACTCCTCAATAGGGATAGCAGTTAAATTACTACCAATTGAAAAACCACCAATGCTAGAGGTACCTCAACTCTGAGTGTCGCAGCTAAAGGCTATGCCTTTGCCTCAGTACTACTCAGTCTACAGATAGAGCACTATAAATGGTGAACAACAACCTAATCCCAATATCAAAACTAATGTATCCCTTAGTAGTAACGAAGAACTAAAACTCAGTAGACCCTAGGTTGGCCTCTAACCCACACTAGTTGTGGTGGAGGTAAGAAATTCAGGTATTCTGAGCAGGGTGAAGGTCATTAAAATTGTGTCAGAGATGGCAGGCAATGGTCTAAGAAGAATTAGGGAAATTTTGGTTCTTATTCTATGTCTAGTGCTCCATAACCTAAGACATTCGGTGATCGTCTCTTCTAGAGAAATAGTAGGTTTAAGGCACAAGGTTCCCAATCTCAGGGAAGTAGCGCCCAGTCGTCTCCACCATAGACTCCTTGCCGATTTTATAGGAATTTTCATCGTGGTTTTGTGATGAAGGGAGGAATAAGTGTTTCAGATGTGTCCAGCAGGGTCATATTTAGATAACCTATCCTTCCAGCGATGTCGTTACTGGGGCTAATAAGGTTCTATTGCTTCTTCTTTGGCTCCTTCACCAAAAGGTGCTACTTCTAGTATTATCATTAGCTGAAATCATTTGTTTGCTCTTGCCACCCATAAAGTATCTGAGGCTTCCCTTGATATTGTCACAGGTATGTTACAACTCTTCTCTCGTGATGTGTATTTCTTACTGATCCAGGGTCTGCTCTCTCTTATGTACCTACTTATTTTGATTTTGGTTCCGAGTGTATTCCTGATCCCTTTTTTGTGTCTACCCTAATGGGTGACTCTGTTGTGGCTAAAAAGGTCTATAGGGGTTTTGTGGTATCTATTTATGGTTGGGAGACCATAGTAGACTTAGTAGAGTTGTACATGGTCGATTTTGAAGTAATTTTGGGAATGGATTGGCTTCATTCGTGCTATGACTCTCTAAATTGTCAGACCCGTAAGGTCATTTACTAATTTTCTAATAAGTCTATTATTGAATGGGAAGGGAGTTCCCTATTTCCTGAGGGAAGGTTTATTTATTATCTTAGAGCCCTAAATTTAGTTTCCAAAGGGTATCTTTATCGTTTGGTTCGGGTTAAAGATTTTAACTCTGAGGGTTCTCCTTTTCAATCCATTCCAATGGTTAGTGAATTTCCTGAGGTCTTTTCTGATGATCTTCTTGGTATCTCTCCTGATAGGGAAATAGACTTTGGGATTGATCTTCTTGATGTGCTATAGAAATATAGCACTTTCGATGCCTAAAACGAGAAAAATATGCGAGTTTCTTAGGTTATTTTGTCAGATATAATGTATTTTGGGTATATTTTGCAGGAAACTAGGTTTTGGATGCTATGTTCATAAAAAATATGAAAATGGAGTTTTCAGCTAATTAATTAATCAATTTTGGGTATTCTTGACACTTTACAGATGTACGTGACCAAAAAATATGATGAAAGTTGAAGATTTGAAGCTTTATTGCAAATATTGGATAGCTACTTACCTATGTCTTCATATGGACCACATGTAGCACATGTGGACCACATGTAGCACATGTGGTCTGTATAAGATTAAGGTAAGTATCAAAATTGGAGATTTTCCATCCAAACTGGGGACGATGTTGATGGGATCGCTCTTTTTATGGAGTCCAGACCTAATCTAGGGGTCCAATTCTTGATTGTTCTGGAATTTCACCGGTTCCCTCTTGTCCTTCTGAAGCTCCTCAAGCTAATGCGATGAATACTGAATTTCATCAATTTATCCATATGTTGGCTCAATTGGTAACTTCTCAGGTTGAGTGTGGTGCATCTGTTACTCCATCTTCTGAAGCCACAAGGGTTGGCCAGTTAATAAGGTTGAGTTCTCCAACTTTTACTAGTGTTAAGGAGGAGGAGGATCCTTAGGGTTTTCAGGATCAAATGGAAAAGATCTTCTGAATAATGCATTCCATAAATATAAAGAGTGTGGATTTTGTATTCTATCAGCTGAAGGATGTGGCGTACCAATGGTATGAAGAATGGAATCAGGTGATGGTGACGGTGATGTTATTTCTTGAACATTGGTTTTGGCTATGGTAGGGGGCATGTCCCGACCGAATATTATTTTACTTTCTGATAGAGGCTTTGTGTGACTACTCTGGGCCTGGGCGGTGTTTGTATTGGTGTCAGCCTTGGCATTGGCATTGGTATTTGGGCTGACAACATTTAGATGTATTTGATTTATGATTGTTCTATTCTATCTTGTTATATTTTTGGGATTCATCTAACTTAAGGCGTAGGGAGGTAATGGTTAGGGGTTGGGGTGGTCTTCGATCCCGGGTAGGGCTTGCGGCACCTGACACGACTAAGCCTTGGTTTGGGTCATGTCACTCTTGTTGTTTGGAAGAGATACCCATGCATGTATTGTATTATCTTCTCTTTAATAGATATCTTAGCAGTTGCAAACATTAGGATCATTCTTAGATTATTGTTACTTACTCTAAAAGAGGAGTAGTGACTAGGAAACCATAATTACAATGGTAATTTGAGGTTTAACTGTCGATCCATACTACTAGGTATTATCTAAATAATATGGTTAGCTTTCATATAATAACTAGAGACACAAAAGGTAACAGTTAACTGTGATCAAGATAAGGGTTAGTAAGTCGACAACCTAAGGCTCAAAAGGTAAAGGGTGAAATCCATCAGCTCATTCAAAAGGCTGTTGATAGTACATAACTTAGCAGATTCTACATGCAAGGTATCAGGTTGGTTTGATAAATCATGATAAGACTATAGAGTTGAGAAGGCAGGGGAACATAATCCTAGTGTTCACCGATGACTGATTACAGCTAAATTTTATATTAGCTACATGTTCGATATTACTACTCAAAACCACCCATATAATTTTCCAGTTTTGGCCATTGGTTACAATAGCTGAGATCTACGATTCCATGTTTTCCCTTGGGATTTGACCCCAACCTTTATTGGGTTACTATATTTGACAGCAACCGCATAATCTTCAAAGTGAAGGTGTAAATTGGGCGTTATCAAATTTTGGCGTCGTTGCGGGGGAAGTACGGTGTTGATTTGTCAGTTAAGGTTATTGCAGTTTCCGAGTCTTTTCACTTATATTATTAGTTGGGTATATGCCAGTGTATTCCTGGCACACAGACTTTAGGTAATCCCTTACTCCCATTGAATCCAAATCTAGAGAAAATCCTACAAACACCTAATAGGATGAAAGAATCTAAAAGATTTAATATTCCTGAAGGGGTTCGTGATGATGTGACTCCCTATCCTCCCAAAGAAGTATAGGATATTGTTGACCAGTAGATAGGGTGATTTTAGTAGAATCCACTAATGAGAGGAGGGAAGCAGATGAAGATCATTGGATAGCTAGGGAGGCAGAACTAGCTGAGCAGAGGCAAGAAGAACACCGCCTAGTAGCACTCAATGTAAATCAGAACAAAGTAAGAGATAGTTGTCCTGAAGTGATCCCAGCACATCTCTATGTGCAGATATACGTGGATGATGAATAAGATATATGGTAAGTTGAGCCGACCGATACTTAAGCCATTATCCTTAATGTTTTACCCCCAGTCATTAATTTTGAATAACAAGCACAATGATCCATCTCCTAAATATGAAATGGAATATGTGTGGGTTTACCAATAGATGATGCAAATATGCACCATGCAAATTTCATCAAAATCTGCAGTTTGTATACAAATCCAGGGGTGAATCAGGTAGAACTTAGACTGAGATTGTTCCTTTTCTCACTTACAGGAGAAGCATCTTTATGGCTAGGAGAACTGCCAAGAGGATCTATCACTACATGGAATGAGTTGCACATGTAATTCTTTAACCAGTTCTTTCCTCCATCCAGGATGTTACAGATTATAGACGAGATCTATAATTTTAGTTAGCTGCAGTCAGAATATATGTTTGAGGAATGGCTCTAGTTTAAGAAGAAGCTAAGTATGGTGCCCAACCATCGGATGTCAGGGATGAGCTACTTGGAGATATTTTACAGAGACCTAACCATTAGTTCTAGAGCCATGAAAGATACTATCTCGGGAGGAGTTTTGATAATACTACACGGGGAGAAAACTTTAGAGATGCTAGATCGTATCTTTCTCACTAACCGATGGTGGGAAACCCGAGAGGTTAAAAATGGATCTGGCACATATGTTATTGGTTTCTCCTACGACCAGAAAGTAGCTGATGATTAAGTACAATAAGAGATTGCACTGCTAAGAACTAATCTTGGGTTACTATTAAAGCAATTTTCCACAACAAGTTATGAGAATGTGAACATAGTAGGAGTGTAGGGTTCATCTTCCAAAGCTTGCGATTTAGAATTAAAAGAGAAAGCAAACTATCTGGATCATTAGTTAATGGATTTCCAAGCCCAAGGGTAAGGGAACTAAGGTCAGAACTATTATGATAGATACAGAGACCGTAGTAGGAAGACAGATAGTGACTGGAAGAAAAACGACAACTACAAAAAGAAGGGAGGTAGGTACATTCCACTTGGCAGAAGAGATGCAAAATGAAAAATGGAAGAGATGCTGACTAAGATAGTAAAGGATCAAGAAAATTAGGAGATCATCCTTAAGGAGATTAAGGATGAGATTTTAGGGTTGACCTAGAAGGTTAAATCTCATGTCGCTGCTATCAAGCAGTTGGAAGAAAAGATCAGGCATATATCAACAATACTAAACCAGAGGCAGCCAGGTACCCTTCTTAGAAATACTGTGCAAAATTTGAATAAAAGGTCATGTTCTTTCCATAACTACAAAGAGTGGTATGACTACTGTATATCCCCTATTACCTGATGTGAAAGAGCCAAGACATAATGATACTTATTTGATGAGACACCTATTCTAGAGTCAGAAAAGACAACAGGTGGTGATGATAAAATTGGTAAAGAAAGAGGTAAGTGTACAGTTTTTTAGCAGGGAATTAGATAAATTCTAAGATCACACTCACCTATTCCTCAGTAACTGAAGTAGAAAAGAGAGAAATGAATGTTCAAGAGATTCACTAAGATGCTGAAGGAGTTGAGATTAAATATTTCTCTTCTTGAGGCATTGGATAAGATGCCTAGATATTCTAGGTATATGAAGAAATTGGTCACCAAGATGAAATAAGCTATGATTAAGTCTGTTGATGGCTTGCACTACTATAGTGCAATCACTACTAGGTCACTGGCCTAGAAAAAAGTGATCCTAAAGCATTCACTACACCATGTACTATTAGGTCATCTCAGTTCAGCAGAGACTTATATGACTTAAGATCCAAAAAAATTTTATGTCACTGGTTGTATTCAATAAATTGGGCTTGAGACCTCCTGAACCAACTGCAATGCGACTATTGATAGTTGACCACTCGGTGAAGAAACCTGTGGTCATTTTGTGTGATATGATTGTGAGAGTTGATAGCTTCATCTTTTTGGATGACTTTGTCATTCTAGACTATGAGGTTGACACCGTGATTCCTATCATATTAAGGAGACCATATATGGCCACAGGTACAGTTATGGTTGACATAGAAAAAGAAAAACTGAAGTTTAGATTAAAAAGTGAAGAGGCCATAATCTACAATTGAAAATCAATGAAGTATCCAACCAACATGAGGTTAGTGTTAGTTATATATTGTATTGATGACCCTAGAGGGTATTCTTATGGGTATCTTGATGAATTTTGAGTAGTCAAGGTACCACGTCGTGCCGCGATGTTAAATCAACCTCTACATGGAAGTCAACCAATGGGATTATTGGTGAAGTCTTAGTAACTAACAAATCTATGTCGTGTCGCGATGTTAATTCAAGCGTTGATTGGGAGGCAACCCACTATATTTGTTCTCACTTTTTGTTTGTGTTTGTTTTGTAGGTTTATAGCTCATGGACTTAACTGGAATACAGTAATATTACTACATGCATAAATTTCTAGGTAGGAGATTGTATGACCAACCCATTAGGGTTATGAGTCCCACATAGGCTAGGTAACGTATGCAATATATGAAAAAATAAAATTTTGAGAATGTGAATGGAAAATTTTGAACTTTGGCACATAATCATAATTTTAGCATCATAAACTCAAGTTATGGGACCATAAGTATATGATAAAACATTTAAATGTGAAATTCTGAATGAAGGAAATCAGTCCAAAAATTTAGGTCCATATGTGCCCTGCACATGCGGACCGCATGTGACATATGCACCCTAATGGCAGGCCATATGTAGATGTTGTAAGTTCCTAACTCGTGGGACCAAATTTTAATTAAAAGTTTGGGCCCACCAATCATATTTAAAACCTAAATTGCCCCCCCCACACCAATATTTAAACACTTTTTATCTCATTATAACTCATGATTCTAAAAATCTCACTTTTCTCCCCAGTATTTAAACATGTTTTATCTCATTCTAACTCATTTAAATCCTAAAAATTTCACTTTTTGCTTTAACTCCAAACTTTCCTCTCAAATCATAAGCTAATCCTAGACTTAAAGAAAGGCTAAATTGAAACTTGTTTGAGGTACCAACTTGTCCTGACATACTAAAAACAAGTTCAAACATGGGTTTTGCTCGATTTCTTCATTGTTGACTTCTGGTTAATCATAAAAGAGGTAACTTTCTCAACTTCTAATGGTTATACATCGATTTAATTACTGAATAAACAAGTTGATATGTGTATTTCCATGTAAAATATATAGAATATATTATGCTTGTATGTAGGATCCTCGAAGTAGCCTATAATCTTTATGTAGGGCTTTATTTTGAATTAAATTCTACGGTTAGGCCCTAAAACGGAAGTTGAACTTGAATAAGTAGAGAAATACCAAAGGTTGGGCATGTTAATTTGCATTGTAAATCATGATTCTTGATATATGTGTGCACATTAAACTTGTTTGGACTTCAAATAAGTTATAAGGGTGTGAAAAATAAGGAAAAATTCAAACTTTTCTAATTTTGAGTTTTTATTCAACTTTTCCAATCCCTCTTTTTTGTTGGAAACTAATCACTTTTTTTCAAGTACACATGGCACCAAAAGCTGCTAAGAAGAAGAAGGCTCATACTTCAAAGAGGCGGGATGAGTCCCTCAAGCCTAGTGGTTAGGTGTAGAAGTACCCGATTATATGACTTAGAAAAGAAGTACAGAGGGAGACACACAGAGTTACTAGAGGAAAGGTGCCCTAGACAGTTGAGACTATTATTTTAGGCAAGATAAGACAGCCACTACCTAAGCAGTCATAGTAAGGCAGATGGTCAGCCTTTACTATGCCTTGGTTTTGAACTGAGGTTGTTTAGATTATTCAGGTTGCATATACACGTATAGCCATGTCGAGGATGAAGTCAGCACGGAGATCACCTCCATATTCTTCTCCACTAGATGATGATCAGAAGTAGGATTAGGTAGATTTAGATCCAATTTCACAGGATGTAGCTCAGGACCCCCAGACTAAGGAAGGGTCCCAGGATTTAATTGAGGCTATAGAGCAAGAAGAGTCATCAGTGTTACCCTAATATAAGGAGGGTACCACAGTTTAAGCATAATAGTCAGATGTACCCAAATATGAGGAGGGTACAAAGCAGGAATCCCATGAGATGCCCATTCTAGATGAGGGCACACAAGTATAGCAGGGCTAGAGTCCCACACCCATACATGCCTCAAATACACCTCTTAAGGAGGAAAATTTGAAGTTGTATGTAAAGGGGATGTGGATGATATATGATGTAGACAGTCGTATCACAGAGACAGGCAAGCCCAAGAATCTTATTTTGTAGAAGCATAAGATTGATCTATATGGGATGAGTAGAGTACCACAGTTGTGGGATTCCTTTAATCACTATCAGTTAGAGTGGATGACTAAACCACTCAGTTTATACAGCCCGACTATGGCGTGAAAGTTGTATACATCATATTAGGATAAAGTAGTTCTTGTGATGCACAGATTTTTATGCCTGGTAAGGAACATAGAGCAGCCACAGCTTGATCAGACCATTGTGAGAGGGCTCAGGGTTGATCTTTTAATAGAAACTATCTACCAGGTCATTTTTGGTCAGACTATATCACTCTCATATCTACAGTGGAGTCTAACAACAGACTGAGAGTCACACGTGATAGATATATTATATGGAAAGTTGAGCATGGATGAGAGAGAGTTGAGATATCTAGGTAGATAGTCGACTATATTTCACTTTTAGGTGATGAAACCCCATGGATTGAGGGACATGGTATGATAAAAAAAGGGTTCGCTAACTTTTAATGCAAAGTTTTTGTGGTTTCTCATCTAATATCGAATATTCCCTACTGCTTCAGATAATGTGTTTACTTAGGAGAGAGTAACCCCAATTGCTAATTTGATGGTAGGATATTCTATTGACTTTATAGTCATCCTCCGATATGAGATTCATGATAGATCTTTCAAGAAGGCGATGAATTTTCCATTCCCCTGCATGATTTAGTGATTATTTGATGAGGTCGGTATAGATCAGATATCGGGAGTAGATAAGAGAGTAATTATGATAGACACTGCACAGATAAAGAATATGAAGGATCCGGTATACACAAACTTCCCAAGAGATCTATTAAGCCTACTAAAGTATATCGATCCCAGACTAAGGGTCCACAGTTTTCACAGAGCCTGGTGTTGTACATAGAGGTGATGTGGGATATAGTATTGATCTTAAGGTAAGGAAGAGGAGAGGCTCCAAATTTGAGTACTCAGGGAGAGGGGATAATAGCCAATCCTTCATCAGCCCCAGATTTGACCTTAGAGCCAGTTAGTGTATCTTTAGAGACCATTTTCCCGTACACTATATCTCCTGCTATATTTATGATTACTATATCTTGAGATTTCTTGCATAGATTAGTAGACAGTCAAAGGGCCACTGATGTTTGATTATGGGATGTAAAGACCAAAATGACTACTCTATATGGGTATATTTGATCAGAGGTAAGTATTTGATTCAAGATAGCAGAGGCTAGATGGGAGTCCACATAGAGAGCGACCATGTATGAGCAAAATGCAGATTTATATGCATGTTTTGATGTTTTTGAGAGATGTGTTATAGCTAGATTTTCAAAGTTAGAGATACTGGATCGAGGACATATGAGGAAAGAGATGGATATATTGTGAGCAGAGATACATTCTCCACAGATAGCCAAATGATAGCCTTTCCTTCAGTCATACCCCAGTGGTCTAAATATCACCTCTATGGGTACCTAGATAGTTTGATTTATTATAAGAGGATGACGAGGAGGTCCGAGTAGTTGGGGCTAACATAGGACACATTGGAGACTTGTAGGATCCCTATATGCCATATAATTAGGAATTTAAAAAGTCCAAACATGATTTGATGGATTTTGCAGTTGTTGAGAGGCAGGGGAATTCATAGATAGTAGTAGGTGAATCTTTGAGTAATGCACCACCCACAACACCGCTTCTAGCAATTGATAAGCCCCTATTTGGGGATGGTCATGGCACAGATGCTTAGTGCATCATAGGTATGTCCTTATGCCCTATGTTTTATATTAGTTTTGTGCATTGGGGATAGAGTACAATTTTTAGTTGGGATTGGATATACCATAGCCACCGTAGGTTTTTGTTGTCGTGATTCTTTTTCTATCTATCATGGTATGGTTGTAGAATTAGCATGTCTAGATTAAATATTTGTGTCGTATGTTTTTTTTTTATTGTTTTATGTTTTTGTGTAGTTTGAAGATTTGTAAGTATTTAGGGAAGTTGTCATGTTTTGATAGATTTTTGAGAAAACAGATAGCCCTCTAAAATTGTGTTTTAAAACTTTGTAATGTATATATGTGTGAATATTGTGGATCTTATTATGGCATTAGGATTAGGGACATAATAATCACTTGCTAACCGTTGCATGAACCAGATGTGTAATAGCTTGTAATATTGACTCTGTGCAAATTGTGTGAGATACTACTAGTTCCCATTGTATGTTGAATTCAAAACCTACCCGATTAGTCTTGCCTAGGTTATAGGATAGTCGGTTAGGAAAGGATCATAGATTATTTTTTATTGGAGTCCACTTTTAGCCTAAATGGCCTTCCCTATGTGAAATAGTATCCCTTGATCCATGTTTTGAGATTTATAGCCTATTTTTCTTTTTTTACCATTCACATTCCCATTTATGTTCAAATTACCTATTTTGGCCCATTCCTCCTTGGACATTGTGCACCTCAACTCATGTTAATTGTCTAAGTTGATGGTGGATATCATAGGGGTGTGATCTAAAGTGGGTATGTAGAAGGGTAAGCTAAGAGAAAAAAATTAGCAGAGCTGGGTGTGGTAGAGAAAGAGAAAAATAAAAATAAAAAAAGAAATAGAAAAAGAAGAAAAGAAAAAGGTGAAAAAGTGGAAAACAAAGAATAAAAGACCACACCCAACCTAAATGTGCAATAAAGAATAAAAGGGAGAAATAAGGGTGGATCAAAAAGAAAATTAGCTAATAAGTGAGACCCCAAGGTTAGTGTAGTGCCAAGGAAGTGTAGTTACTTGATATTTCCATATGTACCATACCTTCCTCCAAGCCTACATTAGAAGCTGAAAAAGGTCCTATAGTGATCCTAACATGACTGCCTGAATGCTAAGATAAAGAAAATAAGGGAACGCCTATGGTATTTAATGCATATTAATTGGAATTTCACTTCTGAGTATGAGTGTCTCTTGACTATACTTGTATTGAAATGCATTTTTTCATGAGTTTTCCATTTTTTTTATATGTTGTATATATCTACTTTATCTTTTGAGTTCAGTCGGTAGTTGCCTACTGAGCACCATGTGTTTGGTACTTATACTACTATTCTGCAGCCTGCAGATCATTGTATGGGTTACCGTGGTTGATGTGTGAATAATACGGAGAAACCACGATTCAGAGACTTAGAGTGAGCTCCTGACATTCGGAGTAGTACTTATCTCTCTCTTATATGTTAGACTAGTCTCTATGTTGTATTTGGAGATAAGTAAGATAGTGTATTCATATGTACGTCACTTTGAAATCTTATTATGTAGAAGCTCTGGTACTAATACCACTGGGTTTTAGAACTATATTATGTATTTGATCTGTTATTATAGATTTTCGACATTCTTTCATCTATCTCTTTGGGTAGTCCGTTTCTATCTATTTTGAGCTACGTGTTTGGCTTTCCTATTGGTGGGTTATAGTAGGCGCCATCGATGTGAGAAATTGGGTCGTGAAAAAATTGGTATCAGAGCCTAGGTTTCACCGGTGTATTAGTACATGAGCTAAGTGTTTTGTAGAGTCCTAGGGATCAATGTGGAAACGTCCGTAACCTATCTTCAGGAGGCTATAGGGAAATTCTAGGAAACTCATTTCTTGAATCCTTGTCGTGTATCCGCATTGCTATAAACCTTAAACACATTCTTTGACTCTATTCTGTCCCCAAATGGGAGATACGAGATGTTCGATATATGTAGACGAGACTTTGACACGTGTTTTCAAAGCTTCAGCACAAAGTCAGTCCAGAGAGTCAGAGATGGATATTGAAGATATTCATCATTAGCCAAAGGATTTCCGGCCAGCTCAGGCTCCAATTGATCTCATGACTACATCAACCCTTTGAAGTTCACCATCGGGAATTCAATTCATATTGTTGATCCTTCCCAGCCATGGATGATATGTGATTCATTGAGCAGCTCTCAAACCGTAGTTAAGTGTATTAACATTCATTAGGGTTCTTTACAGAATCGTGAGTACGAGATTGGATTGCTAAAGTGGTCTAAACATTTGTCGATGCTATATTCTTTAGATAAGGATATGGTGTATGTATCTAGTAGAGAATCAGCATTTCCACTTCATTTAGTGTTGAAACACCTTATGGAAGCTTGGTCTTCCTTCTCTCAGATTGTTGATTATGTGAAGGCCATAGAGAGAGTATGTATTGAGAATTATGGAGATAGCGGCAAGATGCCATCACCTTGGTATTATGCTATTAGTATTTAATTGGAGAGTGAGGATTGTTCTTGTAGGTTTAATCTTCACTTGCAGCCTATCAGCTCTATGCAGGTAGTATTTCAGACTATGAGAGATGCTCAATTCAGTCATGGTGATCAATTTAGATCAGAGTGTGTGGCACCTCAAGGTATTCTAGAAGTTTGTTTTAGGAATGGAGAGATAGGATAATGGTCTAAAGAGTGCCCCCGGTGAGGGATTATTAATCGTTTAGATAAGCCTCATCATGTTATGGCACCTTTAGTTAGAGATAGTGTGGTTAGCACCTCTGTTGATGATTCAGTCGGTCAGTCCGAGTTTGGACCCGTTAAGAGTTATTCTCCCATAGATCCGCTAGGCATGTGATTGTGTATTTCACCATGATAGGTGTGATTTTACTTCCCTATATTTACTTTTTTCATTGTATGTATTGGGGTCTTCGTACCTATTAATAATTATATGCCTTGATGAGTTCTGATACAACCTGACCAGGAGCCTTGTTGTAATGGGCATGCCAAGTCCAACTAGGATAGAGGACCACCCCCAATACCCAACCCAAACAGTCCAAGGCATACCCTGAATCGGATGAATTCCGAACATATAACAATATAGCGTGTTATTATCCAAATCTAGACTTTGAGATAGGTCTGTCATCGTAACCGACTTAATTGAGTCCAACCATCCCAAACCAACCAATAACCATAACCAAAATTTAAACCAAACCAAAACAATAATCAAACCAAGTCTCATAACATAACATAAAAGGATGGAACATCCAACAATACCGTCCAAAGGTATCAGCCCCAATACCAATGCTGACACCAATACTGATCCCGCCCATACCAACCTATAGTAGTTCCACAAAATCCTCTAACCAGAAGAAAAGAAATATCCGGTTGGGACATGCCCCCAACCATAGACAAAACCAATATCCATAAATAAACCGAAGTATGTAAAAATATCCAAGAACATGAAATGGAGTTTTTCGGAATATGGAAGCTCACCACCTCATTCCAATAGCTGATCCCGAGTTCGAATACTAGGTAGGAAGAGTAGAATGGCCAGTTCCTGGATCACTTGGGGATACAGCCGCCCAAGGATGGGTAAGTGGGTTAACACTAGCATGAACTCAGGATAAGGATTAAATAATGCTAACTAGTGAACCTAGTAAACCAACCATATGCATACAAACCATACATATATCTATAACTATGCCGGGAAAGGGAACCGGGTTTAGTATGTATTTAAAACCATTAACCTAGGTATGTGTAGCTTACCATCCAAAATCACCCACAGTCTATATGGGTGCAGTGTAACCCTCTGAATGGGACCCGATGCGTGTATCCGCACAAACTAGAGACACCATAAGAGTAGGGGATTCCCAAGTACCCTTATCCTCCATGATACATAAATACAGTGTACCTAGAGGATTCCCATATACCTCATAGTATAATATATGGTCTCCAAAACAAACCTCTGATGTCGGCAAATATGAGTTTTGAGTGTTCATTCATTAAACTCACACCTTCAGGGTTAGCTATCACACCCCGCCATTATTGGCCAATTAAAACCATTTCCAACCAACCAATCCATTAATCTATTTACTATTAACCAAGGCTATTAACAGTGATATTGTCATACCGACTAGAACTTGCAAGTATCGTCCATAATCAAACCTTAAGAGGTTAAGGGATTCCCGTGTACCCATTAACCAAGTTAACTTATGGGAGTCCCATGTACACCATAAGTGTTCCATTATTATGTTTGCTTGGGGGGTTCCCATGTACCCCACGAGTGTTCATTAATATATTTACTTGGATGATTCCATTGTACTCCACAAGGATGTCCAACTAATCATTACCATGACCAACAAAACTTATCATTTAAACCATTCCAAACAATTTAAACCATTTATACCATTTAGGGTTCCATTACCAGACCATATGAAACAATAGTTCCATTACAAAGTCCAACAATATAGTAAAAGCATTCTCAGGAATTTTATCAAACATATTAGGGGCATAGTATTTTCAAAACCAAAACCAAATACCAATTTACCATTTGCAAGAAACCAAGTATCCAAACCACCATTAAAACATGTACACAATTAAAACATAGGAAAGCCATAACCAATCAATTACAACCAAAATCCCCAATGTTTATTTGAAAACCCAAAACCATATAACAGTTATGCCATGAAAAGAATTTACAAAATATTCCTTTAGTTGGAACAAACAATGAGGGATTGAGTACATGCCTTAAATTGAGTAGATGATGGAGAGAAATCACCGACACAGGCCCTATATTAATCCTTAAGATTAAATCCTAGCTTCCTTTGCCCATGAACTTAGAGAGGATTAGAGAGTGTTTTCTAAGTGTTAATGAATAGATTAATAGGGAAAATAACCTCCCAAGTGTGTTAAAAGTCATGAGTCCTCAATAGGTTAAGTGGGGAAATGTCAAGATTTCCCTCACTTAAACTACATAAAATTCCCGTTGAGGGGTAGGACTAACCATACCAGTCATACCCTCCAATACGAGTGGTACCCTTCACTCATATCCTAGGTCTCCCCCTTGGACCCAACACTATCCAAGATACGACTTACCCAAACCAAATCGTTCCCAAAGCATATGACCTGTACCTTAGACCCGTACCCCTGGAAGAATAGAATCTTAAGAGGTTTAAAAACTATCCACTATACGAGTCCATGGTATGACTTGTACCCTGGCTTACGGCTCACGGTGATCCACTCATAATCAGATCCATGTTAGACTACCAAGTCTAAGATTAAGTGAAGGAAAAACCCAAACCAAATAACCCATATGAAACCATACGACTCGTATCAACCCAGGTCATACACATTTCAAAAACCAATCCAATCCTACCAACCAACACTAGTCAGCCTACGACTGGCCCATATAAATCTTACCCTAGCATAAGACTGGTACCCCTTAGTTGTATCACCCAGGGTGTTTCAGTCTCCTTTACTAAGATCATTCATCCCTAAATGACGAATAAGGTAGGTACAAACACGACTTATACCCCTTAGATACCTCTACTCTTACCTTTAACAATGACACAAAGAAATCAAGTAGAGTCATTTGCATTATCAAATATGAATCAAGAACACATACCTTTCGCATGAATATCTGAAGCCGAGAACAAATGCAGATATTTGAACTTCATGTCTGCCTCTGCTTCCCATGTAGCCTCTTCCACTTTGTGATTCTTCTATAGAACCTTAACCGAGGTCGCATCCTTAGTCTATAACCGATGAACTTGCCGATCTAATATCTCAATAGAGATATTTTCAAAAGACAGAGAATCTGAGATACCCAAACCCTCCAAAGGTACCACCGAAGAAGGATCACCAAGACACTTTCTCAACATAGAGACATGAAATACTGGATGAATGGAGCTCAAACTAGAAGGCAACTACAATTCATACACCACCTTACCTACCCTCCGCAAAACTACATAAAGACCAATATATCGGGGACTGAGCTTTCCCTTTTCACCAAGTCACATTACTCCCTTTATTGGAGATACCCTTAGGAATACCGTATCCCCAACCTCAAACTCTAATTCTCTACGCCTTACATTTGCATAGGACTTTTGGTGACTTTGGGAAGCCTTAATCCTATCCCAAAATCACCTTTACCTTTTTTATAGCCTGATAAACCAAATCTGGACAAAACATATCCACCTCACCAACCTCAAACCACCCAATAGGAGACCTAAACCTCCGACCATACAATGCCTCAAAAGGGGCCATTCCGATACTAGAATGGTAACTATTTTATAACCAAAATCTAAAGATGTAGATGCTCAACCCAATTTCCACCATAATCAATTACACACATATTATGCATATCCTCCAATGTATGAATAATCTTTTCTGCTTGCCCATCTATCTGCGGATGAAAAAAAGTTCTCAGACTAACCTTAGTTCCTAAACCCTTCTGAAAAGACTGCCATAAATGAGACAAAAACTATGTGCCACGATTAGGGATAATCGAATGAAGTACCCTATGCAGCTACACAATCTCATAAAGAGACAAGCTTGCATAATCCTCCTCATGAAGTTGGTCCATACAGGCAAGAACTGAGTGGACTTTGTAATCTGATCCATGATGACCCAAATTGAATCTAATTGAATCCAAAATCGAGGAAGATCAGTAACAAAATCCATATTGATTACCACCCATTTCCATTCCAGTAATTCCAGTTCCTAATACAACCCACTGGGCCTCGTGTGCTCAACTTTGACTTGTTGGCACACCATACACTTAGCTACAAAGTTAGCCACATCCCTGTTCATACCATTCCACCAATACATCTTAGTGAGGTCATGATACATTTTAGTTGAACCAGGATGAATAACAAAGAATGATTCACGTGCCTTAACCAATACCCTTTCACAAAACCCATCCATGTCAGGAATTCACAACCTCCCCTGGTACCTTAAAGTACCATCATCACTAACCTTAAATACCATTACCTTTTGCCCACCTATATCACTCTTGATTTTCATCAAGATTGGATCTAGCATTTTCTTCTCCTTAATTTTCGCACCAAGAAATGATCGAACCACTTCTTGTACCATCATACTACCATAATTTGAATCTAGAAGACAGACTCCAAAATTATCCAAGCATTGAATATCCTTTACTAATTCCCACTTATCATTTTCCACATGAGTCAAACTCCCCATGGATAACCTACTAAGAGCATCAGTAACCACATTAGATTTACCTGGGTGGTAGTGAAGACACATATCATAGTCCTTGAGAAGCTCAAACCATCTCCTCAGCCTAAGAGTTAAATCCTTCTAAGTGAACACATGTTGTAGACTCTTATGATTAGAAAAGATGTCCACGTGCACTCCATATCAATAATGCCTCCAAATTTTCAAAGCAAAATCCACTACTAAAAGCTTCAAATCATGAGTAGGATAATTCCTCTCATGTACCTTCAACTGCCTGGAAGCATTGGCAATCACCTTCCCATGCAGCATCAAAACACAACCAAGCCCTACCCGAGATGCATCAAAATATACCACAAACCCCTTATTACCTTTAGTCAATGTTAAAACCAGAGCCAAAATGTGTTTCTCCTTAAGCTTCTCGAAACTACCTTCACAAGATTCCAACCAAGAAAACTTTGACTTCTTCCGATTCAACTTAGTCAATGGGGCTGCTAAAGAGGAAAAACCCTCCACAAACCTCCAATAATACCCAGCCAAACATAATAAGCTCTGAATGTCTGTTGGAGTTGTGGGTCTAGGCCACCTCTTAACCACAACCACCTTTTGAGGATTCACCATGATCCCCTCACTATAAATAATATGAGTAAGAAAAGTTATAGCGTTCAATCAAAGCTAACACTTGGAGAACTTGGCATACAACTGTTGTTCCTTTAAGGACTGCAACACCACATGGAGGTGATTATAATAATCCACCTCACTCTTAGAATAAACCAGGATGTCATCAATGAACACAATGACAAAAAGATCTAGAAACTGCCTAAAAACTCTATTCATTAAATCAATAAATATCGTCGGGGCACTAGTCAACTCGAATGACATCACCAAGAACTCAAAGTGCCTATGCCAAGTACAAAAAGTCATCTTAGGGATATCCACCTCCCTAATCTTAAGCTAATGATATGCAGACCAAAGATTTATCTTAGAAAAGAACTTGGCACCTTGCAATTGATGAAATAAGTCATCTATCCTTGGAAAAGGATACCTGTTCTTAACCGTCACCTTATTCAACTACCTATAGTCGATGCACTTCCGAAGGGAACCATCCTACTTGAGGACAAATAATACCGGTGCACCCCATGGGGATACACTAGGACGAATAAACCCCTTATCTAAAAGATCCTTAAATTGCTCCTTGAGTTCCCTCAACTCAGCCGGAGCCATTCTATAAGGAGGAATAAATGTAAGATAAGTGTCCCGAACCAAATCAATATGAAAATCAATCGCCTTATCAAGAGGAACACCAGGAAGATCATTTGAAAAAACATCATGAAACTCATTCACCATCGAAATAAAATTAAAAGAAGGACCTTTCGAGTTAGAATCTTTAACCCGGACCAAATGATGAAGACTCCCTTTAAAGATTAATATCCAATCTCTAAATAGGAACTAACCTCCCCTTAAGAGTTGGGGAACCACCCTCCCACTCAATAACCAGTTCACAAAGGTAACTAAAGAAATCCTTACGGGTCCGACAATTTAAGGATGCATAACAAGAGTATAACCAATCCATCCCTAGAATAACATCAAAATCCACCAAATCTAGTTCGAACAAATGCACCAAATTCTACCTACTACCAACAGATACCACATACCCCCAATAGACCCTTTTAGCAAAAATAAAATCGTCTATCAGAGTAGAAATAAAAAAGGATCCAAAATAACTTCGGGATCAAAACCAAAACATACAGCCACATATTAGGTCACATAAGAAAGAGTGGACCCTAGATCAATCAAGAAATGCATGTCATGAGAAAAGAGCCATAATGTACCAGTAAAGACATCAGAAGATGCCTCAAATTCCTGCCGAGATGCAAGTGCATACAACCTATTTTGACCAGTACTAATACCAGAAGTAGAAATAGATACAGAAGCAACACCCTTTGGTGCAGGAGCAGAAGATCAAGAAATTGGAGCCTTACTCGCTCCTGAAGTACCCTTACCAATCGGGAATTTCTTGAGTATATGGCCTGGTGGATCACATTTAAAATACTTTTCCCTCCCTTCATCATAAAATCCCTGATGAAGACAACTACAGAACCGATAAGAAGGCATGAAGAAAATGACTGTGCCCCGCTCGCCTAAGAATGGGTACCATGTTCTTGAAAATTATCACCACCCTGGGGCCTATCACCCGAAGGCTTCGGGTAAAGAGTACTAGAAGAAGAGAAGAAATTAGAACTCCCACACTTCTTCTTTGGACACTTACCGCCATTCTGAATACATTATTGTTGCCAACCACCTTCTTTAGAAGACATAAACTTCTTACCCTGCCTTTCCCTAAACTCAGCCTATTTTTTCTTTTCTTCCTCCACCGGTTACATATGAACCACCAACCTAGACATATCCATATCCTTTATCATCAATGTAGTCTTGCTTTCAATGATCAAATCCCGAAATAGTCCAGAAGTGAACTTTCTCATCCTTTCCCTCATATTATATATAAATTCTAGAGCATACCTTGATAGATGATGAAATTTCAAGGCATATTCCTTGACTATATTTCCTTTGTGTCAAATTGACAAATTTCTCCGTCTTCGCTTCCCTCAACTCTTGAGGAAAGAAGCAATCCAAAAAATCATTTGATAAAGTCTCCTATAAAGACGACTCCTCAACATCACCCTTTACCACATCCCATTCCTCGTACCACTAATACGTAACATCCTTGAGAAAATAAGCCACAAAACTCACCCCTTCCACATTCATGACTTGTATCACCCAGAATATCATCTTTATTTCATCCAAGAAACCCTGTGGATCCTCCTCCACCTACACCTAGTAAAAGTAGGAGGATTCATCTTCATAAACTAGCCAACCCTTATGGCCTTAGCTGATGAAAAAAACAGATGTATCTCATTTATCCTAAGCAGCAACCAACTGAGCAATAGTATGAATTAATTGATGAAATTTTGCATTAGTCATCTCACCCTGGGGAGGACTAGAGCAACTGGAGAAACTCCAAAAAAGTCAGGGACTGGACCCGTAGATTGAGTATGGGTCCCCTGTTTCCTTTCCACATTGTCCTCAGATGTGACAGAAGAGTTCCTTATATTCCAGATCATCGAGGTATAATCTGAAAAGCGAACAAATCAGGATTAGAGAGGACCTTTGACTCCAATTTTGAGAATACAATACCAAAAAAGTGAAACATTCCAAAATTCCTTGTAGCCTCTCCCTTATGAGTGTAGCACACTATGCACCCCTAAAAGAGACTCTACTCAACACGGATTTTTTGACTCCTAATTGAACATGAACCTAAGCTCTGATACCAACTTAACATGACCAATCGGATGGCCTTGTCATAATGGACATCCTAAGTCCAACTAGGATTGGGGACCACCCCCAAAACCCAACCCCAATCATCCAACGCATACCCTAGGTCAGAGAAATTTAGAACATATAACAAGATAGCATGTAATTATCAAAATCCATATTCTAGGATAGGTTTATAACTGTGACCGATTCAATTGAATCCAACCATTCCAAACCAACTGATAACTATAATAGAACTAAGCTCCATAACATAAAGATATAGAACAACCAATAATATCGTCCAAGGGTGTCAGCCCCAATACCAATGTCAATACTAAGGCGGATACCAGTATCAATTCCACCCATACCAACCCATAGTATTTCTGAAAAATCCTTTAACCAAAAGAAAAGAAATATCTGGTTGGGAGATGCCCCAAACCATAGCCAAAACAAATATCCAAAAATAAACCAAAGTATGGAAAAATATCCATGAACATGAAATGGAGACTTCCAGAATATAGAAGCTCACCACTTTAATCCAATAGCTAATCTCGACTCCAAACACTAGGTAAGAGGAGTAGAATAGTCAGTTCCTATATCGCGTGGGGATATAACCGCCAGAGGATGGGTTTGCGGGAGAACGCTGGCATGAACTCAGGATAATTATAAAATAATAGCAACTATTAAAACCAAGTAAACCAACCATATGCATACAAACCATAAATAAATATATAACCATGTCGGGAAAGGAAATCGTGTTTAGTATGCATTTAAACCATTAACCTGGGTATGTGTAGCTTGAATTCCAAAACACCCATGGGATATATAGATATAGTATAACCCCCTGAATGGGACCCGATACATGTATCCGCATTAATCTTAGATACGATAAGAGTAGGGGATTCCCAAGTACCCTTACCCTCCATGATACATATGTACAGTATACCTAGAGGATTCCCATGTATCTTATAATATCATATATGGTCTCCATAACCAACCTTTTATGTTGACAAACATGAGCTTCCAATATTCGTTTATTGAACTCCCACCTTCACGGTTGGCTATCACACTGTGCCATTATTGCCTAATTAAAACCATTTCAAACCAACTAATCCATTATTATATTAATTATTATCTAAGGCTATTAATATTGGTATCGTCATACCAACTATAATTTATAAGTAATGTACTTAGACAAACCTTAAGAGGTTAAGGGATTCTTGGGTACCTATTAAACAAGTTAACTTGGGGGAGTCCCATATACCCCACAAGTGTTCCATTATTATGTTTACTTGGGGGAGTCCCATGTACCCCAAAAGTGTTCATTAACATGTTTACTTGGGGGATTCCACTGTGCCCCTCAAGGATGTCCAATTAACCATTACCATGACCAGCAAACCTTACAATTTAAACCATTTAAACTATTTAGGGTTCCAAGAACAAACCATATCATGTAATAGTTTCATTAAAAAGTACAACAATATAGTAAAAGCATTCTCATAGGCATTTCATCAAACATATTTAGGGTACAGTATTTCCAAAACCAAAACCAAATACCAATTGACCATTCCAATCCAACCAACTCTCCAAACCACAACTAAAATATGTAAATACATAATTAAAAAATGGGAAAGGAATAACCAAGACATTACAACCAAAACCCCTAATATTTATTTAAAACCCAAAACCATATAAAATTATGCCATGAAAATAATTTACAAAATATTTCTTTAGTTAGAACTAACAGTGAGGGAAGGAGTACATGCCTTAGATTGAGTAGTTGATGGAGAGAAATCACCAAAACAATTTCTAAATTAATCCTTAAGATAAAACCCTATCTTCCTTTACCCAAGAACTTAGAGATGATTAGACAGTGTTTTCTAAGAGTTAATGAATAGAATAATAGGGAAAATAACCTCCCAAGTGTTTTAAAACTAGTGGGGACTTAATAGGTTAAATGGGGAAATGTTCAGATTTCTCTCACCTAAACTACATAAAATTCTCATCAGGGGGTACGACTAACCATACCAGTCATACCCTCCAATACGAGTCGTACCCAACACTTATACTCTAGGCCTCCTTCTTATACCAAACACTATCCAAGGTGTGACTTACCCAAACCACATCGTACCCAATGCATTGGACCCATACCTTTGACATATACCCCTGGAAGAATAAAATAACAAGAGATTTGAACACTGTTCACTATACGAGTCCATGGTACAACTCGTACCCTGGCTTATGGCTCATGGTTATCCACTCATACTCATATCCAAGTTATACTACCAAGTCCATGATTAAGTAAAGGAAAAACCTAAATCAAATGACTTGTATCCAACCATACGACACATACCAATCTAAGTCATACTGATTCAAAAAACTAATCCAATCCTACCAAGCAACATTGGTCAACATATGACTGACCCATACAAATCATACCCCAGCATATGACTTGTATCCCTTAGTAGTATCCTGTCTAGAATGGAAATTTTCTAAGGGTCCCAAACTTAGGTTGTTTCAAGTTCATATTGGTTATCGTGATCCTTGTTGTTGAATCCATAATTTTATGACTATTCCATTGCTTATTTCTTTTTGTAGTGGATGGAGTAGATCTGCATTGATATTTTTTCCCTATGGTTGTAGATTTTGGGTATGAGCCCCTTTTATTTTTAGACATTAGCCTTATTGTGGCCCTTGTGTGGTCTATGATATTAATATTTATTTTGGTACTGCCTATTTATTTTATTGACGTTGATATTTCTATTGCTATCACTACTTGATATTATTGGTATTATTGATATTAATACTTGATGTAATTAATCCTTGTCGGGTAGCTGTATAGACTGGTGTAATCTATTTAGAATTCCATTTCCTTGCAATTCTTATTTGGTGGCTTGAGTTGATATATATTAGATTGGTGATTTCTTTCTAATAGCATAGTCAGGTTGATTGTTTTTCCTTTTAATTAGTTGTGTTAGATTGATTTGGGAATGTATTGTGATATCAAAGGTAAGTTGAGGTTTTATGGTCCTATATAACTCTAGAGTTGGTATTTTATCTATATCATCATTCTTGAGTTTGAGACTCTTAGACTTTCCTCCCGTGTGTGAAGGTCTTAATTTTGGTTATCCCTTTTTATATAGCCCATTTTTTAGCTTGACTAGTTTAGGGTTCGCTCTTTACTTTTGGCTATTTTTTTTCTTGATAGTAGGTTTGATATTTATATCAAGATTTCTTGGATTCATATATTAGATTTGTTGGGTTCATCTCCATGTAATGGTCTGCCCTTATTATTAAAGTACAGTTAGATGCTCTGTTCTTGTTGTGATATGGTTCTTGTCTGAAATAATATTAGAGAGTTGGATACAAGTGATAGTTCCATTTATCACTTCTTGATTTTGAAAGTTGGAAGTACTTATTCTTGAGTTTTTTGGTTTATTTTCTAATTGTGGCCTTGACCATGGCAGTAGTGCTGAGATTCTCAGATGATGTTCTCAATGTGTGTAGTATGCTTGAGTTGGAGTCAGCATGGTTTCATTTTCATTTAATGGGACATCCTAGAGCATAACTTTCAGTGAGGAATAGCTATGCCTGAATCTTTAAGATTTTAGTTGTGATTACCACTCAAACCAGTTGTAGCATTGGCATAGATTACCTTTCGTGATTATCTCCTTTGGTGTGCCTAGATAGTGCCTTATGGGCTTATTCTCATGTTTGTTGTATAGACTTTTAGCGGATCAGATTTAGTTTTTTTATTTCTCTGTGATGAGATTAGGAAGAAAGGACTCAAGTAATTTTCCTCTTAGTTTGGAGTGGATAGCAAGTGTGAAATGGTAATGGAAGGTTAGAATTTGGAGTCGGTTATATGACTCATGTCTTGATTTTATTTTGTCTTGGATAAGCCTTAGATGGATTTTTATGGCTATCGATATGGTAGTATGTGGACTAGATTTGTGTACCTCAGCCTTTTTCAATTTAATTGGAGGCTAGTTAGTGGTTGAAGTTGATTTTTCACTATTTGGAGGTGAATGAGAGATCTGGTTAAAAAAGGGATACCTGTGGTGAAATCCCTCAAAAGTGTTCTCTCTTTGTAGAGGTTATCTGGGAAGTCATGCTTTGACCATGTAGGCCCAGTGATAATGCTCAATCTACAGCTCTCGTTTGAGTGTAAAGCGGTCGTTAGCAAATATAGAACCCAACCTGGGTTGGGTGTCGATCCCACAGGGAATAGCTTGGCCAACAAGTAAGTAAAATTACTAAACTTTTGGTGCAAGTCTCGTAAGAAGGGGGGATTCTTGTTTTGCAAGTAATGTAAACAAAAGCTGAAATTAATAAAGTAAAAAGAGAGAGATTGTTACGTTGGTTGTAAACAATGAGAATTGAAGAGTTGGGGTTATGTCCACCTTCTGAGGTATACGTCTCTATTGGCTATGAGTGTGTAGAATTCTGACATGCAATTGATTATAGAGGATTGTAGTCGATGGTAACTCCAAGCGTCTCTCGACCTAAACAAGGACTATTTCACTTTAACTCTCTCGAGCTTAAAGCATGTCTAACGGTATGAATTCTCCAAGAGGTTAGTCCAGTTACGGCACTAGCTTTTTAATAGGAAAGGGTGTCCTACTACCTTGACATTATCTCTTTTCCAGACAAATAACTTTTCTCTCGAACAAGTTAAATGTTAGACTGGCGTATTCTTGCGTTTGCAACCGCAAAGAATGTAGATTTAAGATGAAGAGAATAATGATATAAGCAATATACGTGCCTCGAACTCACAAACTCACAGCAATAGATAGTAACTCATTCGGCTTCCATAACCCCAACAGAGAAGTTTAGTTACCCATGAATGCGAAGGAAATCATGATTGACATTGTTATTATATCACGATATTGAGTAATGGCGTGTAGATCAAGTGATAGGCGTGAGGCGTGATTCCTTAGCAAGTAACGATTCTCTTGTTGTGGAGTTTAAGAATAGAAGAGTAGATTAGAAGTGTTTGTAGTGGAAGATGAGAGGGATGGAAGAAAATTAATTGTTGAATGATGAATGTAAGATTTCATAAAAATCTCTAGCATGATAGGGTATTTATAATACCCATATCCTACTCCTACTAAGCTAATGAAATAAATAACCAAATCCTACTAGACTAATGAAATCCTTAACCCAAATGTACTAGGTTAAGGTAACATTATCATAATCCACATAAAATAATGAAATACATAACCTAATTGTACTAGGTTAATGTATCATTGTCAAAATCCAGCTTTGTGTCTGTAAGTCCCCAAAGTCTTCAGAATTGTTGTTTTAGCCCGGGACAGTTTTTCCATGCAGCAGTTTTGGTCCTTTAGGCGTCCCACTTCCTTCTCCTTCGTTCGTGAGCTTTCTTTTGCGTCAAGTTAGCCATAAAATGCTGTATTTTGCATCATTTATACCTGAAACTTTCCTAGTCATGTTCGTTAGCTCATTTACGGGAAAAAGGACTAAAAGTGCATGAAATATATAATTTGTTCTCAAAACTAGGCTAAAATATGGGCAAAATATATTGATATAGGCGTGTAAATCCGCCTATCATCAACACCCCACACTTAGATCTTTGTTTGTCCTCAAACAACATATCATGTCCTTCTAAGCATCAACTTAAGGTTTTTACAGTAACAACACAAAACATTTATTAAGACAAGCACAACAATTATCAACCAAGAGTAGCTTTCCGATTATAAGTAGAAACAATTTAACCTCAAGTATAGACTCGTGATGGTGATCAACTCGCATGCAAACGTTAAAGTGCATAGAATCATATACAACTATCCAAAACTCATCAACCATGTGTGTCTCACCATATAGTACCCATAATCACTCACAAATATAGCATATTTTTCAAACATGGGTCTCAAAATGTCCTTGCTCTCACTCTCACAAAGAATTCATATGTAGCAACTGATGACCATAGGCTTGCCCTTAATGTAATACTCTACTAAATGTCAGAATGCTAAGCTTAGGATCAAGTAGGTCTTTTGATGGTTGTAATGTAGGCTAAGGGACGGGTAGGACTATTTTGGCCAGGAATAGTGACTAAGTTCCTAAGCGCTTTAATACATCACTTTGTATCATTGACACTTTTTTTTTTCTTTCAACCTTTCTTTCTTTTATCCTACCACCCTTGTTCTCCTCTTTTGTTTTTCAATTTTAAGCACAACTCGCTTTTCAGCTTTCTTTTCCTTTTTCTTTTCACAACATACCTCTTATGATAGCACTTTCTTTTTCATAACACATTCAAGCACCATTACAATTTATAGCATCATACTCACCTAATTTCCTCTTATGTTGTCACATGACTTTTTCACTTTAAAGCACTTAGGAGTTTGGATCAAATTACGGTCTTGAAAAAAATGGATTAGGCTTACATACAAGGTTGTCAAAGAAAATAGGCTAAAGGCTCAAAAGGGTTTAACTAGGATGATGTCCATGGGTAGGTAAAACTGAAGGTAAACAAATATAGGTTGCCAAAGAAATGCCTAAATCATATCCTAAACTTACACTCCTTATTTTCGCTTTGCATACATACCAGGCAAGTTCTAGCATCAGCTACACACATAGAATATACGATTATCTCACACACACAAGGCACATGGTCGACTTGCTTGGAAGTAATAGAGACTCTCGACCCAACAAGTGAAGGAATTGAACCACACAATATCACATAATGAGTCACAACTAGAGCCTAAACGTCTCGATAGTCACAATTGTAGCACATACTCTTGTTATAATCTCATGCTGCCTATCAAAATAATTTCATGCAAATCTAGAAAAAACAACAAAAACAAAAAAACTAAAATACGGAAAAAATCAACAAAAAAAAACAACAAAATAAACAAACATAGATGCGATAGAGAAGTATAGCATACGATACCGCCACCCCACACTTAAATAGGACACTTTCCTCAGTGGAAAATAAATACGAGGAACCTGGTTAGTCGGACTCTTCCTCATTGTCGGGGGTCATACCCCCTTTGTCGGAATCATCATAAGAGTCGTCGTCAGAGTTCTCCTCCTCGTCAGAGTCTGGCAAGCGTCGATCGTCATCAGTCGGCACATCATCATCTAGAGGTTCCTCAAAGTATATACCTACTCCACACATCTCCCGTGCATGAATATTCATTGGATAGTCATGGTCCAGCTGTTGGAGCTCTGCAGCAGTGGGAACACGACCTCCGCTCATCATTGTAAACCTCATCATGCCGTACATATGGCGGGAGAAACTCTCATCCCGAGCATGTCTCTCTGCCGTAGTAAGGTTGATGCCATGTGTTGATTCAGCATCTTTGACCTTTGTGAGGTCAACCTTCTTCGGATTGTGTGGGAGTTTATGATCAGTTGGTTCCTCTTCGATATCCTCCTTCCGCAAGATTGCTGTCAACAAATTGCCAAATGTGAAATGGGACCTTTTGTGGAGTCTGGCCTTCCTCATGGTAGATCGAATGATTTCCCCAAAGTTGATAGGGACATTCTTCATCAAAGCATATACCAAAAACACTCTATCTCTCGATATCTTGGTGTATTGAGTCCCAGGAATAAGACATGAGTTGACAATGCGCATCCACATTCTTGCTTCCCTATTTAGTGGAGCATAGGGGAAGGTGTTGTGTCGGCCGGTTTCTTTATGTCTGCCCCACCTTGCCATCGATCTGCTTCCACAAAGCGTGTGTCGTATTGCTCTATAAAGAGGCCTGCTGTACAGCTCTTTGAATGGTGCTGTGTCGACCGAAGGTAAGCCAAGAAAAGAGTTGATCCAGTCCGCGGTGAGCTGTAACACTTGGCCCCGAATTTTGACTTCATTGCCTGTTGTGTTCGGCGACCAGTTGGCATAAAACTCTCTTGTTAGATCAAAATTACACTCTCCCATGTCGCAGAAGATGAAATCCAACTTCAAAGCCATTATTTTTGCCAACATACGCGGCTCCTTCTTTGCTAAGGTATCCTTGTTGATCAAGTCGACGTGCACATATTTTCTTACTTTGTTGCTGCTGTACCATGCTTTGGCTTCTTCCTCAAGAACTCATTTTATTCCGAACATTCTGCGTGGTAGTTGTGCTGATTCTCCTTGGTCTTTTCGACTTCTCTTCTTGCCCTTTTGGGAAGTGGTCGCCTTCTCCTTGCCTTGCCTCGCTTTAGGTGCCATTGTACCTGAGACTAGAAATAGTGTTAGTTGCAGCACAGTCTCACTTGATACAATCTATAAGCAAGCATTAGGGGTACCACCCCACACTTAGTTTTGTTAACACAAATCAGTGAGGTGAAAGTAGTCGATTTACTCAGATTTCATCGAGATACGTTTTGGGATTGTATTCCGACAAGAAAATCAGCAATGCATCACTTACTTGCAGCCATTGGACTACTTTCATGGTAGATATAGCAACACTACTACATAGGGGTTACCACATTGAATAGTTATTCTTACAACAATCACGACCTCCTAAGTCGGTAGGCACTATAAGTCTTATCCCGATGACCGGGATAGTCTAACATGTAAGTATCCAAACAACAATCTTAAGCAATATTCATAGACATAGCAATTCCGTAAATAACATAACAATGCTATTGAAACCAAATTCAAGTCGGAAATAAGTCAAGATTTTCCTACGTATATGTTCACTCACATGATTTTGCAACAACAATCCAAACACATGAACATCACCAACAATCTTATATAATTTAGCAATTCATAATAGCCATAGCAACGTAGTACTTACGAGAAATAAATGAAGAATAAGAGAGTACTTACTTGCTTGAAACTTGTGGAGATGGTTTTGTGAATTGGAAGAGCAAAAGAAGAAAATTTTGAGAAGATTTGGAAGAGTATGCGGCGCCTTTAGGGTATTTTCTATTGTGGTTGTGTTATAAAACTAAGTCCCCTTTATATAGGAAGAGTATGGGTCGGGTTATGACCCATTTACAATCGGTTTTGGAGACAAAAATCCTACATATGCGACGCATAATACTCGGCATATCAATGACATATGCGGCGCATTGTCTATGGCATAATGGGACATATGCGCCGCATAGTCTATGGCATTTGTAGACATATGCGCCGCATAGTCTATGGCATATGAGATACTGAGACCAAATGCCATAGCATAGGCGGCGCATAGTCAAAAGCATACCTAGGAATAGGCGGCGCATAGTGTATAGCACACTAGATTCCGAGACCTTAGGATATAGGATAGGTTGTGCATCGTTCCTGGCCTAGTTTTACCAAGGCCTAGCCTTCCTCGAAGCCTATTTTGGCGTGAGAAAGGCTCAATCCATATCCTTATGCATCACCCTTCCTAACTTACCAACTTTACCATACAATGCGTCCAAATCGTCAATTGAAATCAATCTCCTCATTGACTACCTCTTGCACCTATTTTTGCTTAAAACCAAATGAAAACGATTAGTACGATGGGTTGCCTTCCACCAAACGCCTTAGTTTTGGTCGTGGAACGACTCTTATTTTTGGATTTTCATTATCAAAAGCAAAACACATACTAGAACGAAATGAAAAATGAAAAATGATAAATGATAAACGATGGGTTGCCTCCCATCTAGCGCCTTATTTATTGTCGTGGCTCGACATAATTACCTCGAGTACTTAGACTTCGTCAAGATAGATGGTTGGTCATTTTCTGAATGGATTTAGACGACAATGAAGCTTACTTGTAGGCATGCAATCTTCTTCGAGAAGACTCATACGTCTCCCCGGAGGGTCACCAATTATATCATCAATAGTCCAACCCATAGCTCTCATGTATCTCTTCAGAGCAGAGATGAGAGCCTCTATGTGCTGTTTACTTAAATTATCCGCACTCACCGGAAGTATATTTATACTTTCCAAGAACACATACCTTAGATAATCGGGGAGCTCTTTCGATTCTAACGTGGGTGGCTCTTCAATAGATGGCTTAGCTGGTGGTGTAGGCCGATTCTTGAGATCAAGATCCAGCTTCTTGGGAGTATAGCGATATGTTCCTAATCCCGATAGAGCACAAATGGCTTCTTCAGAATTTTCAGCATCTTCACTCTCTCCATTCATGAGCACAACCTCCAAGGGATCATCAATAATTTGCTCTTCTTCAAGTAGTTCTTTCTCATCATCAAAGAAAACATCTTCCACCGAAAATACACTAAGATCTTTGGGTTGCTTCATTGATTTGCAAACATCAAAACGAACCACTTCATCATTTATTCGGAATGAAAGTTCATTAGCTCTCAAATCAATGAGCACACTTCCTGTAGCAAGGAAAGGGCGCCCCAAGATTATGGGAACCTCAGAATCTGCTTCACAATCCAAGATGACAAAGTCTGCTGGAAAGATAAATGAAGAAACTTTTACCAAGACATCGAATAGAATACCAACAGGTCGTTTTACCGACCTATCCGCCATAACAAGCCTCATATTAGTTGGTGTAGGATCTCCTAACCCCAACTTCTTGTAGATCGATAATGGCATCAAGTTGATGCTGGCTCCTAGGTCACATAATGCTTTGGCAAAGTTCAAAGATCCGATGGTGTAAGGAATAGTGAAAGCTCCGGGGTCGGCCTTCTTCTGAACTATCGATCGGGTAGCAATTGCACTACAATGATGCACATCATCCTTCAGCTCATAACTTGATGCCCTCTTCTTTGTCAAAAGATCCTTCATAAACTTCGCATACCCAGGCATTTGTTCAAGTGCCTCAACCAATGGAACATTAATGGTCAGCTGCTTTAACATAGTCATGAATTTGCTGAACTTAGTGTCATCCGCCACCTTCTTCAGTCTTTGGGGAAAAGGTGGTGGTGGGTATGGAAGTGTTCTCTCCACGGTTTTCTTCTCCTCTTGCTTCCGTTTTTCCATTTTTTCAGGTTGCACGTCACTGGGCGTGACGTCCTTGACGTCAGGACTGGTTGTTGCGGCATCTTCTCCTTTTGCGTTATCATCCATGTCCGCTACTTCGTCAACCACTTGCTTGCCTTTTGCTGAAGGTTCCAGCACCTTACCGCTTCTGGTAGTGATGGCCATGCATGACCCATCATTCCTTGGGTTTTGCACAGTATCACTAGGTAGAGTGCCAGCCTTTCTTTGATTGAGTGCTGCTGACAGTTGGCTCAATTGCTGCTCTATTTGCTTGATTGAAGTGGAATGAGAATCAACTAGTTGTTTCATGGAGGAAAAATCATTAATTACCTCAGTAACTCCCGCGCTTGTTGCTTCCACTCCTTTCAATAATTTAGCCATCATGTCTTCCATACTTCCAGAATTAGATGTGGTGGTATCACGTCTACCAGGGGGAACGTACAAACCACTCTTTTCATTCTTGTTCTTCCAACTACCTTGGTCCATGTTTCCAGATTTACCATAATAGTTCCGACCTTGGTTTCCTTGGGTATTCCCTCGGAAACCCCCCTGATTGTTCAAGTAGTTGGTCTCTTCTTCCGAATCAGATTTGTCTCTTCCTTTTAGCGCCACAGCTTTCACTTTTTTGGTCTTCCCTGATAATAAATGCTTTGTAAGAAGATCCATCTGTGTTTTCATGTGCGCCATATCTTGATCACGTTCTTCTTGTCTTCTTCTTTGGTCTGCAGTCATGCCTATAGATAAAGTGGGGCTTGCTACCTCGGAATCCCTGGTATGCCAAGCTCTACTTTGTTTCATCATGCGATCTAGAATATTGCTTGCTTGACCAAAGGTGAGGTCCATAAAAGATCCTCCAGCTGCGTTATCCACCACTGGCTTAGTTATTGAATTCAAGGCTCTATACAATATCTCCATGAGGTGAACATTAGTCGTGTGATGGTTTGGGCATCTCGCTAGCTTTGTCTTGAACCTCTCCCATGTTTCATGAAGAGCTTCAGTGGGAAGCTGACGAAAGTTACTGATTTTATCTCTCAATTGTGCCCTTTTGGAAGGCGGAAAGAATCTTTCTAGGAAAGCGTCTCTCAATTGCCTCCAATTTGTAATTGAATCAGGAGTCAGCCCATTCAACCATAGTGTTGCCTCCCCATATAGAGACTATGGGAATAGACGTAATCGAATTGCATTCTGACCAACACCAGGATTGTCAAAAGACTTGCATGTAGAAATAAAGTTGATGAGATGCATATTCGGATCATCGCCTGCTAGTCCACCAAATAATCCCTTGAGTTGCAATAACTGAATCATGGTGCTTGTGATGTTGAACTTGGCTCCGGGCGCTAATGGTGGTGGAATTATAGCTCCAGTGGCTCCGGCACCATCAAGATCATCATCATCCTCGTCGAAAGTTGGCTGCATAGGTTGGCGATCATGTCTATACCGAGCTTGTCGACCTCTTCTGTTGGCAGGTGTTGTGATTTCAGCATCATGCCTTGGGTTTAGTAACTCGTCATCACCTAAATCCTCATCGTCAGGGTTTGTTGCTCGCCCAGGGTTATCAATGTTTTGTTGGTGTACTTGGGCGGCGACAAGAGCAGCTAATCTCGCCTGCTCCTGTTGAGCAGCCATCCTTGCGATTTCAGCTTGTGCTTCCATTCTACCAATGCGTTGTGGTTCAGGATTGATTGGTAATAATGGTTGACCAGAACTTCGAGTATGGGGCATGCACTAAAATAAAAACCTGCAGTAGACAAAAACAAAAACTAAAAGTAAAAGTACGAGAATCTTTGACCAAAGGGTCTAGTAATTATCACGAACTTGATTGACACTTGTATTCCCCGGCAAAGGCGCCAATTTTTGATAACGCTCAATCTACAGCTCTCATTTGAGTGTAAAGCGGTCGTTAGCAAATATAGAACCCAACCTGGGTTGGGTGTCGATCCCACAGGGAATAGCTTGGCCAACAAGTAAGTAAAATTACTAAACTTTTGGTGCAAGTCTCGTAAGAAGGGGGGATTCTTGTTTTGCAAGTAATGTAAACAAAAGCTGAAATTAATAAAGTAAAAAGAGAGAGATTGTTACGTTGGTTGTAAACAATGAGAATTGAAGCGTTGGGGTTATGTCCACCTTCTGAGGTATACGTCTCTATTGGCTATGAGTGTGTAGAATTCTGACATGCAATTGCTTATAGAGGACTGTAGTCGATGGTAACTCCAAGCGTCTCTCGACCTAAACAAGGACTATTTCACTTTAACTCTCTCGAGCTTAAAGCGTGTCTAACGGTACGAATTCTCCAAGAGGTTAGTCCAGTTACGGCACTAGCTTTTTATTAGGAAAGGGTGTCCTACTACCTTGACATTATCTCTTTTCCAGACAAATAACTTTTCTCTCGAACAAGTTAAATGTTAGACTGGCGTATTCTTGCGTTTGCAACCGCAAAGAATGTAGATTTAAGATGAAGAGAATAATGATATAAGCAATATACGTGCCTCGAACTCACAAACTCACAGCAATAGATAGTAACTCATTCGGCTTCCATAACCCCAACAGAGAAGTTTAGTTACCCAAGAATGCGAAGGAAATCACGATTGACATTGTTATTATATCACGATATTGAGTAATGACATGTAGATCAAGTGATAGGCGTGAGGCGTGATTCCTTAGCAAGTAACGATTCTCTTGTTGTGGAGTTTAAGAATAGAATAGTAGATTAGAAGTGTTTGTAGTGGAATATGAGAGGGATGGAAGAAAATTAATTGTTGAATGATGAATGTAAGATTTCATAAAAATCTCTAGCATGATAGGGTATTTATAATACCCATATCCTACTCCTACTAAGCTAATGAAATAAATAACCAAATCCTACTAGACTAATGAAATCCTTAACCCAAATGTACTAGGTTAAGGTAACATTATCATAATCCACATAAAATAATGAAATACATAACCTAATTGTACTAGGTTAATGTATCATTGTCAAAATCCAGCTTTGTGTCTGTAAGTCCCCAAAGTCTTCAGAATTGTTGTTTTAGCCCGGGACAGTTTTTCCATGCAGCAGTTTTGGTCCTTTAGGCGTCCCACTTCCTTCTCCTTCGTTCGTGAGCTTTCTTTTGCGTCAAGTTAGCCATAAAATGCTGTATTTTGCATCATTTATACCTGAAACTTTCCTAGTCATGTTTGTTAGCTCATTTACGGGAAAAAGGACTAAAAGTGCATGAAATATATAATTTGTTCTCAAAACTAGGCTAAAATATGGGCAAAATATATTGATATAGGCGTGTAAATCCGCCTATCATCACCCAGTACCTCATCCTTTTGAGCTTTTGAAATTTTTCTATTCATTGACTTTCGAGGACAAAAGTTCTTTTAGTAGTGGATATTGTAATGATTCTCCAGTTCATTTTTCATATTTTTGATTATTTTTGCCATTAAAGCTTTTCCAAGCTACCACAAGTCATTTGTGACTTATTTGGACTAACAATTCGGTTACCAGGACATTTGTGTATTTTTAGAGCCAATTTTCAATTTAGAAGTCTTCATTGGTTCCAAATGTCCACCGGGCAAAAACTTTAATAAAACTATCTTAGATGCAAATTATGACTGTGCCAGCAGCTCCAAAATATTAAATTTAGGCTAGGTAGACTTTTAGTTTGAATCTCGATGCACCCAAGCTTATTTTGACCTATTGGTTAGAAAGTTGGAAAATTAGAAATATGGGTGTGGGACCCTCATTTAGACGAAACAACCTTGTATGTAAAATTTGACTTCTCCATCGCGTATGGAATATTGAATTTAGTATTGTTACATACTTCAATTGCGTAAATAGGAGTCCGTATGAATCCCGAGCCTTTAGCAAAAACTTGGAAAATTTCGAAGTTTCACCTAATATCTAGTGCTAGAGAGGATGGTGCGATCGCACAAAGAGATGTTGCGGTCGCAATACCTTCTCCAACAGCCTGTGTGCGATGCAACCCTTGGGTGTATAATAACAACACCTGGATAACTGAAGGCTCTATAAAACCAAGTCTCACCTGTGCAATTTGGTACACTAAATGAAAAAACTGTGCAGGCCTTGTGACAGCAGTATATTTCGATGAAAACCTAGGGACCTAGTCCATTGTTGTCAGTTTATCATCATCAAAACCAGATATTGAAAATTTTTCCCTTTTTTATGATGACAAACCACAGAACATGAGCATCAAAGTCATTCACCTAATATAAAAATTATGCATCATACTTCCCTTTATCAATATATTAACTTAGGTACATGGTGCTTTGTTGTCAGTTGACATCAAAATTCATTCACTGTATTTCAATATTCCCCCTGTCAATATACTTTAATTCATCAATGTTCAATTGATCATTCTTTCCCTGTCAATCTTCTATCATTACTTCACCATCATTGCATTCAGCACATATCACCTATCACCTTCGTGCATTCAACCATTCAACATATATGCACCTACTTGGTACCCGGTCCCTAACATATCATGTCATGCTACACACCTGGTCACTGCCATATGAGTTCAAGATTCCTTAGTTTTGCATTATTGAAAAGTGGTAATAGTAAACCAAGAATAAAAATAAGCACAAGATAGTTAACTCATAGACACTGGGGCAACACTAACATGAAGAACAACTTTAAATGTAAAGAAGCGACAGATGAAACATGAAAGAAAAGGATTCATTGATTGTTAAGAGATATCAGTACCATTACATCATATTAAAATAAACATAGAACTTTGATTTATCAAAAGCCACACTAGGAATAAGGACTAAAAACAAACACACAGAGATGATAAAGAGATACAGGGATGACACGACTTAGGTAGGCAGGGGCTTAGGGGAGAAGGATTTTAGCAACACCTCCATTCTAGAACTCTCTACAGCATGAGTAATTAGCAATTTTTTAGTGAGGTGTTTAAATTCAGAATTTAGACCATGAACCTCCTGAGTGAGTTCTGCAACCTTGATCTGGAGCTCAGCATTTTTAGCTACAAGTTCTTCCATAGAACTAGGTCCCTTTGAGGATATCTTCTAATTTTGCATCTTTAAATGCACTATATGAGTATCTTTTGCATCCAACTTAATCCTCAACTCCTCCATTTCTTTGCTTAAATTCTCCTGAGCAGGCAATAGCTCTGATACTTGGGACATAGTTTCCACCTTTTCTTCAATGCTTTTAATTTCCACCAATGCTGTCAGACTAAATTTCTATTTTACTTTTCTTGGAGTCCATTTACTCCCAATGACTCTAAAGTGATCAAATACTTTGTTAAAAAAGTACCCATATGACATACTATGTCTTCCTTTCTTATCAACAACCACTTTATTCATGTACTCTATCATAAGAGGAGGCAAACTTAACAGCTGAAACTTACTCAAACATTCTTTCAGAAATGGATCAACAACAGATGCAATAGTCTTTTTCTATGACCTAGGAAACAAGACCTTCTTCTCAAATTCATACACGATTTGGAACTCAATTGTGAGAAATTTCTTTCTCACACCAGCTATTGATGTTCCTCCTACCTTAGAAGCATTCATCATGAACTCAGTTGAGTCTTGTTCCCTTACTACAGTCCTCACCCCAGTAATAGGCACATCTAGGATTTTCCCTAAGGACTCTTAATCCATTTTGATTAGTTTTCCTTGTACTTTGGTAGTCAAGCTTAACCCATCATCCGAGAACTCTATTATATAATAATTTCTCTCATTTCCTCTTCAAAAAACATAGGAGCTGGTTCCTCCAAGAGGTGTAACCATCCTTGTTGTTTGACATATTCCACCAATTCAACCATGCCTAGATTCTCATAAATTCTGGGATCAAATACTCCCCCATACAAAAACTTATGTGCTTTCAAAATTCATTCCTTTGCTCTCTAGACCAAATCTTTATTTCTTTCTCTTTTCTTTTTCTTTTGAAATCACTGCTAGGCTCCTTATTTTGAAAATATTTTGTCTTCTTGGGACCAGTTCCTTCAGATACTTTCTTCTTTTGCACAGTAATATGGTTCTTCCTCAAACCTAAAGGGCTACTAGAATTTGAAAGGGAGGACCTAGTCCTTCCTGAGACATGAATTTCTTGTCTTTTTTCTCTGTTGCTGCAGCAACATCAAGATCAATGTTCTCACCTCTATAACTTCAATATTATCCTCCTCTACTACATCAAATTTCTTGAGTCTTCTTCTCTTATTAATAGATGACTTTCTATCCTTCATAGCATAGGCTAACAACTTCTTTATAAATCCCCTAGTAGAATAAGATCTAGCAACTTTTACACTAGAATCGATCACTTTCTTCTTGACTTTAATGCCTCTTTGTTATTTCACATGCCACCTCAAAGGTGGTTCATTCCTATCCTCTTCATCCTCCTCATTTAGAGTTAGTACAATCTCTCTATCCTTAGTCATATCGTCCTTTTTACCTATTGTTTGCTCTTCAGTACTAATTAAGCTTTCCTTAGGATCATATACAAATAGAAGAAAATTCTTAGCTACCCAGTCAACATTGCTAGAAAGATCAAACCTCTGTACATGTATTTCTTCATCATATAATTAAGCAAAAATAGAGTTTGAATCAGAGAGAGTAGGAGAACCACGTACTTGAGCATTTTTGGGAATTTGGTATTTTTTGGTTCCACAAAAGAAACAAGGATTTAAGATTTTTTAGGCAATTTGAATTCTTCTGGAGAAGGAGGAATTTTGGATTGAGAAGTTTTTTGTTCAATCGGTGAACCAAACCCTTGAGTTGGATCCTCTATCAAGGTTGATTCAACAAAAGTGTTGATGGTTGAGGATGTTTCAACATGGACATACTCAGTTAGAGATTATGTATTTTATGGAGAGGACTCAGTAGGAAGAGTTGACATATATTCTTGTCAAGGACTTAAGGAGAAGTATTATATGGTTTTGGGTGTTAAGAGATCAGAAGGTTTAATTTGGGATTATTTTGATTGCCTTTCTAGAGCTTTATCAACTTCAACATCGTTTATAGGGGTTGAAAAAGTGGTAATGTTTTCCATTTCAAGATTTATGAGTAAAACAGTAAAGGACCAATTTAATTCAAAGATGAAGGACAATTGCAAAATAGGAATTGAGATAACTTTTTGAAGAGAATAGAAGAAAATATATTTGTTTTGGTGATTTAGTGAGGTGACCATTGTTAATGAAAGTGTGTCTTTTTTAAATGAAGAATTTGACTTAAATTGGGCGAATCTTTACATTACTTATGAAATGACGGCTTTTTCTTAGATAATACAAGACGCATGGCTTTTTTAGAAAGAATTTCATAATTATTAAAGCACATTATTTTGGTACTAACCTTGAGAGATGGGACCAAGTCTCTCTCTTTCTTAAGAGAATCCTTAATTTGTATAAGTCACAATTGTCCTCTTCCAAAGATGTTCCCATTGATGTATACCTGGAAGCGTATAGTACTAAGTTAGACCAATATGTACTTACCTTACCAAGGATACTTGTCTCCTAATCATATCCAAATTTAGGAAGTGAAACTGATTTAATTAGTAGGTCAGGTTTATAAGATTAATTCCAATTTCAACTTGTTAGTTTTAGTACACCACTTTATTCCAGAAATTTTTCTGAAAATGGTTCCGGGGACCAGGTCCCAGAATTAACATTCTTTAAATTTCAAAGATTCCTTTTGCATTGCATTGAACTGATCAACATTTTGAAGAACTTTTTTAGCTCACTTTTGGGATAGGAATGCTGAGAAAACGATGAGATTTTTTACTTAAGCTCTGGTTTGGGCTCCAGCCTCCAAAATATAAGGTTAGAATGTCAAGAGTGTGGGAGCATTTTTCTCTCTAGTTTGACCTTCTTAGACGACTTTTGTAGGGACTAGGTTCCTGAAGAATTTGATTGGATCCTTCTCAATATTCTTTCAGCTGGAGTAGGGTTTTGTAATAGAGATGTTGATCACCATCACTTTCATCTTTATCATTAAGTACTTTGCCCATTATCTTCAGCAGTATTATCTCTCTGAACAAATATTGAGTTATTCATTTTCATAAACTTCCTCATCAGCTGGATTCACCAGCTTTCCTGACTCATCAAAGATCACATACATACTTTCTTCAACACATAAAGTTCCTTTTTTGAAAACTTTGTATGTTTAGCTTGATGAGTTTTAGCCCACAAAGATTCATTTGAGATGCAAGAAAAACTAACCAAAGACTCATAGATTTCATTCTTGGTTCCCAAGATCATAGACTAGGTGAACCTAGAGCAGTCATCTATAGTCACAAGAACATACTTCTTTACTCCTCCACTTTGGACTATGACAGGTCCACATAGATCCATTTGCACCATCCTAAGGGATCTAGAAGTGCTCAACTTCTTTTCAATCTTAATGGAAGACTTGGTTTGTTTTTCCTTAATGCATGCACTACAAAACTTGTTGACTCAAAGTTTTAGCTTTGTCTTTCCAAGGTTCCTTGAAATCAACTAGTTCAGCACAAGGGAACTTACATATTCCATTAATTTGCATCTTTATGCTGAACAACAAAGTAAGTTACTTCCCATCAGCCACACAAATTTTTTATCCTTTTTACCATTTTTACATGAGATACCTCCACTTTGAAGTTACTTGACAGAGATAATATAGTCAAAACTTCTAGTTATATACTTTGAATATCTACTATCAATGAACCAGTTCTGACTGTAATCCCTTTCTCCACTCAGCAAAAAAACATTTGTTAAATTTGGTAACCCACTTGAGTTTGAGTTCCCAGTAGGAGGACAAGGGTATGATCTAGTCCTTTTTGGAACATCTTTGTAATGAGAGCTTCTTCAAATTTTTCAAAGGTCTAAAACCCTTAGAAAGGGTATTCCCTTAATGGATATATCGAATACTGGTCTTTATAGCTCTAATCCAACTTTTATAGTTTTCCTTCACGTGGCCATCTCTTCCACAATGAGTGTATAGAAGTTTGTGGGAATTGTTTCAAACATCTTGAAAAACCTTGCCTTGTGACCAATGTGATTGTGTTTTGATCTAATACCTAAGGACCTTACCATTTCTTACACATTGACTGGCTAAATTAGAAAGGATCTATAAATATGTGGTCCATTGTAGAGATTTGTTATGTTATTCTCTCAGATGGAGTGGGTCTTTTTCTGACTCCTCATTCTTCTAGAGTGTGGTCATGAGATGCTTTTTAGAATCCTTCAATTTTTCTTCAATCTCAATATGAAACTTTGAAGCTTCTTTCTTTTCTTTACCATCTAAATCATCTATTTTCTCCAGTTGAGTCACCAAACTCAGAGTTTCAGATTTCAACTTAGCAACCTTGTACGTCGTCTCACCAAGTAATATAGTGGCCTTTTTTCAAGCCAAGTATCGATCCCTCATAGACAAGTGTTAAGAAACTATCAAATTTAAGTTTTTAAATATTAAGATTAAATTAGTACAAAAGTAACCAAAAGAGTTTGAGGATTATAAACTGAAAGTAAAGTAAACAATGCATAAAAGTAAATACTTTAGACAATCAATCGATGAAAGCCCAGGGTTAAGGAACTGTAAACAATCATACTACACTACTGAACTTCATTCATTAGATTGCTTATCTTGGTTACTGATTTGTAGGGTTCATTGTATTATTATGGTCTCCCGGCCTCTAAACTTCTACCTAACTAGACATTGCAACTACATCATCGAGCGGGGATGTAATAATCCTTATAGAAGAATTTAGATGTCATCCTATATGTGAAACAAACAAATCTTCTATTTATATCCCTATACTAAATGCTAATTCAAATTCCTTATTTTATAAAAGAATCAGAACCTCGCTCTATTCATCCCCACGTTTTATCTTCTTATTCCTCCTCCCGAGATCACAAGGTCAATAATATATGTATTCTAAGGGACACGAATCCTTAAAATTGTTAAAACAAAGATAAACAAGCAACCAAATATGACAAAAATTCTAAAAAAACTCAATTCAAAGAAAAAGTAAACATGTTCTTGGCCTTAACCCCGAAAAAAGAGGGCATTCAGTCACTAATAGACATAACTGTATTTCCAATTAATGAATATATGATTCAATCTATTAAAAAGATAAAGTAAATAAAAAAAAACTAATCAAAGTGTGTATAATCCCCTCCTTATTGATCTAAGATGTCAAAAGTAATTACAATGAGTTCAAAGTGTCATAGATATAGTAGGCAAGGTTTGGCCATGTAAGAATTGGCTAGGCATCGCGGGATCTATCCCATCGGAATAGAGGGGGTGTGGTGGGCCTTAGTCGACTAATCTAAAGGAGGATCCACGGGCCTTAGTCCCATGAAGTAAAGGAGGTTCTAACCTTATATCGCCTTGGCACACTGGAATTGTCCACTTGCATCTAACCTTGTCTCAAGCCTTTCTTCTACAATTCTAAGCCTTGTGGTGGTGTTTCCACTTGATTTTCCACTTATGTATCATCAAAATATCATATATATGAACTCTCAAAGCATCCTATAACATTAAAAATCATGAATTAGATCCCAAAAAAACAAAACATCATGAATGACTAACTAGAAACTCAAGCTAAGAGCTAGTTCTGCTCACTTCAATCTTGAACTTACTTTTGACTCTTGGCTTTATTCAATGGAACTTTAAACATCATAAACAAGTTATTCCACACAATATTACACATTCAAACCATCAGGAACTCATAATACATGTTAGAATCCATCGATACCAACAAGAACGACACCTAGCTCAAGCTAGTAACACTAGTTTTCTCATCCAAACTCTAAATGATCAATTTGAACCCAAACTGGTTTAAAAACACCTTCAAACTTTGTCATCACATACTTAAACACTTAGATTCTCATTTATATCATTATTAACACATAAAGAGCATGAATTTTCCTTAAAATAAAGATAAATAAGCTAGGATAGCAAAACTAAAGTGCATAAATACACTCAACATCACCACCCCACACTTCAAGCTTTTTTCCTCCTCAAACAAATCTTAACTTTAAGCATCATAATCTGAGGTGACTCCATACTTCTACTACAAGAAAGACACTCAAATTAATACTAAAGTGACTACACATATTAAAAGTTTCTAGATTAAGCATGTTACAACACAATTGATGGTTCAAGAATTCTACTCAAAAACATTCTAGCCTCAAGAATTGACTCACCTAGTTGGCAAACTCATACATATTATTTTATCAAAGACATCATACTAATCCCACAACAATCATCAAACATGTGCTCTGACAATATGAGAGTTACCCATAGACTCTCACATAAACGCAATTTATAATAGAATGTGTACAAGAATCAATTTTTGCTCACTCTCACAAAGAATTCACAATTTGCACATAATGAACCATAGGCTTGCCCTTAGTGTAGTACTACACTAATATCAAAATATGAAAGCTTAATATCAAATAGGTCTTTATGGGTTGTAATGTAGACTAGGGTATAGGTAGGATCTATCTTCCCTAAGCATTTTTAATACATCAGACTTTTTAATCAGTTCTCCTTTACCAACAAACTTTCACCACTTCTATCTACCCATATCTTTTGTTTTTCCTCATCCCATTAAGATTATTGACATACCCTATGGTGGAAGTGTTTTATATTCACAACATAATCAATTTGAACAAATTTCTATTCTCTTCATTACTCAACTCCCAACCACAACACACATTATTTCTTAACACCAATAGTTATCACTTAGGGGCTTTACTTTCACCTTTCTCCTACTTCAATTCAAACTCCTTAACTCAATTAATTTTATACGAAAGTGCTTAGGAGTTTTGAATCAAATTAAGGTCAATCAAAGAAGGAGATACAAGCTACATATGTGGCTGCCAAAGAAATTAGGCTAAAGGCTCAATGGGGTTACTAGGATTATGCATAAGGGTAGGTAAAAGAAGGTATGAAATAAGGCTACCAAAGCAATGTCTATATCATCTCCTAAAACTACACACTTTATTCACATTGCATACACACCAGGTAGGTTCTAGACATCAGGTATAACAACGAATATACAAACACCTCACTTTGTGCATGGAACATGCTCAACTCAAATAGGATCGCCATAGACTTTTAACTAAATAATAGTATAAATTCAATTATTAATCCAACAAGTACAAGAGTCATAATCATAAGCCTAGGAGTATCAAACATAGCAATTCACACAATCAACATTCTTTTTTTAAATAAAACACTCAAAAATATAGTACCCACAAGAACATCCCACTTATTCCTAACACAAAAAAAAATTAAAATGGGATTTTCCCTACCCCACACTTAAAAATCTACTTTGTCACCAAAGTATACTCAAAAGTAGAGATAAAAATACTCCCTAAGGCCTCCAGGACTAGCGAGTAGCATCTTTAAATATAAAGAGGTTCTAGGGACCCCACACTTAGTCTTTCCCATACTTTTTTGCTTAGGTTTTTCGATACTCAGACTTCCCATCAACCAGTGACTAAAAAAAACAAAAACTAGTGTAGTAAAACTAAATATATAAGAATTAAAACCTACCATAACTTGGGTTGCCAACCAAGCAGCACCCGATTTAGTGTCATGACACGACCCAATCTCAGAATTTTCTTTTATCCACTTCCTCCTACTTGGAGGTCAGCTTATTTATCATTTTTGACCTCTTGAGTATGAACTCTCCAGGTCAACTTATTTCTTAACAATAGAATTTTTAGGATCATCAATCTGTATCATTTTAGGCTGAGGTGTTGGTATCTTGGGTTGCTCAATGAGGAATTCTGAAGAGGTTTTTTGTCGAATAATTTCCACCACCCCACACTTATCCCTTTCAATCACAGTAATCCGGCACAAATCTTTGTAATGGGGTAGTATGTTAAGTGGTTTGTACATATTGAAAACCACACCTTCATCATCTAGCCTTATTGTAAGTGTTCCCTCTCTCACATCTATCAAAGCTCCTTCCGTCGCCAAGAATGGACATCCCTAGATGATTGACACTCTTGCATCTACCATAAAATCCAAAACAATAAAGTCAACAGGAATAATAAACTTACCAACCTTGATGAGAACATCCTCAATAATTTTTTTAGGATGGGTTAGGGTCCGTTCTGCCAGTTGAAGTATCATAGAGATTGGTCTCGGCTTTCCCAAGCCCAATGTGTTGAACAAAAAGAGGGGCATCAATTTGATACATACCACCAAATCACTCATTGTGTAGATGTAATGCCCCGAATCTGGTACCTGAAATGCTACATGGTGCCCATGACCCCGAAGGACCACAAGCTAACCTATGACTGATATCTATAAACTAAGCACTGACTAATAGTAATAATATCGTAAATGCGGAAACATGAACTGAAAGTCCATAAAGTTCAATACTAGTACATAATTGAAACATATGGTATAATAATACCTAAATAACTGAGATAATTTTCTGAACATACTATAGTCTGAAAGCCTCTAAACTGTCTGAATAAGAAGTTGATGGGATATGTCCCCAACTAACTCCAACTACTGAAATAAATTGAAAACTGAAATATTAATGTGATAATCATGTCCTCAAAGGATGAGGACTCACTGCTAACTCTGATCACTGAACTGGGATGCTAATGGTTCTCTAGAGCGCGTGCTTCTAAACCTATGTTATAAGACACCATAGCGCAAATGTGTTTGTACTTTGAATGTACTGGTATGAAAGTGAGGTAGGATGAATGCAATAGGTTCATATGCATGAACAATACTAACTGACTGACTAACATGAACGTAAGAATACATGCATGCATACATAACTATAACTGAGATCATGATAGGAATGGATACTGAGTTCTGACTATTGAGCCTACTGATATTGACATCTGAATCACTGATGAGTGAGAAACTTATACTATATTACTGAATACTGAGGGACTGATACTATGCTACTGATACATAGATAATTGTGTCTGATAGTTCTGATTATGAAAAACTGGTCTGGTTGACTGTATCTGACAGTACTAAAGCTGAATGCTAATAACATAAGTTCTGATAATTGATATAACCGATAACAAGAGTGACTATATCTGATAGTCCTAAATCTGATAGAACTAGTTGAGTTCTATATTGTATCTGAATAACCGAATTTGAGATCAGTCCTATCTAGTAGGTGATCTCAAAATCTGATGATATCGTTACTGATTAACCATACTTAAGATCAGTTCTGTATGATGGGTGATCCCTGGGTCTCGTTATAATGATAAGGATTAACTTTATCTGACAGTCCTAAATCTATACTACTGAGTTAAATTGACTGTATCTGACAGTCCTGATTCTGTAACTAAAACTGTGGGATGTATTCATATAACCGACATGCCCCATACTAAGCTAGATGGGGTCCAACCTGTAACCCCAGTTGGAAGGGTGTCAGTACCACACCACTGGTAAAGACAACTGCTATGGAGTTAGTCCTAATCTAGCAAGTGACCCCTGGGATCAGTCCTATACATTTAAATGCGCTAGCGGGTAATCCCTGAGTATGTCAGTCCTATCTAATGGGTGACATCTCATACCTATGATGGCTACATAGTTTTGGAACTTAGGGATTACTTCTAGGGATCTCAGTCCTATCTATCGGGTGAGTCCCCATCCTTAGGCTCGCTCGGTGCTAAATCCTACTCCCATCTGAAAGACACTAAACTGATTAACTGAACTGAGCTGATTAATTGAACAGAACTGATACTAGTGGTATTGTCTAGCAGAGCTAAACTGGATTTATTGAGTTCCATTGACTGATGAAATGTACTTAGTTCTGAGGACTGACTGAGAATAGTGAAGTTACAGAGATTGACTGGGAATACTGAGGTTACTGAGATTACTGAGCTACTAAAATTATTGAGATTTCTGAGATTTCCTTAGCCACATAACTGACTGAGTTCTATGGATCATAGCTTGACTAAGGAGATCATGAAAACATAACATGTCTCTAGGCACACAGCTAAATGTTCAGGTACAAGTACCCCCAGGACTCGATGAGAAGAAACTGACATAGCATGGCTTACTTGAACACATGACCAATAACACAATTCATAATTCATTTATTAAAGCACTTCATAAAACATGTGATATGCATAAGCTTGTACATACATAGGGATTTCACGATATCATACTAGTTGGTCATGGTTCCTTCATCTAGGCATTTAATCATACACATGGTAGGCATATCATTTTTAGACAACATTGTACAACAATTAATCATCATGATTCATCTCTAACTTCATCATCCAAGGGTTTTAATCCTAGGTTTACATGAATCTACATCTTTACTAGTCAATTCCACATGAAATTTATCACCAAACATGGATTAAAATTCAATTGGTCATTATCAACATGAGCAACACAAACCCAACATGGAATTCATAGAAAAATCCATACACTTGAATTTGAAAAGAGATTCTTAGACTTCATGGATGAAAGGAGTCCATGAATGAACACTATGCATACCTTAGTTCATGATTTCCTGAAGATTGACGGTGAAACCTTCTTGAATTTGAATCCCCAATAGAAACCTTATCTTGTTCTTGAGAGAAACTTGAGAGAAACTAGTATATTTTGGGTGAAGAATGGCTAAATCACGTGTTATTGGGTTTAAATAGGGATAGGAAATTGACCCTTTTAACCCTAAGACACGTCTTTAATTTTTGAGAAAATTTCCCAATTTTCATCCTTGGCGCGACACGCCACTATCGCGCCAAGTCACTGGAATGTGACAAATGGGAAATTGCACGGTGGCGCGATGCGGAGCTATCTCATTGCCACCTTATCTATGACCTTGAAGTTTGGTGCAATGCGCCACTATCACGGAGCAATTCTAGAAATTGACAATTGCCATTTGAGCTATCTCCGCGATGCGCTCAAGGCTCAGGTGATACACTGTCTCACTAAAAAGGCTCTAACTCTTCACTTGGGTGTCGAATTTAGGAGAATTTGATATCGATGGAAAGCTTATTCGATTTTCCACATGGTAAAAAGTGAAAATCTTGAAAATAACATGTGTACAAAAAGTGGATTCATCTTTCAAAGAAAGCTTCTAACATTTTTGGGAAATTTTTCAAGCTAGGAAAAGTATGGGGTATTACAGTAGACCACCTCACTACTGCCTATTAGAATGGGGAGAGTATAAATCCCAGGATATTTGAGATTTTTTGGCATCTACTACATCACCACAGAACTGCACTCCTCAGTGAGTGTTACTGTTGCCATATCCTGCAGCTTAACTTTGTTAGTCACCACATCCTTCAAGTAATAAGCATACTTGTGCATTTCTTGAAAAACTTCTAAAAGAGGTAAGTTAATGTGCAGTTCTTTGAAAGTGTCAAAAAACTTCTTAAATAATTCCTCCATTGCTTTAATAAGCCTCTGTGGGAAAGGTGGTGGTGGTCTCTCTTTCACTTATTCAGCAACTTTTTCTTTCGAGTACTTAGACTTCCACACATTTTTAGCAACTTCATCAGATATCTTTGGGGGAATCAACTCTGTATCTACATCTTTAGTTTTCTTTGGAGGTTCTACATCAAGATTTTTACCACTCTCCAAAGTGATTGCCATTACTTGTTTAGGATTTTAGTATCACTTGGCAAACCACCTTGAGGCCTGATATTTTGTGACTACGTAATCTAACCTATTTGCAACTCCAAGCTCCTTGTAGCTACTTGTTGGATCTTTATATTTTCTACCAACTGTGCTTGAGAAGCCATAATTTGTTTCAGTATCTCTTCCATATTTCTTGTAGTTTGATTCCCTTGACTCTGTAGCTGCTGAAATAGCTACTGGTTGTTCTATGAGGTATTTAGTCCCTGATTCTTCCACTTTTGATTATAGGCATTACCGCCTTTGAGCATTTCCCACGAACACCATGGACTTGGGATTTACAACACACATATCTACAGAATGACCATTATTTCCACAAACCACACACCTTGCAGTCTATTGAATTGCATTAACTGTGGCTGCAGGCTGTGTAACCCCCAACTTTATATTGCTTATCTGGTTTTGTAGAGCAGCAAGTTAAGCTGATGCGGTAGTAAAATGGTCCACCTCCAGCACATCTGTAACCTTCTTTGTAGCATTTTGTTAGTCAGAGTGCCACTCAGGATTCCCTTGAGCAATCCGTTTCAAAAAAGTATGTAGCTCATCATAGATCAACTCCAAAGCTTGACCACCTACAGTTGAATCTTGAAATTTTTTTGTTATGGTCAAGTGCCTCAACAAAAGTGTGAGGTAATACCTCATTGTACAACTGATGATGTGGATAGTCCCAAAGAAGAGCTTTGAACCACTCCCAAACATGATATATATTCTCATCTGGCTTCTTTTTGAAGCACATAATCTCACTGCGTAGTCTTGCATTCTTTCCATATGGAAAGAATCATATGAGGAATTTCTAGGCTAAGTCATCCCATGTTGTGATTGAACTTATCGTCTCAGCATTCAACCACTTCTTTGTTTCCCCAATAGTGAAAAGAGGAATAGTGTCATCCTAACATAATCAGATGACACACTCATAGGGATGAATGTGTCACTGATCTCAAAAATGTTCTGCAGGTGTACTTGTGGATCTTCATGTGAAAGCCCCATAAACTTTCCACTACTAATTAAAATCTGCACCATGTTCTATTTCAACTCAAAATTAACTCCAACAGCTGGTTTCTGAAAAGGGGAGGTCAAATTTATCCGAAGTGGGATTGCCACTTCTCGAACTATCCTATGGGTTGGTTGTTCTTCATCCATGAGATCAATATTGTCTTGTTCCTTATGAATTTTTAGTATCCAGTAGACAAGGGTTGCTTCTATCCTCCATTTATGGATGCGTTGATCAGGTTTGGGGCTTGGTTCAACCAACTCCCTATCCCTTGCAATCTTACTAGTATGCAAACCTGTTTCCTGCAAATTTAATCCCAAGTCTAATATTAAAGAACCAAAGAAATATAAAATTCAAAACTAAAACAAAAATAGTTGCCAATTTACAAGTCCTCGGCAATGGCACCAAAAACTTGTTGCGCCCAAGGTCATACGCAAGTGTATGTGATCTCACCATGTAATAGAGTGGCCTTTTGTCAATCCAAGTATCGATCCCTGAGAGATAAGTGTTAAGAAACTATAAAATTTTACTTTAACTATTAAGATTAAATTAGTGCAAAAGTGACCAAAAGAGTTTGAGGATTATAAACTAAAAGTAAAGTAAATAGTGCATAAAAGTAAAGTCTTTAGACAATCAATGGATGATAGCCCAGGGTTAAGGCACTATGAACAATCATTCTATGCTACTGAACTTCATTTATTAGATTTCTTATATTGGTTATAGATTCGTATGGTTCATCGTATGATTATGGTCTCCCAACCTCTAACCTTCTACCTAACTGGACATTACAACTACATCATTGAGAGGGGATGTAATAATCAGTTTAGATGCATTTAGATGTCATCCTACATGTGATACTACATGTGAAACAAGTAATGATTCTAGGTATATCCCTATCCTAAATGCTAATTCAAATTTCTTATTTTATAAAAGAATAAGAAACTCGTTGTAATTATCCCCACGTTCTATCTTCATATTCCCCTCCTGAGATCATAAGGTTGAAAATATATGTATTCTAAGGGTAGAAAATACTTAAAATAGTTAATAAAAAGGATAAACAAATAACCAAATATGATAATAAATCAAAACTAACTCAATTCAAAGGGAAAACATGTTTTTTGCCTTAACCACGAAAAAAGGGTGTTTAGCCACTAATAGACATAATCGTATTCCCAATTAATGAATACATGATTCAATCTGTTAAAAAGATAAAGTAAATATAAAAAAATCCTAATTAAAGTGTGTATCATACCCTCCTTAATGCTCCAAGATTTCAAAAGTAATTACAATGTATTCAAAGTGTTATATATATAGTATGCAAGGTTTGGTTGTATCGGTATTGGCCAGGCATCATGGTATCTATCCCACCGGCATGGAGGGGGTGTTGAGGGACTTATTAAACTATTATAAAGTGGGTGACTTAGGCCTTATTCCCATGGAGTGAAGGGGGCTATGCCCCTATATCGCTTGGGACACTGGAATTGGACACTTGCGTCTAACCTTGTCTCAAGACTTTCTCCTTCTGTCCTAAGCTTTGTGGTGTTTTTCCACTTGATTTTCCACTTTTGTATCATCCAAATATCATCTGTATAAACTCACCAATCATCCTATAACATTAAAAACCATGAATTAGAGCTCAAAACAACAAAACATCACCAATGACTAACTAGAAACTCAAGCTAAGAGTTGGTTTTGCTCATTTCAATCTTGAACTTAGTTTTGACTCTTGACTTGATTCAATTGCAGTTTAAACGTCATAAACAAGTTTTTACACACAATATTATACTTTTAAACCATAAGGAACTCATCATAAAAGATAGAATCCATTGAGACCAACTAGAACGTCACCTAGCTCAAGCTAGTAACACTAGTTTTCATGTCGAAACTCTAAATGATCAATTTGAACCCAAACTTGTTTGAAAACACCTTTAAATATTTTAATCACATACTTAAACATTTATGTGCTCATTTTTATAATTATTAACACATAAATCACACGAATTGTCCTTTAAACAAATTGAAATAAGCTAGGGTAGCAACACTAAAGTGCATAAATACACTCAACATCAAACTTGTTCCTCAATTTCAGATATTTGGAGAGTTAAAGAAATTAATTCAAACTCCTGATCTTCTACTTTATCTTCTAGAGTACTCTTTTCTCTTTATCATCAGTATTACCTACTTTCTCCAGTTGGCCCACTAAACTCTAATTTTTAGATTTTATCTTAGTAACTTGTTCCTAAGTTTTTGATATCTGGAGAGTTAAAGCAATTATTTCAAGCTCCTGATTCTCTATTTTATCTTTTAGAATTTTTCTTAGCAGTCAGTTCACACATAGAATCAATCAATACATTAGCAAAAAAATTTATCTTTCAAACAGAGTAATTTTCTAAGTTTTCTCTAATGTCGGAGGGGGTTACCTCATTTTCTTCCTCATCTTCAGTGTTTTCTATGAGAGATAAAATGAGTCAAAATTAATTTTCTCACTCTCCACTACCAGCATAGAAATATCTTCATGCTTTGCACCTTCTTTAGATTCACTGAAAGAATCCCCCTAGACAAATAAGGCCTGCTTAACTACAAAATTAGTTGCATCCTTTATCTTGATTTTACAGGGACATGGTCCCTTCCCTTACCATTGTCACCTCTAGTCTTGAGGTATTTCTATTAATCCATTTTGTGCATTGGAAAGTCCTTGATGAAATGCTTTTGACTTCAACATTTGTGACAAACTTCAATAGAGCCTCCCTTTTTGTTGTTTCTTTCTTTTCTTTAAAACTGACCATTTTTCTTCATTACTCTAAAAATTATTTTTTCCAAATAGGCAACATCAATGTCTTCTTTATTTGAATATGACTTAGAATCCTTTAATGCCAGAGATTTTTCTCTTTTTACTTCCTTCTTCTCTTTTCCTTGTTGCTTTTTGAGTTCATGTGTATTCAGATTACCAAGAAGATCATCTATAATGAGATTTTTTAGGCTCCTTTCCTTAGTGATATCATCCTCATTGATTTCCAAGGTTTTAGGCAGAACCCCCTAAATTTTCTCACCTATTTCTACAAAGGAATTACTTTTCCTACGCAATACAACTCATTAGTGATTGAATTGAATCTTGTATACATCTCTTGGATAGTTTATCCTTCTTTCATAGTGAAGGTTTCATATTGAGTAGTCGGCATATCAACTTTTTAATCCTTCACATCAGTAGTTCCTTCATGAACAGTCTTCAAACAATCCCAGATTTCTTTAGCATTTTCACATGCCCTATGCCACAAACTTGCAGTTTCTTGTCTTTATAATTATACTAAACTTTTATTCTTTTTTCATCATCATACTATCTCATGCTTTTTACAACCATTCTAGTTATTTTTTCTTCCTTGACCTCTCTTACAGGCACATAAGGGCCATCAAGAATTACATACATCAGCTCATTGTCCTCGGCCATAATGAAGTCATACATACTTGTTTTACACAACCCATAGAACTACCGATTAAATCTTAGTGGTCTAGTGGTAGATTTCCCTTCTTCCAGATTCGGTGGAGCAGTGGTAATAACCAAATCACTCTAGGTGTTAACCTTTTAGAGTGTTCTAGCTCTGATACCAATTATTGGAACATGGGTGGGTTTCACCATACTGTGAGGGGCCAGGTCCCTTAGAGTCAGCCATAGGCAATAAAATAGTTAATCACTGAAAAAACTAAAACCTTGTAGGAAAGTAAAGAACATAGTGATTTAACGTGGAAACCTCCTTGCTCAAGGGAAGAAAAACCACGGCTTGCCCTTATAAGCACCTCAACAATCCACTATAATGAAAATCTTGATTCCAGACACTAATGAGCATAAATCTAGGCTCCACCAGTTTGAAATAATCTATTACAACCCTAACTTGACAACTCTGCCAAAAACACACCTAAATACTGATTAACTCTAACCAATATTGATCTCAGGTAACTCTACCTAAGAACTCTCAAGAAATCAGAGAAAACATTACTATTATAATGCGAGTAATTTAGTTACAAATCATGATTCTACTCAAGAACACTCACTCTTTTAGTATATAAAAAATAAAAAACTTTAGCAATATTGCAAGGTTGATTTTTTGCCTATTTCACTTTTGAATTATCAAATTGTGAAAACTCATAAATTGTGAAAAATTCTTTTCCATTTATAGTGGAGTAATGATTAGGGTAGAAATTTTATTAGGCCAAGTGTCCTGACTAGTCCACATCTTACCTGCGCAGTTTGTTACACTAGATGACAAAACTATGCAAGCCTTTTGACAGCTGTATATTTCCATGAAGACCCAAGGACCCAAGGACCTGATCCCGTGTCATCAGCTAATCATCATCAAAATAATATGTAGAAATTAACATCTATTATCATTAATATCTTTGGATTTAAGGTAAGATTTCATCCCTTTCTTGGTGAAATTCTTGGTTCTTGATCCAAAACCCCAAATAGCTTGAGAGCTTGATTTTAGCCACAAATTATCTTAGTTTACACCCATTTCTAGAAGGTTATGATTCCTTGATCATTTGTTAACATTGGTTTGACCTCAGAAATGTTATTTTTGTAAGTGGAACCTACTTGGGGTTTTTGGTTTTATTTTTAGAGTCGAAGTATAATGGTGCAATATAGGTATTGTCATTCTTGTATTGATGAGTAGATTATTATTTTTATAGTTTTATGTAATTTTAGTATTATTAAGTAAAGATGGATGTTTGGTGGATGATGAAAGGTTTTGCAGTTCGACCTTAAGGTAGCTTCTATCTGCTTTTCTTCGCAAGATGATACACATTAGATATTACATATGAATGTGAATGTTAAGATTAATTATGGGTAGAATGACCTTGTCTTGATTATTGGAGTTTGGGTATTAGATGAGGGTTTTTAGCCCGTAGGGTGAAATACTTATTGATCTTTTAGAATCCTATTGCCTTCTCTCTAGATTGAACTAATTCATAGAGTGAGTATGATATAATGCTAGGTATAGGATATGGTTTTATCATTGTAAACATGGTTTATATATTTAACCTTATTTGGGATTTTGTGGTTATCTTGAAATCGTAACTAATGTGGAGATGATTTCCCATGTTTCTAGGCGAAATTCCTATCTTAGGATTGGTTATGGCTTACTTGACATCTAGAAGTTGAACTAGATATCTTAGCCTAGTTTTGGATAGAATTTTCCTAACTATGGAAATTGAGGTTTAGAAGTGGGTTCGTCCGACCCACCTTAAGCCAAGACTTGTTTTAGCCCTTGTGGACTTATTGGCAAATTTTAAGCCTAGTTATGAGATTTTCTTGGTGAATTGATAAATAGTGATGGTTGATAACGCTCAATCTACAGCTCTCGTCGGAGTGTAAAGCGGTCGTTAGTCAAATATAGAACCCAACTGGGTTGGGTATCGATCCCACAGGGAATAGCTTGGTCAACAAGTAAGCAAAGATTACTAGACTTTTAGTGCAAGTCTCGTAAAAAGTGGGGAGTTTTGTTGTGCAAGTAATGTAACCAAACTATTAAAGTAAAAACAGAAAATAGCAAAGCAAAAAGAAAGAATGTTTAGTAGGATGTAAAACAATGAGAATTGAGAAGTTGGGGTTATGTCCACCTTATGAGTTGTACGTCTCTATTGGCTATGAGTTGTGCGGAATTCAGACATGTGTGTGCTTATAGAGAATTGAATTCGATGGTAAATCCAAGCGTCTTTCGACCTAAACAAGGACTATTTCACTTTAACTCTGTCGAGCTTAAAGTGTATCTAGCGGTACAAATTCTCCAAGAGGTTAATCCAGTTACGGCACAAACTTTTTAATAGGGGATGGGACCCTATTACCTTGACATTATCTCTTTTCCAGACATATAACCTTTCTTTCGAACAAGTTAATTCTATACTGGCGTATTCTATGCGTCTGCAGCCACAAGAATTTGCATTAAGATGAAGAGAATAATGATGTAAGAAACACACGTGTCACGAATTCACAAACTCATAGCAATAGATAGTATCTCATAAGGCTTCCATAACCCCAACAGAGAAGTTTAGTTACCCATGAGTGCGAAGGAAATCACAATAAACATTATTATTATACCACAATAAAGATCTCGTGTAGTAAGGTGTGGTAGGCGTTAGGCGTGACTTCTTTGCAAAGTAACATTTCTCTTGGTTCGGAAATTAAGAATTGAATAGATGAATAGAAGAAGAATAAAAAGTAGAATTATTAGAATGGTTGGAAGAGTAGAGGAATCAATAATAGAAGAATGAATTAAAAGTAGAATGAGAATTATTAAAATCTCTAGCAAAATAGGGTATTTATAATACCCATATCCTATTCCTACTAAGCTAATGAATTACTTAACCCAATCCTACTAGGTTAAGGTATCATTATCCTAATCCTAATAAGTTACTGCTAGTCCCCAAAGTCTTCAGAATTGTTGTTTTTGTCCGGGACAGATTTTCCATGCGCCACTTTTTGTCCTTGGCATCCAAGCTTTGCTTTCCTCCTTTCATGAAGCTTTCTTTGGCGTCAAGTTATCCATAAAATGTTGAATTCTGCATCATTTATACCTGAAAACTTGCTAATCATATTTGTTAGCTCACTTACAGGAAAAAGGACTAAAAGTGCATGAATTATATATTTTGTCCTCAAAACATCGCTAAAATATGGGTAAAATATAGCACTTTAGGCGTGTAAATTCGCCTATCATCAACACCCCACACTTGAAGCTTTGTTCGTCCTCGAACAAAATATCATGTCCCTCGCAACATTTACTTAGGGTTTCACAGCAACAACACAAAATATTCGTCCAGACAAGCACAACAATTATCAACAAAGAGTAGTTTTTTTATCATTAGTAGAAACAATTCAGCCTCCAACATAGACTCGTGATGGTGGTTAATTCGTGTTCACAAGTTGAGGTACAAAGAATCATATACGACTACCCAAAACTCATCAACCATGTGTGTCTCACAGTATATTACCCATAATCTCTCACAAGTATAGTATATTTATCGAAACATGGGTATAAAATTATCCTTGCTCTCACTCTCACAAAGAATTCATATGCTGCAACTGATGACCATAGGCTTGCCCTTAGTGTAGTGCTCCACTAAATATCAGAATGCTAAGCTTAGGATCAAATAGGTCTTTTGCTGGTTGTAATGTAGGCTAAGGGACGGGTAGGACTATTTTGGCCAGAAATAGTGACTATGTTCCTAAGCGCTTTAATACATCACATTATATCATTAACACTTTTCTTTCAAACAACCTCTCTACTTTCTTTTAATCTACCACCCTTTTTCTCCTCTTTTGTTTTTCAATTTTAAACATAACCAACTTTTTAGTTTTCCTTTCCTTTTTCTTTTCATAACATACCTCTTATGATAGCACTTCTTTTTCATAATGAATTCAAGCACCCATACATTCTAAAGAATCATATTCACCCAATCTCCTCTTATTTTGTCACATAACTTTACACTTTAAAGCAATTAGGAATTTGGATCAAATTATGGTCTTGAAAAAATGGATTTGGCTTACATATGAGGTTGTCAAAGAAAATAGGCTAAAGGCTCAAAAGGGTTTTATCTAGGATGATGTCCATGGGTAGGTATAAAGAAGGTAAACAATCATAGGTTGCCAAAGAAATGCCTAAATCATCTCCTAAACTTGCACTCTTTATTTTCGCTTTACATACATACCAGGCAAGTTCTAGCATCAGCCACAAGCACAGAATATACTATTATCTCACACACAAAAGGCACATGGTCGACTTTATTGGGAGTAGTATAGACTTTTGACCCCACAGATGAAGGAATTAAACCAAAAAATATCACATAGTGAGTCACAATTAGAGCCTAAACGTCTCAATAGTCATGATTTTAGCACAAACTCTTATCATAATCTCATGCTGCCTGTCAGAATAATTTCATGCGAAGTTAAGAAAAAAAAAACAAACAAAAAAAAACAAAAAATGAGAAAGAAAAAAAACTAAGCTAAGCAAACAAACATAAATAAATGCAAATGTGGATAGAGAAGTATAGCATGCAAATACCAGCACCCCACACTTAGACGAGACACACTGTCCTCAGTGGAAAATAAATAAGAAGAACCTGGTTAGTCGGACTCATCCTCTATGTCTGGGGTTATACCCCTTTCGTCGGAATCATCATCAGAGTCGTCATCCTCAGAAGTTCCTCATAAGTATCCCACTTAATTCCAAGAGTGAGTCGAGGTATTTGCAGCGAGGAGGGTTCTCCTTGCTCTTTTCGGCCTCTTTTCTTGCCTTTTTGTGAAGTGATAGTCTTATCTTTGCCTTGTCTTTCTTTGGGTGCCATTGTACCTGAGACTTAAAACAATGTTCATGTTAGAATCATCTCGATGGATAAAATCTATAAACAAGCAGTAGTGGCACCACCTCACACTTAGTTTGTTGGTACAGACTAGTGAAGTGAAAGTGGTCGATTACTCAGACTTCATCGACATACGTTTTAGGTGCTCTATTCCAACAATAAAATCAGCACAGTCATACTTCTTGTAATCTTGGCAATACTTGCATGTGTGAGATATCAAGACTACTACATAGAGATTGAATCAAGGTATAGCATCTAGAAATAATCACAACCTCCTATGTCGGTAGGCAACTATAATTCTTATCCCGATGAATAAGTCATTCCAACATGTAAGTATTCAAGTGACAATATTATGCAATTTTTGTGACCATATTAATTCCGCAAAAGTATGACAGTGCATCAAAATCAAATACAAGTTAGGAACAAGTTAAGATGATTCTTACGTATACGTTCACTCACTTGGTTGTATCACAACAATTCAATCAAATTCAAATCACCAATACTACTTCAAGATTTAACAATTCATAATAGGAGTAGTAATGTATTACTTACGGAATGTAAATGAAGAACAAAGTAGTACTTACTTGATTGATGCCTTTGGATGATGTTTTTGTGAAGAAAAAGAGCAAATGGAAAATTTTTGAGAGGATTTGGAGATGTAGGCGGCACTTATTCTAGGTTTGCAATGTGTTTTTGGTCCAAGACTAATTCTATTATTTATATGACAAGCTTGGGTCGGGTTTTGACCCATTTAAAATTGGATTTGGAGACAAGAAGTGACCATAGGCGGCGTCTTTTGCTTTGCCTATGCTTGGCATAGACGGCGCCTTTTGCATAGCATTGTTGAGCATAGGTGGCGCCTATGCCATGGCATTCTTGGGCATAGGCGGCGCCTTTCACTTAGCATATAAGATTCAGAGACAAAAGGCATTATCATAGGCGGCGCCTATGCTATGGCATACTTGGGCATGGGCGGCGCCTATGCTATGGCACACTAGATTCCGAGATCTTAGGTCATAGTATAGGCTTTGCCTTGTTCGTGGCCTAGTTTTACCTAGGCCTAGCCTTGTTTGATGCCTATATTTTCATGAGCAATGCTCAATCCATAACCTTTTTCTTCCTCATTCCTAACTTACCACCTTTAACATGCAACACGTCCAAATCGAGATTTGAAACCAATCTCCTCGTTTTACACCTCTTGCACCTACATTTGCTCAAAGACAATAAAAACGATTAAAACGATGGGTTCCCTCCCATCCAGCGCCTTAGTTTTGGTCGTGGCACGACTCTTATTTTTGGATTTTTATTTATCAAAAGCAAAACACGTACTAGAACGAAAGAAAAAATGAAAAATGATAAACGATGGGTTGCCTCCCATCTAGCGCTTGATTTATTGTCGCGGCACGACATAGTTACCTTGAGTACTTAGACTTCGTCGAGATTGATGGTGGATCGTTTTCTGAATGGATTCAGACGATAATGAGGCTTACTTGTAGGCATGCAATCTTCTTCGAGATGACCCTTGTGCATGCCTATCCTAGGAGGGATACCAATTATATCATCAATAGTCCAACCCATAGCTCTCATGTATCTCTTCAGAGCAGAGATGAGAGCCTCTACGTGTTGTTTACTTAAATCATCAGCACTCACCGGAAGTATATTTATACTTTCCAAGAACACATACCTTAGATAATCGGGGAGCTCTTTCGATTCTAGCATTGGTGGCTCTTCAATAGATGGCTTGGCTGGTGGTGTGGGTCGATTTTTGAGATCGAGGTCCAGCTTCCTGGGAGTATGGCGATATGTCCCTAATCCTGATAGAGCACAAATAGCTTCTTCGCAATTTTCAGCATCTTTACTCTCTTCATTCATGAGCACAACCGCCACTGGGTCATCAATAATTTGCTCTTCTTCAAGTAGTTCTTTCTCATCATCAAAGTAAACATCAGCCACCGAGAATACGTTCAGCTCTTTGGGTTGCTTCATTGATTTGCACACATCAAAGCGAACTACTTCGTCATTTATTCGGAATGAAAGCTCATTAGCTCTCAAATCAATAAGCACGCTTCCTGTAGCAAGGAAAGGGCGCCCCAAGATTATGGGAACTTTTGAGTTTGCTTCACAATCCAAAATAACAAAGTCTTCCGGAAAGATGAATGAAGAAACCTTTACCAATACATCACATAGAATCCCAACAGGTCGTTTTACTGACCTATCCGCCATTACGAGCCTCATATTGGTTGGAGTAGGATCACCTAACCCCAACTTTTTATAGATAGATAATGGCATCAAATTGATGTTGGCTCCTAAATCACATAATGCCTTGGCAAAATTCAAAGATCCAATAGTGCAAGGAATAGTGAAAGCTCCAGGGTCAGCCTTCATCTGAACTAGTGATCGGGTAGCGATGGCGCTGCAGTGATGAACATTATCTTTCAACTCATAGCTTGCTGCCAGCTTTTTCGTCAAAATATCTTTCATAAATTTCGCATACCCAGGCATTTGTTCAAGTGCCTCCACCAATGGAACATTAATGGTCAGCTGCTTTAACATAGTCATGAATTTGTTGAACTTTGTATCATCCGCCACCTTCTTCAATCTTTTAGGAAAAGGTGGTGGTGGGTATGGAATTGTTCTCTCCACGGCTTTCTTCTCCTCTTGCCTTCATTTTTCATCCTTTTTAGGCTGCAACATACTCGGTGTACCGTCATGGACGTCGTGGGTGGATTCTACGACAGCTTCTCCTTTTGCCTTGTCATCAATGTCTGCTACATCGTCGACCACTTGTTTGCCCTTAGATGAAATTTCCAGCGCCTTACCACTTCGAGTAGTAATAGCCATGCATGATCCCTCATTCCTTGGATTTTGCACAGTGTCGCTAGGTAAAGTGCCAGCCTTTCTTTGATTGAGTGCTGCTGAAAGTTGGTTCAATTGCAGCTCTATTTGCTTGATTGAAGTGGAATGTGAATCAACTAATTGCTTTATAGAGGACAAATCATTTATTACCTCCGTTACTCCCGCGCTAGTTGCTTCCACTCCTTTCAGTAGTTTAGCCATCATGTATTCCATACTTCCAGAACTAGATGTGGTGGCGTCATGTCTTCCAGGGGGAACATACAAACCACTTTTGTCATTCTTGCTCTTCCAACTACCTTGGTCCTTGTTTCCATAGTTATGATAATAGTTCTGACCTTGGTTTCCTTGGGTATTACCTCGGAAACCCCCCTGATTGTTTAAGTAGTTGGCTTCTTCTTCCGAATCAAATTCGTCTCTTCCTTTTGACGCAATGGCTTTGAATTTTTCGGTCTTCCCTGATAATAGATGCTTTGTAAGAAGATCCACTTGTGTCTTCATGTGAGCCATATCTTGATCACGTTCTTCTTCTCTTCTCCTTTGGTCTGCAGTCATTCCTATAGATATAGTGGGGCTTGCTACCTCAGAATCCCTGGTATGCCAAGATCTACTTTGCTTCGTCATACAATCTAGCATATTGCTTGCCTGACCAAAGGTGAGATCCATAAATGATCCTCCAGCTGCATTATCCACAACTGGTTTAGTTATTGAATTCAAGGATCTGTAAAGTATCTCCATTAGGTGAACATTAGTCATGTGATAGTTTGGGCACCTCATTAGCTTCGTCTTGAACCTCTCCCATGTTTCATGAAGGGCTTCAGTTGGAAGCTGACGAAAGTTGCTGATTTCATCTCTCATTTGTGCTCTTTTGGATGGCGGAAAGAATCTTTCTAGGAAAGCGTCTCTCAATTGCCTCCAATTTGTAATAGAATCAGGAGTCAGCCCATTCAACCATAGAGTTTCCTCCCCAGACAGAGACAATGGAAATAAGCGTAACCGAATTGCATTCTGACCAACTCCAGGATTGTCAAACGACTTGCATGTAGAAATAAAGTTGATGAGATGCATATTCGGATCATCGCCTGCTAGTCCACCAAATAATCCCTTGAGTTTCAATAACTGAATCATGGTGCTCGTGATGTTGAACTTGGCTCCGGGTGCCAATGGTGGAGGAATAATGGCTTCTGTGGCTCCGGCTCCATCATGATCATCATCATCATCATCGTCGAAAGCTGGCTACATAGCTTGGCGTTCAGGCCTAAACCTAGCTTGACGATCTCTTCTGTTGGCAGGTGTTGCGATCTCAGCGGCATGCCTAGGGTTTAGTATCTCATCATCACCTAGATCTTCATCGTCAGGATTTGTTGCTCGCCCAGGGTTATTAATATTCTGTTGATGCACTTGAGCGGCGGCTAGCGCAGCTAGTCTCGCCTATTCCTGTTGAGCAGCCATCCCTTCAATTGCGTGTTGTGCCTCCATTCTGCAAATGCGTTGTGGTTCAGGATTGATAGGTAATAACGGTTGACCAGAACTTCGGGTATGGGGCATGCACTGAATAAAAACCTGCAGTAAACAAAAACAAAAACTAAAAGTAAAAGTACGAGAATTTTTTACCAAAGGGTCTAGTAATTATTACGAACTTAATTGACACTTGTATTCCCCGGCAACGGCGCCAATTTTTGATAACGCTCAATCTACAGCTCTCGTCGGAGTGTAAACCGGTCGTTTGTCAAATATAGAACCCAACTGGGTTGGGTATCGATCCCACAGGGAATAGCTTGGTCAACAAGTAAGCAAAGATTACTAGACTTTTAGTGCAAGTCTCGTAAAAAGGGGGGAGTTTTGTTGTGCAAGTAATGTAACCAAACTATTAAAGTAAAAACGGAAAATTGCAAAGCAAAAAGAAAGAATGTTTAGTAGGATGTAAAACAATGAGAATTGAGAAGTTGGGGTTATGTCCACCTTATGAGTTGTACGTCTCTATTGGCTATGAGTTGTGCGGAATTCAGACATGCGTGTGCTTATAGAGAATTATATTCGATGGTAAATCCAAGCGTCTTTTGACCTAAACAAGGACTATTTCACTTTAACTCTTTCGAGCTTAAAACGTATCTAGCGGTACAAATTCTCCAAGAGGTTAATCCAGTTACGGCACTAACTTTTTAATAGGGGATGGGACCCTATTACCTTGACATTATCTCTTTTACAGACATATAACCTTTCTTTCGAACAAGTTAATGCTATACTGGCGTATTCTATGCGTCTGCAGCCACAAGAATTTGCATTAAGATGAAGAGAATAATGATTTAAGCAACACACGTGTCACGAATTCACAAACTCATAGCAATAGATAGTATCTCATAAGGCTTCCATAACCCCAACAGAGAAGTTTAGTTACCCATGAGTGCGAAGGAAATCACAATAAACATTATTATTATACCACAATAAAGATCTCGTGTAGTAAGGTGTGGTAGGCGTTAGGCGTGACTTCTTTGCAAAGTAACGTTTCTCTTGTTGCAGAAATTAAGAATTGAATAGATGAATAGAAGAAGAATAAAAAGTAGAATTATTAGAATGGTTGGAAGAGTAGAGGAATCAATAATAGAAGAATTAATTAAAAGTAGAATGAGAATTATTAAAATCTCTAGCAAAATAGGGTATTTATAATACCCATATCCTATTCCTACTAAGCTAATGAATTACTTAACCCAATCCTACTAGGTTAAGGTATCATTATCCTAATCCTAATAAGTTACTGCTAGTCCCCAAAGTCTTCAGAATTGTTGTTTTTGTCCGGGACAGATTTTCTGTGCGCCACTTTTGGTCCTTGGCGTCCAAGCTTTGCTTTCCTCCTTTCGTGAAGCTTTCTTTGGCGTCAAGTTATCCATAAAATGCTGAATTCTGCATCATTTATACCTGAAAACTTGCTAATCATATTCGTTAGCTCACTTACAGGAAAAAGGACTAAAAGTGCATGAATTATATATTTTGTCCTCAAAACATCGCTAAAATATGGGTAAAATATAGCACTTTAGGCGTGTAAATTCTCCTATCATCAATGGTTTTCCCCAAGTAATGATGCAGGGACTATAGATATGAGATGCCTTGTAGATGTGATATGCCTTATGGTTATGAATTAGGCCTTATTTATATTATCCCTCCTAGATGTGAGATGCCTCCTATATGTGAGATGATTATAGATATGCAACATCTATAAACATGATTATTGATGTGCATTTCAGATATGCATGTGGGCCTAAGGTCATGATTATGATATTATAAATATTCTAAATGTATTATTGGGACAATGTCCGTGATATGATATCAGTTGGATATCCGGGAAACATTTTATCCTTGTAAGGGATGTGATTGTAGTTTATTGATATATTAATGCTTATGGTTCTATTTTTTGAATATGGGTGTTGGTATTCATCGATTTTGTACATTCATGATCATTGCATCGATGATTGATAGAATTTCGAATGGATTATAATCTTATTACTATTGTTACTAATTATGGGTTTAAGCCCACTTTCCATCTTAAACATAGATTCTTCATAATAATAAGTGTCTATCTTAATGAATAACTTATATGTAAAAGAGATTTATAATGATGTTTAAAAGACGTGACTAAGACAACTTTCGGTCTATGATTTGATACTACTAATTACTCTAATCGTGAGAGATTTCGACCCTTTCTACACTTTTATAATGATTTAGTCCTAAATTTCACTCTAGGAAATAGACTTATGAATTTACACTCTTTTAGCCATGGCTTGAGTCAGTGCACCTATCATATACAAATGTACATCTCTTCAGTAAAGGACGGAGGAAGGTGTTGGATCGATGATATAACTTCCAGGTAAAACCTGATGATAAGACTTTAATATTGATGTTATATATGGATGATATTGATTATATTGAGAGCATTAATTATATATTTATGATCGGTTCAATTTTGAGTCTTGATGATATTTATGACCAGTTTAATTCCAAGTCTTGATAATATTTATGAACGGTTCAATTCCTAGTCTTGATGATATTTATGACCAATTTGATTTGGAGTCTTGATGATACTTATTCCCAGTTCAATTTTGTATGGCCTATATATTCCCAATTCGATTTTGAAAATTGGTTATGATAACGATGGTTATGATGAGGAATGTTATAATAATGATATTATGATATTGATTATATAAATACATTACATGCATCCTTCCATGTGCATTGCCTATCACCAGTATGTAGCTATATCTATCAGCTCATATAAGGGGCTGCATAGGTATGGGTGATGATTATGCCTTATGGTGTGTTTTATGTTGATTGAACCTTCTGACCTCGGGTTTGTAATACCCCACAAGATCCTAGACATGTTTTCATCTATTAGTAGAACTTTTAAGGGGTTCAAAGGCATTTATTTCACACTAAGTACTCAATGAATTGTGTAAATTCATACTTAACATTTAAATATCATAAAATTCATACACAATATTTTACTAAAAATTTTGAATCCAAGCCATGACCATATGTTTACCCAAGTGAATTATGTTATTGCATGCTTTAGATTTCAATCACCTATATCATGCTCAGTTGACACCATGGAAATTTACAAATCCATGAATAAGTCATGTGGGCATGTTGTCCTCATAAGTTTAAAGTATTACCATACTCAAAATCATAGATTTCATCAATTAGGGATACATTTATGTTTTGGGTCTCTAAATCATGGATTTCCTTACAGTGTTGTTAAATAATGTCATTGTATTTAAAGTGTAATTCAATTATGGAGGGCTATGAACACTCGATACCTATTTGTTTATGCATCTTTCCACTTACAAGTAACAAGTCAGGCATATCATGGTTTTATTATCAAACTCAGTTGTGATGTCTAGTTGACTTTAATTAATAGCAAATTTAGTTTAGTTAGGAGTAGGATTTATCACCGAGTGAACCCAGGGATGAGGGATCACCTGCAAGTCGGGGGTGTGACCTTTAGTAATAGTCCCTGAGTTCCAAAACTATGTAGCCAGCATAGATTCTGAGAGATATTCCTACTAGTTAAGGGTTGACACTCTATTAGGTCACCTGCCAGTAGAGGGTGACACCCTAGTCCTTCGAGATACCAGTTTGGTGGATCCACATAGCTAGTGTTAGTACCTGTGGAAAGATACAGACACCCTTCCAACTGGGGTTATAGGTTGGACCCTGATTAGCTCAGATTAAGGCATGTCGGTGACATGATAGCTCCCACAATTTCAGTTCAATATCTAGATTATATTAGCTCAGGCTTGCATGACTAAGTGTTCAATTCATCATCTATTCAGTCAGTTAGTTTTACAGATTATTACAGTACATGTTTTACTTGGTTTTGCATTTATTTTACATGTTCATAAATTCATTCTTAGTATCCATATGTATTTTAGTTAGCCCCTATATCACATACTAGTACATTCAAAGTACTGACCGTATAGTATATCTTGTGCTATATTGATTTTCCAATATTAGTTTGGACTCTCAGTTTTCTGATCACTCTTAGTCAGCTCTGTGCCCCTCAGCAGCAGGTGTGGTGAGTCCTTATGTATCGATAACAAGTTATCTTTAGTTATTTTTAGTATTTTCTTTATCTTAGAGAGTCAAAGTTAGTTGGGTGTTTTTCCCATCAATTCCTTATGTTTTAGAGGCTTCTAGATAGAAAGATTTGCTTTTAGTTTTATCTTCAGATTAGACTTGTTCGGTGGTGTTTTAGTATTCCACCTTAATAATCATTTTATATCAGTTCAAATTTTGTATATGATATCTTATTATTATCTTATTTAATACTCACAGTAGGTACCAGATTATGGGTTAGCTTGGGGTCACTTGTAGCCTTAAGAACCATGTTATGACAAGGGGGTAGCCCTTGGGTCATAACAAAACTTGGTATTAGAGCCTAAGGTTTTAAAGTTTCCTAGGGTGTCTAAAGACACATTGAGTAGATTTTTGTGCATGGGTGTGAAGCGCACCACACTTACGGGCAAGAGGCTACGAGGTGTTTTAAGACAGATTCCCTTCTTTAAGTGTTCTTGTTGTGCAAAATAACATGAACTCTATGGAATTTCCTTTTTCTAACTCTTTCTTCATTTGTTTATAGAAAATTCCTCCTACAAGAAACAAAAAATTAATAAATGGGGATCATCCTACACCACCACTGTCAGGAAGATCCCCAAAATGAGCATGTTTCTCATGCCTAGTTCAGGATCACTTTCATTATTTTTTCCCAGACTGTGACTGCTCAAAGTAACCAACAAGTTGTCTCCCCAGGTAACCTAATAATGAATATAGTTGTATCTAGTATTTGAGACTTCACTCAGATAAATCCTTTATTTTTTTTGGATCCAAGTCTGAGAAGGATCCGCAAGAGTTTCTGGATGGTGTGCAAAAAGTGATGGACATTATGGGTGCCTCTTCTAGTGAGAGTTCTGATTTAGTTACTAACTAGTAATAAGGAGTATCTGACACTTGGTTTAAGCAGTTGAATAAGGACAGAGGTGTTGAGTTAGTACCTATAGAGAGGGAGGACTTTTCCATGGATTTCTTAGACAGGTTCTTCCCACTAGAGTTGAGGGAGGCTAAGGTGCTGGAATTTATAATCTAAACAAAGGTAACATGAGTGTTAAGGAGTACTCACTCAAGTTTACTTAGTTGGCGAGGTATGCTTCAACTATAGTGGCTGATTCTAGAGACAGAATGAGTAAGTTTATGTATGTTGTGTCAAATAATATAGTCATAGAGTGTAGAATATCTATGTTGATAAAGGAGATGGATCTCTCTACGTTGATTGTCCATGCTCACCGGATTGATGAGGATAAGCATAGGGAGAAGGAAAAGGAGAATAAGAGAGCCAAAACAAGTAGCTTCAATTTCTCATAGAAAAGGTCTAATGGAGGTAATCGTTCTTAGTTCAGCTAGAAATTTTCAGCTCTAGCCCCATCCTCAGCCAATGCCTAAGTTTAGGCAGGACATTCGGGATAGATCTCTAGTATATTAGTCCCATGGTTGAGTAAATAGTGTCCTCACCAACCTACTTTGTATGAGGTGTGATAAGAATCATCAGGGTGAGTACATGGCAGGCAGTGATATGTGTTTTGGATGTGTAAAGCCAGGCTACATGATCAGGGATGTCCCAGGGGTTGTCTAGAAGAGAAAGGACTTTCATCCACAAGGCTAGTCTAACTTTTTATCAGCTCCATCAAGTCGCCTGACTCAATAGGGCACCACCTCTAATGCCACCAATTGGAAGTGCTAGAATTTACTTTATGGTCTCTAGACTCGACATGATCAGGAGAGTTCCCCTGATGTGGTTACGGGTATGTTACAAGTCTTCTATATTCATGCTTATGCATTATCAGACCTTGGAGCTTTATTTTTCTTTGTAACTCCTTTCATAGCTATAGACTTCGGTGTCATTCCTAATTATTAGCAGAGCCTTTCTCAGTGTCTACCCCAGCAGGTAGTTCTATTATAGCTAGATGGGTATAGAGAAATTGTCCGATCACATTATCTCAGAAAGTTACTTTAATTGACCTGGTGGAGTTAAAAATGACTGAATTTGATGACATTCTTGGCATGGATTGGCTCCACTTATGCTATGCCTTAGTTTATTGTATAAATAGAATTTTCTAATTCCAATTTCCTAATTAACCTATTATTGAATGGGGGGTAGTACTTCAGTGCCTAAAGGTTAATTTATCTTCTATCTTAAATCAAGAAAGATGATATCTAAGGGATTCATATATCATCTCATCCAGGTCAAGGAAATAAATACCTAAACTTCAAGTTTTGAGTCAGTTCCACTAGTGAATGAGTTTTGTAAACTATTCCCGGAAGATATTCTCAAAGTTTCTCACAAAAGGTAAATTGACTTTAGAATAGATATCCTTCTAGATACCCAACCTTTCTTAATTCCCACATATAAAATGGCTCCAGTGGAGCTTAAGGAATTGAAGGATAAGTTGAAAGATCTCTTGGATAAGGGTTTCATCAGGCCTAGTAATTCTCCATGGGGTGCTTTAATTTTCTTCATGCGCAAGAAAGATGGTTCTCTTAGAATGTGCATTGACTATCGTCAGTTGAATAAAGTCACAATCAAGAATAAGTATCTCTTCCCAGGATTGATAACTTATTTGACTAGCTTTAGGGAGCAAGCTATTTCTCTAGGATAGACCTCAGATCTGGTCATCATCATCTTAGAGTCAGAGAATGTGACATATCTAAGACAGCCTTCAGAAATCGATGTGGTCACTTTGAATTCCTAGTTATGTCTTTTATAATAACGAATACTCCTGCAGCTTTTATGGACTTGATTAACGAGGTGTTCAAGCAATACTTAGATATGTTCATCATAGACTTTATAGATGGAATCCTTGTCTATTCTCGTAGTGAAGGTGATCATGTAGACCATTTGAGGATTATACTATAGACCCTTGAGGATCATTAGTTATTCTCTAAGTTTGGTAAGTGCAAATTTTAGTTGAGATTAGTAGCTATCCTTGGTCACATTATTTTTGGTGATGGCATTCGAGTTAACCATTGAATTACTGAAGCAATGAGAAACTAGCCTAGACCCATCTTTCCATCAGACATCAGGAGTTTCTTGGGTTTATCTAGTTACTATATATGGTTTGTTCAAGGATTTTCTTCTATTGATTCTTCCATGTATCGAATAACCCATAAGAAAGTTAAATTTTAGAGTCAGATTCCTACGAGAATAGTTTTTAGCAGTTGAAGACTCAACTCACTTCTTCTCCAGTCTTGACTTTGCCAGAGAGTTTAGATAGGTTTGTGGTTTATTGTGATGATTCCAAAGTTGTTCTTGGTTTTTTATTAATGCAGTGAGGTAAGTTCATAGACTATACCTATAGATATCTTAAACCCCATGAGAATAATTATCTGACCCGTGACCTTGAGTTGGCAATAATTATCTGACCCATGACCTTGAGTTGGCAATAATTATCTGACCCATGACCTTGAGTTGGCAGTAGTTGTCTTTGTCTTAACAATTTGAAAGAATTACCATTATGGGTTTCATGTTGATGTGTTTACGAATCATAAGAGCTTACAATATGTTTTCATGAAGAAAGACCTAAATCTTTGTTAGAGAAGGTGGCTGGAATTGTTGAAAGACTTTGATTTAAGTATGATGTGTCAATCGGGGAAGGCAAATGTATTGGTCGATGTCCTTAGTAGATTGTCTATGGAAATTTCTTCTCATGTTGATGGTTTGAGCTAGTGAATATTAACTGAATCACATGGTACGCGATATTCCATTCACCCAAAAGACACTAACATGTACCGTGATTTGCGGTAAATCTATTGGTGGAGTGGTATGAAGAAATATATTTTGGAATTTATGGATAAGTGTTCAAATTATCAGTAGGTTAAGGTAGAACACCAAAGGCCTAGTTATATGCTTCAGAATTTCAGCATCACCACGTGGAAGTGGGAGGTGGTGAACATGGATTTTGTGATAGGATTGCCTCGTACGCGTCGCCAACATGATTTGATTTGGGTCATTATTGATAGAATAACCAAGTAATACCATTTGTTCCTAATCCATACCTCATACTCAGCTGAGGACTATGACAAACTCTATCTTAGAGAGTTGATAAAGTTGTATGGGGTTCCATTGACCATTATTTCAGATAGAGGTACTCCATTTACCTCTCAATTTTTGAAGGGTCTTGGTACAAAGTTCATCTTAGTACAACTTTTCATCCTTAGACAGATAGTTAGGTAGAATGGACCATTCAAACTGTAAAAGAAATGTTGACGACTTGTGTTATCGACTTTAGGGGTATTTGGGATGACCACTTATCATTCATTAAGTTTGCCTACAACAACAGCTATCACTTTAGTATTCAGATGGCTTCATTTGAGGCTCTCTATGAAATGAGGTATAGATCCCCTATTAGTTGGTTTGAAGTAGGTGAGGATGCTTTGATAGGTCTGAATTCAGTTTATGATGTGATAGAGAAAGTTTTGTTTATACGAAAAAAGGCTAAATACAGCACAAAGTCATCAGAATATCTTATGCAGATATGAGGAGAAGAGATCTTGAGTTTGACGTTAGTGACATAGTTTATTTGAAAAAATTTCCTATAGAAGAGGTGAAGAGATTTTGTAAGAAGGGGAAACTGAGTCCCCGCTATGTTGTCTCATACAGTATTTTGATCCATTTTGGAAAGGTAGCTTATAAGTTAGAGTTTCCTGCAGATGTGGCATTAGTGTATCGAGTGTTTCTCTTTGCTAAAGAAATGTATTGGTGACCCACCTTCTGTTGTTCCTTAAGAGAGTGTGGATGTGAAAGATTGTCTCTCCTATGAGAAGAACCAGTTGATATCCTTGACTGTCAGACTCGTAGATTGAGGAATAAGGAAGCCCCTTTGGTTAAGGTTTTATGGAGAAATCAAATCGTTGAGAGAGCTACTTGGAAAGCAGAAGCAGATATGTGAGCCACATATCCCCATCTTTTATCTACGAATTCAGATTCATCTTAAGGTAATGGTTTCTATTAAATTGATCCTCTCGTTCTCTATCTCAGTTATCCAACCATCCTCATGTCGTAGCACGCAACCATGAATTCAATTCAGTCTATATGTTATGCTTCAGATTTGGTTATTTAATCATGATTCAGCTCATAAGTATTCAGTATGATCACAACTTTCTTAGTATCTCATCTTAAATAGTCTCATTCAGGGATCAATGATCCCAATAGAGAGATATTATAATACACTGCAAGATCCTAGACATATTTCCAGCTATTAGTATCAAGTTTAAAAGTTCCAAACACTTTATTTCACACTAAGTACCATAGACTTAGACATTTTAAGATCCCCAATATTTTAAACATTTCATTTTTGGATTCTCAAATTTAAAATGTTGATTTGCGAGTTGAAACATGTTTAGAAATGTTAAAAGGGTCGTCCGCAAGAGTTATAGAATTTTTGGAAGAGGTTTGGGACGATTATGGACCATGGAGATAATATGCCACCGCGATTTGGATGTGCCACGAAGGATGGACCTCTATGATACACGGTGTGTCATGGAGGTTAGCCTCAGCGATACACGCCATGTAACGGAGGCTAGTCTCCGTGATAGTCTCCGTGCCTCGGAGGCTAGTTTTTTCTACTTTATTTTTAAACATCCAAGGGGGCATTTTGGTCTTTTCCCTCTCTCCCAAATCACCCAATGGAAAATTAAAACCCAAAAGAGGAATTATTTTCTCTATTTTCCATCAGTTAACCATGTGAAACCATTCCCCATTCCTAAGAACTCAAAATTTAAGCTTTTTCTCAAGAATTCAACCATTTAAGGTCCTAATTCCAAGTTTTTTTCAAGAATTCAAGCTACTTAGGTATGTGGGGTATTCATCAATGGGTTCCTTCCACCCAAGATTTTTTCAAGAATTAAAGAAACTCAGGTATGTCGGGTATTCATCAATGGGTTTCTTCCACCCATTGAGTCCTAAACACCCCTTTCTTTTCAAGTATAAACCTTTTATCCTCTTTTAATGAAGTTTCAATGTTAAGTATGAATTTACTCAATGTTTTGCTAGAAATTTTGAATTCAAGCCATGCCCATATATTTACCCATGTGAATTATGTTATTGTATTCTTTAGATTTCAATCACCTATATCATGTTTAGTTGACACCATGTAATTTACAAATTCATGAATTAAATCATGTAAGCATGTTGTTCATAAGTTTAACATATTCTCATGCTTAAAAGCATAGATTTCATCAGGTAAGGATATATTCTATCTTTTGGGTCTCTAAATCATGGGTTTTCTTACATTGTTGTTGACTAATGTCATTGTATTATAAGTTTTATTCAGTGTTGGAGGGTTATGCACACCCGATACCTATTTATTTATGCATATTTTCACTTTCAAGTAACGAGTTAGTCAGATCATGGTTTTACTATCATACTCTATTTGTCCTGATCTTGTTGAGCATTATCGGTTGTAATGTCCAATTGACTTTAATCAATACCAGTGTCAGTTCAGTTGGGAGTAGGATATAGCACAGAGTGAACCCTGGGATGGGGCCTCACCTGCTAGTCGAGGGTGTGACCTTTAGTAGCAGTCCATGAGTTCCAGAAATATTTAGCCAGCGTAGGTTTTGTGAGGTCTTCCTTCTAGTTGAGAGTTGACACTCTCTTAGGGGCACCTGCTAGTAAAGGGTGACACCTTAGTTATTTGGGACACCAGTTTAATGGATCCACACAACCAGAGTTGATTCCCATGGCAAGGTACTTATACCATTCCAACTGGGGTTACAGGTTGGACCCCGATTAGCTCAGATGAGGATATGCTAGTTACATGATAGCTCCCACAGTTTTAGTTTAGCATCTAGATTATATCAGCTCAGGTTTACATGACCAAGGGTTTAGTTTATTAGCTATTCAGTCAATCAGTTTTAAAGATTATTTAAGTACATATTTTTCTTGGTCTTGTATTTGTTTTATGTGTTCATGCATTTATGCTCAGTTCCATTTGTATTTTAGTTGGTCCTCATCTCATGTACCAGTACATTCAAAGTACTGAACGCATAATCTCTCTTATGCTATATTAATTTCACAATATAGGTTCAAACACTCAATTCCTCGATAGCTCTTAGTCAGCTCTGTGCCCCTCAGCAGCAGTTGTGGTGAGTCTGTAGCTATCAAGGACAAGTTACCTTTAGTTATTTTTAGTATTTTCCTTATCTCAGATAGTCCGAGTTAGTTGGGGGTTTGTCCCATCAACTCCTTAAGTTTTAGAGGCTTCTAGAAAGACAGATTTTCTTTTATTTTTATCTTCAGTTCAGACTTGTCGGGTAATGTTTCAATATTCCACCTTAGTAATATTCTTATATCAGTTCTACTTATACATATGATACCTTAATATTATTTTATTTAGTGCTTACAGAAGGTACCAGATCATGGGTTAGCTTAGGGTTACTTGTGGCCTTAAGCATCGTGTTACAACTAGGAGGTAGCCATGAGTCATGATAGGGTTGGTGGGGGTACGTGATAGGCTCAGGTAGATATTTGGTTTCTGAACTAGCCCATTACTCATATTGTTATTGATGTGTGAGCTAATTCTAACACATTTGAGGCTTTTAACTAAGAATAATTATGAAGTCTTAAGAAACTTTTGTTGTTTCTGATTGCTTTATGTTTGATTTTGCTAAGACGCTAGAGAACCAACAAGAATTGAAGAAAATAAGCTGAAATCTGAAGTAAAAAAAAGTGAAGTGTGTCTGACGACATTCGTGATAAGTCGTTAGCCCTATGAGAAGCTATCAGCTTCATCGTTTGCAGTAGACAGAGAATTGGCCTAAGTTGAAAGTTGTGATGACATTTTTTGATAGGACGTCAAGGAGCTGATAAGTCGTCAAGATTGTCGTCAGCATAAGGCAAAACATGAGAGCTGAGGAAAAGCCTTGACGAAATTTGTTATAGGTTGTCAAGTAAAAGATAGGTCATCACCGTTTGTCGTCAGTGTTAGGCAGCGAGTACCAAAAGCAAAAAGGAACCTGACAACATTTGTGATAAGTCGTCAACCTCCTGATAGGCTATCAGAAATGGAGTCACCTAATCCAAGGAATTTCTGAATTTTATTATTTCGTTTCCATAATTAGAGTGAACTATTTAAAGACATGTTTATAGTTTTCTTCAGAGTTCTGAACCTTGAGTTTTGAGACACAATACTTTGATATTTTTCTCCCCCTTCTTTTGGCTTGAGAAAGCAATTACTTTAAAGATACTATCATCATTATTTTGGGATTTTCTTTGGTGATTTAATCTGAGAATCTCTAGTTTCTATTCATCCTTTGGTAAGTTCATCTTTCAAAGAATGAATTCATCTAGTTTCTTTCATTATTACATCATGAGCAGCTAAATTCCTTAAACCTGAATTATGGGATCTAGGGGTAGGTCTTGATAAGGTGTTGAGTGTTCAAAAGTCGAAAGGTGGTAGGACTCCTTGATAATTCTGATGTTTTAATTATTGTGTATTGGTTTCAAATGATAGATAACACCTGCTTTGATTTTTTTGAGAAAGAAATCAAATATAGTGGGAAGTGAATTATCAACAGGGACGTGGAAACACTAAACTTCCGTTTAATAATCAGCGTTGTAACAAGGTTGGTTAACATGAGGTAAAATCTACGTAGTGAATATAAATTTCCTAAGTCCGAGAGGATTAGGTAATTAAATGCTTAAGTAGGTCGAGAGACATTTAAGCATAACTTCGCTAAAGATAACTTGTTGTTCTACCTACCATGAGAATCTTGAACCACTAGTAGCATCTGTCAAGTACCAAAACCCCTAGTGAAAATAATTCTGGTTTTTCACAAACTCTTGATTACAAACATTTAAACTAAAGTGACCAACAATTACTTGTTAACTAAAACCCCCCTTTTTCTGGAAACATCCAACTATCAGTTGATTAAATTGCAAATGACTTACGTTCACACAATATTCCCTGTGGAATTCGACTCCAACCTAGTTGGATTTTATATTGACAACGATCGCTTACATTCTCGTTGCAAGGTGTAGTTTGAGCGTTATCAAAAATGGTACCTTTGTCGGGGAATACGTTTGAAAACTAAAGTTTATGTGCGCTAATTAACTGTTAGTCAAGTTTCCTAGTTTTATATTTATTTGTTGTTTTTGTTTATTTGCAGGATCTTTATAGTGTATACCAAGAACTAGAAGTTCTGGAGAACCGTTATTACCACCTAATTCAGAACCGCAATGAATTTGAAGAATGGCAGAACAGCAAAAGGTCGACAGATTGGCAGCCTTAACTAGAGCTCAGGTGGATGTGCAAACTTTCGGGCAACAAGCACGACATCCAAATACTGAGGACAAAGATTTGGGAGACGAGGAGTTGCTAAATCCTGGTAACCCAAGGCGTGCAGATCACATAGCTACACCAGTACGACGTAATGTTAACAGGAACCATCGGTTTCGAGAAAGGCAAGAGTACCAGCTGGTCCAGTATGATATCAATGATGATGATGATGGAATGGATGGAGCAGGTGCAGCGGGTGTAATTATTCCTCCACCATTGGCACTTGGGGTAAAATTCAACATTATGAGTACTATGATTCAACCCCTAAATCTGAAGGGGTTGTTTGGTGGCCTTCCTGGGGATGTCCCGAACTTGCATCTGGTGAATTTTGTCACCATATGTAAATTTTTTGATAACCCATGAGTGGACTAGAATGCCATCCGGTTGAGATTGTTTCCGTTGTCTTTGTCTAGGGAGGCAACATTGTGGCTAAATGAGCTGACACCCGATTTTATAACTAACTGGAGGCAGTTGAAAGGAGCTTTTCTAGAAAGATTCTTTCCTCCTTCCAGGAGGGTACAGTTGAGGGACGAAATCAGCAACTTTAGGAAGCTCTCAACTGAAGCCTTGCATGAAACTTGGGAAAGATTCAACAAGAAGCTGACACAGTGTCCCAACCACAACATGACGGACATACATTTGATAGAGACTTTGTACAGGGCTCTTAACTCCGTTACAAAGCCAATTGTAGACAATGCTGGTGGTGATTTGTTTTTTTATCTTACATTCCCAGAGGCTTCAGAGATGTTGGACAGAATAACCAAACAGAGTTAGGCATGGCATACCAGAGACTCTGTGGTGGCCATCCCCACTGATTTTGTTGGTATTACTGCAGAACAACATAAAAGAGAAGAGGAGAGTGACCAATACATGGCTTACCTTAAAACACAGATGAACTTACTAACCAAGCATTTGCTATCAGGCAAGATTGAAAAGGTAAAAGTTGTGGGATCTCAGGATAGAAGTGAGGTTGATGCAGATGAAGAGGCTAACTATGTTAATAATCAGGGGAGTTTCTGAGGAAATATCCAAGGAAATCAAGGTAGGACTTACTATGATAAGCCTAGTTATAAAGATAGGGAGAAAGGAAATTGGAGGAATAACAATGACAGAAGCGGGCTATATGTTCCTCCTGGAAATCGTGAGGCTGTTTCAACAAGTTCTGAAAAGATGTCCATGGAGGACATGATGGCTAAGTTATTAAAGTGAGTGGAAGCTACCAACTCTGGTGTGACCACCATGAAGACCGATATGACATCCATCAGTCAGTTGGTGCACTCACACTCCACTGCAATCAAATAGTTGGAGCTGCAGATGAGCCAACTCTCCACAGTATTCAACCAGAGGAAGAGCAAAATGTTACGAAGTGATACGGTCCAAAATCTACGGAATCACGGCTCATGCATGGCTATTACCACTAGAAGTGGTATGATATTACTTGCCCCTTCTTTGGGTAAACCTGTAAGTAATGAGGTAGTTAATGATGAACCAGAAGAAAGTGGTCCAGTGGAGTCTGAGAAGCTGGATAATTCTGATAATGCTCTGGATAAAGACAAAGAGAAGGATAAGGAGGTAGTGCTGAAAACTATCCCAAAACCACCACCTCCCTTTCCTCAGCGGTTGAACAAAAAGGTTAATGATGCATAATTCAGCAAATTCATGGCAATGCTCAAGCAATTAACAATAAATTTGCCTTTGGTTGAGGAACTTGAGCAAATGCCAGGATACGCGAAGTTCATGAAAGACCTTGAGACTAAGAAATGGAAGGTTAGCCATGAGTCGAAGGACAATATCTTTCATTGTGGTGTTATCTCTACAAGGTCTTTAGTGCAGAAAAAAGGAAAATCCGGGAGCACTTACCATCTCGTGTACTATTGGGTCCTTGAATTTCATAAAAGCACTATGCGATTTAGGAGCCAGTATAAACCTAATGCCACTCGTTGTGTACAAGGAACTGGGTTTGAGGGATCCTACCCCAACGAACATGCGATTGGTGATGGCAGATAGGTCTGTAAAGCTGCCAGTGGGTATATTACATGATGTATTGGAAAAGGTGGCCGACTTCATTCTGCCTGCTAATTTTGTAGTCCTGGACTGTGAGGTGGACTTCGAAGTGACCATCATTTTTGGTAGACCGTTCCTTACAACTGGGAGAGTGATAGTAGATATGGAACTAAATGAGCTGAAGTTCAGATTCAATGACAGGGAAGCAAGATTCAAAATACACTCATCCATGACACCAACAAAGGAGATAAGTGTTTTCTCAATCGTGGACGTCTTCTATGAAGATGGTAAAGGGGTATCAACAGGTTGTCTTGGCGAAGTCTGAGTAGTCAAGATAACCAAGTCGTGCTGCGACAGTAAACTAGGTGCTATAGGGAGGCAACCCAAAAATTTTATATTCCAGCAAATTATTTATTTTTGTAGTTAGGTTTTAGTTCAAAGAAGGTGGAATCGATATATCCAACTAAGTGCTCCTGATGACATTTTTTATGGGCTGTCACAATTGTGATCAGCCATCAGCTTTGTCGTCAGAAATAGCAGCTCTGAGGCAATTTATGTTAAGGTTGACGACATTTGTGATAAGCTATTAAAATTGTGATCACTTATCAGAAATATCATCACAAAAAGCCCAAAATTAGCTAAAAATGTGGGCCAAATTAAAAAAAACCCGACCCGGCCCACGGCTTAGCCTTTCTACCTTTTTGCTCAGTTCTTATTTCCTTTAAGTTATTCTCTTTCCATCTTTGGTTTATTTTCTTCCCTTTTCAAAGTCTCTCCAACTAAAACAAAAGAAAGTTTCCTTGTATGTGTGGGTTTGCAATCAAAATTAAGAACCTCTCTTTATTTCCCCTTGCTCGTGTAACCACATTGAAGGCTCCCATCAGGTTTTGAAATGGCACCCAAAGGAAAGAACTCAAAATCCACTAAGAAAGTGACCAAGGAAAGTGTACCTCAGAGACTCTTCAATGAAAAGTCTGATTATAAAGAGGAAGAGCCTCTGCTTAGGAAGCAAAAGAAGAAGAAAAGTACTAAAAAGACTCCACCACCCCTACCAGTTGAGGTGGAGGAGAGTGAAGAAAGTGACACTAAGCTAAGCAATTTGCAATTGCAGTTGACAAAATAGTTAAGGTTTCACTTGAGCCTTACAAGGCTCCACCGGGCTAGATTGATGAATTAGACAACCGCTTTAATGCGTAGTCGAGAGAGAGGTCATCTCCAGAGATGGCATTATTCAGATCACACCTAGACAAAGTAAAGGTGGAGATTGGAAAGCTACAGCAGCACCACTTTATGGTGTCAGTAGATCCAGTAGCTAAGGAGTTTGAGGGAGAAATCCCGATGCTTGATCTCATAGAGGAGCCAGTAAAGAAAAAAAAAGAAGAAAAGTAAGAAGAAAGAAAAAGAAAAGAGAGAGAGGCCCGATAGTGATGAAGAAAGAAAAGAAAAAAAAGGGCAAGAAAGAGGTATGAAAAGGAGGAGATGAAAAAGGCGAGAACCGAGTCCTTAGTGGACAATGAGAGATAGGAGGAAGCCATCTGAGGGAGAGCTGTAGGTGCCTCTACTAGTAGGCCTTCAAAGACTGATAGACCAGCTACACCATAATAGAGAGAGGCTCCTGATGGAGATGCGGTAGTAGGTTCAGGAACCCATGACCCCCGGGATTGATCTATTCTAGGTATACTTTAACCCTTAGTTTAGATTTTCTTTGATTTTAAGTTAAGGGTGTAGGATAAATTTGTTGTTGTAAAATTTTGTAGTCAACTAGGAGAAATACATGTACTTGAGGCAGTTGAATTTTTTTTGTGATTTTTGAACACCTCTTCAAGTGGTCTACTACTTTAAACTGATTGATTTACATTTAAGTGTGACCACTATGTATTTTTGTATGGCATTAGTTCTAGTAACATAATAATAATTGCTAAATAGCTGCACGAACTAAATGAGTAGTCGAGTGTGATATACCTGTGCACCAAGTATGTGTCTGAGATGTTACTCAGTTCCCTCTGTATGCTGAAGCCAGAACTTGCCTGGTTAGTCTTACCTAGGTTGAAGGATAGGGGTTAGGCAAGGATCATAGGCCATTTTTATATTAGCTCACTTTATTCTAAATGACCTTCCCTATGTGTATCATATCACTTGATCCCTGTTTTAAGCCCAATTAGCCTATTTCTTTGTATGACACCTATCACCTTCTCATTTAGATCATAATAAACCTATTTTGGCCCTAGTCCTCCTTGGATATTGTGCCCCTTAACTTAGGCAAATGGCCTAAGTTGAGGGTGGCTATCATAGGGGTGTGTGGTATAGAATGAGTATGAAGAAAGGTACCATAAAAGAAAAGAATAAAAAGTTCCATGGAGAGGAAAAGAGCAAGAAAAATAAAAATTGTGAAAAAGAATAAGTAATTGAGAAAAGACTACACCCATCCTAAATAATAGTGATCAAGAAAAGAGAAGAGCGGAAAAGGCTAATGAGTGAAACCCCAAAAAGCTAGTGTAGTGTCAAGGAGTCTTAGTCACTTTAAATACCACCGAGTATCATACCATCCCCTAGCCTATATTACAAGCCTAAGAGAAGTCCTATAGTGATCCTAGCTGACCTATCTGAAGATCTGGGTAATGAAAATAAGGGCAAGACTATGGTACTTGGCATACACTGATTGGAACTTCGTTCTGAGAGAGAGTGTTTTGATTGTCCCCATGGTTACATATATAATTCCTGATATGAGATGAGGGGGCTTCTTTGTTGTGAGGGCACACTGGTTACATTGGTAGTTACTAACTTGTTCGGGTAGTGTAATACTGGTCTATGCATGGTTGTTATAGCTGAATTGATGCCATATCTTGATTCCTATGTGTTACATTGGTGTTCTTCATTGTACTTAAATTGACTAACTTTGGAGATGGTGAAAGTGTTTTGGGATGATATGGATGATTGACTGCCAAATGTACTTTGTATTCTCTTAGGTGTGCTGAGTTGCTTGAGGACAAGCAATTGTTTTAAGTTGAGGGTGTTGATGTGTAAGATAATGCTAACACATTTGAGGCTTTTAACTAAGAATAATTGTGAAGTCTTAATCAACTTTTGTTGTTTTTGATTGCTTTATGTTTGATTTTGTAATAGAAGATAAGATACTAGAGAACCAACAAGAATGGAAGCAAATGAGATAAAATCTGAAGTAAATAAAGGCAAAGTGTGGCTGACGACATTTGTGATAATTCATCATCCCTGTGATAAGCTATCAGCTTCATCGTCAGTAGTAGACAGAGAATTGGTCTAAGTTGAAAGTTGTGACGACATTTTGTGATAGGACGTCGAGGAGCAGATAAGTCGTCAAGATTGCCGTCAGACTAAGGCAGAACATGAGAGCTGAGGAAAATCCTTGACAACATTTGTGATAGGTCATTAAGGAGCTGATAGAGCATCACCATTTGTCGTCAGCGTTAGGCAGCAAGTACAAAAAGCATAAAGAAAACTGACGACATTTGTGATAAGTCATCAGCCTCCTGATAGGCTATCACAAATGGCGTCACCTAATCCGAGGAATTTCTGAATTTTATTATTTTGTTTCCATAATTAGGGTGAACTATTTAAAGCCTTGTTTAGGATTTTCTTCTGAGTTCCGAACCTTGAGTTTTGAGACAGGATACTTTCATATTTTTATCCCTATTCTTTTGGCTTGAGAAAGAAATTACTTTAAAGAGACTATCATCATTATTTTTGTATTTTCTTTGGTGATTTAATCTGAGAATCTCTAGTTTCTATTCATCCTTTGGTAAGTTCATCTTTCAAAGACTGAATTCATCTAGTTGCTTTGATTATTACGCCATTAGCAGCTAAATTTCTTTAACCTGAATTATGGGATCTAGGGGTAGGTCTTGATAAGGTGTTAAGTGTTCAAGATTCAAAAGGTGGTAGGACTCCTTGATAATTCTGATGTTTTAATTATTATCTATTGGTTGCAAATGATAGATAACACCTGCTTTGATTTACTTGAGAAAGAAATCAAATATAGTGGGAAGTGAATTATCAACAGGGACATGGAAACACTAAACTTCCATTTAATAATCAGCGCTGTAACAAGGTTGGTTAACCTGAGGTAAAAGCTGAGAAGTGAATATAAATTCCCTAAGTCCTAGTAGATTAGGTAATTAAATGCTTTTGTAGGTCTAGAGACATTTAAGCATAACTTCGCTAAAGATAACTTGTTATCCTACCTACTATGAGAATCTTGAACCACTAGTAGCATCTGTCAAGTACCAAAACCCCTAGTGAACATAATTCTAGTTTTTCATAAACTCTTGATTACAAACATTTAAACTAAAGTGACCAACAATTACTTGTTAACTAAAACCCCCCTTTTTCTGGAAACATCCAACTATCAGTTGATTAAATCACAAACAACTTACGTTCACACTATATTCCCTGTGGGATTTGACCCCAACCTATTTGGGTTTTATATTGGCAATGATCGCTTACATTCTCGTTGAGAAGTGTAGTTTGAGCATTATCAGTTATTAACATTGTTATTCTCATTGTTATAATTATTGTTATGGCTAATTTATGACAGATTGGTCATTGAGGTATGATTCTAACCTCTTTTATCTTATGATTATATTACTTATGCATGACCAGCTAATGACTTGATATATTCATTAGAACCCTGAGTATTCTAGCACTAGCTCCTATCATGATTATGAGTTCTTAAATAGCTAGTATGATGATTTAGGTCATACTTCGAATAGACCTTGGTTATATACTTATATATATGCATACTTAGCTATATGTAGCTATGGTGTTAATGTATACACCTTATTTTCTTCATTTATTCGGATTATATACTCATTCCTTGGCCTTGTATACTTTTATGTATTTTTTCTCACTTTTACTTACATATTGGCCAGTGATAAATGGTATAGTGTGCAATTTAAAAGTATAACAAGAATAGGGTAGTGCATTCTTACTACTTCCTTAGCCTTAATATGCTAATCTCTTAGACATGAAAAGGAGTGTTTGTCCATATTACTTCATTAGCTGCTTATATGGTTAATGGACATTTGGGTGTAGTTTTCTGTAACGCCCTGAGTCTGGTACCCCGGATGCTATACAGAGCTTATAATCCTGAAGGACCACAAGCCAGCCCTTGACTGATATCTGTAACTAAGCACTAAATAATACACTATAAAAATGCAGAAAAAATGGAGAAGAACTTGCCATAAGGTTCAAATATCTAAAATACAACCCAAAACTGAATACTAATACATCTGTCTAAAAAGCCTCTAAACTGTCTGAACTATGGAGTTGATGGGATAGGTCTTCAACTAACTCAATCTACTAAAATACTGAATATAGTGCAATAATAAAATAAAGATTATCCTCGAATGATGAGGACTCACTTCTACGTCTACTGCTACTGCCTGAATCTGAATTGCTAAGGGTGATCTGGATCTCGTGCTTTTGAACCAATGGTATAAAACACCACAGCACAGAAAAGTATGCGTCAGTGCGGTGGAATGTAATAGTATGCTAGATGAGGTAAGGCTAAATGTAGGGGTTTATATGCATGAACAATACTGACTAAATAATCTGAGTATACAGAATGAGGATACATACATGAATGCACAAACTATAATTAAAATCATAGGAACTCTAATTACTGAATTCTAATAATTGGATTTCTGATAACTGAGTTAACTGATACTGATATCTGATTGACTGAGGTTGAGATCAGTCCTATCTAGTGGGTGGTCTCGGAATATACTGATAATGAAGATGATTACCTGAATCTGAGATCAGTCCTATCTAGAGGGTGATCTCTGAATCTAGCGGTACTTAATACTAATACTACTTGACTAAATCTAAGATCAGTCCTATCTAGTGAGTGATCTCTAAATCTATTGATAATACTAATAAGTGACTGTATCTAACAGTCCTTAATATGTGCTACTAAGCTGAGTTCTTTTACTAAGACTGATTCTGAAGCTGATACTGTGGGAGGTAGACATCTAACCTACATGCCTCGAATCTGAACTAATAAGGTCCAACCTGTAACCCCAGCTGGAAGGGTGTCAATACCGTGCCACGGGTAAAGACAACTACTATGGAGTCAGTCTTAATCTAACTGGTGACCCTTGAGATCAGTCCTGTACAAGCGGGTAATCCCCGAGTATGTCAGTCCTATCTAACGGGTGACATCTCATGCCTATGCTGGCTACATAGTAATGGAACTTAGGGATTAATTCTAGGGACCTCAGTCCTATTTAGCGGGTGAGCCCCTATCCCTAGGTTCGCTCGATGCTAAATTCTACTCCCAACTGGAAGACACTGAACTAATTACTAATTCATACTAGGCTTGACGAAACTGTTACTGATCGTACTTGTTTGACTGAGCTAAACTGAATTCACTGAGTTCCATTGACTGATGGACTATTACTGAGTTCTGAATCGATTACTGAACTGAAACTGGAATGCTACTGATACTGAGATTACTGAGATTTCCTAAGTTTTGTAACTGTCTGAGTCCTACTGAGTTTTGTAATTGACTGACAGTACTATTAATCATGGCATGACTGAGATTATCATGAAACTGACATTGTCTCTAGACATGCAGCTAATTTTTCGGGTATAAATACAACTCAGAACTCGATAACATAAATAATACATGACAGGACAACTCGTACATAACATGAAAATAGGCTATTATTCACAACACAATCAATGAGGCATCTCTTCAAGCACTTGGAAGATTTAAACATATAAATATATAGGGAGTGCATACTATTATCTCATAAAGAATGCACATGAGTATGAATGCATTCAACATATCATAATTCATTCACTAAGGCCTTTCAACAAACACTTGGCATGCATTAACTTATACACAATTGGGGATTTCTTGTCAACATGCTATAATGACTCTATTTCCTTCACATAAGTATTTTATCAAACATATGGGGAACATACTTTATTCAATATACCTAATTGAAATGGTTACATCAAACATCATGCATCTTGAAGGGGTTTATCATGAACATCACATAAATTTCACATACTAGGATCAAATCTTGGATCTTTGTAAACAAAACATGAATTAAAACTCAATAACAACATGAACTTTAATTTCAATTCACATGAATCATGAAAACTCATAAATATACAATCTTTGAATTTAGAAAAGGATTATTGAACTTCTTGGGTGGAAGGAACCCAAGAATCAACATCTAACATACCTTAGTTCTTAATTTTACAAAGATTGACGGTGGAATTTTCTTAAATTTGAATCTTCAATTGGAAACCCTAAACTTGTTCTTGAGAGAAATTGAGAGAACCCACTATTATTTAGGTGAAATATGGCTGAATCACATGTTTTAGGGTTATATAAGAGTAGGAAAAAGACTGAAATAACCCTGGAGTAGCGGCTATTTTAATGACTGGAAAACTGAGTATCGATATGCTGGTCGACACGATGCATCGATGGCATCGACACGATACCTGATGCATCACGTCATGATTGTGTCGAGCCTTAGTACTTTTGACTCTGGCAGCCTGCAACAATGCTAACCAACATAATAGGCTATGCGGTACACCAAGATCACATTGGTCTACTATTTTGAGACCCCAAACGTGGTCTAAATGAGGTCCAAAAAATCCGAAACTTGTTCGGAAACCCCCATTGACATTCGGGATCATGAATTACCTAAAATATCAACTACCAAAGGTTGGGAAGGTCATGAAATAAATCATCAAAGTTTGACAGATTATGAAATGAAGAAGTTCCAACACTTAGCCAAATTTTCTAGGTGTGAAGCTTCCCTTGACATGCTTTAAAGAGTTTTAAAGACAAGGAAAATTTGCGGGTCTTACAATATGTCTCCCTTTGGAACATTCATCCTCGAATGGGACTTACTAGGCTGAGATTACTGAGAGACTGAACTTACTTAAGGGAGTGAACATCTGAAACATGACTATATGACTGGAATTACTGATATTTTGAAATCTCATACTAAACATGCAAATCTGATGCATGGATACCTAACTAAGTTGACTCTTCAATGCATGACTGAGTATCCAATTATAACTGATATTAAGTTTGTAAGAAAAAATTTGAGCATGAAACCAAATAGGTTTAAGGTCATGAAAGCATCGGGAAATCATAGGGTATCTCTCCTTTGGGACACTATGTCCCTCTAAGAAGGCTTACTTCACTAAGATCCTTGAGAAAAATTGTGGCAATGCACAAGGCACCTATGAGCTGGATCATGACTGAACATCTGGGATCTGAAACTAATACATGACTCTTGAACTAAGATGAACTCGCAACTACTTGGATACTCTATCTTGGAATAGCTACACTCCTGACACATTCTGATAATATATCTAGATAGAAATATATGAAAAACAAACTCTACAAATTTAACTATCTGACTCTTAAACTGATTTGCTGGCCTTACTGACTAACTCATGCTAAAAACTTAAGCTCAAATGGGATCAAGAGATCAAACAAAGCATATCATGAAGATGAAGGAATTATGACGTACCCGAATCTATGTTAGGGAAACTTTCTAGATCATGACAGGTCTGGAGTGCATAAAATCTATTCTGACGCTGGCCACTAGTGGTGTTGGAAGTAGCGCCCTGCTGACGCAAATCTCTACCCCTATGAGCTAGTACTCTACACTCCCGTATCCTATGGTCTGTCTTACCACAACCAAAACATACCTCGTTGCCTTCTCTACATGCACCTAGGTGGTTCTTACCATATTTTTAACAAAGCGGATAGGTACGCTCACTTCTTACACTACCCTGGACTTTGAAGACTGGCGCCCATCATGACTGACATCCCTGAACTTCGGTATTGGTGCACTAGCTGAGGATGGAGCTGGGACTGAAAACTTCTGACTATGCTGAGAACGGTTACCACCCTGTGACCCTGGCTGAGAAAAACTAAAACTACCTATTTTGGCTTTTTTATTTACTCTCTCTCTCTCTCCTTAGCTTTTTCTACCTTAATCTATTGAGCGTACATCATTATTCTAGAAAGATCAATGTCTCTATTGAGCATAGTAGTCCTACACTCCTTAACTACCAATCCAGACACACCAGTCATAAACTTACTCATACTTAATCTAGGGTCAGCCATCTGCTCGAGAACATACTTAGACAACTGGTTGAACTTGAAGAAGTAATCCTTCACTATCATGGAGCCTTACCTTAAGTTCATGAACTCTTCTACCTTAGCTGCCCTCATCTCAAGTGGGGAAAACTTATCTAAGAAAGCATCCTGAAATATCTGCCAAGTCATGGAGGTTGCATCCTCTCCTCTACTCTTCTTCCACATCACTACCCAATCATGAGCAACATTCTTCAACCTATAGGATGCCAACTCAACACTCTCCTCTTCAGACACATGCATGATTTGGGTGATCTTCTTCACCTCCTCAAGATAAAGCTATGGGTCCTCACCTGCTACTGACCCAAAGAATTTGGGCGAGTTCATTCTCATGAATTTTCTAATCCTAGATGTGATTGAATCCCCATCCTGCTGAAATGGGGCTACAGCCTGATGGTTACCCTGAACATTAGTCATCACAGCTTGGGCTAGTGCCTGAAAAACTGCCCAAAACTCTGCATGTGATGCATTCTCACTCAAAGGGTCTACGGGCTGAGGAGGTTGGTTATTATTTCTATGAGCATTAGCTCTGTGAGGAGGCATATTCTATAAATAAAAGAAAGAAATGGATTAGACTGAGAATTCAACTTGAGCTCATGCTCACTCACATGACATGAATACTGAAAGAAGGGAAATTGTTCCTAAAATACCTCATAGCCTCCTGTACATAAATGTGACGTGCAACACACCCATGCATAAAACTCTACTAGATGTGGCTTTCAAACTTCCTAGGATACTGTTGAACCTTTGGCTCTGATACCAAGTTTGTAATGCCCTGAGTCTCGTACCCCAGATACTACATGGTGTTCATAATCCTGAAGGACCACAAGCTAACCCTTGACTGATATATATAACTAAGCACTGAATAATACACTTTAAAAAGGAAAAAAACCTAGTGGAAAACTTTCCATAAGGTTCAAATATCTGAAATACAACTGAAAACTGAATACTGATATATCTGTCTGAAAAGCCTCTAATCTGCCTGAACTGTGGAGTTGATGGGACAGGTCTCCAACTAACTCCATCTACTAAAATACAAAATCTAGTGCAATAATAAAATAAATACTATCCTCGAATGATAAGGACTCACTTCTACGTCTACTACTACTGACTGAATATAAACTGCTAAGGGTTCTCTGGATCTCATGCTTCTGAACCTATGGTATAAAACACCATAGCGCAGAAAAGTTTGCGTCAGTACGATGGAATGTACTAGTATGAAAGATGAGGTATGGATAAATGTAGGGGTTCATATGCATAAACAATACTGACTAAATAATCTGAGTATACTAAATGAGGATACATGCATGAATGCACAAACTATAACTGAAATCGTAGGAACTCTAATTACCGAATTCTAATAACTAGATTTCTGATAACTGGGTCTACTGATACTTATATCTGATTGACAAAGGTTGAGATCAGTCCTATATAGTGGGTGATCTCAGAATATACTGATAATGAAGATGATTACCTGAATCTGAGATCAGTCCTATCTAGCGGGTGATCTCTGAATCAAGCATTACTTAATACTAATACTGCTTGACTAAATCTGAGAGCAGTCCTATCTATTGGGTGATCTCTAAATACATTGATAATACTAATAAGTGACTGTATCTAACAGTCCTTAATCTGTGCTACTAAGTTGAGTTCTTTTAATGAGACTGATTCTGAAGCTGAGATTGTGGGAGGTAGTCATCTAACTAACATGCCCCGAATCTAAACTAGAGGGTTCCAACCTGTAATCCCATCTTAAAGGGTATCAATACCGTGCCACGGGTTAATAAAACTACTATAGAGTCAGTCCAAATCTAGTAGGTGACCTTTGACATCAGTCCTGTACTAGCGGGTGATCCCTGAGTATGTGAGTCCTATATAACGGGTGACATCTTATGCCTATGCTATCTACATAGTTATGGAACTTAAGGATTGCTTCTAGGTACCTCAGTCCTATCTAGCAAATGAGCCCCCATTCTTAGGTTCGGTCGGTGCTGAATTCTACTCCCAACTGAAAGACACTAAACTAATTATTAATTCATATTAGGCTTGACTAAACTGTTACTAATCGTACTTGTTTGACTGAGCTAAACTGAAACTGAGAGGAGATACTGAATCTGGGATCTAAAATAAGGGTTAGTAAGTGAAACTCTGAGACTAAGAGTAGATGAGTGAAATCACCCAAACTAAGATGGAGACACGGTTAGGTGATACATAACTTGTTAGATTCTGCATTTAAGGTACCAAGATAGTTTGACAAGGATGATAAGTTTGTATAGTTAAGAATTTTGGGGGAACTCAATCCTAGGGATCATCTCATAGTGATTTCAACCCATTCTGCTAAGAATTATTACTGTCACTACAGATTTTTACAACCCTTCTCCCCCAATTTACTTTTTGCACTTTCCAACTACACCTGTAAGCTTGAGATAGATTTTTATCCTATTCCATGTGGGATCAACCCCGACCTAGTTGGGTTCAATATTTGAAAAGCGACCATGTTATACTATTTTCGAGGTCTAATTTGGGCGACATTAGCAGTTGCACTCAAGAGAGATTCAAGTTGTTAAGGTTTAGTGGATACACCACCCAGTAGAGAAGGTCACTTGGGAGATCGAGAGTGAGATGCGAGCCCAGTATCCTCACATGTTCGAGCTTTCAAGAAAATCCTAACCCTTAACTTTTGTGAATAAAAGTTCTTATCATAGCGGATATTGTAATGACCCTCAAAGTCATTTTATATATTTTTTCTTATTTCCGTCATTTAGAGTTTTCCTATAGTTTCCCCAAGTCATTTATGACTTGCTGGATCTAACAGTTCAATTACTGATAGTTTGTTTGTTTCTTAGAGCCACTTACCTATTTTTATGTCTTCATTGGTTAAAATTGGCTACCGAGAAAAACATTAGTAAAACAACCTTGTATACTAATTCAAATAGCTCCATCAACTTTGAAACATTGATTTTAGGCTGGGGACCTTTGTTTTGGTCTTGAGGCTTTCGAACTCATTTTGGGTTATTTGCTAGAAATTGATACAAATAGCCCTTGGGTTTGGGACGCATATTTTTTTGAAATGACCTAAAATGGAAATATAAATTATGCCATTGAGTACAAAATATTGAATTTGATAGGGTAGCATAGTATTTTATGGTCACACAGTTCTGGATGAATCTCTAGGGCTCAGTGGAGACTTGGAATTTTCCAAGTCCCTAGCTGGTGCACCTCTTAGTTAATGCATCTGATTAAAAGGCACTTGGATTGCTAGTCGATCGCTTCAGCGACCAGTCTTGACAGCTGCTGGCTTCTAAAATAGAGATTTGTCGGTTTAAGCGAAGGTTGCTTAAGCGGCTATTGGTCTACTTAAGCGGACTGTGCAGGCTTGGTGGGTACCTCTTAAGAGGTCAAGTATCCACTTAAGTGGCACCTAAGAGGTATTAAATTCCCCATTAGCCTAATTTTCTCCGTATTTTTGACATGTTCAAGAGTTTGGTTCCCTAAAGAGAGTGTTCAAGAGTTTGGTGCCCTAAAGAGTGTGGAAAATTAGGAGAACATATTTCAAAATTCAAGTTTAATCTCCTATATGTATCAAAGATAACCAAAGTTTTAACTTGTTTAATTTATTTTTATCTCGATATTGACATATTTTAGAATCTCTTTAATAAGAAGGTGAAAGTAATTGATAGGATAAGGATAGGTCGTATTTGTTACTGATAGTGTCTAATTTTAGTATATGATTTTTCTTGCAAGAATTAAGGAAAATAAATAATCAAGATACTTTGCCATAGGTGTGAAAATGAAAGGAGTATCAACCTATAAATGAAAAAGAAATCAGTCTACCTCAGCATTTGATGCAGCATCTCCCAACAAAGGAAGGAAATATCACTTCTAATTTCAAAGTGCCTTATGTTGTGCCTCCTTTAGAGCTTGTGGTTTATTTTTGTAGTCAATCTTTATTATTGGAAATAGGATCCTATTTATCCCATTTTCAAAGAGAAAAGAGTGGAATTTATTCTATCTTCCAGTGGCTAGTAGTAGTTCAACCACTACTATTTAAGCAATGGAAGATAAAAGAGAGATATTTTTGTCTCAACTTTCGCTAGTTCTCTGTTCTACTTTATTGAAGCATTGTATTCTCTTGAGGATTACTGATAACGCTCAATCTACAGCTCTCGTAGGAGTGTAAAGCGGTCGTTAGCAAATATAGAACCCAACCTGGGTTGGGTATCGATCCCACAGGGAATAGCTTGGTCAACAAGTAAGCAACGATTACTAGACTTTTAGTGCAAGTCTCGTAAGAAGGGGGAATTGTATTGTGAAAGTAATGTAACGAAAATAAGAGAGTAAAGCAAAAAATAGCAAAGTAAAAAGAAAGAATGTTTAGTAGGTTGTGAAACAATGAGAATTGAGGAGTTGGGGTTATGTCCACCTTCTGAGTTATACGTCTCTATTGACTATGAGTGTGTTGAATTCAGACATGCATGTGCTTATAGAGAATTGTATTCGATGGTAAATCCAGGCATCTTTCGACCTATTCGAGGATTATTTCACTTTAACTCTTTCGAGCTTAAAGCGGGTCTAACGGTACAAATTCTCCAAGAAGTTAATCCAGTTATGGCACTAACTTTTTAATAGGGGATGGGACCCTACTACCTTGACATTATCTCTTTTCCAGACAGATAACCTTTCTTTCAAACAAGTTAAATGTTATACTGGCGTATTCTTGCGTTTGCAACCACAAAGAATTTAGATTAAGATGAAGAGAATAATGATATAAGCAACATACGTGTCACGAACTCACGAACTCACAAACTCACAGCAATAGATAGTATCTCATTCGGCTTCCATAACCCCAACAGAGAAGTTTAGTTACCCATGAGTGCGAAGGAAATCACAATTGACATTGTTGTTATACCACAATAAAGATTTCACGTTTGTAATGATGTGGTAGGCGTTAGGCGTGAATCCCTTAGTAAAGTAACGTTTCTCTTGTTGTGGAATTTAAGAATAGATGAATAGAAGAAGAAAAATAGAATTAATGGAAGAATGATTGTTTAGAACTAGAATGTCTTAGAAGTAGAATAGAATAGAATTGAATGTAAGAAGATGTTCTAAAATCTCTAGCAAGATAGGGTATTTATAATACCCATATCCTATTCCTACTAAGCTAATGAAATGCTTAACCAAATCCTACTAAGCTAATGAAATACTTAACCCAATTGTACTAGGTTAATGTATCATTATCCTAATCCTAACAAGATAATGTAATACTTAACCCAATTGTACTAGGTTAATGTATCATTATCCTAATCCTAATAAGTTACTGCTAGTCCCCAAAGTCTTCAGAAATGTTGTTTTAGCCCGGGACAGAATTTCCATGCGCCATCTTTAGTCCTTGGCGTCCAAGATTGGCTTTTCTCCTTTCGTGAAGCTTTCTTTGGCGTCAAGTTATCCATGAAATGCTGAATTCTGCATCATTTATACCTGAAACTTTGCTAATCATGTTCGTTAGCTCACTTACAGGAAAATGGACTAAAAGTGCATGAAATATATAATTTGTTCTCAAAACTAGGCTAAAATATGGGCAAAATATAGTGCTATAGGCGTGTAAATTCGCCTATCATCAATTACCATGTATTCAAAATAAGATGAGAAAAAGACATAGTTGGTGAGACATTGTATCAAGAAGTATAAAAGAGTGTGAGTTATAGCCAAAAATCTTAACTCAATCTTTGCAATTTTATTTGGCAAACAATAACTAGTAGAATCCCTTGCAACTCAAGGGGATTGGAGTAATACCTATTAGAGGTCTCAACCAATATAAAATATATGGTGTCATTCTTTTTTAGAACTTTAATTTTTTGATCTGTATATTGTTTCATCAATAATTGAGTATTTGTCAAAGCAACTCAACTATCTAATTAAAAAAGAGTAATTAAGCCCCTACCACTTACAATTGGCCAAGGACTCAATTATTTTCTTCAAGCAAAGTGAGAAAAGATCATGGATCAAACAGTTATGGGAGCTCTATTCTCAGAAGGAACATCTCAAACCAAACCTTCTTACTTCAATGAAAAATATTTTTATCATTGGAAGATAAGGATAAAAACCTTTATCAAATCCTATGATGTCAAAGTATGGAAGGTGATCAAACTTGGTGATCTTTCACTTTTCTATACCAACAAAGATAAGGATAGAAAGAAACCTAAAAATGGCGTAGCATCTACTGACAATAGTCCAACTTTGGAGAATTAGACTAATGAACAAATTGAAATTATTTAGATCAACTCAAAGGCAAAAAAATGTGTTAGACAATGCTATTAGTGGTGAAGAATATGAAAAAATTGCATGATGTGAAACTTCTAAGGAAATGTGGGATATATTATAAGCGACCTATAAAGGAACTGAGAAGGTCAACTAAACACTTGTAAGCTTATTGATCTATGACTATGAACTTATTAAATATGAAGGATGGGGAGTCCATTGAAGAAAAATTTGCCATATTTGGCAAAATTATCAAAGAACTAAAGCTTGTAAGAAAAACTTATCCTGTATCAAACTAGATCACCAAGATTATTAGAAGCTCTCCCTCTCAATGGCTTTCTAAAGTTGTTGTAATACCCCGAAAAATCCAAACCAATATTAGATCCATGTGCCAAGCTCATGCACAGTACATCATGGTTATTTTATAGTTTTATGAGTAGGTTAGATGTATATTAAGGCTTCAAATAACTCCCAGCTATCAGACGAATCAAAACATTCCTTACAAATAGAATTCTTGAGAAGGATATTGGTATCGTCAACTTCAAACGAGTATATCTCACATTATACTTGGAATTTTTGAGCTCATGACCTATCAAAAGATATATAATTTAATTATATTTCCAAAGGTACCAATTTTGCCTAAATCCGATATCGGAGTAAAGAGTTATTCCTATTTTACTCCAGTATATCAGGCTGGAAATAGTGTGACGACATTCGTGGTAGATTACCACATTTGTGACGCCCTATCAAGAAGATCGCCAGCCTTAGGAAGAAACCAGATCCTAAGTGACAACATTCGTGGTATCTTACCATATTTGTGATGCCCTATCATGAAGGTCGTCAGCCTTAGGCAGAAACCAGCTCCTAAGTGACGACATTCATGGTAGCTTACCACATTTGTAATGCCCTATCACGAAGGTCGTCAGACTTAGGAAGAAACCAGCTCCAGTGTGATAAAATTCGTGTTAGCTTACCACATTTGTGATGCCCTATCACGAAGGTCATCAGCCTTAGGAATAAACCAGCTCCTAAGTGACGACATTCATGGTAGCTTTCCACACTTGTGACGTCCTATCACGAAAGTCGTTAGCCTTAGGCAGAAACCAGCTCCTAAGTGGTGATATTTATGGTAGCTTACCACACTTCTGATGCCCTATCACGAAGGTTATCAGCCTTAGCCAGAAACCAGCTCCTAAGTGATGACATTCGTGGTAGCTTACCACACTTTTGATGCCCTATCACGAAGGTTGTCAGGCTTAGGCAGAAACCATCAATTCCAGCTCCTGTGTGACGACATTTTTTATGGCTTGTCACATTTTTTGATTCCTTGTCACAAATATTGTCATCTATGATTTTCACCAACTGGGAATTTATTTCATAAGGGTATTTTGGTCATTTCCTTCATCTTTCACGACTTATAACCCTAAAGAGGCATAATTTTTCCCATTATTTTCTTTAGTTAAGCATCTCAAAAACCCTCTCTTATTCTCTCAACCACAAGATTAGGGTTTCCATCAAACTCATCTCTCAAAAGCAAGATTCAAGCCTTTTTCCAAGATAATTGAGAATTAAGTTTCCCAAATCCAAGAACTCTCCAGCAAATCATCAAGGTTTTCTTTCTAAGGTATGTGTAGTGTTCATCTATGGATCCAATCCGTTCATAGAGCTCAAGAACCATGTTTTAAACATTATTTTTTAAACTTTTTGTGGTGATATGAGTATGTACATATTGACGATTGTTGTTTAAGTTTCAATGTGACGTCTAAAGCTGTTTTCATGGAATATATATGTTTGTTAATTGAAAACTATGAACTTTAGGTGGTTTAATATGGTCCAAGTGTGAAACTCATCTATGCCTTAAAAAATGCATGCAAGGTGTTTGATAAAATGCTTAGGATGCTAGAAATTCATGTTCGTATAGTTCTATGATGTCTAATTGACAAGTCCATGTTAGTTATATACTTTAATATGAATCCCATGCTTTTCATATGTCGCTATTGTGGTGGTATGAAGCATGTAAGATAATGGAGATATACAATATGTACATGAAATATATCCATGCATTCCCTTCAATGTTTAAGATGTTGAATAACTATATGAAATATGATATCCCCTACTTATGATATTATGAATTGTGGACTCAAATCTTGTGATTAAGTCATGTCATGTGTGTCAGTTTCCTTCTATCGAGTCCTGGGGGTATTCGTACCCAAAAAACATAGCTGTGTGCCTAGAGCCATGTCATGTTGTCATGATAATCTCAGTCAAGCTATAATTTATAGAACTCAGTCAGTCATGTGACTCAGGAAACATCAGAAATCTCATGATCTCAGTTAACTCTCAGATAATAGTACTACTCCATCAGTCAACGGAAGTCAATTAATCTGTCCATGTACATTCAGTTCAATCATGTTTAGTCTCTTCGGATGGGAGTAGAAGTTAGCACCGAGTGAACCCAAGAATGGAGACTCACCTACCAGTTTAGGGTGTGATTCTTAGCAGTCATCCTTGTGTTCCATAACTACGTAGCCAGCGTAGGTTGAGACATCTTAGCCTGTAAGATTAGGGTTGATCAGGTGGCTTAACCTGTCAGTTTAGGGTTCCCACCATTCTTCTTTTGAATACCTGCCAGCTAAGGGTCACCCACAACTGTCCTTACCAGTGGTGCGGTATTGAAACCCCTCCAGTCGGGGTAGAGATTGGACCCTAACTTAGCTATATGCATTATTGGGGCATATTGGTTAAACAAATAACTCCCACTATTTCAGAATCAGTCTTTGTAAAAGAACTCAGATAGGTCTTCAGATTTCAATATATCAGGACTGTCAGGTACAGTTAGACTCAGTTACAGTATGGAACTCAGATAGTTCCATCAGATTTAGGATTGTCAGATACAGTAGCCCATGTTATCAGAATTTCAGTATCAGTCATGTTAGCCATCAGTAAACCATGTATTAGCATACAGGACTAGCTATCATGCACCCACAATTTCAGTTACTATGTATGCATATTTGTACTCTTACGTTCATGTCAGTCAGACAGTTAGCATTGTTCATGCATGCAAACCCTATTTATATTTAGACTACCTCACTCATATACTCAGTACATCCCCTCATACGGATGAATTTTCTCTATGGTGCTTTCTTTTCATGTTACACCATAGCTTCTGAGATACGAGCTCCAGATCGACAGTAGCAGTAGCATTTCCAGTCGTAAAGATTCAGTGAGTCTTTTTCATTCGAGGACAATATGATTGGATTTATTTATTATTATTTTAGCCAGTTATCAGTTTACGAAGTTAGTTAGAGGAATGTTCCTTTAACTCCTTATTCAGACAACACTTAGAGGCTTTCAGATTCAGTATTCAGACTTATGTTCAGATTTGTTTCAGTTTTCAGCTGTTTTGGGTATCTTTCACCCATATGGATATTATGTTTTGACAGATTCTTTATTCAGTTAAACCTTATGGCCTACATGTTCATGTTTTATGCATTATTACATTATATATGTAGTGTACAGGTACATATATCAGTCATGGGTTAGCTTGTGGTCCCTCGGGGTCATGAGCACCGTGTAGCATTCTGATTTAGAAAATTGGGACGTTACAAACTTGGTATCAGAGCCTAAGGTTCAATAAAGTCCTAGGAAGTCTGAAAGCTGCATCTAGTAGAGTCTTGTACATGGGTGTGTTGCGCGCCACATTTATGTAAAGAAGGCTATGAGATGTTTTAGGAACAGTTCTCTTTCTTCAGTATTCATGTCGTGCTAGTAAACATAATTTCAAGTCAGTCTCTCAGTCTAATCCGCTCTTCTCTTATTTCAGAAATATGCCTCCAAAGAGAAGAAATCAGCCAGCTCCTCAACCCGAAGATCCTTTGGGAGAACATGTTTCTCATGCGGAGTTCAGGACCGCATTTACCGCTCTTGCTCAATCTGTAGCTTCCCAGAATGAATGACCAGCAGTCGTTCCGTCCAACCCAGTGGCCAATTCAGAAGCATCTAGGATTCGAGACTTCACCCGAATGAACCCTCCGTCCTTATTTGGTTCTAATCCAGACGAGGATCCTCAGGAATTCGTTGACCAAGTACAGAAGGTCATTGATATCATGGGAGTTACTTCTTCTTAGAGTGAAGAGTTAGCCGCATACCAATTGCAAGATATCACTCACACTTGGTACAAGAAGTGGTTAGCAGAAAGGTTAGAGGATGCAGGTCCTGTTGAGTGGGAAGAATTTTTCACAGCTTTCTTAGACAAATTCTTTCCCCAAGAACTGAGAGAGGCCAAAGTTCTTGAGTTCATCAATCTCAGGCAGGTAAATATGACAGTTAGAGAGTATTCTCTTAGATTTACTCATCTAGCTAGATATGCCCCTCATGTGGTTGCAGACAACAGGACTAAGATGAGCTAGTTCGTGTCAGGGGTGAATGATAGCGTGGTAAATAAGTGTAGGTCTGCGATGCTGAATAGCGATATGACTTTAGCCAGGCTTATGACCCACGCTCAATATATAGAGGAGAAGAAGGTTAAGACTAGGGAGAGGCAGAACAAGAGAGCAAGAGCAGGAAGTTTTCAGTTTTGCTCAGCCCAAATAAGAGGGAGGAAATCATTCGTAGTTTCATCCTAAATCAGCAGTTCCATCCCCTTTCTACGCTAGTGCCCCAGTGCCAAAGTTTAGGGACCGCAATAGAGATAGAGCACCAGGCTCTAAATCTCAAGGCAGTGTTAGTAGTGCCCAAACAAACCCCCTTTATCAGACTTGTGGTAAGAACCACAAGGGTATTTGCAGAGCCGGTAGTCATGTCTATTTTGGTTATGGTAAGATAGGACACAGGATTAGGGAGTGTCCTCATCCAGGCCCTCAGGGTCAGCAGAATCGTTCCACAACTCAGTCCGGTCGCCCGAACCAGTAGGGTGCCACTTTCAGTGCTACTAGTGGGCAACGCCCAAATAAAATCTATGCTCTTCAGACCTGATAGGATCAGGAAAATTCTCCTGATGGAGTTACTGGTACGTTACAGATTTTCCATTTCCATGTTTATGCTTTGCTAGACCCAGGTGCATCCTTGTCTTTTGTCACTCCATACATAGCAGGCGATTTCAGAATCAGTCCCAAAATTTTAGCAGAGCCCTTTTCAGTCTCTACCCTAGTGGGTAAAACCTTCATAGCTCGGAGGGTATACAGGAACTGCCCGGTTATGATATTTTAGAAATCCATATCAGCAGATTTAGTCGAGTTAGAGATAACTAATTTTGATGTCATTCTCGGCATGGATTGGCTTCATTCCTTCTATGCCATAGTCGACTGCAGAAATAGGATAGTTCAGTTTTAGTTCCTGAATGAGCCCTTCCTAGAGTGGAAGGGTAGCACTTCATCTTTCAGGGGTCAGCTTATTTCCTACCTTTGGGCAAGGAAAATAATTTCTAAGGGGTGTATGTATCATCTCGTGCATGTTAAGGATTCTAGTTCCGAATCTCCCAGTCTCAAATCTGTCCCAGTGGTTAATGAATATTCAGACGTCTTTCCCAAAGATCTTCTAGGCATTCCTCTCGAAAGAGTAATAGACTTCGGCATAGACCTTCTCCCATATACTCAGCCTACTTTTATTTCGCCATACAGAATGGCACCAGCAGAACTCAAGGAACTGAAAGATCAGTTGAAAGATCTCTTAGATAAGGGATTCATCAGGCCCAGTGTATCCCCATGGGGTGCGCCAGTCTTATTCGTTCACAAGAAAGACGGTTCTCTCAGAATGTGTATTGATTACCGTTAGCTCAACAAAGTCACGGTCAAGAACAAGTATTCGCTGCCTAGGATAGATGACTTATTTGACCAACTTCAGGGTGGCAGTTATTTCTCCAAGATAGACCTCAGATCAGGCTATCATCAGCTCAGAGTTAGAGAATATGACATTCTAAAGACAGTTTTTCGTACTCGGTATGGTCACTTTGAATTTCTATTCATGTCCTTTGGTCTTACCAATGCCCTTGAATCTTTCATGGACTTGATGAACAGGGTGTTCAATTAGTACTTGGACATGTTTGTCATAGTCTTTATAGATGATATTCTGGTCTATTCTCGCATAGAGTGTGATCATTCAGACCATCTCATAATTGTTCTTCAGACTCTCAGGGATTACCAGTTGTTCGCCAAGTTTAATAAGTGAAAATTTTGGCTAAGATAAGTAGCATTCCTTTGACACATTGTTTTTGGTGATGGAATTAGACTAGATCCGCAGAAAACCAAAGCGGTAAGAAACTAGCCTCACCCTGTCTATCCATTATATATCAGGAGTTCCTTGGGTTTGGATGGCTATTACGGACGTTTTTTCGAGGGATTTTCTTCTATTGCATCTCCTATGTCCAAATTGACTCAGAAGAAGGTCAAGTTTCAGTGGTTAGAACCTTGCAAGAAGAGTTTTTAGGAGTTGAAGACTCGACTCACCTTAGCTCCAGTTTTAGCACTTCCCGACGGTTCCGATGGATTCGTAGTATATTGTGATGCATCCAGAGTAGGTTTAGGTTATGTCCTCATGCAGCATGGTAAAGTCATAGCCTACACCTCCAGACAGTTAAATCCCCATGAGAAGAATTATCCTACTCATTACCTTGAGTTAGTAGTAGTTGTCTTTGCCTTAAATATTTAGAGGAATTATCTATATGGTGTTCATGTAGACATCTTCACAGATCATAAGAGCCTTCAGTATGTCTTTTCCCAGAAAGATCTCAATCTTCATCAGAGAAGGTGGTTAGAGCTCTTGAAGAATTATGACATGAGTGTCCATTATCATCCTGGCAAGGCTAATATAGTGGCCGATGCACTCAGTAGACTTTTCATGGGTAGTGTTTCCCATGTTGAGGATAGTAAGAAGAAATTAGCTCAGGAGATTCATCACCTTGCCAGACTAGGCATTTGCTTAGTCGACTCTTCAGAGGGTGGTGTATGTGTTCAGATTATTTTAGAGTCATCTCTAGTTTTTGAGGTGAAAGAGAAGCAAGACAAGGATCCTAGCCTTGTCAAGCTAAAAGAGCCAGTTCAGAGTTAGGAAGTAGAGGTTTTCTCCCAAGGAGGAGATGGTCTTCTTCGTCGTCAGGGTCGTCTGTGTGTTCCCGGTGTAGATGGATTGAGGAAGTAAATTCTTGCAGAAGCGCATGGTACGCAATACTCTATTCATTCAAGGGCTACTAAGATGTACCGCGACTTGCGGAAGATCTATTGGTGGAGTAGGATGAAGAGGGATATTGCAGAGTTTGTGGCTAAGTTCTCTACATGTCAGCAGGTTAAGATAGACCATCAAAAACCTAGTGGTTCCATACAGGAGTTCACTATTCCTACTTGGAAGTGGGAAGAAGTGAACATGAACTTCATGATGGGTTTACCTAGAAAACGTCATCAGCATGATTCAGTTTGGGTCATTGTAGACAGAATGACCAAGTCATCTCATTTCCTTCCAGTTCGTACCTCTAACTCAGCCGAGGATTATTCCAAACTCTATATCAGGGATTTGTTCAGATTACACGGTGTTCCACTATCTATCATCTCAGACAGAGGTACCTAGTTCACCTCTCATTTCTAGAAAGCATTCCAAAAGGGTCTTGGTACCCAAGTTCATCTCACTACAGCGTTTCATCCTCAGACAGATGGTCAAGCAGAAAGGACCACTCAGACTCTAGATGATATGCTAAGGGCATATGCAATTGATTTCAAGGGAATCTGGGATAACCACTTGCCTTTGATTGAGTTCTCATACAACAACAGCTATCACTCCAGTATTTTGATGGCTCCATTCGTAGCTCTCTATAGTAGGATATGTCAGTCTCTGATCGGTTGGTTTGAAGTTAGTGAGACCGCAGTCATAGGGCCTGACTTATTATTCGATGCCTTAGAGAAAGTTCAGTTGATCAAAGAAAGACTTCGGGATGCTCAGAGCCGATAGAAGTCTTAGGTGGATGTTCGTAGAAAGGATCTCAAATTCGAGGTCGATGACTATGTCTATCTCAAGATCTCTCCCATGAAGGGAGTGAAGAGATTCGATAAGAAGGAAAAGATCAGTCCCTAATATGTTGGTCCCTTCAGGATTCTCAGTCGCTTCAGCAAGGTAGCCTATGAGCTCGAATTGCCTTCAGATCTAGCCTCAGTTCATCCAGTCTTCCATGTCTATTTCTCAAGAAGTGCATAGGTGAACCAGCAGTTATAGTCCCTATTCAGAGCGTTGACATTCAGAATAGCCTCTCTTATGAAGATATTCCAGTCAAAATCCTCGACTATAAGACTCGTAGGCTAAGGAACAAAGAAGTCCCTGTAGTCAAGGTTCTTTGGCGGAATCAGTCCATAGAGGGAGCTACTATGGAAGCAGAAGCAGACATGCGAACCAAGTACCCTCATCTTTTCTCCTCTAATTAAGAATTAGGTCGAGGTAACCATTTTCCTTAAGCTTATTCAGTTACATGTTCAAAATTCCAGTATAAAATTTGTATCAAGTATCAGTGCATAGCTCATCATACATTCATGAGTTCAGCTTATCAGTCATGCATCAGATATGCATGTTCAGTTGGGCTATATTCAGTTTAAAATTAAATTTAGTCCTAAAATCATGTGCCAGTTGAGAATGATCAGTGTATGCGTCGTTTTATCTTTTCTCCCCTCTCAAGCAGTCATCATTCGAGGACGAATGTTTACAAGGGGGAGATATTGTAATACCCCAAAAAATCCAAACCAATATTAGAGCCATGTATCAAGATCATGAATAGTACATAATGGATCTTTTATAGTTTCATGAGTAGGTTAGATGTATATTAAGGCATCAAATAACTCCCAGCTATCAGACGAATCAAAACATTCCTTACCGATTGAATTCTTGAGAAGGATATTGTTATAGTCAAATTCAAATGAGCATATCTCTCATTATACTTGGAAATTTTGAGCTCATGACCTATCAACAGATATATAATTGAATTATCTTTCCAATGATACCAATTTCCCCTAAATCTAACATCGGATCAAGGAGTTATACCTATTTTACTCAGCATGTTAGGCTGGAAACAGTGTGACAACATTCGTGGTAGCTTACCACATTTGTGATGCCCTATCACAAAGGTCGTCATCCTTAGGCAGAAAATATCTCCAGTGTGATGACATTCGTGGTAGCTTACCACATTTTTGATGCCCTATCATGAAGGTCGTCAGCCTTAGGCAGAAACCAACTCCTAAGTGACGACATTTGTGGTAGCTTACCATATTTGTGATGCCCTATCACGAAGGTCGTCAGCCTTAGGCAGAAACTAGATCCAGTGTGACGAAATTTGTGGTATCTTACCACATTTTTGATACTTATCACGAAGGTCGTCAGCCTTAGGTAGAAACCAGCTCCTAAGTGACGACATTCATGGTAGCTTACCACACTTGTGATGCCCTATCATGAAGGTCGCCAGCCTTAGGCAGAAACCAGCTCCTAAGTGACGACATTCATTGTAGCTTACCACACTTGGGATTCCCTATCATGAAGGTCATCAGGCTTAGGCAGAAACCATCAATTCCAACTCCTGTGTGACGACATTTTTTTACGGCTTGTCACATTCTTTGATGCCTTTCACAAATATCGTCAGCTATGATTTTCAGCATCTGGGAATTTATTTCATAAGGGTATTTTGGTCATTTCCTTCACCTTTCAAGACTTATAACCTTAAAGAGGCATAATTTTTCCCATTATTTTCATCAGTTAAGCATCTCAAAACCCTATCTTACGCTCTCAACCACAATATTAGGGTTTCCATCAAACTCATCACTCAAAAGTAAGATTCAAAACTTTTTTCCAAGATAATTGAGAATTAAGTTTCCCAAATTCATGAACTCTCCAGCAAATCATCAAGGTTTCCTTTCTAAGGTATGTGTAGTGTTCATCTATGGATCCAATCCGTTCATAGAGCTCAAGAACCATGTTTTAAATTTTATTTGTAAACTTTTTGTGGTGATATGAGTATGTACATATTGACGATTTTTGTTTAAGTTTCAATGTGACGTCTAAATCTGTTTTCATGGAATATATGTGTTTGTTAATTGAAAACCATGAACTTTAGGTGGTTTAATATGGTGCAACTATGAAACTCACCTATGCCTTAAAGAATGCATACAAGGTGTTTGATAAAATACTTAGGATGCTAGAAATTAATGTTTGTATGGTTCTATGATGTCTAAATGACAAGTCCAAGTTAGCTATATACTTCAATATGAATCCCAAGCTTTTTATGTGTTGCTATTGTGGTGGTATAAAACATGTAAGATAATGGAGATATACAATATGTACATGAAATATATCCATGCATTCCCTACAATGTTTAAGATGTTGAATAACCATATGAAATATGATATCCCCTACTTATGATATTATGAATTGTAAACTCAAATCTTGTGATCAAGTCATGTCATGTGTGTCAGTTTCCTTCTATCGAGTCCTGGGGGTATTCGTTTCCGAAAAACATAGATGTGTGCCTAGAGCCATGTCATGTTGTCATGATAATCTCAGTCAAGCTATAAACTAAAGAACTCAGTCAGTTATGTGACTCAGGAAACCTCAGAAATCTCATGATCTCAGTTAACTCTCAGATAATAGTACTACTCCATCAGTCAACGGAAGTCAATTAATCTGTCCATGTACAGTCAGTTGAATCATGTTTAGTCTCTTCATATGGAAGTAGAAGTTAGCACCGAGTGAACCCAAGGATGGGGACTCACCTACCAGTTTAGGGTATGATTCTTAGCAGTCATCCTTATGTTCCAGAACTACGTAGCCAGCATAGGTTAAGACATCTTATCTTGTCAGATTAGGGTTGATGAGATGGCTTAACCTTTCAGTTTAGGGTTCCCACCATTCTCCTTTTGAATACCTGCCGGCTAAGGGTCACCCACAACTGTCCTTACCAGTGGCGCAGTATTGACACTCCTCCAATAGGGGCAGAGATTGGACCCCAACTTAGCTATATGTGTTATTGTGGCATGTCGGTTAAACAACTACCTCCCACAATTTCAGAATCAGTCTCAGTAAAATAACTCAGATAGGTCTTCAGATTTTAGTATATTAGGACTGTCAGGTACAGTCAGACTCAGTTACAGTACGGAACTCAGATAGTTTCATTAGATTCAGAATTGTCAGATACAGTTGCCCATGTTATTAGAATTTCAGTATCAGTCAGGTTAGCCATCAGTAAACCATGTATTAGCATACAGGACTAGCTATCATGCACCCACGATTTCAGTTACTATGTATGCATATTTGTACTCTTACGTTTATGTCAGTCAGATAGTTAGCATTGTTCATGCATGCAAACACTGTTTATATTTAACCTACCTCACTCGTATACTCAGTACATCCCATCTTACTGACGTATTTGCGCTATGGTTCTTTCTTTTTATGTTACACCATAGGTTCATAGACGCGAGCTCCAGATCGATAGTAGAAGTAGCATTTCTAGTCGCAGAGATTCAGTGAGTCCTCTTTATTCGAGGACAATATGATTGGATTTATTCATTATTATTTTAGCCATTTATCAGTTTACAGAGTTAGTTGGAGGCACGCTCTTTTAACTCCTTATTCAGACAGCACTTAGAGGCTTTCAGATTCAGTATTCAGACTTATGTTTAGATTTGATTCAGTTTTCAAATGTTTTGGGTATCTTTCACCCATATGGATATTATGTTTTGACAGATTCTTTATTTAGTTGAACCTTATGACCTATATGTTTATGTTTTCCATATTATTACTTTATATATGCAGTGTATAGGTACAGATATTAGTCATGGGTTAGCTTGTGGTCCTTTGGGGTCATGAGCACCGTGTAGCATTCCGATTTAGAAAATCGAGGTGTTACAGTTGTGGCTCTTGAAAGTATGAACTTAAACAAGATGCCCTATGTTAAAGTTAGAGAAGATCTCATCACCTTTGAAAAAACTCACTTGAATAAGAAGGATCAACTACAAGATGAAAAGAAGAAAATTGTGGCTTTTAAAGCTAATAATAAAGAGGAAGATAATTCTTTGGATTAAGATAAACTTACTCTCACCACCAGGATAATTTTTGAAAATTATGAAGATCCAGAAATCAAAAAAGGGACAACTAAATTATTCAAAAGAAAAACAGAATGTTGACTACAATAAGAATGAAGGTAAGTGTTATAATTATGGTCATATTGCTTATAATTGTATAGAAGCTAGAAGAGGACCCTCCAAAGGAAGTCAAAAGGCTTTCAATTGTTGTGATTATGAAGAATAGTCTTAAAATGAAATGACTAATCTTAAAATGAAATGATAACATTGGAGATTGTTGCTTCATTACCATTAGGGAATCTAGTAAGGTAATAACTAATTCTTGTAATGAATTCTCTAAGTTACAAAATCTACTAGATCTTTCCATAGTTGATCTAAATAAAGCTCATGATGAAAAAGGGCTTTATTAAGAGACAGAAGATACTGAAAACTTACACTTGAAGTTTGTAAAATTGAAACATATATTCTACAAGAAGAAATTGATGGATTAAAAGTCAAAATCAACAATTTTGAAAAATCTTCCAGTCACAGAATTGTCAGATCTAATTAGTCGACTAGTTATTCTAAGTCAATTTACAAATCTAACAGTGGTGGATCTATGTATGATAATAGATATTATAGATGTAAGGGATCTCAAAAGTCAACTAACTTTAGTAAGTCAACCAAAGAAAGCAGTCACAATCATAATGCCTATCATAATAGATATTATAGTTATGAAGGATCTCAACGGTCAATAAACTCTAATCAGTCAACCAAAGAAATCAGTCACAACCATAATACTTATATTACCTATGAAAACACTGAACGATACTCTAATTAGTTTTTTCACTATGAAAAATATAGTCATAAATATTATAATTACAAATATCATTCTAGAAATTCTGGGAAATAGGTTTGGAGACCCAAACTGAGTCTCCAAATCCAAGTACTAAACCAAAGGGACCTAAGAATACTTGGGTACCAATAAATAAGTGATATATCTATTTTGCAATAACTCCACTCAAAATTTAAAGGAAAATGATATCTTGACAGTGGATGTTCAAATCACATGACAGGGAACAAAGGCTTTTTTTTTAAATAGTAGCTGATTTGGATGGAGGTGATATAAGCTTTGAAGACAACTCTAAAGGAAAAGTAATAATTATTAGTACTCTCTCTTTTAATGAATTATTTGATATCAATAATATTTATTTGGTTAAAAGCTTGATGCACCATTTTCTCAGCATAAGTCAATTGTGTGATGCTTGTCTAGAAGTAAGATTCAAAAAGGATGGATGTATAATTGGAAGGTTTGGAAGGAAACTTCTTGTCGAAAATAGATATAGAAATGTGTATGTCCTAGACTCTATCAAAAGGACATATATGTCTTGCCTTCATTTGTAAAGATCCATGGGTTTTACAAAGAAAGCTTAGTCATGCAAGTATGAGACAAATTGAAAAGCCATCCAAGAATGAACTTGCTACTAGTCTTCCAAATCTTGATTAAAAAAATACTCATATTTGTGATGCTTTTCAACTTGGTAAGCAAACTAAAAGTTCCTTTCTTGTAAATGATATTATCTCTACTACTAAACCATTTTAGCTACTTCATATGGATCTATTTGGTCCTACTAGAACTGCTAGTATTGATGGTAAAAGGTATGTCTTTGTGATTATTGATGACTATTCTCGATTTATTTGGGTAATTTTTCTTTCTAACAAATATGAAACATTAAAAAATTTTGAAGTTTTCTGTAAAAAAAGTTCAAAGAGATAAAGGTTACTATATCTTTAGTATTAGAAGTGATCACGGAGAAGAATTTGAGAATAGGGATTTCAAAACCTTCTATAACAACTAAGGTTACACTTACATTTTCTCTACTCCGAGATCTCCTCAACAAAATAGTATGGTTGAACACAAGAATAGAACTCTTCAAGATATGGCGTGAATCATGATTTTTGAACAATCACTACCTTATAAATTTTGAGCAGAAGTTATTAGTACTTCTTGCTAAATTTTAAACATATGTCTCATTAGACCTATCCTAAATAAAATTCCTTATGAGCTTCGGAAGAACAAAAGACCCAGTATTGCGTATTTTCATGCATTTGGATTCAAATATTTTATTCATAACAATTGTAAGGATAACATTGGTAAGTTTGATCTACTAAGTGATGAAGGTACTTTGATGGGATACTCCAATTCTAGTAGATCTTGTAGAATTTTTTATAAACGCACTCTTTGCATTGAAGAATCTGTGCATGTTGTTTTTGATAATACTAATAACACTGTGAAGAATGCTAGTTCTATAGATGATGAAATTCAATAGTTAAAGGAAAGTTAATCTACTCTCACTGAAGTTGACTCTCCTTCAAATTCAATTGACATTGAAACTAATCAGCCAACTAATACTTCAAATGGTCAATTCATAATAAAAATAGTTATAAATGAATGAAGAAGCAAACTAAATTATCCAAAGAAATTTATCATTGGAGATCTAAAAGAAGGCATGAAGAAAAGGTCTTCTAGTAAAAGAATTGCAAATGTAGCCCTCATATGTTAACTCAAACCAAAGAAAGTCAATGAGACTCTAGAAAATGATAGTTGGGTCAAAGAAATAGAAGAAGAACTTGAGAAATTTAATAAAAATAATATGTGGACTCTTGTTCCAAAAACTAAAAATGCCTTAGTCATTGGAATCAAGTGCATTTTCAAAAAGAAAATGGATGAAACAAGTAAGGTAGTCCAAAATAAAGCATCATGTCTAGTCTCTCAACGCTACTCGCAGTAAGAGGGAGTTGACTATGATGAAACATTTTCTCATGTGAAAAGGTTAGAATCTATCTAAATCTTACTGCAATATGCATCTCACAAAGATATTAAATTATTTCAAATGGATGTCAAAAGTGCTTTCTGAAATGGTTTTGTTGATGAACAAGTTTTTGTAAATCAAACCCTTGAATTTGAAAATCTTGAATTTCTGTGTCATGTTTTAAACTCTTTAAAGATCTTTATAGACTAAAACAAGCTCCTCAAGCGTGCTATGGTAAATTGAGCAGTTTTTTAACTAATCATGGCTTTACTAGAGGAAACATGGATGTAACTCTTTTTATTCAAAGAACTTTCTCTAGGAATCTCATTATTCAAATTTATGTTGATGACATTATTTTGGGAAGTACTAATGTTGAGTTGTGCAAGGATTTTTTCTAAGTTAATTCAAAGTAAATTTGAAATGAGCATGATGGGTGAGTTAACATTCTTCTTGAAATTGCAAATCTACTAGTCAACTAAAGGGACCTTCATCTGTCAAAATGACTATGCTAAAGAACTTAATGAAAAATTTTGAGTGATGGATGCTTAATTCTCTAGCACTCTTATGAGTTCCACACGTATTCATATGTATGACGATGATAGTAAGTTTGTTTATGAATCTATATATTGTGGCATGATTGAATCCCTGCTCTATATTATGGTCAGTCGACCAGATATTCTATTTAGTGTCTATAAATGTGCAAAATTTTAGTCGGATCCTAAGGAATCACACCTTACTATAGTCAAATGCATTATCAAATATCTAATTGGAACTACATATCTTGTTCTGTGGTATCCCAAGTCAAATAATTTTGAACTAAAACATTTTTCAGATGAAGATTATGTAGGTGACACGAATGACTAAAAAAGCGCCAGTGGCACTTTCCAACTTATGGAAAATTCCCTCATATCTTAAAATAGCAAGAAGTAAAATTATGTTTCTCTGTAAACTGTTGAATCTAAATATATTTCTATTAGATTATATTGTGCTTAAATTCTATGGATGACTCATCAACTCAGTGATTATGATGTCTCTGTTAAACTTGTGAAAATTTTCTATGATAATTCTAGTGCTACATGTCTTTCAAAAAATCATTTGCATTATTCTAGGGCTAAACATATTGATATTAAGCATCATTTAATTAGGAATCATATTTTAAAGGGTGACATTGATGCATCTTTTGTTAGCGCTAATTTTCATTTAGCAAATATTTTTACTAAACCCTTATTAGAAGAAAGATTTTGCTTTCTTAGAAAATCTCTTGGTATTATTATAAATCCTTTTTAAAAGATTTTTTTTTTACTGTGATAATTTTTGTATGCAAAACTGCCCTTATTAATTATTTGTTTGGATTGATGTAGTTGTATTTAATTGTTTTCCTTTTTGCCGCCTGACACAATGTGCCATATTTTGTAATTATGTCACCCTTCTGTCTTCCTAGGCGTCCTTTCCTTTCTTGCCATATTTTTAACTTTTTTTCTCTATATATTTTCTTGAATCTTCAGTTTTTCCCCTCATTCTCTCTTTGTTTGTTCTATTTCCCTTTCTCTCCCATATCTTCATGGCTAAAACATCTAAAAATTCCTCCATGGGAAATAGGAAAAGGGAAGGCCTCTTCTTTGGTCCCTCTCGACTCTAAATTTTTCGGCCAAAATCTCCCTCAAGAATTATCTAATTCCTCTCGCTCATTGATAGGTAAGCATCCCCTTTCTCCTAATTACTCCAAATATTTCAAGAAGAAAGTAAAATTCAATTTTGATAGCTCTCTAAATGTCAAAACTGACTTTTTGACCATTAATTGAATCTCTCTTTCACTTTATGAAGGAACTCTCTCTAGTTCATTGTTTTATCATTGATTTTCACCTTTTTGAAAACTCCATTGCCCTATTAAAAATCTGTTTGAGTTTTAAGGATGGGCAAATACTTTTTCTTCTACTCTTAAGCATGCTTATGAACCTCCTATCTATCTTTTTAAGCAAATCTTAGGTCTTTTAGATCTAGAAAATTGGAAACTCTTGTTATAGATTTTCTTGATTGTGCTATGTTAGATGTTATTTTTAATTTTAACTGCTCTGGGTTTTCTACATCCTCAAAGAATTCATGGCCCCCTAATTCTAATCTTACCTTTGAACAAGCTAAATGTTTTCTTTCTCTTAAGAAATCTAATTTCCCTCCATCTTCTTTTGTCCCCAAAAATCTTCTTTTGATAATTATGTTATTGCATATAATGTTGCTACAACTTTTCTTCCTTGTGTTAGATCTTTGTCCATCTTATCTTAGTGTGAAACTCTCATTACTTACAGCATTGCATATTAACATACAATTATGGTCTCTTCTTTCATCATTAACTACATGATAGAAGCATATCTTTACCCATCTAGTCTATTGTATGGGTTGACCACAACTCGTATCTCAGAGTCTAGCAGCATCTATCTTGATAGTGTTCCTTCTATCTCTGGACAACTCGTATCTCGAATGCTAGCAGCATCTATCTTGATAGTGTTTCTTCTATCTTTATGAAATAGTGTTATAATTTCAAATCCTTTAGAAGTATAGTATAGGTCTTAATTGATGATGTTTGGGTTCCTAAGCCTATAGGATGTTCTGTTGGCACTCTATCTTCTCTTAAATCTTGAGCATCTTCTCCATCTATTATTGGTTCTCCTTCACTTGTTGTTTCTCTTTTTCTGATAGATATTGACTCTAAGCTCGATGTTATCAAGAATATTTTTCATGCAACTTATTTTCAATTTGACAAATCAAGGATGTTACCAAAAAAGTTGGTACTGATGTTGCCCGGCTTAGATTGCAATTAGATCAAGTGTTGAAAGAAGCAACCAAAATTGCCAAAACAATTCAGGCTACAATGGACACTCTCTCAGCTACCATCTTAATCCAATTCTCAAATATAAAGGATGATACTACTCAGACCTTTCCATATTTCTTTCATCATTTTGAACACCCCCTAATCCTGCTGCTTGATTACTTTCTTAGACTGTGTTGGCTTTGTGTGTATCTGGGTATCCCATGAATACTCTATTTATTTTTAATTTATCCTAGTTATTATTAGTTGTTACTTTTTCTTTTTATTGATGTCAAGGGGGAGAAAGGTTGGTATTCTATTACTTATAACAGGTCAAATCGACTAGTATGAACTCAGGGGGAGCTACTGTCAACAAGTTAACTAATTTGGGAGAGACCAAGAGAGAAGTTGAATGCATCACATGTGAAAGGGTAGTTGATTGGCTGGATTATATTTTTTGATTTGTCGTCAATCAAAATGTGAGAGATTGATAGCGTCTAATTTTAATAGATGATTTTATTAGAGAAATTAAGGAAAATAAATAATCAAGATACTTGGATAAAGGTGTGAAAAGGGAAGGAGTACCAATTTTTAAAGGAAAAATCAATCATTCTACCTCAACATTTAAAGCAGCTTCTCCCAGCATAGAAAAGAAATAGCACTTCCTGTTCAAAATGTCTTGTGTCGTGCCTCCTTTAGGGTTTTTGGTTTATTTTTGTAGTCTATCTTTATTCTTGAATATAGGTTCCTATTTATCCCATTTTTAAGGAGCAAAACCTTTGGGTTGCCTTCTATCTTTTGAGGCTAGTAGTAGTCCAACCACTACTAGTTAAGCAATTGAATACAAAGGAAAAGATATACTTTTGTCTCAACCTTCTCTAATTCTTTGCCCTACTTTATTCAAGTATTTTATTCTCTTGAGAATTACTATGTATTAAAAAATAAAGAAGAGAAACAGATAGTTGGTGAGGCATTTTATCAAAAAGTAGAAAAGATTGTGAGTTATAGACAAAAAGCTTTACTCAATCTTTGTAATATGATTTGACAAACAAGAACTAGTAAGATCCCTTGCAACCCAAGGAGATTGAAGTAAAACATATTAGAGGTCCCTACCAGTATAAAAAAATCTCGTGTCATTCCTTTTCAGAACTTTATTTTTCAAATCTTTATATTACTGCTTCAGTAGTTGACTATCTGTCGGAGCAAGTGGACTATCTAATCGAAAAAGAATAATTAACCCACCCCCACCACCACTTTTAGTTACCCTTTGTATCACAAGCTCGGTGCATGTTGCTGATTCTTTGCCACTCACTACTTTCTAAAGATACTTTATCCACCATAAAGTCTAATGCTGATAAAGGCTTGTGACATTAATATTAGGAAATTTATCATCTAGATTAAAGTTAAATAAGCTGCTATTAGTTACTTTGTATAATTTTAAGTTTATGATAAAAATTGTATTATGTCCTTGTGCAAAACAAGTGAAATTGTCATTTCCTCATAGTGAAATAAAAAGTATTGCCAACTTTGACTTGCTACATCTTGATGTTTGAGGACCACATAACGTTGCAACTTATGATGGTAATAATTATTTTTTAACATTATTTGATGACTTGGTTTCCATGGTTATTGTTATTGAAACTCAAGTATGATGCCTGTGAAAAGATAAAATAGTTTTTGATATTTGAAAATACTCAGTTCAATGAATGGGTAAAATGTATTAGAACTTATAATGGTGTAGAATTTGTTAATTCAACATGCGACATCTTGTTTAAGAAAATTGAAATTATGCATCAAACATAACGTGTTTATACTCCTCAGCAGCATATAGTGGCTGAAAGGAAGCATAAGCACGTTTCAAAAGTCTATAGAGCTATTAGATTCCAAGGTCATATCCATATGAGATACTAGGGGCATTATATATTAGGTGCAGTCCACTTAATTAATTGGCTTCCTTCATCTGTGTTACCTAATAACTAATCAGCTCATAAGTTATGTGGCTGTAGACCATATGTTGCACACCCAAGAATATTAGGTTATAACTACTATAAATAGGGATTTAAAGATGGAAAATTTTGTAGCTAAACAACATAATCTGTCATTAATCCTATATAATGACAAATTGTTGACAGATTTCTGTTAGCTTTCAAGTAGTATAGCAAAAGATTAGCAACTAAGTTCATAACTGAGATATTATCTAAAATTGATAAGCTTAATCCTAGAGCTATAGATGTTATACACATGGGATAAACCTATACTCAAAATGGGTAAATTTAACACGACTTTAATAAAAAGATATTTCTTGTCAACAGGTATAGACGTAAATATCTATTTCTTCATTTTCTTTTTCTCCTTGAATTACTTTCTTTGTCTTCTTTGTCTTCTTTTTTTATCCGTAGTTATCTTCTTTTTATTGCTCTGTATTTCCATTATTGCTTCATATCTTGCATCTTCTCTTTTTTTTATTGCTCTTTATCTCTATTATTGTTTCATATCTTGCATCTTTCAGCTGTCACTTTTATCTTCTTTTATTCCTGTTGAACTTCTGGAATATCACTATCTCCTCCATTACATTTTGAACATTTATGATCTGGATATTTATGTCCAATTGTATTGCAATATCTAGTTAATAATTCTTCTAAAATAAAATTTTCACTGATAGCTCTGGCGATAGGTTCTTCTCTGGTTTGAGCAACGTCAAAATCCATTGCCTAATAGTTTCCATATTTGTTTCTCATAATTTCTTTGAATTTGAATATATTAATACATGATTTCTTGAAAAATAACTCTAGATGGGATTTTGGTTGCGGTATGTGTTTGCTAGCTCTTGCAAAATTGTAGATAGTCCGATAATCCTCTTATTCGCATAAAATTTTGGTATCTCAATTCTAGGTATCTCTGATTGTGGAATAATATCTTGTGGTATAATCATATCTCGTGTCATTCCTATCTTTATAACTTGTATGGATTTTTTAACTTCATCATATAATATCTCTGTTGGTGCCGTGTAAATTTTTATAAAAAATAGGGTACCTTTGGTTATTCTTTTAAAAATGTTAAATGCTTCATATATTTCCGGTATAGTAGATATCTCATTTCCGTCAGAGATATATACAGTACTGAGTAGTCCATATTCATAACAAGTTTTAACTAGACTTGGTTTGGTTTTAGGTAAAGCAATTAGCTTATTGTATCCGGTCAATCTTTGGGTTATATAGTTTGTATCTGGTTCTTGGATGTTTATAGCTCTGGGGTTAGTATTTAAAAAGGTTTGTACATTGTAGATATTTTCTATATACGTTCGGGTTGTGTAGTTGTAGGTCTTTTTATCTTGGTTTAAACTATCTCGGTATGTGATAATTTGTGGGGGTATAAACATGGGATCTTTTTATGTATTTGGAATATATGGTTTATCAAATAGCTTGTTTAGGTTCATATTTGTGTTTTTCCTAACTCCTTTGCGTGTACCTATAAAAGTAGATTGATAAACGTTATGGGTTTTGAGGAGTGTCCCAACGTCTCCTTCTAGCTCTGGAATTTTAATGTCTTCCGATCGACATAGCTCTGCACACTGCTGAGTTATCTGATTTGTAGCTATAGACTTCAGTTTATCTTCATTAGTCTTTAGCTTTTCTATTTCATTACTCATACTGTCCACTTTCATTGAAAGCGTAGTTAGAGTTTTTAATATCTTTTCTAAAGCATCATCTTCTATTATATCAGTCTGTGTAGCTTTGTCTTGATATGTAGTCTGCAATAACATTTTTGTTAGTACTAATTACTTCAATTGTAAATGTAAAATTTAATATATTCAAGACTAGTCTCCGAATCTCTTTTGTTGTAACTGAATTTTGTATTTTTTTTGTTAACCACCAACGTACCTGTGTATTATCCGTTCATACAATAAACTTGTTATATACAATATATGGCTCAAATGCTAATAAACATTTATATAATGAACATAATTCTTTCCTATTTATTTTCCATTTTATTTCTGTTTCATTGAACGTACCTGAGTAGTATCTACAATGGTGTTCTAATTTTTCAGCTTCATATCTGTATTTAAGTACTCCTCCATAACTATATTCACTAGCATCTGCTTCTACTATATATATAAATTTTCTATTTTCATCTGGAAATTGTAGTTTTGGTAATTCTTTACAAAGTAATTTTATTTTCTGAACTTGTTTTTTATCTTCTTTATTATATTTATATTCTACGTCCTTTTTAAATTTTTTCTGTAATGGTTTTAAGTTTTCTGCTAATTTTAGAATATATTCCCTTACTTGGTTAACTAATCCTAAAAATGATTGTAATTTCTTATTTGTATCTAATTCTTCTTTCGAATTTATTATTTTTTGTATTATATGTTGTTGCATTTTTACTCGACTCTTATCTATTTGTATTCCTAAAAATTCTATTTGATTTTTCATAATTTCAGCTTTCTTTTCACTTAGACTTATTCCCGATTTTTCTATTATATCTGTAAATTGTTCTAATAATTTTAAATGTTCTTCTTTAGTTTTTGTATATAATAGTATATCATCTATGTATACTATACAATTAGGTAATTGTTTAAAATAACTATCCATAAAATGTTGATATCTACCTGGTGCATTTTTATATCCAAATGGTAATACGTTTCATTCATAAAATTCTTGTGGTACCGTAAATGCGGTTAATTCCTTAGATTCTTCTTCTAACTTTAAATGGTAAAATTCTTATTTACAATCGAATTTACTAAAATAATTATATCCTTGTATTTGTCTTATTTTTAATATCTTATTTGGTATTGGATAATTATATGTCATAGTCTTTGCATTTAAATTTCTATAATCAATAATCATTCTACTTTTTCCTCTTTTTTGTTCACTATGTTTATTTACTATAAATGCTGGGCTATTATGTTTACTATTACTTTTTTGTATATACTATTTTTCTAATAATTCGTCTATATGCATTTTAAATTCTTTTAAATCGTCAAAATTATATGTTAATGGTTTTTTGGTTATTATGCTATTTTTATCTATTAATTCAATTTTTATAGTAGTTTTATGTTTTCCCCATCCTTTTAATGGATCTTCACTATATAATTGTTCTAATTTCTTCTTAATTATCTTTATCTTATTTATTGAAAATATAGTTATTTCTGTTTTATTTATCGAAAATACAACTAGTTCTATTGTATCTTCAGTATTTTTTATATTTTCTAACTTTTGTGTAATTTTTTCACTTCCTTTTATCCAATCAGTTTTCTTTCTTATTTTATTACGAACTCTTTTTGCTCTTACTTTCTGTTTACATGGTGTTGTAAACCACCAATCTGTTCTAGTTATTATATGTGGGTATAATTTATCTAAAAACGGCATTCATAAAAGTATATCTTTTGATATTAGTTCAAAATTATAAATTTCTTCTATTGTTAATATCTTATCCCATACTTGTATTTTTACATTCCTAGCTTTATAAGTAATTAAGCTTCCTTCATTATTAAATCCTTTAACTATTATTGGTGTTTTTAATTTATCCCATTTACTTTCTGGTAAACAATTATATCTACATAAATTAGCTTCTGCTCCTGTATCTATCATAGGCGTATAATATCTACTGTAATATCCTTCTACTACTATCTTCATTAATACATATATTTTCATTTCATATTAAAGCTCTTCTTAAGAATAATTTCTCTCTGTTATATGTTATGATTAATTGTGTATGTTCTATATTATATGGTTTCACTTGTTCTAGCCATTTTATTCCTAATATTATGTCTGCTTTTTGCATTTCTTCCTTTACTTCAAATTCTATTTTTATTTTTCTAATTCCCATTATTATTTCTTTTTCTGCTATATTTTTAGTGTTTATTAAACTTCTTGGTAGATCTGGGCATATATTATTATCATTTTTTATTTCCTCATTTTTTACGAGATATTTTGCTATATAATTTTCTTTTTGTCCCGTATTTAAGAGTATTAAATATTCTTTTTCATTTACCTTTCCTGTTATGTAATATTGGTTTAAATTATCTGTTGAACTTGTTTCATAACTTGTTCTTTTTTATGAGCTTGATGATTTTGTTTTTTCATAAGCTATTCTTTTTGTTGTACTTATTCTATCATTTATTATTTCTAAATTTTCTTCTATATCTATGTCTCTATAGCTATAATAATTATTATCTATTGTTTTTACAAATTGTTCGAATGGACTTTCTATTTGTATTTTGTTAATCTTATTTTTTCCTGTTATTTTATGTTTTGTTGTTAATACATATAAATTTTTACATCTTGCTGTAAATATTTTATTTCCTGGGGTTAGTTCTATTCCTGATATTTTCCAATATAATACTAATGATTTATCTATATGTTAATCTGTTATTGCTACTGAATAATTCGCACTTAGTATAAATTTAAATTTTTGGTATATTAAATTTCCTTTTATAGCAGTTATTATACTTTTTTCTATAGGTTTTATAATTCTATCATCTGCTAAATATAATTCTATTGGTGTATCTATTCCTTCTCTGAAACATGCTTTTATTAATATCTCAGTACCTCCAAGATGTACATATTTAATTGGGTCTCTACTTTTTATATCGTCTATTTCTTTATTAATTATCCTTTTTGTTACTAGTGGTATACTAGCTTTACCTTTTGCATATCTACAGTCTATTATATGTTTTTTTTGGCTTACTACGTAGTATTCTTCTTTTCTTCTACTAAATATATTTTTTATTGTTGGTATTTTAAATATTTTTTCTACACTTAAGTCTAATTCTTATCCTATTATTTCATTAAATATGTTACTGTCAAATATTATTTTTTGGTCTGCTCCTTCATCATTTAAATATTCTTCCTTTGTTATTATTTTTATATCTTCTTCAGTCATTTGGTTCGTTTGTATATCTTCTTCAGTCATTTGATTCATCTATTTCACTATCTATTTCATTATCTGTTTCATTTTCTGAAATTTCATATATACTATCCTCACTCTCTAAATCATAATCTATATAATCTATCTATATATATTCTGTATTTTCTATTTTTATTTCTGATATTTGTTTGTTTTTTGGATTTTTAGGTAATTTACAATCTCTAGATAAATGTCCTAATTTTTCACAATTATAACAAGTACATTCTTTTATAGATTTCTTTTTTCTATATGGTCTTTTGTGTTTATAATTTTTTACATAATATCTTTTTCTTGATTTCTTATATTTATATTTTGATTTTTTATATTTCTTATATTTCTTATGTCTTTTTCTTTTCTTATAATATCTTTCTTCACATCCGAATTGGGGTGTTATTTTATCTTAGCAACATGCTAAATTTCTTATCAATGTTTTTTCCATTTTTAATTCTTCTCTAGATTTTTCACATAAGTTTCTATACCATTGTTGTAAAAATTTTATTCTTGCTCCTAGAGTATCTACGATTTTTGCTTCTTCCCAACTCTTTATTATTTTTGAACTAAATGGTTCGGGTAATTTATTAAAATATAATTTTCTTATTTCTTTACTTTCTTTTATATTATATGCTCCTTTATAATAATATTCTTTAAATGCGCAAGTATATTCATCTATGTAACACATATTACATATTGTTAATTTTAGCATTAAATTACTATTTGTATCTTTTTCTTCATTTTGTTCTTCTTCTATTGTTGTCATACTACCAAATTCATCTTTTATATCTGTTTTATATTTTTTTAATAATTTTATAGGTGTTAGTTTAGTTGTTGTTGTTGATGATGTTCCTTCTGTAGGTTTTTAGTTCTTAATACCTTCTTGCTATTTTCAGTTAAATTGGAAAATCATAATTTCACTGTTCCTATTAGTGTTCTTTCTATATATTCTGATGCATCTGTTATGTTTATATTATTATCTAATAATTGTTTTGTCATATATCCTATCCATAATTGTATTATTTTTTCTGTATCTATTACACAATCTAAGTCTAAAAAGTTATAATTTTTATTAACTATTTGTTTTGGTGTCCAGTTGTCATATTCTTCTTTTAGATTATATCTTTTAAACTTATTTTTATAATATGTAGGTTTTCTTATTTCTGATGTTGTAGGTATTATATTTTCATCTTCTTTCTTATCAAGAGTATTTATTTATGTGTTTCTATTTTCTAAGTTTTCTTCATTAATTACTTCTTGTTTTTCATTGATTTCTAAATTTTTTTGTATTTGTTAAGATTTCTATATATGTTTCACTATCGTCTGAATCATAATTATCTGTTTCTTCAATATCTATTTTATTTATTTCTAATTTTTCTTTAAATTGATTTATTTTGTTTAATAATTTTTGTTCTATATCTTTTTCTTTTTTTTCTTTCTGTCTTTTTTCATACAAATCTTTTAATAAAAAGATATTCCTTTTCAAACGTTGGAGCAAATACTTTTACTTATCAGGTGTCCTTTTACCCTAATAGTATCAATCAATTAAGACCTGTTTAGAGTCTTGTAGCAGTGCTTGATGAGACACAAGCTACTCTAAATCCACTTGAGAAGAGACCACCAGTTCAATACTTACTAAATGATCAACAAATGAGGTCTTGCGGAACAAAAATAGCTCATGTTTGATAGAAAGAATTTGTCATAGTTTAAAACTCTAATCATAATATACCTCATCGTATTGCCAATTATAGCAGTTATAGTCATCTTCCTTAAAGTTATTAGGCCTTCATTATTGCTAGTTCACAGGAGATTGAACTACCATCTTACGAGGAAATAATGTTAGATCCTAGATGGGTTGATGCAATCAAAGGAAATTTGTTGTCTTATAAGGGAATAATACATGAGAAGTAGTTCCATTTTCTGAAGGGAAGAGACCAATTAGGTGTAAGTGCAACTTCAAGATCTAATACAAGGAGATGGGTGAAGTGAGAGGTTTAAACCTAGGTTGGTGGAACAGGGGTATAATTAACAAGAGGTTGTCAACTATTACGAAACCATTTCTCCTATAATTAAAATGGTTAGCATTAATTTTATATTAGACATAGCCTCTACTAGACATTGGCACATCTATCAAATAAAACTGTACAATATTTTTTGTAAGGGGAGAATACTAATGTGCATGCTTCTTAAACCCCTCTATAAATCAAGCCCCAAGGCAATGGAACACAAATCTTTTAGAAGCGATTTTGCGTCGTCTTAACTTTGGTTAAAATCAATATGATCACTATTTACTTCTAAAGAAGGCTGGGAATAATTTAGCAGTGAACTTAATATATGTTGATGACATGCTAATCACAGTAAGTAATTTGTAACTAATTAAGGAAACCAAGGCAGCATTACAGTTTTCGAAATAAAGGACTTGGGAGATTTAAAATACTACTTAGGCATGAAATTTGTCAGATTTAACTGTCACAACCCAACCCATTATGAGTGGCACCTACGTTGACCCTTTGATTGGAGAACCATCTAACTAGAATTCAATATCAGTCACTTATCTATTTTCAAAAGCAAACCAACATTTCATTAAAAATGAAGTTAATATTTCGACAATCAATACTAGTTTTGAGAAGAACTATAACATCCCACACTTTTGGGCTGGAATTCACACCAACCTTCATATGCATTTAGGTACTGACCTAATGAATTTTAGATAGATATAAGCGTTTCGATCAATCCTCTAATGTGTTAGATGCGTCGGATGTGAATAAAGGTCATAAGAAACCTCTATCATAGGTTGAGTTGAATGTCTTACCAGCAATTAAGTTTTCGTATAAGTTTCTACTAGGGTAAACTTTAATGAGTTTTATTACTAGAATAGGATGAGTTATGAGTCTTATTACCCACCAAATTAAGTATTTTTTAGTTTTCTTTCCAATACTAGCGACTGTTGTCAATCCAAGTTTGGAGCAAAAACTTATGGGTGTTTTAGTGAGGCGCTATCTTATGTACGCATTAGGCAAAGAATGGTGGAATACAATTTAAGAGACCACTGGTTAGCCTCTACGTTGGTATGTACAAATCACCCCTCCCAAGCATAAAAGATCTATTCCTATTAAATTTGGAGCAAACTAGTCCTTTCACCCCATGTAACTTCCCAATTCTACTTTTAACCACCAAAATTATCCTAAACTATTAAAATCATTCCCAAATGCCTAATTCCTATTCTCTCCCAAAACTCCAAACTTCCAACCTAAAGTTTCAAGAGGGATAAAAGATTAAGTATCTTCTTAATGTTTTTTCATGAAATTCGTCATCAAGGATATGTGGAATGGATCCAAGTAAAGTAAGTCTTTATCTAGATTTTAAGCTAGGGTTTCCAATTCCAAGAGTTATTCCTAAATTCCTTTCGAAGATATGTTGAACAATTCTGTAATACCCTGTATTAGTCTAATCTCAGTTCAACCCTTAGTGTATGCACAAGAGGCCTAGAACCTGAAAATTTAGCTAAGTATTGGAGACTTAATTTTATATTTTGCCTCTTAACTTTGATGATTTTTAAAGTAACCTTCCCGACCCCGATACGATGTTTTCTAAGTTAATTCATGTTCAGGGGTGTAAATAGTATGTCTCGGGGATGTTTTGGATTTTTTGAACGAGGATTGAGGCACGTTTAGATTTTGTTTGCAGAACCTCACCATGATTACATTGTGTCGCGGTGGGTATAGAGATGAGGGGTTCATTGCATCATGGTGATGGCCTAATCGACATTCCAATTATGAATTTAAATTTCAGAGGGGGTAATCTTGTCTTTTCCCTGCATCCCAATCCGTTAAAACATGGGATTTGCCTTCAGTTAAAGCAAATTATGCCCCAAATCCCCAATTTTACTCTCAAATATACCCTAATCTCTTCCCTAGATTATCAAATTAAACTCCTTCCCTTTCAAGTAAAAACAAGAAAACAAGTTCCTAAATTCAAGAATCTCTAAGGAAGCTTAAGAAATTGTGTTTCTTTTCAAGGATTTGATCTTTTAAGGTACGTTAAATGTTCATCCATGGGCCCGTTTCACCCATTGTATCCAAGAATCCATTTTTAAGTTTAAAATTATGATCTTTACGTGTTTTCATGAATTATATTCATTAAATTTCGTGAATTTTAACTTTTATATCATGTTCACAGGTGTTTTTAGTAAGAAAGTAGCCCTTACACGTTTGAAGCATGAAATTCCATGTGAAATCCCCAATGTATGGTTTTAGTGTTATGATTATGTTATTCCCACATGTTTCAATTATTCTCATGCTTAAGTTCATGAATTTCAAGTGTTTGATGAAATACCTAAGAGATGAATCTTGAATAATGACTACTTATTATGCTTTTGAAGCTTTAGTATGTTTCTACTATTAATGTTATCGAGTCCTAAGGGTTATGAATACCCGAAAACTTAGTTGTTTACATAGTCTCAGTGTTGTCAGAATGGTTTCAAATATGTTTGAGTACTACTAGTTCAGTCAGTTATCCTATCAGTTAAGTTTAGATAAGTTTAGTAATTCGAGTAAGTTCAGTTGGGAGTAGAATTTAGCACCGAGAGAACCCAGGAATAGGGGATCACCTACCAGTTGAGGGTGTGACCTTTAGTAGTAGTTCCTGCATTCCAGAACTACGTAGCTAGCGCAGGTTGAGATGATAACTTGCCAATTGAGGGTTGACATATATCTCACCAGAGCACCTGCCAGTAGAGGATGACTCCTTAGTCCTTCGAGACTTCACTTTAGTGGATTCATGCAACCAATGTTAGTACCCGTGGAATGGTATTGACACCCTTCCAACTGGGTCACAAATTGGACCCTAATTAGCTCATATTAGGGCATGTCAGTTAAACGATACCTCCCATAGTCTCAATTGAGTATTCAGTTCAGATTTGAGTTTCATCTTTGCTTGACCATAGCATACAGTTATCAGTTATTCAGTGTCAGTATTTTAGTTTACAAACTAATCCAGTATCATGTTATATTCTTGGTCATGCATTCTCAGATTTTACAGTTTTCACGTTTACTATGCATTAGCTATCTCATGTTATTCATTCAGTCAGTTATCATTCATGCACATGAGCCCATGCATATCATCCTAACCTCATTTAGCGTACCAGTACACTTAAAGTATTGACCATATACTTATTTCTTGTGTTATGGTGTCTCATATTATAGGTTCGGATGCTCAGGTTCTTGACTGCACTTAGACATTCTAGTGCATCAGCAGCAGTAGTACTGGTGAGTCATCATAGTTTAAGGAATGATTATGTTTATTTTAGTATTTTGTTTCAGTTAGATAGTTGGAGTTAGTTGGTACCTGTCCCATCAACTCCTATTCTATCAGTTTTAGAGGCTTTCAGACATTTTAGACAGTCAGTTAGTTGTCAGTCTTATCAGTCAGTTTTCAGCATTTTTACTTATGTTCCTGACTTGTGGATTTTTAGTTGTATTTTTTCAGTATTAAAAAACTTATGGCATATTCAATTGTTTTTGTACAAGTCCATTTTTAGTACATTATTCACTGCTCACAGCAGGTGCTAGCTCATGGATTAGCTTATGGTCACATGTGACTGTAAATGCCATGTGGCATCTAGGGTGTACTCTCAGGGCGTTACAAACTTGGTATCAAAGCATAGGTTTTAAAGTGTCCTAGGGAGTCTAAAATCTACATTGATTAGAGTCTTGTGCATGGGTGTGAAGCGCGCCACACTTATGGACAAGAGGCTACAAGACATTTTAGGAAAAAGTTTCCCTTCTTCTAATATTTATGTCGTGCGAATGAGGATGAGCTTAATTTAAAATCCCTTTCTAATTCAATCTTTTTTCTGTTTACAGAACATGCCTCCCAAAAAGAATAATAGAAGAAAAAATGTGAATCAGCCCGCACCCCTGCCTGTTCAGAAAGATCCCCTGGATGAGCATGTATCCCATGTTGAATTTAGAGTTGCATTCATTTCTTTAGCCCACTCAGTAGCGGCATAAAATAATCAGCAGGCTACTGTCCCAACCATTCCAGTGGCTAATACTATTGCAGCTAGGATTCGGGACTTTACCCGCATAAACCCTTCTTTGTTTTTAGGATCTAAGTTTGATAAGGATCAACAGGAGTTCCTTGACATGGTCCAGAATGTAACTAACATTATGGGTGTGACTTACAGTAAGAGTGTAGAGTTGGGTGCTTGCTAGTTGTAGGATATTGCTCACACCTGGTAAAAGTAGTATAAGGGAGATAGAGGTACAGATGCAGGGCCTATTGAATGGGAGAAATTTGCTACAACCTTTTAGATAGGTTCTTTCCCTTGGAGTTAAGGGAAGATAAGGTGCAGGAGTTTATAAATTTGAAATTGGGGAACATAAGTGTGAAAGAGTATTCTCTTAACTTTACTCAGCTATCCAGGTATGCTCCTAATGTGGTGTCTGATGACAGGTCTAGGATGAGTAAGTTTATCTCTGGTGTAGCTGGTAGCATAGTCAAGGAGTGTAGGACCTCGATGCTGATTAAGGAGATGGACTTATCTAGGTTAATGGTACATACTAAACAGATTGAGGAGCATAAGTTTAAGGAAAGAGAGAGGGATAATAAGAGAGCCAGAATAAGCAGCTTCGGTTTTGCTCAGCCAAGGTCGGAGGCTGGTAACCGTCCTCAATTCCTTTAGAAATCTTTAGCCCCAGCTCCATCTTCAGCTAGTGCTCTAGTGTCAAAGTTCAGAAATGATAATCAGGATAGGGCGCCAGGATCTAAGTCCCAAGGTAGTGTGAATAGTGGTTGTACAAATCTTTTTTGCCAAAAATATAGTAGAAACCATGGGGGGGTGTAGATCTAGAAGTGAGGTATGCTTTGGGTATGGTAAGCCATGACACTGAGTCAGGGATTGCCCATATAGTGGTCATCAGAGTCAGTCTAGTTGTCCCTCAGTTCAATTCGGTCGCCCGACTCAGTAGGGTGCTGCTTCCAGTGCAACTAATGGCCAGCGGCCAAAAAAATTTTATGCACTTCAGTCCCAAAGGATCAGTAAAGTTCTCCTAATATGGTTACTAGTACGTTACAGGTCTTTAATTTACATATTTATGCTTTATTAGATACCAAAGCTTCTCTTTCTTTTGTAACCCCCTACATAGATGTGAATTTTGGTGTCAGTCTTAGGACTTTAGCAGAATCCTTCTAAGTGTCCACCCTAGTAGGTGTCTCCATTGTAGACAATCAGGTATACAGGAACTGTCCAGTCATAATATCCCAGAAAGTCACCACAGTTGACCTCATAGAGTTAGAGATGACTGATTTTGATGTTATTCTTGGCATGGATTGGCTCCACTCATGCTATGCTTTGGTTGATTATAGAAATAGAGTTTTTCATTTTTAGTTTTCAAATTAACCAGTACCATGCCACCCTTATCCTAAGCCAAGTGTGTTGCCAGCCTTATTTCCATGTCCCCACCCTCATATCACCTAAATTCACTAATTAAAATCACAAGCTATGAATTTAGCATTAATCAATTTGTAACAGCAATTATATACTAGTATCACAACCCAAAAACTAAGGGTCATGAAGGCACTTGTCGCGGTGAACTTTAATAAGTAATCTAATTACCCAAGCTGATATGAAATGAGGAAACAACACTAATTCCTCAAGGTAAGGCTTCTGGAACGAAGTTGAACCACACATATATGATAATAATGGAAAAATATATAACAACACTATCATAAGTCACCCCAAAATCCGGTGTCACAATGTAAGAACCAACTAAGTACATCTTAAAATAAAAAATATAGAATTGATAGTCCAAAAGGAACATAATATGTCTCTGAATATGAAAAAAAGACATAAACTAAACATGAGGAGATAGTAGATCAACTCTAAAAGCACAGACAGACTACTACCTCAAAAATACTCCAAACACTACCCGAATCAGCTATCATGTGGCGCACTCATACCTGGATCTGCACCGAAAGGGCATAGTAGGAATGTGTACGGTCCACTTGTACTCAGTAGGTATCATAGGCTGACCGAGCAAAGTAGAAAATAAAGTATATAAAATACACACTATGGGAACGTCACCTGCAATAAGAAAATATCCCAAATGGTTGCCTATATTGTCTCCGCTAAATGTTCTACAATGCACACATATAACAATCACCAGTACAATAAAGAAACACAAATAGATAGATATCAACATAATAATGAAAATACAACATAGAAGGTGCATAACATATGAAATACAATAAAGATGATGATATGATGATGTGATGAATGGGGTTGTCGCACAATATTTGTATACACCTACCAAGTTGTGCTCCTGAGGTAGTACCCATGGGGGGCTTGTCAACTCATGTATAATCCAATAATCAATACAAACCCAATATATATAACTCTTCATCAGCACAAACATCGACAGTAGGTTTTTAAGGATGTCACATTTTTTGTAAGAAAAAATAGTATTTCCACGGTGGTACCAATGTTTCATGAATGTATATGATATGAGGATATAATTCTCACTAACAACCAGAATGAGAATTCTAATACCAACCAAAATATCAAGTGTGTGAGCCAAAATTAACTCGATAAGCCAATCATCCATGATCCAATATAATCCATGTACCAATAGAGTAAGATATACCATAATATTCCATTGATACTACCTAAATCCTAATTTAGATAATTTCCACCTAGAATAAATTAACCAGTTACATAAATACTAGGCCAACAATGCCATATAAACCCCACATGATTACACAAAGCAAATAATGTCTCAAAATCACCAAAAAAACAACATAGGCCCCCACATGGGCACAAAATAGTGATAAAGCCATTTCCATGATTAGTTCTCACACACATAGCATGATTTTATATCAGTATTAACTACCCAGTACAGTATCAAGAAAAATAAGTCATAACCAACTTCAAATGAAGAAAACTCGATCCAAATACCTCTAATCACAAAACCTTTCCCTCACGAAGATCATCGGAATAAACTAAATCATACGAATATAGATTTAATGCATTTAAAGGAAGCCAACAATACCCATATTGCCCATTTTTTAATCGAGATCATAATGGACCCCCGAAATGAATTTTCAAAAAAGAAGGATAAAATCAAAACTTTAATTCATAAATACATTACCCATGATTAAAGAAAGTCACAGAAGGAAAACCAAGTAAAAACGGATTGAAATTGGGGTTTAAATTGAAGAATACTAATTTAGGCCCTTCGGGCCAAAATTTCCAAATTTCACATTTGAAATTGATTTTTAATAAGCTTTAGATGACAAGAATTGCAGAAAAATTATTGAAATAGGGACTTGAAGCTTACCCAGGCTTGGAAATGGAAGAAAACGCTTAAAAATAACACAAAGCCCCAAGTCTCAAAAATGGTGGAAAATCGAGAAAGAGAATATATATATATATATATATATATCGATATATATATATATATATCGATAGATAGATAGATAGATATGGGTCCAACGCTGATCGATAAAGCGGTCAAATAGCCACTTTAGAGGTCATCTCTAAAGCAGTCAAGTACCACTTTAGTGGTACCTACGACAGTCTGCTAAAGCAGACAAGGGTCACTTTAGCACTTTACTCTAAATTGGATAGAGCACTACTAAAGCACCCTTGATTAGCTGGAGCCGGCCACTTAAGCAGTCAATTGGTGCTTTAGAGCCTACTACTAAAGCGGCCAAAATGGCGCTTCAGCAGTTGCACCAGCTAGGTGGTGCACCAGCTGAACTACAAAAATTTCAATGTCTCTGCGGACCCTATCAAGATTCATTCAAAATCCCATTAACACAAAAAGAACTATGCTACCCTAGAAAATTAGACTCTCCAAACTCAATTGAGATATCAAATTTTCAAAATGATGTTATTTTCACATAATTTAACCCCAGAACTAATTTCACAACTTTCTAAACCGAGGGTCAAAATGAGATACCAAATACGTAAAATCACACCAATTATGTAACAACCTAAAATCGACGTTTCCAATCTACTGGTACAACTCATTTTTCCAAAGAACAGAACAACAAATTTGACCAAGGTCAACTATGAAGCCTTTTTAACCTCCAAAAAACATAAAATTGCACAAATCACATCAAAATGAATTAAAAACCAAGCAAATCATCCCTACACCCTAGAAGTACCACAAAGCAACCACAGAGAGAGGGGAAATGGTCAAATCATATAGAAATGAATAATTCACAAAAACCACCAAAAATTAAGTCATTGCATCATCCACGGCTAAAAATCTAGTTCGTCCTCGAACTTAACGGTAAGGGAATACTTGAATCAATGAAAAGTTGGGGATAACTGCAACACATATCAAACTTGACCTCCCAAGTAGCCTCATTTACATGTCGATGTGTCCACTAGACCTTAACTATCGAAATATCTCTAGACGCAATCGCTTAACATTCCTGGCTAGAATAGAGATGGGCTCCTCAACGAAGGACAACCTCTCATCTAATTCAACTAAATTCCAACGATTGACATGAGACTCATAAAAAATATAACCCTAAAGCATGGAAATATAAAAAATTGGATGAAAATCTTATAAATTTGGGGGAAATTCTAACTCATAAGCCATATCCCCAATAGTTTGAAGTATCTCAAATAGTCAAATATACCTGGGGCTAAGCTTGCCCCTCTTCCCAAACCTTATCACACCCTTCATGGGTGATACATAAAGGAAGATTCGATCACCAACACTAAATCTCAAGGCAGGAAGTCTACGATCCGCATAGCACTTCTGCCTACTCTGAGACACTCAAAGTCTATCCTGAATGACATGAACTCTATCAAAAGACTCGCAAAGCTAGTTCATACCTCAAGACCTAATCTCAAGAACCTCAAACCAACTAACTGGAGAGTGACAACACCTACCATATAAAGCTTAAAAGTAAGCCATCTCAATGCTAGAATGATAGCTATTACAATACGCAAACTCCACCAAAGCAAGATGTTGCTCCCACTGACCTCCAAAGTCCATAACACAAGCGCGGAACGTATCCTCTAAAATTTGAATAGTCTACTGCGACTGACCATTGTTGGGGTGAAAAGTTACGCTAGATAAACCCAGGTACCCAATCCTCTTGGAAAGCCTTTCAAAAGTGAGATATGAACATTGAACCCCTATCTAAGATGATAGACACTGGTCCACCATGAAGACAAACTATCTCATAAATATAGATATGGGTGAACCTCTCAACACTGAAAGAAACCTGGACAAGAATAAAATGAGGAGATTTGGTCAATTAATCAACGGCATCCTAAACACTATCAAAACCATAGGAAGTACAAGGCAACCCAGTCAGTAACTCCATAGTGATCCATTCCCATTTCCACTTAGGAATGGGTAACCTTTGAAGAAAACCACCAAGACTTAAATGCTCGGCCTTTACTTGCTAGCAACATATGCAATGAGCTACAAAATCCGCTATAGTCTTCTTTATACCACCCCACCAGTAGTGTTGTCACAAGTCACGATGCATCTTAGTCACTCCCAGATGGATGGGATACCTAGAACATTGAGCCTCCTCCAATATTAATCTAATCCAATCACCCAATTTTGGCACATAGACTCGACTTCCAATCCTTAAAACACCATTAGAATCAAGCGAGGCTTCATTAGCCTCAATACTTAACACCTTATCCCAAATCACTCTCAACGCAACATCATCAAACTGATGATCCCAAATTTGTTCTAACAAAGAAAATTATGCCTCTATAAGTGCTAACACATAACCAAGGGTCAAAACATAAAGCCAAACTATCTGGTCAGCCAATGACTAAAACTATAAGTCCAAAGACCTCTCATAGGTCAAAGGATACGTTAAGCTACCCATGCTAGTCAACATTTATCTCAAGGCATCTGCAACTACATTTTCCTTGCCTAAATGGTAGAGAATAGTAAGGTCATACTCCTTCATAAACCAAAGCCAGTGATGCTACCTCATATTAAGATCTTGCTGGGTGAATAAATTCTAAAGACTATAGTTATCCGAGAAGATATCACAATGAACCCCATATAAATATTGCCTCAACATCTTCAAGAAAAAAACAACTGTGCATAACTTCAAATCATGAATAGGGTAATTCTTCTTATGGGGCTTCAAGTGGTGAGAAACATACATAATCACCTTACCCTCCTTCATCAACACAATACCTAACCCAACACCAGAAGCATTACAAAAAATAGTCATCACAAAATATGGTAAAACGTCCTCTTTGGTCAAAGTTAAGATAGGAGTTGAGGTCAACAAATCCTTGAGCTTTTGGAAGTATTCCTCACAAGCATCAACCTACTAAAAAGAAATCTTTTTCTGAGTCAACTTGATCAATGGAGTTGTAATCATGAAAAATCCTCAACAATGTGACAATAGTAACCTGCTAAACCAATAAAACTCTGAATTTTGGTAAGAGAAGTAGGACTAGCCCAATCACAAACTATGGCAATCTTGGATGGATCGACCATAATACCATTCTTGGTCACCACATGAACTAAGAAAGAGACAGACTCCAATGAAAACTCATACTTGGAGAACTTAGCATTCAACTTCTCCTCCCTCAATCTCTGAAGTACAATTCACAAATGCTTCTCATGATCTGTCTTACCCTTAGAATAAACCAAGATATCATCTAATGCAGTGATAAAAGAGTTGAGATACGGTAGAAATAAAAGGTTTATCTACTCCATGAATGTGGTTGGGGAATAGGTCAATCCAAAGGACATCACCAAGAACTCATGATGACCATATCGAGTCTGAAAAGTTGTCTTGGGAATATCCAAAGCTCTAATCCTTAATTGGTGATACCCGAACCCCAAATCAATCTTTGAAAATACTTAATCACCTTGAAGTTGATCAAATAAATCATCAATATGAGAAAGAGGATATTTATCCTTAACCATCACTTTATTTAACTGTCGATAATCAATACACATAAGCATAGACAATCTTTTTTCTTCACAGACAAGACAATAGCACCCTAAGGTGATACACTAGGTTAGATAAATCCCTTATCCAACAACTCCTACAATTAATCCTTCAATTAATTCAATATTGTTGGGGCCATCCTATAAAGACTTATAGATATGGTCTTAATGCCCGGCTCAATATTAAAAGCAAAGTCACTATCAATATCTGAAGGCATACTAAGAAAATCAATAGGGAAAACATCCATGAACTCATGAACAATATGAATAGAATCCAAAGAAGGCAGTGAAGCAATACTAGTATCACAAATATGGGCTAAATAAGACAAACACACCCTCTCTATTAAATGACAAACCTAAAGAAAGGATATAACTCTCTTAGGACCCAAATAAAACACACCCTTTGAAGTTATCCTTGGCACACCCTATGGAGATGAAGTCATGATCTTAGCATAACTGTCTAGTATAGCATGATAAGAGGCTAACGAATCCATACCCAAGATAAAATTGAAATCTACCATATCTAGGATAATCAAACCTACCCACGTCTCATGGCCCGCGAAAGTCACCACATAGGATTAGTGAGCTTGATCCACCACTAAAGAGTCTCCTATAGGGGTAGATACATGGATAGGCATGGAAAAAGGCTCACTAGTAGAATTAAAGCCTGAAGCAAAATAAGCAGACAGGGGATAAAGTCGGCCCCAGATCAAATAACACAAATTTCTATCTAAAGCAAACAGGGATTATACATGTGATAACAACATCGAAAGCCTTTGCCTCTGGTGTGGAGGGTATAGCGTAGAACTATCCACATCCACCACCTGACTGGGTAACCCTACGCCACCATCATAGGTATTATTATCTTTGTCTTGCACACCTCTAGTGGAACTTCTACCGCTTATAATCAATATATGAGTAGGCCTAAAAATACGAAAGATACAGTCTTAGGAAAAATGGGCAACCTTATCACAAATAAAAAAAACTTTATAGCTCAACTCAATAAAGAGAGGTACGACTGAGATAGAATAACCACCCAAAGCTGCTGAACTAGAAAACCCACTACCTGAACCCTACAAGGCTTCCTGCACCAGTCAACCATAATACCCAGAGGATTCTCTAAAATCTTTGCCTCTAAAACTGTGACTACTAAACTCACCCTAACGTCGCACCCTTTTGGTGCCTTCCTAAGAAGCCTGAATAATAGACTGAGTCATCTCCATATGATCCACTATACTCTGAAATGATGCCCCTGACACTACCATCTAAGTAGTAGCTAGCTGAAGTAAAAAATCTAACCCTTTAATAAATTTTTTAATCTTCTCAAACTCGGTGGTGATATTGGCATAAAATTATCTAGACAAAGTATGAAAATATACCTCATACTCCATAGCAGTCATGGAGCTCATCTTGAAGTGATCAAACTTACCTCTCATCTAAACCCTCAAATTGGAAGGCACGAATCTTTCCAAAAGGCGTAAGTAAACTGATCCCAAGTCATCTCTAGCGTACCCAAAGGTCTACAACTAATAACTAACCTCCACTATTCCCTAGCGGCATCTCTAACTTATAAGTAGTATAAACAACCCTATGCAATCCAAGGTTATGCAACTTCTCTCTATAATCAATCAAAAATACATAGGCATCCTTACCTATAGCACCACTGAACCTAGGTGGACCCAAGTGAGTGAATCTCTCAAACCTCTTCTAATCCTCAGAATACATAACCGTACTCACAATAATAGGAGACATAGTGAATCTGGATGGTTGAGATCCCAGCTAAGGGGGTAACATAGATGAAGGTTGAACCCCTGATCTCAAAATACCAAGCTCAAATACCGAAATAAAAGAAGGAACAACACTCGAAGTCTGTGGAGTATCATAAGCAGATGTTGGTACCACTAAATGATCTACACTCAGAACTAGAGAAACACCATAGACAGACTTTAGAACCACTAGAGTTACAATACTTAGAGCTGAAGGAATACCAGGTTCACTTAAGGAGCAACCTCTAAATACGCCAGCAGAAAAATTAATAACCCCTCTAAGATCGGGGTAGAAGAACTCTATGGGATCAGAGTGAACCCTATTTCTCCAATATGCTAAACTTGAGGCTCAGGGAGAGTCCCCTAGTACTACCTCTAGATGGGTCAGATCCCCATGCTCGCCTTCTACCTTAGGCCCATCCATGACCCGCAACTCGCCCTCTAGACAAGGATTTCTCCTCGAATGATGGCTCGGCATGTCTAGCCTCATGAGATCTAGTTCTCACCATATCTTCAGAAAAGAATAAAACTTAGTTTTTGAATATTGAGTATGGAAAAATCCGCACTATATGGAAAAAATAAGGAAAATTTCTTAAGGATATCTTATAGACTTTTAAAAATAGATACAGACGTCTATGTACCAATCTGTAAGACTTTACTAGACATCCTGTTCAAACACTAATGAGACCAATAAACCTGGTTTTGATACAAATTTGTTATGATCCAAAAACTAAGGGTCCTGGTGGAACTTGTCGCGATGAACCTTAACAAGTAAGCTAATAATTCAAATTGATATGAAATGAAAAAACAACACCAAATCCCCAAGGTAAGGCTTCTATAATGAAGTCATACCACACATATACAATAATACTGGAAAAATACATAACAACAATACCATAAGTCACCCCAAAATACAGTGTCACGGTGGAAGAACCAACTAAGTAAATTCTGAAATAAAAAATATTCAAGTAATAGTCCAAAAGAAACATAATTTGTCTCTGAATACGAAAACAAGATATAAACTAAACAAGAAGAGGTAGTAGATCAACTCTAGAAGCGTAGACCGACCACTACCTCAAAATACACTAAACACTGCTCGTATCAACTACCATTCGGTGTACTCATACCTGGATCTGCACCAAAAGAGCATAGTATGAATGAGTACGGACCACTTGTACTTAGTAGGTATAATAGGCCGATCGAGCAAAGTAGAAAATAAAGTATATAAAATACACATTATGGGCACGTCAGCAATCAGAAAATGTCTCAAATATTAGCCCACACCGTCTCCAATAATAATTCTACAATATACACATATACCAAACACAAGTATAAGAAAAAAAATAGATATCAAGCCAAGAATAAAAATACTACACAGAATGTGCAAAATATATGAAATGTAATAAAGGTGGTGATGTTGATGATGATGTGTTATGCATAAGGTTGTCACATAACCTCCGTATACATCTATTGAGTTATGCTCCTGTGATAGAACCAATGGGGGGTTTGTCAACCCATATAAAATTCAATAACCAATATCAATCTAATATCTATAACTCTTCTTCGGTGCATACATAGACAAAGGGTTTTTAAACATGTCACATATTCTGTCATAAAAACCAGCATTTTCATGGTGGTACCAATGTTTCATAAATGTATATGACATGAGGATGTAATGCTTACAACCAACCAGAATGAGAATTTCTAACTCCAACCAAAATAGCAAGCACGTGAGTCAAAATCCTCCCAATAAGCCAACCATCCATGATCTAACATAATCCATGTACCAATAGAGTAAGATATACCATAATATGCCATTGATACTATATAAATCCCAATTTAGATAATTTGCACTAAGAATAAAACAACCAGTCACATAAAAACTAGGACAACAATATCATATAAGACCCCACACGATCATACATAGAAAATAATGTTTCAAAAACCACCAAATAACAACATAGGCCCCCACACGGGCGAAAAATAATAATCAAGCCATTTCCATGATTATTTCCAACACCCGTAATATGCTTTTATATCAGTATTAACTACCTAGACTAGTCTAGAAAAAGTTAAGTCATAACCTACCTCAAATGAAGAAAACTCAATCTAAAATCCTCCAATCACAAAGCCTTTCCCTCGCGAACGGCCTTGAAATCAACAAAAACAAAAAAATATAAACTCAACACGTTAAAAGGAAGTCAATGATACTCATAGTGCCCATTTCCACATCGAGGTCAAAATGGACCCCCAAAATGGATTTTAAAAAAAAAAAGGGTAAAATCAAAATTTTAGTTCATAAATATACTACCCATAATTAAAGAAATTCATAGAAGGAAACCCAACTAATTATGAGTTAAATTTGGGATTTAAGTTGAAGAAATACTAATTTAGGCCTTCCTGGCAAAAATCCACAAATTCCACATTTGAAATCAATTTTATTAAGCTTTAGATGAATAGAATCGAAGAAAAATAATTGAAAAAGATATTTGAAGCTTACCCAAGCTTGGATATGGAATAAATCGCCCAAAAATTCTAAGACCCAAAGGTCCAAGTCTCTAAAATATTAAAAAATTGAGGAAGAAAAAAAAAGTAAATATATATATATATAGGGGTTCAGCACTGACCGTTTTAGTAGTGACTGGTAAAGCAATCAAATATGGCCACTTTAGTGGTACCTGCCAAAGTCTACTAAAGAGGACAAGGGTCGCTTTAGCTCCCTCCACTAAAATGGACAGGGCACCGCTAAAGCACCCTTGTCCAGTTAGAGTCGTCAGCTTATGTGGTCAAGTGGCGCGTTAACACCTACCATTAAAGCAATGAAAATTGGCACTTTAGTGGCTATACCAGCTAAACTTAAAAAAATTACAAGCCTCCGCAAACCTCTCAGAATTCATTCGGAATCCCATGAACGCAAAAGATCTATGTAACCCTACTAAATTCAATGCTCCAAATGCAATAGAGATATCAGATTTTTTAAAAGACATTATTTTCAGAAAATTGACCCTCGGAACCTAATTTCACTACTTGTCTAATCGAGGATTAAAATGAGATACCAAAACTATAAAATCACACCAATCATGTAACTAACCTAAAATTGATGTTTCAAATTTGCTACTATTGACCGAAGTCAACTATAGAGTCTTTTTAACCTCCAAAACTATAAACTCACACAAATAATATTGAAATGCATTGAGAACCGTGTCAATTTTACCCACAGTCTTACTCATGATCAAAGCCTATTTTCTCGTTCTATGATTTCTACCCTTTCATTCCATTCAAATTTCCCATATCTTAGGATTATTGTGACAATCTCTACTTTGGAAAACTTAATTTAATAATCTAAAGTTACTCCCTCCGTCCGAAATTACTCATCCCAAATTTTCTAATTTAATTTTTTTATTTTACTTGTCCTTTTTCATTAATCAAGAAGAGACGAATTTTTTTTTCATGTTTTACCCTTTGCATTAATTACTTTTTATTCAAATTAAAATGTAAACATCATTTAATAAGGGCACTATGGTAAATTAGCGATGTTATTAATTATTTTTCTTAATCAATGTATCATCTCAATTTAGGATGGGTAATTTGGGATGAAGGGAGTAATAAGAAGTGATTTTAAACCACTCATAGCCAATTCACACCAGATCGTTCAACCTATGATTACTCCCCCATAATTTCCATCATAACCATGTTCTAATGATTCTACAAATTTAAGAGGTAATTTCATATTCGGAAGGTGGAGTGCTTACCTTGATGATAGGAAAAGACAAGAACTCAAAAAATTTACTTTCTCTTACCCTAAGTCGACCCTTGAGAGTTTTTGACTAAATAACATCTAAACTCAGAGAAAAATGATATTTGTTGTGTCGATCCTACCATAATGACCTGCTTCCCGCTGCAGTAGTGGTGCTATAGCAAAATTCATCCATTGTAGCAGTCCGTGTCAAACTCAGACCTCTACGGCAGAGACTCATATCATGCTATAGTAGAACGGAGGCAAAAACATGGATTAATTTCTCTATCTGGTCCATTTCAAAATAAACTTTCTAGAATTTGACATTACGAATAAACCTCTTTACGTCAAATGCTATAAAAAGAGTTATATTAACCTGATTTTCATTTTGAAATTTTTTATGGATTTCTAAATCTCTTGGCTAACACAATATCACCTTAAATCCATGAAAAATTACACCAATAGTGATCAGAATTATCTATAGCACACAACACTTAAATTTGTTAGAATCTAACCTAGCTCGAAATTTCAAATTTTTATCCAGAAAAAATTTGAATTCAAATTTTTGCATGCTAATCAATACTATAATGATGGAACGGTTCATTACACCAAGGCATAGATATTAATGAACCAACGGAAATATGCATTGTAGTTGACATCTGAATTAGGATTGGGTGCTGCAAAGCTAACACCTGCATCCCTAGAAATAACTGCTAGGTTCTGGAGGTTGATAAATTAGTGATTAAGTCAAGCAGTGATAAGTTTGATCCTCCAAAATATGTGACTGATTATCAAAATATTATAGAAAAGTTTATTTACTTAACTATAACCAAGCCAGATATAGTTTTTAGTGTACAAACACTCAGTCACTTCCTATATCAACCAAGTCACTATCACCTTGATGTAGCTATGAGAATTGTATGATATATTCAAAGCCATCCTGGGAAAGAAGTAATTATGTCAAGTACAAGACAAGAACAACTATCAGCCTTTTGTAATGTTAATTGGGCAGCATGCTCAACTCTAGAAAGTCTGTGATAGGGTTCCCAGTTAAACTAGGTGATCCCTTGATCTCCTGAAAATCCAAGAAACAAAGCACAATTTTTTGAATCTTAGAAGAGGTTGAATACATAAGTTTATCTTGTTCATATACTGATCTAACTTATCAAGGAGATTAAGATTCAGGTCAACCTACCCGTTCAAGTTCACATTGACAACAAGGAATCAATGCAACAATGCAGATAGTTGCAAATCTACTATTTCATAAAAGAACAAAGCATATTTAAGTATATTGCCTCAGTGTTGGGGAGAAAATTCAGAAGGAAATGATCAAGACTGAGTATATTCTGACAAAAATACAAAAGGTTGATCTTCTAACAAAAGGGTAAACATAGTGCAACATGAATATCTATGCTCTAAGCTAAGGATGCTTAATGTATTTGCACCATCTAGCTTGAGGGGAGTATTGAAGCTGGTATAATTAGTAAGAGGGTAGAAATGTAATTCTACCAGTTAAATAGTTAACTAAGTTGTTAAGTCATGTTAGTTAGAAATTAATAGTAAATTAGCTAGTTAAGAATTCTGTATATAAACACTGTTAAGTGCAGTTATGTAAAGTGATTCACATTTTGATTTTTATCCTACTAAGTTAGATAACTTCTCTCTCTATTCTTTCTTCTTCTTTCTCTCTACTTCTCTCAAGAATTCAACAATATATATTTTTGATAGAAGACCGTGGGCCCTTATCAATAGATGGATAGAACAGATCCATTTTCATAACTGTGAACATATTATCAGTTGAATATAGGTGATAGACCAGACCGTCATAAACTAAAGTGTGGTCGTACATTAGGTGCCTCATTGTGCTCTTCAATTCAAACTCTCTCTGAATTTGGATGTAGAAAGAATATAGCTAGTGTGACCCTTCATTAAAGGTCCAGTATGTGCATGTCATACCATTAAGACTTTCTAATGACGTTCGGATTTTATCATAAATTCAAAGAAGTGTAGTTGCACTTTCGGCCCCTTCCTCTCAAGGGAATAATTGGCAAAACAGGTACCTTCCAAAACTAATTTTCCAAATGCCCACTTAATTTCTTTTTGATTTATTTTTTAGGTTTAGGGTGTAAGAAGTGGGGAAAAGTGGAAAAAGTGGAGCCCACACGTGGGCCAAGGGACCAATTCATCATTTTTATAACTTTACAATTTTAATATAATACACCTAACACCCTCCACTTATTCCAATATAAAAAAAAACTCTCTCTCTCTCTCCTCTTCAATTCTCAACTCCCACTTCTGAAACTTCTTATTCCAAAAATGTCATTTTCATTTTGCCTTCTTCACCAGCTGCTAAGGGGTCATTGTTGCTTCACAAGATTAGTTAAAATTAAGTTTTGATCATTTAAAGATCCATTTAAATGGTTTTCTTTGCTAATTGATTCATAGTGATGTAGGAAATTATTTTTTTTTCGAATTTGGTTGATTAAGTAATTAAAAAATGAGAATTTTATAGGTAATGAGCTTGATTTTGAAGCAATGGTTGAGGTTTTATGCGGCCTTTTTGACAGATTTTTTCATCGATCACGGTGTTGAATTTTGAAACTTTTGTTTAGGTGTTTTGGTTTAGTCGTACTTTTTTTAGCAACGAAGTGTTGAGTGGTGGGATGATTGCTATTTGAAGAGTTATTTTGGCATTTTGATCTGAACAGTGACCTGTTTCTGTCCGTAGACCCGTGGTCTATCCGTAGACCCGTGGTCTATGAAATGAGAATGCCCTAGATTGAAATTAATTTTCAGGCGTATGAAATTCTTTTAAAACATGATTGCTAAAATAGTGAAAATTGAAATATTAATAGCTAATTAGTTTGATTTCTAGCTATTGTTGTGTTTTGATACTACATGTTGGATTTTGGTTCAGTTATTATGTTTGTGTAGTGAACTGTTTAATGGTGGGGTGTTTCTTAATTTTTTGTGGGAGTTTTCATTTGAGCATTAAGTTATTTCTGTAGATAGACTTATGGTCTGTGAACCGAAAATGGGAGATTTATTCTGCAGATGTAGATTGTGTTGAAAATGGCTAAAAAAACCATCTTTCCTAAATGCAAAGATGGTACAGTTTTTTATTCTGCTGGTAGCAGTAGAAAAAGAAAAGCTGAGGAAGTTGAAAATGTCTCAAAAAGGAAGAAAATTCAAGAGGCAGTGTTCGAATCAGATTCAGAGTTAAAGGAGATAAGCGACTATGTCGAGTCTAGTGAAGATTTTGTCAAGTGCAGCATCAGTGGAGACAGTGAAGAGAGCGGGGAAAGTGGGAGGAATAGTGATGATAGGGATAATGATCCCTTGTCCGTGCCATATCTTTCAAGGTGCATTTCCTTGGAGTGGTATGACCTTCGAACGATAATTAACGAGGTGGGATATTTCCCGGCAAAGATATCGGTCAGATCAAGAATGGATGCTTATCAAGAATTTAAGCAAGTTCTTGTCTACCAGGAATTGAAGAAAAGATTCAAGCGGTCCTGTTTTGGACACTTGAGAAACCTGCCGGAATATCTCAAGTTCAATAGGCAGTTGGTCCATTATTTATTGTTGCGACGCGTTAAGAATGAAAAGATACGTCATGAGATGTGGTTCTGCATTAACTACAAGCCTGCCTGATTAGGATTGAAAGAGCTTTGTTTGATCACGGGGCTGAACTGCTCATCATACCCCAGTGAATCAAAAATAAAGAAGGTGTTAGCAAAGGGGGACAATTTTTGTTTTGAGGTGAAAAAAATAAAGACATCACGGTGGACAACTTGTTACACCTGATCAAAGGGAATAAGCTGAACGAGGACCAAAAGTTCAAGTGTTCTCTCTTGTGGTTCTTGCATACCATATTTCTTGCAAAAGATTCGACGAAGGTTGTCGACACAAAACTGATTCGAATGGTTGATTCTTTGAGTTTCTTCGAGAAGTATCCATGGGGAAAAGAGACATTTCAACTGACCAAGAACTATCTGAAGAAGAAAAGTGACCTGAAGAAGTAGAAGGAAGTATTTGATGTGAAACTGAAGGCATCCTATACTCTATTCGGATTTCCCTGGGCATTCATAGTATCTACCATAAACCCTTTAGTGAGTTTATCATAGATTCTCATTTTATTTATACTCTGTCATAGACTCTGAGTTATTTTTTTCACTGTTGTACTGCTTACAGATTTGGATCTATGAGGCATTTCCTCATCTTGGAGAATTTGCTAGAAAATTAATGGATAAGCCTTTTCCCATTCTCCGCATCCTCAGATGGAACACTACAAAAACTAACAAGATATTCGAAGGCGATCCATTCAAGTATAAAGGAAAAGTTATCGAGGTATGAACTTATTTTCTGTTATGCAATAATACTACTATTGTATCGAATGTTATGTAATTGTTAATTGATACTTTATAGAACGTGCACCCGTACATCATCCCTACTATTCGTGAGATGAAGATGGATTACATGATTACGTTTGAGCCATATACTGATGAGGTGAAGAACAACGTCCTCGATGGCTAAAAGAAAGACTTAGAAGGGGTGATTGTCCTTACTTCAAATAAGGACAGTGATGAGGGCGGGGATTTGGGTGGTAACCCCGTTGGAGTACGCATTGGTGATGATGATTCTTTGAGCACCTCCAAAGATGAAGCGGGAACCTCATCCCCCAGGTATCTTCATAAGCGTGTTGCTGCGCTCGAGGTAGCGGTGTTGGATATTACTGCCTATATCAGAGAGAAAAGAATGAAGAAAAAAGAAAAGGATGAGAGACAACACGAGCGAGGTAACTTCATTTAATAATTGATGTTGTTAATGAATTTTCAGCTTTAAATATCAGTAATACTTTGTAATATGATGATACAGTGCATGTGGACCTTCATGAATCAGAGAGGAATGAAGAAGAAAAAAAAGGAGCAAAATGGATGAGTTGGCCTCTGTTGTGGCAGAAGAGGAAAACGAAGAAGAAAAGAAGAATGAAGAAGAAGAAATGGAAGAAGATAAGATGCAAGAAGAAGGTGGAAAAGTAGCAGCTACAAAAGCATAAGAAGAAGCGACAACATATGAACAAGAAGGCGAGGAAAAAAAAAGTTGATGAAGAAGAAGCTGACAAAGATGATAAAGAAAAAGTTGAGAAAAAAACAGCAGGTGAATGAAAAGAAGAAGCTGAGGAAAAAATAGCTGCTACAGGTGAAGAAACAGAAGAAGGTATGGAAGAAAAGGAAACTGAAGAAGCATCAGTTACAACAGATGCTGAAAAAGAAGGAAAAGGAGGTGAGAATGAAGAAGCAGCTACAACTATTGAGAAAAAAAGAGTTGAAGCTGACCAAAAAGATGTGGTCGTGGACATTGTTGATTAAATCAACAGTAACACTTGTGTTGATGAGGAACTTAGGGAAAAAGACATTTGAATCTTAAGCCGTTTAATGTGTTGTTGAATGATGAGTTGTTAGGATATGACAATTTTATTTTATTTCACAAATCTGAAGGTTGAAGGATCTGGTGGTAGGATATGAAAATTATTCTTTTATTTTATGAAACTTGTTATGATTCTGCACTGAATCTATTTCTATCAAACTAATTTCTGGCATGGAATTTGAATATGCAGGGTGTGGTCATAGTTGGTACATTGTATGCTTGATATCATAGAATGCATACTTAATATTTCATATACTGTATGCATAGTCTATCATTACCCTGCTGGTCGAATTTAAGTTGACGTGTTGTTTAATCGACTATGATTCTATCAAAAATAGTATTAACTTTATAGAAAAATAGAACTATTATTATTTATTCAATATCACTACATCCATGTTACACTTTTCCATAGAACGAATACTAGAATTATAGCACACAACATCATTTTTAGGACATTCTCTCTTTCTTCGGCCAAAATCAATTTTTTTAGTTGATCCCTCTCTATTTGGGTGTCATGTAGCAATAGTTTAAAGTGATCCCTCTATTCTTCGGCTTCTTTAAACAAAGTTATGAGAAAATCTTTATTTTCTTCGCATTATTGGAGCCTTTGTAGTAGATTAAATTTTGCCAAGCCTTGAAAATTTGATGTCTCGAGTCCCGGACTCAACTTTGATGGACTGATTGGAGGTGATAGCTCATCAAGCCATTTAAAAAATGATCATGCACCATTATCCTAGGAAAAAAAATAATTACATAATGATTAACTTAACTTTAAAAAAAAAAAACACAGCTCACCTTTGCAATTGCACAATTATAAAATTTGTGACTTGGATTTGAATCCGTGCATGATGTCCTCAAGACATCCGCATTCCCACAATGACAAACTAGAGTATTTTTAGAATTAAATGTTTGAGATGCTTGCGACATTGTAGAATTTTTATAAATAAAACAAAGTGAATGAAATAAAATAATGAGGGATGGACACCTTATATATGAAGTAAAAATAAAGTGTTAACACTGATGGCTTACAAAAGTAGCCTTTTATTACCGTTGAAAAGGTAATTTTTCTTTTTTTGAACTGGTGGTGACACTTAATAGACCGTCGTAGATCATGATCTATGCTAGCCATCAATTTGTCTGATCAATCGTAGACTTACACCTTTAGTAGTGCATCGATTGATATCCTGATTATGCTTAGACTACGGTGATCTATGTACACTTCTATAGACCATCACTTGGATGTAGTTAAAAAATGAATAAATAAATTAAAAATGATTTAAATAGATAATCATATGTTTTGGGGCTGGTGGAAGAAAATAATTAAATTAAAAATGATTTAAATAGATGATCACATGTTCTGGGGCTGGTGGAAGAAAATAATTAAATTAAAAATAATTTAAATAGATAATCACATGATTTAAATAGATAATCTCGAACTGTTGGTGACACTTATAAACTCCCATTGATGTTGACCCATTTCAAATTCATGTAAAAAATATACTTGTGCTTTGAGAGTCCATCGATTAGTCTAGTCTACCGTAGACTTACACCTTTAGTAGTGCATCGATTGATATCATGATTATGCATAGACCATGGTAATCTATATACACTTCTATAGACCATCACTTGGATGTAGTTAAAAATGAATAAATAAATTAAAAATAAATGTAGTGTGGATTTCTACACATGTGAAGGAGTGTAAACAAGTCACATAATCATATTAGAGCTTAAAAATTAGGGGGGTGAATTAAGGAGTGTGTGGATGGGTAGTGGTTGAATGTTCAATATTCTAAGAGTAATGTTTGTCAAAGTACAAGTATGTTTTGAGGATATGTATTGTATTTAATGACTACACATTCCACATACTCCTTCTATCACCACCCCTAAATCAAAAGAGTGTGTTGAATTGATAGTGGTAGAACAATCATCATCCTCAATACATACTTGTGCTTTGACAAACATTACTCTTAGGATATTGAACATTCAACCACTACACATCCACATACTCCTTAATTCACCCCTCTCCCCAATTTGTTTAAGTTCTAATATGATTATGTGACTTGTTTACACTCCTTCACATGTGTAGAAATCCACACTACATTTATTTTTAATTTATTTATTTATTTATTTATTTTTTAACTACATCCAAGTGATGGTCTATAGTAGTGTACATAGATCACCGTGGTCTACGCATAATCATGAAATCAATCGATGCACTACTAAAGGCGTAAGTCTACGATAGACCAGACTAATCGATGGCTGACATAGGTCATGATCTACGATGGTCTATTAAGTGTCACCACCACTCCAAGATTATCTATTTAAATCTTTTTTAATTAAATTAATTTCTTCCACCAGCCCCAAAACATGTGATTATCTATTTAAATCATTTTTAATTTAATTAATTTCTTTCACCAACCCCAAAACATGTGATTATCTATTTAAATTATTTTAAATTTATTTATTTTCTTTCACCAGCCACAAAACATGTGATTATCTATTTAAATTTATTTTTAATTTAATTATTTTCTTCCACCAGTCACAAAACATGTGATTATCTATTTAAATTTATTTTTAATTTAATTATTTTCTTCCACCAGTCTCATAATATTTGACTATCTATTTAAATCTTTTCTTCCACCATCCACAAAACACATGATAATCTGTTTAAATCTTTTTTAATTAAATTATTTTCTTCCACCAGTCCCAAAATATGTTATTATCTATTTTAATTTAATCGATGACTCATCGATTTACATAGTCTACGATCGAATGATATGTCCAGTCGAGGAAGGACTGAGTATACGATTGATGATAGACTATATATTGCTTTTTACTCTTCCAAAAATTATTCAAGCTAAGCTACAGTACTGTAAATTGAACAAGGCATACATATTTGATTCGAGTTTTTTTCTATACAGAAGAATAATCGCCTCATAAAAAAAATAAGGGATCACAACAAAGATGGTAAACATAATGTTCAAACAAACTGAAACATACTTATATTAAACTTGTTCATTGCATTACATAATAAAATTTACAACAAAAGGGGAAAAATAGAAGAAACTTTCTTCTAAAAACACCCTACTAAGAAAGCTTCTTCAGCAATGAACAAACCAAAAAAACTTAAAAACATAAACTAAAATAAAAAGTAAACTAAATTATGGGGATGGTGGGGGGTGATGTAATCGTTGCCATCCATTCCAAGACGCTCCAGAATTGCTCGAAGGAAACGAGAAATTTGTTGGAGCTCACGCTCCAAGTACCGTCGATCTTCTCCCAGGCCGTAGAAAAGATGGTCAAAGTCGTTTTGAAGCAGCAGTAGATCATAGGTACGAGGGGGAACTTATCTGATTGGGCGAATGGGAATTCTGCGACCAGTCATTATTTTTTATTTGGGTGAAGAAGAAGAAGAAGAGGGTTTATGATATTTTGAGTTTAGGGATAAGTGAAGGGTTGCGTAGAAATAGGCACTGTACTTATAGACCTATAGATGAAATCCTTTTATCTATCCACCCAATGGTCAGTCGACCTGTGTGAGAAGAAAAAATGCTTGGTTTGCGTATACCAGCTGTTTTTCTCGTGAACTGATGTTTTTGTAGCTTTTCATTAAATGGGAACAGGAAATAATGATTTATTGCATCGATTGGAAAGATTATGAAGAAAAATGACCAAGATAGGATGTTTGATAAGCAATAATATAACCAATACATAATATTTTGTAGACCTTGTGAAATATATACCATAGATTTTACGTAGTCTATCGTAGACAAAGATTTAAGTCGATTACAACTGAACGTTAAAACCTACAAAAATGCACATTTAGCCACCAAAATAGTAGCTTTACAACTGAAGCTAAAAGAAACCTATCTATGATTTGATGGCTATTCTACACGTGGTTTTTTGTGCCCGAATTTCTTGCATATTGAACACCTATTCCTCCTTTTGGACTTGAGTGTCTCACCAACGCCCTTAGTGCATTTGAATTTCTTCCTTTCGAGTTTGGGATTGTAGAGGGGTGGAGAAATTTTAGTGTCTACCAATTCCTGTGGCACAGTTCATTCGGCCTCCGGAGTGACAACGTTAATTACTTCTGAGTATGCGATGAGGTAACTTTCAATTTTATAAATTGGCAAAGATTAGTCGTAGATGGAGTTTCCATAGCCTTCGTCATCGCCATACTTTGCTCGCAAAGCTTTCATCGCATGTTCGCACGACATTTTCACCAAGTCAAATTTCTAACAAGAACAACTCCTCTCCAAGAGATTGACCTTGGCAGTAACGCCGTTGTCAAACACCGTGTACTGGTCGAGAACCCCATTTGGATTACTCACATACAAGAAATCGCTCGCAGTCTTATTATCCCTTAGGATTCTTTCCGTATAAGGCATAAATATGTTCTCTTTACCATTCACAAAGGCATGCCGCTCCCTAAACTTTTCACCAAATTTTCTAGCAATTGAATTGAATATGTACTACACGGGGTACTCCCGTTATTCCATCAAAATCGAGTTGAGAGACTCGGCGATGTTTGTGGTCATCACGTCCTACCTATTGCTCGGAAAGTGTGTTGTACTCTATTTTTCAAAACCAAGAACATTTTCAAGGACATGTGCTGCCTCGGGGAAATTACTCTTCAATTCCACAAAATTATCGCTAAACTCATCAAAGGAATAAGCTTTTGCCGCGGCATAGAATAGATAAAGATGTTCTCTGCAGTGTTGATTTACGTAAAGATTTTCAGCGAGGTACCTCATGCAAAGTTCACGATGTGCACGACTGTATACATAGAAGAAGGAATTGGCGATGCTAATGTGCCTGTCGGAGATGATACATAGATCTGGTTCATCTTCTACGATAGACTTCAGCTTCTAGAAGAAAAAGTCTCAAGAAGCATCGTTCTCTTTATCGACAACACAAAAGGCAATCGAAAAGATATGATTTTCGGTGTCCTGTGCAACGACACTCAGCAGAACGCCCCCGTACTTGCTATACAAATGTGTTCCATCGACGGAAATTACCTTTCTCATATGGTCATATCCCCGTATGTAAGCTCCGAATACTAAGAAGTAGTAAACGAATGATCCATCCATCCGATTTACCATGATAGAGTAAGAAGACCCGGGATTCAATAACTCCACCATGTGGGAAAAAGACGGCAAGTAAGCATATCCTTGCTTCGATGTCCCACGAATGATATTCTTTGCAATTACACTTCCTTTCCAGTACATCCAATAGCTTGAGTTGCAACGCAACTCCTTAAACATAATTCTTTGAATTTCTCTTTTGCTTAGACCCTTACCATCCCGAAAATGATTTACGCATACTGAAGCAATCAATTTGGATAAAATTTTCTTGTGCCTGTGGGTAGCGTGTTCAACACCGCACGTGTGTAACCCGACATACTTATATATGCGAAATCTGTTCTAGGTGTCGTACTTTTTTGCCCGCAACAACCAGCCACAACCACGAGATAAGCATTTCGCCTTAATCAATTTTATGCAGCTCTTCTCCATATATTAATCAAAAGACTTCCTCGCCGCTACTGCGTCTAGTGGCATTTTTAGCTTTTTCTTATCGGCGAATGTTTGACCACAACAAAAATTAGTTCCGTCGGTGAAGGAGTATCCTGGTTGTGATCCCGCTTCACGGTTTTCTTCATCATCTTGCGAGTCCGATGAAAAGTCTTTTATATGCATAGAATCATCTTTCATATTAATTGGATGATTGTCATCGTTTTCGTAATCATTTAAATCGTTGTCGATCAAATCATCGTCGACTGCTGGGCGCCGCGGTGGGGGTGCTGATGAATTCAGCGGTCCTTTAAAGGACCTGTCAATCATATTTATCCTTAAAATAGGCCTAAATCCATTTGCATCAACATCTATTATGTACGTCAGCACACGTACATCGCTATTTATGATCGTAGGATTCACCTTTTTCCCTCGAATACATTAGATAACTAATCACCACGTCGCTCAACGCGCAATCTAGATCCCCGCTCTGTTACGCTTGCAACGAATTCGTCATACGAATTGTTGCGACGAGCAGGAATGAGAATTGTCACCTTGGTAAATGATCTCCATTTTCAACATTTGGGAGTCTCCACCCATTCTCCTATGAAATCACCAAAAATCAGAACAAATTCTTCAATATACATCCTAGAATTAAGCTTTAGTCGATGGTATATTATGCTTAGGGCCTATATCGGGATGTATGCACGGTCGATGACGGGTCGATGGCTGCGCAGATATCCGTACAAAAACTTAAAATTGCAAATATTGCTTCTAATCAATGATTGTTGGGTTTATGGAATAGAGAAATGAACTTAGAGTCGCCTGAGCTGTTGTAATGCACTTTCTAAAGCCGTTTTGAGTAATGTAAGTGATTTAAAGCTTTTTAACAATGGTGGAAAGTGTGTTTGAGAAGATAAGAAACAAATGGGGTAACAATGGATCCAATGGACAAGCTTATGTTGTTTCTGGATAGATTTATAGCTAATCGCCGGAAAATAACGCCGGAAAAGTGGTCGGAATCGGAGCTTTTTGGAGGGAAAAATAACCACCTTCTATTTTTAGCTTTTGAATTTATTTTTTTAATATTTTTGGAAAACCTAGATATTTTTGTATATATAATGGTGGATGATGGAGTGGGTTGAAGTGTATTATTAGAAACTTGTGGGTGAATTTATTAAGTTGGAAGTATTGGATTAAAGTGAATTATTATAAAAGTTGGAGCTGAAATTGTTAAGTTGGAAAAGTTGATGGTGAGGTGGAATTAAGTGGGTATATGGCCAATAACTTTTGAATATTTGACAAAATAGTTTTGAAAAAGATGTTTTTTTGGCATACTTGCCCTCCTCTCAACCACATCCATTTCCCTAAAATATTCCAGCATGTATAAATATATCCATGTCGATATTCATTCTCATTTTTTTACTTCCAAGAGCTATATATGCATATTGTTGAGCTATACTACATGTGAAATTTTGATGATTAACAAATACTATATCAGAGCCAGTTTCTAATCGTGTGTCAAATAAGGATTATAGTATTTACGACAAATAATACTGAAGAGCAATTCCTTAACGAAGTATTATGCATGAAGTAAAGGAACCAGGTCCTCCACATTAGATATGAAAGATGACTATTAATTAGTTGGCACAAAGCAAATTCTATATGCAAGAAAGATCTCTTGAGGAATTAGGATTACGGCTAATCTAATGAGTGAAGGAATACACGATTCACACACGGATATATAACCTTAATTGCAACATGGAAACAACTTTGAAAATAGGAGAAAACAATTGGAAGCTGGAGCTTATAAAGAAATTAAGATTAAGAAGTTAATTTTGTAATAGGTGTTGGATTGAATTGTGAGGATTTTCTTGACTGGGTATGCATAGCCACAATTAGGAAAAATTGTAGGAAGGGAAATGTACGCTGGGGTTAGTCTCTTTAGATATAGAATTGTAACCTAAAATCACTCTTAATTTAATAGAGATTTGAACGAATATTCCTACAAGGGGTAGGTCATTTTTTATTCTCATAAGAAATTTCTCATGTAAAAATCCTTTTTGTTTTACTATTCTCCACTTACTTCTTCATTAGTGTTGAAGAACCTAACTGTTCGGTACATTGATGGCTGCTTAAAATAACACAGACCAAATAATTATCTGCAAATCTTTAGTCCCTTATCAACTGAAGTAGAAATGTCAAATTTCTCGAGCACGTGCAATCCACCTTACGAGTATATATCTCAAAAGATCATTAAACTATTAAAAATTATTTAATAAAATCATTAAACTTTACTTTTTACAAAAAAAAGGTCCCTTAACTTAAGATTTTTATTTTCTAAAATCACTAAATTACATTTATCATTTAAAAGAAAATAATATGGTAAAATAAATTATTTTCATTATCCCATGTAAACATGACCCCACATTAAAAAATCTATTCCTTTAAATTCTTCTACCAAATACACCCACAAATTGGGATAACTTTTTGAGGTCTCATTTATTCAACCTTAGCTCAGGTGTTATATCTAGGATATTAGGTTTTTTTTTTGTCCACAAGGAACCCAATGAAGAACCAACAATAGACATATTAACCGATGAATCGCCTGCTCGAGGTGTTGATGAAGTTGTAATTGAAAGTATTGAAACTGCTGGACCATCTTTTACTGACAGACACTGAAGTTCTCAAGAAGAAGAGTAAACATTGTAGCAAAATATAGGAATTATCTTTGTAATTTTTTGTGGTATGCTAAACATCTATTTTGGCACAATATCTTGTGTCTTCTTTTTTTTCTTTTTTTTTTTTTTGGCAAGTAATGATGCTCATCAACAACCTAATATGTATTTTATTTAAAAGTTGGCTTACATTATTCATGTTTTACTTGTCTGACATTGAAATTGTTCAAATTAAAAGTATTGTGATGTCACATGGTGCGAAATTGGAGGCAGTTATCATCATTACTCATGAATGTATCATTTATTTTCTTTCATTTTCAGTGTTGACGAGAAGTGTTTCAAATGGTATTGATTAGATTAAAACTTTGACCCGCTGCAATAGTTTAGAGAATCTTTGAAACAAACGACTTGAGCTTCTCGTGAAAAATTTTCATATTACAGATTATTTTGTAAAAAGCATCGTGCCAATATCATAAGTTTATCGTGACATAACGAAGAGCATAATGAGTTTTTGGAAAAGAAAGAAAGAAAAAAAAAATGAGAGATTAAACATCTCAGAGAAATGAAGTATTGGTATAAAATTAAAAGGAACAGATTTTTTTAAGTGGGGTTCATATTAATATGAGATAGCAAAATAATTTATTTTGCCATGTCATCTACATGATAAAAATAATTTAGTGATTTTAGAAAATAAAATAAAATTTTAAGTTGAGTCATATTTTTGATAGAAAGCAAAATTCAATAACTTTGCTAAATAATTATTAATAATTCAATGACTTTTGAGCTATTAACTCTCCACCTTGCCTGAATTTTTGGGTTGGAACAATCACAATTTCTTACCGAGTCAATTTGGATTACAGCCTAAGCTAATACATCTTCTTAAAATTCAATTTGGATTATTCCACTGGCAGGCAGTTGATTCTTGTAATAAATACAGATGTTTTTTCAGAACCTAGCTGAACTCTTGGAGACTTGGTCTTCTCTTTTCCAAAATATTCTCAAGGAATAATTCAAATTGGTTAACTCATTTTCACATGCCTTGATGTTGAGATTTGACAACCAATTGAATTAGCAGTGCTAACAACTAAGTAAATGATGGATATAATATTAGTTGATATAATATATTTCAACTACCGCTATGTGTTCTACAAACAATTCTAAGTGATGGGCGAGTTTCTTTTCAACAGCCTCGGTATAAATACAAGGTGGGGTTGCATATAATAAATCTTTGTGGTCGATCCCTTCTCCGAATATATATATATATCCCTTCAGTAATTGATAAATTTTAATGTTAGTAATTGATAAATTTTAATATCCGTCCTTATAATATCTGATTAAGCACATTTAACCTTCAATTTCTTGAGACGTGCATTTTTTATTTCTTTGCATATGAATATTCACAAGTTTTCAGAATTGTTAACCACTACACCATTCATTTACCCATGCTTATGTTAAACTTATATTTGTTAATCCATATTTAGGGTAATACAACAACAATATACTCAGTGTTATTTCTCAAGTGGAGTCTGTGGAGAATTGAGTATAAGAAAATCTTACCTCTACCTCTAATTAAAAAGAAGTTCGAATATAACGTGTTTTCTACGTAAAGCACGCATTTTAATTAATTGAAGGTTAAATATATTGAGTCATATATCATGAGGATCAAAGTTAGATTTATCAAATATTGAGGGACCAAATTTGCTAGTCTCCCTACTATATTATACTATATGGAATAACGCTTCATTTCAATAATGGATCGTGCGAGGAGGGGAAATGCAAGAGTAGCTACTAGGAGTGGCAAAATGAACCCAAATTGAGTTGACCCGTCTAATTCGTCCAAAATTTAATGGGTTGGGTTCAAGATAATTTGTTATTGGGTAAATTTCAATCCGTTAAATCCAATTCATTTTTAAATTGGGTTCAAATGAACTCAATGAATCTCTACTTCAACTAAGGGTGTCAAACGGGCCGGGTCCGGCCCGACCCGGCCCTATTATGTAACCCGGCCCGGTTTGACCCAGCCCGGTAAGCCCTAGGGCTTAAGGGTTCCGGGTCCCGGGCCGGTTTTTTCGTTAAAATGGGCCCGATTAATCGGGCCCGGATCAAGCCCGGTCCAGGCCCGCCGGTTAACCGGCCCGGCTCGGAAAATAGAAAAAAAAAAAATGGACTTTGGGCCAACTAGCCGTTGGCCCAACGGCTATATAGCCGTTTTTGGGTCCAAACGGCTAGTTTGGGCCCATTTAATAAAAAAAAAAAAAAAAAAACTTTAAAAAATATTTTTTAATCCCCAAAAAAAATCTATAAATACCCTACAACTTCAAATCATTTTTCACACAATTTTTCACTCTCTCAAATCTCATTCTCTCTCAAATCTCAATTCTCAATTCTCTAATATTCAATATATTTAATTTCTTAAAGTGTTCACTTTAATTTTTTAATTTTCGTTTACAAAGTACGAGCGGAAGTTTCTAAAGTCGCAATCTTCGGATACTTCCAAAATTTGGTATTGTCGTTCCATCTCTTACGTTTAATTTTTATTTATTGTATTAATATTTAATTTTATTATATTTGTGTATTTTGAATATTTTTAGTTTAATTTAATTTATATTATGGATAAATTAAAAAAACTCGCTGCTAAAGGTGTTAAAATTTTTTGTCTCGGAAGCGGTAGTGGTAGTAAAAAGCGAATTACTAGCGGTAGAGGTAGTTCAAGTAATAGATATACTCGTGTGCCTTCGCCTCCGGTACCGCTTGGTACACCTTTTGAGGAAGAAATAGGTGTAGGTGCTCACGATATGGATTATGTAGAAGCTCAGGAAAATTATGGTATAGAAGAAGAAAATGAAGTAGATGCAGTTAATTTAGACGAAGATAATGAAAATATTGCTGAAACACCCGCAGTAGGAGATGCTAACGTTAGATCTGAATCAGTTAATCTCCCTTCCCGTCCTCCCAGTGCCCCAAAACCTCGTAAAAGAACTAGTATTGCATGGCAATTTTTTGAACGTATATCAAATATTGAGGTGCAGTGCAATATTTGTCAACAAATATATAAGCATAGAAGTGGAGGCAAGCAAGGGGGTACGGGTACGTTAATGAGACATATAGATGAAGATCACAAAAGAGAGTTAAATATTGCAAAAGGTGGTGGGGATGTTGGTGGGTCAACGCAAACTAGAATGGACCCAACAACCGGTCAAGTAGCGAAAAAGTATAATAAATTGAGGGACAGGGAAGAAATAACTAAAATGGTAGTTGTGGGTTGTTTGCCTTTTAGTTTTCCTTCTTCTGATGCTTTTATTCGTTATATACAAGCAATTTATAATCCTATGTTTAATGGTATTCCTAGAACTACTTGTCGGTCTGATATTTTTAGACTCCATTCACAATATTATTTTTATTTATCAACATTGTTAAAAAATATTCAATGTAGATTGTCCCTAACTTCTGATCTTGGTCGTGCTGTAAATAAAAACGATTATTTAACCGTTACTTGTCATTGGATGGATAGTAATTTCGTGATGCAAAAACGTATTCTTGCTTTTTTATATGATGAAGATCGTAAACATACTGGACAATTTATTGTTGATTCTATTGTTAAAATTGCCGGATACTATGGTATAGAAAATAAAATTTTATGTATTGCTTTTGATAATGCTTCTAACAACAAGACTGCTATAACAAAAATAAAATCTACGCTATCTCCGCCCTTGCCTGAAATTTTTCATATTAAGTGTGCATGTCATATATATAATTTAATTGTAAAAGATGGTCTTGAGTTTTTTGAGCTTTATATTAAAAAAATTCGTCTTGCCGTTGGTTTTATTCAAGGAAATAATCGTAGATCGAGAATTAGAGAATTTAAAGTTAAATGTCAAGAAAATGGACTTACACCGATTTTGATGCCTGAGGAAATTGATACTAGATGGAATTCTACGTATGAATTTTTAAAAACTTGTTATAAATATAGAATTCCTATTACACTAGCTTTTAACCAACATTGCGGTTCATTTGCTGATTCTGCTGATTGCATGCTACATAATTCTGATTGGGTTGTAATTAATGATCTTGTTAAGTTTTTAGAAAATTTTTATGTAGCTACGGTTGAATTTTCCGGTGCTTACTATCCTACTGTTTGTAATATTTTGGCATATATAGTCGATATTTCTGGTTTGCTCCAACAATATAAAAATAAAGAAGGTTATAAAGAAGCTGTTGGCGCCATGTTTACGAAATTTAAAAAATATTTTTTCCCGATTCCCCCTATTTACTTGGTTGGTGCTATGCTAAATCCGTGCATGGAATATAATAATATGTGTCACTTTAGTACTCTTATTTATACTAACTTAGAAATAAATACTAACCATGATTCTGAACAAGTACAGCCTGATTTGTGGACGGCTACGGCTGATGCAAAAGATTATATAGAAAAATTATATAATCACTATGCTGATTTATTTGATTCAGCCGTACCTACAAATATCACTCCAACTGTCGCTCCTCATCCTCCCGAGGAGCCATCATCTTCTAAAAGGCCGGCACATAGTGGTTTTTCTGATTCGTTTTATGATTTAAATTGTTGAAACAGTGTTGATGAGAGAACTTACACATCAACTTATCGGGAAGAGCTGAAATATTATCTTCGGACGGCACCAGAGGATCGCAGACGATGGATCAACACGCTGGATTGGTGGAGGAATAATGAATCACAATATCCTGTGCTTTCAAGATTAGCTAGAGATATCTTGAATGTTCCAATGTCAACCGTTGCATCAGAGAGCGTCTTCAGTCAGGGACGACAGCAGCTTGGAGACAACCGACACTCATTGGGAAGCAATGCAATGAATGTTCTAGTTTGCCTCAGAGATTGGATTAGAGCGGAAAGAAGAAACCAAGGAATGGAACCGGAGCCGAGCGACGAGCTGAAACTAGAAGAAATTATGACTTCACGGGAGAACTCAGCAGAATCAAGTCCAATGCATGGTTTTGCCCCCGTTGACTTTGATTATCCTATGCAAGTTCCCATTAATATTAACATGAATGAGTTGGAAAAAATGATGCATAATTTATAGATTTTTCATTCATGTAAATTATAAATTTTGGATCATTTTGCAATCAATAAAATTCTCCAAATTCATTCAGTCCTTAGTCGTTGTTTTTTATTTTTTTTTATTTAACGATTTAAAATTTTAAATTGAATTTCTAGTTTTCTACTTTAAATTAAAAACTTACTTCTAATATATTATTAATTTACTACCAAATATTATTAATTTATTATATTAAGTAGCATATGTTTTGAATATTTGTGCATATATCTTCTATAGAAGTGTATATTTAACGTATACATGTGTATATGTTTTATAAATTAGTATATAAGTATATCTATACATATTGTAATGTATATATAATGTAGTATATTTTATAAGTAGTAGTATATATACATTTAATGGTGCGTATACACGTGTATATATCTTCTATAGAAGTGTATATTTAATGTATACATGTGTATATGTTTTATAAATTAGTATATAACTATACAAATATATATTGTAAGGTATATACATTATAGTATATTTCATTTAAAGTATTACATATACATAGAATAGAGTGTATATATGTGAATGGATCTTCTATAGACGTGTATATTTAACGTATACATGTGTATATATTTTATAAATTAGTATATAACTATACAAATATATATTGTAATGTATATATATTGCATATATCTCATTTAAAGTATTACATATACATAGAATAGAGTGTATATATGTGAATAGATCTTCTATAGACGTGTATATTTAACGTATACATTACTTTATGTTTTATAAATTAGTATATATATTGTAGTATATACTTTTTTTAAAGTAGTACATATATATTGAATGGTGCGTATATATGTGTATATATCTTCTATAGACGTATATCTTTAAAGTATACAAGTGTATATGTTTTATAAATTAGTATGTAACTATATATATATACATATTATTGTATATATATATATGTATATCACTATATTGTAGTATATATTTTATTTAAAGTAGTACATATATATTGAATGGTGCATATATATGTGTATATATCTTCTAAAGTAGTATATATTTAACGTATACATGTGTATATGTTTTATAAATTAGTATATATATATATTGTAGTGTATATATATATATATTATACTATTATAGCAAATGTTTTATTTAAAGTAGTACGTATAGTCATATATAATTATATATTGAATGGTACGTATATATGTGTAATTGTTTATACTTTATATATTTTTTTAAAAATATATATTGTATATTGGAGTGTATATAGTGTATATTGGATTTTTTATTTATTTTTTAAACGGGTTTGACCGGTTTTTAACCGGGTTTGACCGGGTCTTGGTGGGTTTGACCGGATTGGGTTTAGTGGGCCGGGTTCGGGTGGGTTTTAATTTTTTTACTGTTTGGCCCGGCCCGGCCCGGTTAACGCCAAACCCGGCCCGGAATCCGGGTAAAATGGGAGGGCCGGTTCCGGGTTGGCCCGGCCCGGCCCGTTAGACACCCCTAACTTCAACCCGTTTAATAGAAAAAATATTTTCTTAATAAAAATAGGGGAAAAAGTGACAATATGTCCTCCCACTCTCAAAATCACCATCTCATCTCACCCCACCTTATCCCAACCCCACCACAAGCCAACTTACCCCACCCCCACCCCGCCCCCCTTAAATAAATTATTTTTATTTCTTAAAAAACTCTTTATAAATTTTCTATCTTGTCCTCACCCCACCTCATCCCCATTCCACCATTCCTACCCTGAACCCCCACTCAAACCCTAAAAAATTAAAAATCTTTTAATTTTTAAAAGTAAATAAATAATTTTTTTTTGAATAAAAAATTTAATCTTACCCCAACCCCCATCTCTCCCTGCTTCCTACAACCCCACACCCTCCTCCCCTATACGACATATCTCCTTCCCCACTCCCCTCCCCCCTCCCCCCTCCAAAAAAAAATGTATATTTTTTTAAAAAAACTAAATTTTTTTTTTTTAGAAAAGAAACCTTTTACCTCAATCCCCATCCTTTCCCTAACCCCTACCCCCACACCCACACCACTACACCCCGCCCGCTCCCAAATTTGTTAAAAAAATATTAAATTTTCTTTTTTTTTTAAAAAAATAATTGACCTCAACCCCTATCCTAAAACTCACCCCTCCTACCCCTACCCCTTACCCCACACCCTCCCTAAAAAATAAATTTATATTTTTAAAAAATTAAATTTTTAAAAAATATTCTTACCCCACTCCCTACCCATCCACCCAACTTTTCAAACCCAATCAAATTTATTTTCTTTTCAAGGGGTAAATATTAATATGTTAATATTTTTTAGATTAAGCGGGTTAAATTGGGCGGGTCAAGATCCAACCCGATTTTTACCCATTTCAACCCAATCTATTTCAACCCAAAGTGAATTTGGGCAGGTCATGATCCAACCCGATACCCAATTCAACCCATTTAATATCTTCAATCTCAACTCAACTCGCCCATTTGACACCCTAGTAGCTACTAATCAAACTCAAAGCCAAGCACTAAATAGAATTGATAATAATGCATGAAGGCAATCGATGCTAGAACCAATGGACAAGCTTGTGGGCATGCACAAAGATCGACTACAACACCTTCAGAACACTGTTTTCCAACTTGCAAACTATTATTTTGTGTTCCAAGGTGTTGTCTTCGCTTTAATATCTCATTCTTCATTCCTCAGTTGTTCCAATCGATGGTTCCTTTTCACCCACTCCCGATTTGCTGCCATTATCAATCTTTATGTAATATATTCCATAGGGAGAAATTATATAGAAACTTTGAGCTATTATGTTATCGCTTGTAAAGAATATAATGACCTTATGTTTGAGTTAATTATCCTCACGACACCAATTACCAAATGAACCTACACAAATTGGAACATCATTTTTTGACCTTATAAGAAAATCCCCATTAAATCATTTGATTGAGTTATCCCCTCGAAACCGACAGAATGAGCGAAGAGCACAAAACTCGTTACCAACAAATTTAAATTTTGGTTCCGTTTCTTCACAAAATCAAGCTCAGTGTTCTCTTCATCAAGATTTAAGTGATCAAATGACTGATGAAGATCAAGTTGAATTGAATCAACAATAGGAAGATCCTTACACAAAGATTAAGCGTGGCATTTGTTCGACAATTTGCTTATGTCTACTTGGAGCTTTTGCGGGTATCATATTGCATGGATGATTGAGTATCTTGTGCACAAATGATGATAAATGCAGCGATCGTGAATCAACTTCCAATTGTATCACACTTTGTGATATTTCAAAGTGTATAATGCTCTGCAATGAATTCTGAATTTACCAAGTGTTGGAAATAATAATTCAAAGTTGGAGTAGAAATTCTTAATTGTTTAGGATTTAATATTTGATATTTATTTAATTCATATCTAGTTAGGATTAGGATTTGTTTGTCGTAGTTCATATAGAAATAAGTTTTATAGTTCAAGATTAATTTGGTTTAATAGTATTATAAATAGATGTAAGGAGTTGAATTTAGGTGATATTTTCTCTTTTATATGTTCTGGTCATTTTATCCTTCCCTGTAGTTGCTACATGTTGATTTTGAGATTTGGGGATGGTTGACATGATTTTCGATGCAATCGAAAACTATTTGTGCGAGTTTAATTTGTGATTCCTTAGAAGCTTGACAAGCCACATAATTGACTTCGGTCAACATTTGATGACCCGAGTGTCAGATGGAAAACAGACTATGCCAGTGGGCCTATAATGCCGAATTTGAATTAGTCGCGAGATTTTTGATTCGGGGTCTTTATATCTCATTTCGATCTTTTATTTGAAAAATAGTGAAAAGGGGTCCTCGAAGGTTAATATTGTGAAAATAACCTTTTTTTTCAAAAATTCAACGTCATCATTAAGTCAGAAACATCGAAAATAACCTAATACCATAGTTTGTTTTCAGTCACGCAATTTTGAATAAATTTCGAGGAGGCTATCAGAAACTTGACATTTTTTCAAGTTGTTGATATAGCATCAGCTGGTGCAGATGCTTAAGGATCAACTGCCAAGTTACTGATATAGCATCAACTGGTGCAGCCGCTTAAGCAACAAAAGTGTCACTTTAGCGGATAACGCCTTAGCAACACAGGGACCTTAAGCGAAGCCCATCCATTGTGACTTGATCGCTAAAGCAACATCCCAGCCGCTTAAGTAGTCGACCTTAGTATAGTACATAAGTCTTATTTCGCGGTTTTCCTCCATTTTAGACCTTTCAGCTTCAAATTTGGGTGATTCTTGAGGATTTCTTCTCCATTTGAGCTAGGGTAAACTCCAAAACCTTATTCCCATTATTTCTCATTACTTATATCATCAAAATCATCCTTAAATCATGATTTAAAAATGAAAAATTAGAGTCATTACCGATAAATTTTTTAAAAAGATTTTTTTATTACTTGGACCTTATTTTTAATCCGTCTTTGTGTAGGTTTTCTACTGTAAACTCCAATATCCTTGGAGAACTTCTAAAAATAAAATTTTGGTTTTACTCTATTTATTTTCAAACTCATTTTTCACATCCATTTTGGATTCGGTCCAAATATGAACAATAATGGGTATTGTTAGCTTCTTTTAATGCGAAGATGTTATATTTGAATGTTGTAGTATATTCTGAGACCGTTCACAAAGGGAAGACTTCATGTTAAAGTACTTTAGATCAAGATTTCATTATTTTGATGTAGGTTATGGCTTAACTTCTTTAAAAGTGAGCTAGGTAGTTAATATTTAAGTAAAGCAACCTATGGGTCAGGAAAAATAACTATGCGATTTTATTTCAAGATTAATTACTACTATTGTATGTCCGTGTAGGGGCTTATATTATGTTGTTATGGATTTGTGATATCTTATATTGCATGTTGCTCGTGTGGGAGCTTTATTTGACATCATTGACCTTATTTATGTCCTTATATGCCTTTATCTTAGATATAATGTCCGTGTGAGGGCTTATTTTTCTAATATAGGCTTTATTTAAGCATTGATTACCTTCATCATGATAAACAAAATATCCAAGTTAGAGATTGATATGATATTAATGATGTCTTATACATATATTTATTCTGATGTTAAATAATTGGTGTTGATGATCATGAATTATGAACATATTGAGTTGTGTTTTGGGCACACTTATATATATATATATATACACGTATTGGATGGATTGAATATCATCATATTGAGTTGATTGTGAGTATTACATCCTCATTCCATATATAAATATTCATAAGACACTGGTGTCATTGAGAAACACAGTTTTGAAAGAAAATGAGACATTTTTATGAAAATCCTCTCTGTGACCATAAGGCACAGAGAAGAGTTGAGATTGAGATGAGATTGTGATATGAGATATAGTATATGGATTGAGAATCCCCCATGGGTCCTACTTGCAAGCTGTGAGGTTGGTGGGTGTATACAAAAAGCCATGTGATGGACTTCATAATTCATTCCATCCATATTGCATTGCATTGAATTTTGATGATCCCCAAAATACAGAAGTAAAAAATAAATACGAAAGATAAAATAGGATAGAATTGAAAATATAAAAAGTAAAGGATAGATAGATCGAGATAAAATATAGACACAAGCAAGAAAATCAAACAAAACTAAAGTATTTATTAAATCCAAGGGAAAAGGGTCAAAAAATACCCCTCTACTTTAATTTATTAGCTAGATTTATCCTTAGTCATACTTTAGGGCTAAATATACCCTTACCACTAGTAAACTTAATAAAAATACCCCTATACTTAACATTCTTCCACATAACTTAACATTTGGGTGAGGTAAACGCTATGTGTCATGCCACCTCATCATCTGATTTTTATTTCCTTAATATTCTTTTTCATTTTCAATTTTAATTTTTTTCTTTTTTTTTTTCCTTTTTTTTTCTATTTACAAAGTTTCAAATACAAAAAAAAAATTCTTTCTTCCTCTTTATCTTTCTCTCCTCAAATCAGATAACCATTTCTCCACCATGCAGTAATACCATCACCTTGAAATCCACCACTGTTGAACTTGCAACTCTTACAACTACAAATAATAAATTTAAAAAGTCTTATAACGTAAAATGGGTGTTCAGAGATCTTGTTAATAAACCTTGTAAGAAGCTTATGCTACTAACTTTTGAGCATGATTTGAAGAGTTTCTAGCTGACATTTTGAGTTAGGCATTAAACAAGATGAGCTGAAGACAGTGTATATCTAATTATCTATGTATGTCTTCAATGAAAATATATGTATCCCGTTTATATCATGTATATTTATCGTATACATGAAAAAATTGCGATATACATTGATATACACACATAATTGTTGCAGTAATATTTTCCAGACTAAATTTAGCTCTAAATTTTTACTCCAAAACCTTGAAATTTGAGGAGAGAAAGATAAAGAAGAAGAAAGAAATTTTTATTTTTGTTTTTGAGACATTGTAAATAGATAAAGAGAAAATAAAAAAAAATAAAAAATAAAAAATTGAAAATGAAAAAAAAATATTAAGAAAATAAAAATCAGATGATAAGGTGGCATGCCACATGACATCCACCTCACCCAAATGTTAAGCCATGTGAAAGAGTGTTAATTATAGAGGTATTTTTGTTAAGTTTACTAACAATAAGGGTATATTTAGCCTTAAAGTGTGACTAAGGATAAATCTAGCTAATAAATTAAAGTAGAGGGGTATTTTTGACCCTTTTTCCTAAATCCAATAACCTCGAAAGATTGATCCAAAGAAACCACCTAACTCTTGAGAATAACCATGAGGGAATCGAAATGCCCTCACAACCACCATTTCTAGGAAACAATTAATACAAGCTTTTCCAGGCACTAATGTTCCATAAGGAGTCACACAAAGTCAAATATAATCAAAAACTCTAAAATAAGCTAGGGGAACTAATATTTACAGCCATGGGTAATTTATTACATATATTGATCCAAAAGTGATCCAAATTCAATAAAAAAAAGAAAGATGGCCATTTTGGCCCATATGCCCATGCAGATGATGCATAATCCAAAAAAATACTTCATAGCTGAAAGCATAATATTGAAATTACAAAGAATAAGATGAAAATCCAAAATCATAATTTAATTATAAACCTTAAAAACACAGAATGATAATCCAAAAATTAATAATGTATCTCAAAACCCAAAACAATGTAAAAAGTATATAAAGTGCATAAACTGATAATAAAACATCTAAGGAGTATTTATAGATACAAAACAAAACCTATCCTAGACAGTGTAGAAAATTTGGGTCAGCAGCAACTCACAACTCATGGTTGGGTCGTGGATCAGACCCACGAGTCGTGTATTCAAGTCTTGGAAATCAAAGTTGCAATCAAGCTTTTAGATATTTAAATCACGAATACAACTCATGTGGCATGGGTTTTTAGATCTTTAAATCATGAATATATCTCACGTGACATTAGTTGGAGTGACGACACATAGGCACCCATCATAGAATTCAGACTCCTTGATCCTCTTCAGAACTCAACTCACGTTTGTAACCCATAAGTCGTGGGTTATATCCACAAGTTGTAGGTAGACTCATAGATGTTAGACTCAACATACCTCCTTCAGATTTCAAGTGATAATCCAAATCACAATTTGTAGGTCCTACCCACGAGTCATGAGTTAACTCGTGGGTCACCATTGTAGCAAATCTTCATCCCTTTTTCTCAGTCTTTACTCTGAACCCTATTTTCCCGCAAAATCAATCACAAATACAAATTATATCCAACAAGAAAACCTAAGTTTCTGCACAATTTTCTTATTTTAAGCAACAAAAGTGCCATAAAACCATGGCACATCAACACTCTCAACTTAAAACGTTTGCATGTCTTTAAGAAACTGACACACAATAAGCAAACATGCTGCTCAACTAAAAGAAACCTAAGGAACCTATGACAGTCAATTTAGTAATTCCAACTATCAATCCCCTCCCATGCACAACTTTTAAAATATTTTACGTATACATATAGCACAATAGCATGACACTAAAGGAATCAAGTGATGGTGTATGCAAATGACATTACCCAAATAAATAAGAAGCCAACAGTGCAACCCATGTATCCTTAAAAAAAGGTCCCATACTCTCATAGTATCGTAATGAATATCAACACAAGGAATACTTCAAAACACTCACGCTCACAAAGAAGATCAAACGATATGCTTATAATATCATAGTCTTGCCCTTATTTTCTATGCCTTAGTTTTTTGGACAATTATATTGGGATCATTATAGGACTTTTATCGGCTTGTAATGTAGGCATGGGGGAAAGGTATGGTACATACAAAAAAAAATGATTCACTCTCCTTGACACTACACTTATAACTTTGGCTTCACTACTTAACCATGCTTCTTTTATTCTCCCTTTTTCTCTTTTATTAATTTTTAGATTGGTTGTGGTTTGTTTCTTTAGTCTTTAAATTTATCATTTATCTCTTTTTTTTCACACTTTTATTACCACACCTAACCCTACCTTTTTTTTTCTAACATCTTCTTCATACCCATCTTCAACTACGCACTGCTATGGTAGCCACCCTTAACTTAGGCAATTTGCCTGAGTTAAGTTACATAATATCCACAGAGGGACCAGGGCCAAAATAGGTTTGTTGTAATTAAAATGGGAAGGTAAAGAGGTTAAAATAATAAAATAGATCACTTTAGGCTCAAATTCAGGATCAAGTGATACTTATTCTTATTTGATCGGTCTTTTTGCCTAAATGTGGACTTATTCAAACATGGTCTATGATCATATCCCAACCACCTACCCTACAACCTAGGCAACATTAATCGGGCAAGTTCTTGATTACACACACAAAGTGAACTAAGTAAATACCTCACACACACATAGCACAAGGTTACATTATCAACTACTACCTATTTGATTCATGAAATGCTAATGTATGAGATATTGCCTTGCCTTTGGAATTGGTCACACTCCCTGGCATAATCATGTCCATCCTTATAGATAGTCAGCCAATAGTAACCACATTGCAAAATTTTGTGGGCAGTGTGAGTACCTCCATTTTGTCCCCTAACTATAAACAAATGACAGGCCTCCAAAATACTCATCATCTCGACCATAGTAATACATCTTTAAATCACACCATCAAAACACACCCAGAATAAATATGAATTATCAAAAAAGAACTTCCTTGCCTCATGTATAAATCATTTTCACTATTGAAAAGACATATCTTGTAGGACGAGGTCACTTACCAAATAATAGGCAAAGTCAGCAAACCAAGGGATTAAGTCTTATGATGCTTCCAAGATGTGCTCATCTAGAAAAGTATCATAAATCTCAAGATCATCCCCTAATTTAAGCATTGCCCCTCTTCTATGTGGGACAAATGGTATGTAACTTTATTTTTGGTGTCCTTTGGGTCCTTAACCTCAAAATCAAATTCTTGTAGCAATTGTACCTATCGGATTAACCTTGGATTACAATATTTCTTTACCATAAGGTACCTAAGACTAGCATAATTGATGTGCACAATAACCTTTGTACCAATCAAGTAGGACCAAAGCTTTTTCAAAGAAGACACTAGGGCAAGTAATTCCTGTTCAATATCTATGTAGTTTTTCTAAGTGGGGTTGAGTGATTTACTGTCATAATAAATGGGATAAAGTATCTTTACTCATCTTTGGCATAGGAATACTCCTAGGGACATACCACGTGCATCACACATCACTTCGAATAGTAAGGTCCAATTAGGGGATACTATGATAGGAGTTGAAATCAACCTCTCTTTTAGACACTCAAAATCCTTGAGGAAAGCATCATCAAACACAAAATTCACCTCATTCTCTAACAATTTACACAATGGATTTTTAATTTTAGAGAAGTCCTTGATGAATTCCCTATACAAACCTTCACAACCTAAGAAATTCTAAGTGCCCTTCACAAAAATCGGTGGAGGCAATTTTTCAATTATCTCAATCTTATCCTGTCGACCTTTATCCCCTTTTTTGAAATTTTGTGCCCAAGGACTATCCTTTCCTTCACCATGAAATGATATTTCTCCAAATTTAGCATCAATTTACACTCTTCACATCTTTTCAAAGCATTGGACAATTGTTTAAAGTAATTATCAAAATGAATCACCTAGAACTGAGAAATCATCCATGAAGATATCGGTCGTATCCTTCACTATGTAGAAAATATGGACATCATGCAATGCTGGAAGGTTGCAAGAGCATTACAAATATCGAAAGACATCCTCTTAAATGTAAATTCCCATATGGACAAGTGAAAGTGGTTTTCTCTTGGTCCTCGAGAGCAATAGAAATCTAATTGTACCTTGTATAACCATAATGAAAATAATCACATCTTCTACCCACAAGACGATCTAACATCTGATCCAAGAATGACATAGAAAAATGGTCCTTCAGAGTCTAAATATTCAATTTTTGATAATCCATGCAAACTCGTCATCCTATGACTAGTCTCGTAGGAACTAACTTTTTTTTCTCGTTGGGGACCATTGTAATCCCACCCTTCTTTAGAACACACTAAATTGGACTTACCCATTTGCCATTATCAATTGGATAAACTACACCTGCATCTAACCACTTAATAATTTCTTTCTTCACTACCGCTTGCATAGGTAGATTCAATCTACATTGATGTTTATGCTAGGTACACATTTTGGTTTAAGCTGAATTTTGTGAGTAAAAATTTTGGGTGGAATTCTAAAAAATCAGTAATCATCCAACCAATAGCCCTTTTAAGCCTCTATAATACAAAGATCAAATCCTCAACCTGCGACTCCAATAAGTCTAATGCAATAATAATTGACAAGGAATTTTTTATCCCCAAGAATGCATAACACAAATGAAAGGGTAAGGCTTTTAATTCCAAGACCGGTGTCTCCTTAATAGATAGTCTCGTTGGGGGAGGGAGGGTTTCTTTATTTTTTAGATCAAGGTCCAACTTCTTTGGCGCATAAGTATATGAACCTTTTTCGATAAGTTCACTCACCATCTCATTGTACCAATCAATACCATCACTATTGAAATTCATAATCACAGGTAGAAATGTCGCCATACCAAGCCTCTCCTCATTGGGTGCAAATAAAAAATCTTCATCTATGGATTCTATCATGGAAATCACCCCCATGTCCTTTGGTTTCTTCATTAACTAACACATATTGGATATGACCTGCTCATCATTGAATCTAAGTTTCACTTATCCCATCTCTATATCAACCAATGCTCTATCCGTGACTAGGAAAAACCTTTCTAAGATGATAGGGACTTCAAAATCAACCTCATAATTGAGAGTCCCAAGTGAACTTGAAGTATAAATGAAGACACCTTGACCAACACATCACACAATATACCAACCAGCTTCTTCACAGTGTGATCTGCCATCAATAATCACATATAGGTCAGCTTAGGTGACCCCATGTAACGCCCCAGGAGTACACTTTGGATATCACACAGTGCTTACAGTCACAAGTGAGCCCAAGCAACCCATGAGCTGGTACCTTCTGTGAGCACTGAATAAAACTAATGGCAAAAGATACACATGCGAAAAACTAAAAATGCCATAAGGTTTAAATACTAAAACATCTCTGAAATTATAAGCCTAAAAATAATTGTCAGAGAACAACCATATGAAAACTGATAAAATAATGACAAACGGACTGACTGCCTGAAAGCCTCTAACTGAATGACTGTGGAGTTGATGGGATAACTCTCCAACTAACTCCGACTAGCTACTGAATTGAAACACAAAAATAAATATAAATGGTCCTTAAAATATGAGGACTCACCACTGCTACTGCTGCAGATGCACTGAGAGGACTAGGTGCAGTTGGGAACCTGAGCGTACGAACCTATGATATGATACAACATAACATAAGAAACAAGTATCTGGTCAGTAATTTAAATGTATTGGCATGATAGATGGGGTTAGGTTCTTATGTATGGGCTCATCTACATGAACAATAACTGATTTAATAAATAACATGAGATAATTGATACATGGTATGCATGAAAGCTGTAAAATTTGAGGATGCATGACCAAACATATAACATGGTTTTGAAATAGTTTGCAAACTGAAATACAAATATTGAACTACTAATAACTGTATACCATGGTCAAGAAAACCTAAAATTGAACTCTGAACTAAATACTGTACTGAGACTGTGGGAGGTATCATCTAACCGACATGCCTCAATATGAGCTAATTGGGGTCCAACCTGTGGCCCCAGTTGGAAGGGTGCCTTGACTGTGCTTGTTAACATTTCAACCTATGCTGGCTATGTAGTTCTGGAACATAGGGACTGCTACTAAAGGTCACACCCTCAACTGGCAGGTGAGCCCCCATCCCTGGGTTCGCTCGGTGCTTAATCCTACTCCCAATTGAACTAACTCTAATTAGTGGACTGAACTGAGCTTACTGACATGATATGCTGACTGAACTGATAATACTTTAATATATTCGAAACCATTCTGAAAATACAGAAACTTAGTAAACAACTAAGTTTTTGGGTATTCATAACCCCTAAGACTCGATAACATGAATAGGAAAAACATACTAAAGCTTAAAAAGCATGATAAGTAGTCATTGTTCAAAACTCATCTCCTAGGAATTTCATCAAAACATGGGGGTCATAAAGTTAAAGCATGGAAATAGTTAAATCATGGCATGGTAACATAATTTCAATACAAAAATCATGGGTTAAGGATTTAACATGCAAATATCATTCTTCAAACATGTCAAGAAAAATACATATAATCATAATATAAAAATCGGGATTCATGAAAGTTCATGGATGAAAACATGTAAAGGTCATCATTTTAAACTTTAAAACATATTCTTGTACTTCATGGATGAAAGTACCCATGAATGAACATCTAACATACCTTAATTGAAGAATTCGTAAAGGTTCTTGGTGGTTTTCTTGAAACTTGAGCTTGAATCTTGAATGGGCTAGGATTTGTTCTTGAGAGAAAATAGTTTTCAATTGAGAGAATTTGAGTAAAAGATGACCAAACATGCTTTTTGGGACTTAAATCCTGTGTTATGGTTGAGACAAAGTAAAGGAAAAAGACTAAAATACCCTTCTAGACCTGAAATGATGCGCGCTTATTCAACGCGTTAGGCGTCGCGTCGCGTTGCACCTCACCAACGCGATCAGCGGGCACACCGCGACCCTATCGTGCTGGCTCACTGGTTTTAACAACCAAACAAGCCTCAAACCTTGTCTGAATAATCCGAAACTTGCACATAACTTGATATAGACCACCCCGATCATGAATTAACTTAACTACTAATATTCAAAGGCTGGGAAGGTCGGAATTAAAATTTTCAAAGTTTAAGGGGCCTTGGAAATGACTAAGTCTTAACCCTTAGTGGAATTTTCTAAGTCTTGCAACCCTTTAACATGCACGAGTGAGATGAAATGAGTTAGGATCTTACGAGGTCTTATAATATCTCCCTCTTGGGAATATTCATCCTTGAATAAGACTAGTTAAGCTAAGTATTACTGAGGTACTGAGATTACATGCTGAAAATGCACAACTGAAACATGATTTCATGACTGAGTCTGAACATGATCACTGACTAAACTGGTTCATGAATGCATGTAATGACATGAATATGATCATATGTATGGAACTGAGAATGGAAAAGAGATAATCTTGGGCAAAACTATTACCTTGAAATGAATCTGAGTTTGCGGAGAAGAGGTGAGGGTACTTGGTTTGCAAATCTGCACCTGCTTCCCAAGTTGCCCCCTCAGCAGACTGATTCCGCCACAAAACTTTGACCAAGGAAACTTCTTTGTTCCTTAGTCTCCGAATCTAAAGATCTAGGATTTCAATTGGGATCTCTTTATAAGAAAGGCTATCCTGAACATCTGTACTTTCTAAGGTAACAACTATATCTAGATCACCAATACACTTTTTAATAAAGAAACATGGAATACTGGGTGAACGGATTCCAAATCTTCAAGAAACTCTAGCTCATAAGCTACTTTTCCAAAGCATCTCAAGATCCTGTAAGGTCCAATATATCATGGACTATGCTTCCAATTCTTACCAAACCTATTCACTTTGTTCATGGGAAAGATCCTCAAATAGACCAAGTCACTAACCTCAAACTAAAGATCTCTTCTCTTCACATCTGCATAAGATTTCTGACGGTTTTGCGCTGTCTTAAGCCTTTCTCTGATTATCTGAACTTTCTCCAAGGCATCAAACACTAAATATAGCCCTATCAACATAGTCTTACCTACCACAAATCAAAAAATAGGATATCTACATATCCTCTGATAGAGAGCCTCAAATGGAGCGATCTGAATACTGGAATAATAACTGTTATTGTAAGTAAACTCAATCAATAGCAAGTGATCATCCTAAATGCCCTTAAAGTTGATAATAAGAGCTATCAATATGTCCTTTATGGTCTGAATGGTCCTTTCTTCTTGACCATCTGTCTGAGGGTGAAAGGTTATACTGAGACAAACTTGAGTACCAAGACCCTTTCTGAATTGCTTTCCAAAAGTGAGAGGTAAGTTGAGTACCTCTATCTAAAATAATGGACGAAGGGACTCCATATAACCTAACCAACTCTTTAATATGGAGCTTGGCATAATCCTTGACTGAATAATAAGTACGGACTGGTAAGAAATGGGCTGATTTGGTCATTTTGTCTATAATAACCCAAATTGAATCATGCTGACGACGTGAATGAGGCAACCCTGTCAAAAAGTCCATGTTCACCTCTTCCAACTTCCAAGTAGAGATGTTGAACTCCTGTATAGTGCCACTAGGTCTTTGGTGCTCAACCTTAACCTACAAATAATTAGCATACTTGGCTAAACACTCTTCAATCTCCCTTTTCACACTGCTCCACCAATAGGTTTCCTACAAATCATTCTACATCTTAGTAGCTCCTAGATGAATAGAGTAATGCGCACCATATGCCTATGCAAGAATTTGTTGTCTCAAACCATCTACACCCGACACACACAGTCTACCTTGGCAACGCAACACACCATCCCCCCCTTGGGAGAAAACCTCTACTTTCTGATATCTGATTGTCTCTTTCAACCTAACTAGAATAGGATCTTTATCTTACTTTTCTTTCACCTCGGCAACCAAAGAAGATTCCAAATTATTCTGTACCTGTACACTGCCCTCAACTGAGTTAACCAAACGAACGCCTAGTCTAGCCAACAGATGAACCTCCTGAACCAACTTCTTCTTATCATTCTCTACATGAGAAACACTACCCATTGACAATTTACTAAGGGCATCTGCCATTTCATTGGCCTTACCCGGATGATACAAAATGCTCATATCATAGTCTTTCAACATTTATAATCACCTTCTTTAATGAAGATTTAACTCCCTCTGCGAAAACACATACTACAAACTCTTGTGATTTATGAATACATCAACATGTACCCCATACAGATTATGGCTCCAAATTTTCAAGAAAAACACAATGGCTTCTAACTCAAGGGCATGGGTAGAATAATTTCTCTTATGGGGATTAAGCTTTCTAGAGGTATAGGATATAACCTTACCTCTATGCATTAGAACAAACTCCAAACCATCACTGGAAGCATCATAGTAAATAACAAACCCATCTAAACTATCTGGCAAAGTCAAAACTAGGGATGACGTTAGTCGAGTCTTCAACTCGTGAAAAATCTTCTCACAAGAATCTGACCACTAAAACTTAACTTTGTTCTAAGTCAATCTAGACATGGGGGATGACAATAGACAAAAAACTTTCAAAAACTCATCGATAATAGCCAGGAAAACCAAGAAAACTCTTAATATCTGATAGAGAAATAGGTCTGGGCTATTTTCTCACTGCTTTGGTCTTTTGAGGGTCGACTCTAACGCCATCACCGAAAATAATATGGCCAAGAAAGTCTACTGATCTTAACCAAAACTCGCACTTACTAAACTTGGCAAACAACTAATGGGATCTAAGAATCTGTAATACTATTCTGAGGTGGTCTGCATGATAATTTTATTAGGGGAATAGATAAGGATATCATCTATGAAGACTATGACGAACATGTCCAAGTACTATTTGAACACTCAATTCTTAAAGTCCATGAAAGCTGCTGGGACATTTGTTACACCAAAGGACATGACGAAGAATTCAAAGTGACCATACCGAGTTTTGAAAGATATTTTTGCAATGTCACATTCTCTGACTCTGAGCTGATGATAACCGGATCAGAGGTCTATCTTAGAAAAATAACTGGCACCCTGAAGTTGGTTGAACAAGTCATCAATACTGGGTAGTGGGTACTTATTCTTGATTGTGACTTTGTTCAACTGACGGTAATCGATGCACATCCTGAGAGAACTATCTTTTTTCACACAAAAAGGACTAGAGCGTCCCATGAGGAAACTCTGGGCCTGATGAATCCCTTATCTAGGAGATCTTTTAACTATTCTTTTAGCTCCCTAAGCTCTATTAGAGACATTCTGTAGAGCAAAATAGAGATAGGATGGGTATATAGAAAAAGGTCTATTCCAAAGTCAATTTCCTTTTCGGAAGGAACTCTGGGAAGATCTTTGAGAAACACATCTGGGAATTCTCTTACCATTGAAACTAACTCAAGATTTGGAGTCTCTGAACTAGTGTCTTTTACTCAAACAAGATGGTAGACATGCCCCTTGGATATCATTTTTCTCACTCTAAGGTACGAAATAAGCTAACCCTTAAGTGCTGAAGTACTACCCCTCCATTCAAAAAATTTTTCATTTGGAAACTGAAAATGAACAACTCTATTTCTATAATAAACTGAAGCATAACATAAGTGGAGACAATCCATGCCAAGAATGACATCAAAATAAGTCATCTCTTACTCCACAAGATCAACTAAAGTAACTTTCTAGGATATTGTTACTGCAAAGTTCCTATATACCTACTTGGATACAATAGAGGCACCTACTGGGGTAGACACTAAGAAGAGTTCTACTAAAGTTTTAGGACTGACACCTAAATCAACAGCTATGTAAGGGGTATAAAAAAGAAGCTCCGAGATCTAACAAAGCATAAACATATAAATGAAATACCTGTAGCGTCCTAGTAACCACATCAAGAGAATTTTCCTATTTCTGCCGGGGCTTAAGTACATACAAACTGTTTGGGCACTGACCACTTTTGGCATTGGCAATGGTACCCTACTGAGTTGGGCGACCAGATGAAACTGGGGGACACTAGACTGACCCTGTTAACCACTATTTGGGCATACCCTCGCTTGCTACACCCAAAACATACATCACTTCTAGCTCTACATACATCCTAATGGTTTTTATCATATTTCTGGCAAAGTGGATTCATGTGACTACTGTTTATACTACCTTGGGGCTTAGGTCCTGGTGCCCTACCCCGATTATCATTTCTAAACTTTGGTGATGGCGCACTAGCTGAAGATGGAGTTGGGTCTAAAGATTTCTGGCGGAATTGATGATGGTTACCACCCTCCGACCTCAGTCGATTAAAACTGAAGCTACCTGTTCTGGCTCTCTTATTCTCCCTCTCTCTTTTCTTAAACTTTTGCTCCTTATTATATTGAGCATTGACCATCAACCTGGGCAAGTCCATATCCTTAATCAATATTGCGGTCCCACACTTCTTGACCACACTGTCAGCTACCCTAGAAACATAGTTACTCATCCTAGACCTGTCATCAGACACCATATTAAGAGCATACCTGGCTAGCCGAGTAAACTTAAGAGAATACTATTTCACACTCATGTTTCTCTACCTCGAATTAAAAAGCTCATGCACCTTAGCTTCCCATAAATCCAAGGGAAAGAACCTATCTATAAATGTTATAGCAAACTCTTCCCATTCAACAGGCCTTGTATCTGTCCCTTTATCTCCCTTCAACTTGTTATACCAGGTGTGAGCAACCTTTTTCAACTAGTAAGCGCCCAACTCTACACTCTCACTAAAAGTCATAGCCATTATGTCAGTTACCTTCTAAACTATGTTAAAGAACTCTTGAGGATCCTCATCAGACTTAGATCCTAAAAATAGAGAAGGATTCATTCGGGTGAATTCCTGAATCCTAGCTGCAGTAGTATCAGCCACCAAAACAGCTAGGACAGTAGTAGGTTGATTATTCTGGGTTGCTACTGAGTGAGCTAAAGTAGTGAATTCAACTCTGAATTCGGCATGGAAGACATGCTCATTCAGGGGATCTTCCTGAACAGGCGGCGGTGCGGGCTGTTTCCCATTTCTCCTACTGTTATTCTTTTTGGGAGGAATGTTCTGTAAATAGAGAAAACATTGAATTAGAAAGAGAATTTAAATTGAGCTCATGCTCAATCACCCGACACAAATACTGAAAGAAGAAATTTTTTTCCTAAAACATCTTGTAGCCTCTTGTCCATAAGTGTGGCACGCTTTACACTCATGCACTAGACACTACTCAACGCAGCTTTTAGACTCCCTAGGACACTTTAAAACCTTAGGATCTGTTACAAAGTGTGTAATACCCCAAGAGTACACCCTAGAAGCCACACGATGCTTAGGGTCATAAGTGACCCCAAGCTAACCCATGAGCTGGTATCTTCTGTGAGCACTGAATAAAATTGATAACAAAAGATACGCATATACAGAAAATTGAAATTGCCTTAAGGTTTAAATATGAAAACATCTCTGAAATTATAATCCTGAAAATAATTATCCAAAAAAACCCATGTAAAAACTAATAAAATAATGAAAAACTGACTGATTGTGTGAAAGTGTAGAAAGCCTCTAACTGATTGATTGTGGAGTTGATGGGCCAAACCGCCAACTAACTCCGATTGGCTACTGAACTAAAACACTTATATAAACATAAACGGTCCTCAGAATATGATGACTCACCACTGCTACTGATGCTGATGCGCTGGGAGGACTAGGTGCGGTTGGGAACCTGAGCGTTCGAACCTATGATATGATACATCATAGTGCAAGAAATGAATATACAGTCAGTACTTTGAATTTAATGGCATTCTAGATGGGGTTAGGCTATTATGCATGGGCTCATGTACATGAATAATAACTGACTGAATAAATAGCATGAGATAAATGATACATGGTATTCATGAAAGCTGTAAAATCTGAGGATGCATTACCAAGCATATAACATGATACTGAAATAGTCTATAAATTGAAATACTAAAATACGGATACTAAATAACTAATAACTACATGCCATGGTTAAGAAAACCTGAAACTGAACTCTGAACTGAATACTTGACAGAGGTTGTGGAAAGTATCATCTAACTGACATACCCCAATATGAGCTAATTGGGGTCCAACCCGTGACCCCAGTTAGAAGGGTGTCAGTACCGTGCAACGTGTACTAACACTGGTTGTGTGGATCCACTGAAGTAAAGTCCTGAAGGACTAAAGAGTCTCCCTCTACTGGCTGGTGCTCTAATAAGATATATGTCAACCCTAAAATGGCAGGTTAATATCTCAACCTATGCTGGCTATAGAGTTCTGGAATGCAGGGACTTCTACTAAAGGTCACACACTCAACTTACAAGTGATCCCCTATCCCTGGGTTCACTCGGTGTTAAATCCTACTCCCAATTGAACTTACCCGATATATGCTATCGACCAGCCCGATCATGAATCAACTAAAAAAACAATGTTCTTAGGCCAGAAAGGTCGGAATTAAAATTGTCAAAGTTTAAGGGGCTTTGGAAATGACTAAGTCTTAATGTTTAGTGGAATTTCCTAAGTCTTGGACCCCTTTAACATGCAAGAGTGAGCTGAAATGAGTTAGGATATTACGGGGTCTTACAATATCCCCCCTTTGGGAAAATTCATCCTCGAATGAGACTAGTTAAGCTGAGTATTACTGAGGTACAGAGATTACATGCTGAAAATTCACAACAAAAACACGATTTCATGAATGAGTTTGGACATGATGACTGACTAAAATGGTTCGTGAATGCATGTAATGACATGAATATTATCATATGGATAGAACTGAGAATGGAACAGAGATAATCTTGGGGAAAACTGTTACCTTGAACTGAATTTGAGTTTGTGGAGTAAAGGTGAGGGTACTTGGTTCGCATATCTGCTTCTACTTCCCAAGTGGCTCCCTCAACAGAATAATTCCTCCATAAAACTTTGACCAAGGAAACTTCTTTGTTCCTTAGTATCTGAATTTGACGATCCAGGATTTCAATTGGGATCTCTACATAAGAAATTCTATTCTGAACATCTGTACTTTCTAAGGGAACTGCAGTTGGATCACCAATACACTTCTTTAATAAAGAAACATGGAATACTAGGTGAAGGGATACCAAATCTTCATGCAACTCTAGCTAGTAAGCTACTTTTCTAAAATTGCTCAAGATCCTGTAAGGGACAATATATCGGGGACTAAGCTTCCCCTTCTTGCCAAACCTCTTTACTCCCTTCATGGGAAAGATCCTCAAATAGACCAATTCACTGACCTCAAACTCAAGATCTCTTTTCCTCACATCTACATATGATTTCTAATGGTTTTAGGATGTCTAAAGTCTTTCTCTGATTATCTAAACTTTCTCCAAGGCATCAAACACTAAATCTGGACCTGTCAATGCATTCTTACCTACCTCAAACCAACCAATAGAAGATCTACATCTCTTGTCATAGAGACCCTTAAATGGAACCATCTAAATACTAGAATGATAACTATTATTGTAAGAAAACTCAATCAATGGCAAGTGATCATCCCAACTGCCCTTAAAGTTGATAACAAGCTCTCAATATTTCCTCTAAGGTTTGAATGATCCTCTCTACTTGACCCTTTGTTTGAGGGTGAAAGGTTTTACTGAGACAAAATTGAGTACCAAGACTCTTCTGAGAAGCTTTCCAAAAGTTAGAGGTAAATTAAGTACCTCTATCTGAAATGATGGACAACAAGACTCCATACAACCTAACCAACTCTATAATGTAGAGCTTGTCATAATCCTCGACTGAATAAGATGTATGGACAGGTAAGAAATGGGCTGATTTGGTCATTCTGTCTACAAACCCAAATCGAATCATATCGATGATGTGAACGTGGCAACCCTATCACAAAATCCATGTTCACCTATTCCCACTTCCAAGTGGGGATGCTGAACTCTTACATAGTGCTAATAGGTCTTTGGTACTCAGCCTTAACCTGCTGACAATTAGCACACATGGCTACAAACTCTTCTACAAACTCTTCAATATCCCTTTTCAGACCACTCCACAAATAGATTTCCCACGAATCATGGTACATCTTAGAAGCTCCTGGATGAATAGAGTAATTTTCACCATGCAACTCTACAAGAATTTGCTACCTCAAACCATCTACACCTATTACACACAGTCTACTTTGTCAACATAACACACCATCTCCCCCTTGGGAGAAAACCTCTACTGTTTGATCTCTGACTGTCTCCTTCAACCTAACTAGATAGGGATCCCTATCTGGCTTTTCTTCCCCCTCGACAACCAAAGAAGATTCCAAACTATTCTGTACCCATACACTACCCTCACCTGAGTCAACCAAATGAATGCCTAGTCTAGCTAACTGATGAACCTTCTAAACCAACTTCTTCTTATCATCCTCCATATGAGCAACACTATATATGGACAATCTACTAAGGGCAGTTTCAACTACAATGGCCTTACTCGGATGATACATAACACTCATATCATAGTCTTTCAACAATTCTAACCACCTTATTTGAAAAAGATTAACTCCCTCTGCAAAAATACATACTGCAAACTCTTGTGATCTATGAATAAATAAACATGCACCCCATACAAATAATGGCTCATAATTTTCAACGTAAATAGAACGGCTGCTAACTCAAGGTCATGGATAAGATAATTTCTCTCATGGGGATTAAGCTGTTTAGAAACATAGGTTATGACCTTACCTCTCTATATTAGAACACACCCCAAACAAACTCTGGAAGCATCACAATAAAGAACAAACTCATCTGAACCATCTGGCAAAGCCAAAATTGGGGCTGAGGTAAGTCGAGTCTTCAACTCCTAAACACTTTTCTCACAAGAATCTAACCACTAAAACTTGACTTTCTTTTGAGTCAATCTGTACATGGATGATGCAATAGACAAACACCCTTCAACAAACCATTGATAATATCCATCCAAACCCAGGAAACTCCTAATATTTGATGGAGAAATAGGTCTTGGGTATTTTCTCACTACTTTGGTCTTTTAAGAGTGGACTCTAATGCCATCACCGAAGATAATATGGCCAAGGAAAGCTTATGATCTTAACCAAAAATTGCACTTACTGAATTTGGTAAATAACTGATGGGCTCTAAGAGTCTGCAATACTATGCTGAGGTGGTCTGCATGATCATTTTCATTACGGGAATAGATAAGGATATCATCTATGAAGACTTTGATAAATATGTCCAAGTACTACTTGAACACTCAATTCATAAAGTCCATGAAAGCTGCTGGGGCATTTGTAAGACCAAAGGACATGACTAAGAATTCAATGTGACCATAACAAGTTTTGAAAGCTACTTTCAGAATGTCACATTATCTGACTCTTAGCTGATGATGGCTAGATCTGAGGTCTATCTAGAAAAATAACTGGCATCCTAAAGTTGGTCAAATAAGTCATCAATCCTAGGGAGTGTGTACTTATTCTTGATTATAACTTTGTTCAATTGATGGTAATCGATGCACATCCTGAGAGAACCGTCTTTCTTTCACAAGAAAAGGACTGGAGTGCCCCATAGGGAAACTCTGGGCCTGATGAATCCCTTATCCATGAGATATTTCAAATATTCTTTTATCTCCCTAAGATGTATTGGAGACATTCTATAAAGAAGAATAGAGATAGGATATATATCTGGAAGAAGGTCTATTTTGAAGTCAATTTTTCTTTCGGGAGCAACTCCGGGAAGATCTTCAAGAAACACATTTGGGAATTCCCTTATCACTGAAACTGACTTGAGATTTGTATTCTCTGAACTAGAGTCTTAACTCAAATAAGATGGTAGACACTCCTCTAGGATATCATTTTTATTTCTCTAAGGTACGAAACAAGTTGATCCCTAAGTGCTGAAGTCTACTCCTCCATTCAAAAATTTATTCATTTGGAAACTGAAAATGAACAACTCTGTTTCTGCAATCAACTGAAGCATAGCATGAGTGGAGCTAATCCCTGCCAACAATGACATCAAAATCAGTCATCTCTAACTCTACAAGATCAACTGAAGTGACTTTTTAGGATATTATTATCGAACAGTTCCTGTATACCTGGTTGGCTACAATAGAGACACGTAATGGGTAGACATTGAGAAAGGTTCTACTAAAGTCTCTGGACTGACACCGAAATCAATATCTATGTAAGGGGTTACAAAAAAAGAGAAGATTCGGGATCTAACAAAGCATAAACACGTAAATAAAAGACCTGTAACGTACCAGTAAACACATCAAGAGAATTTTTCTAATACTGTCGGGACTGAAAGGCATACAAATATTTAGGCGCTGACCACTGGTGGAACTGGAAGCAACACCCTATTGAGTTGGACAATCGGATGGAACTGGGGTACGACTAGACTGACCCTGCTGACCACTATTTGGGCAATCCCTAACTCTATGTCCTGGATTGACACACCCAAAGCATACATAACTGCTATCTCTAAACACACCCTGATGGTATCTACTGTATTTTTGGCCAAGAGGATTTGTGTGACCACTAATTACACTAGCCTGGGGCTTAGGGCCTAGTGTCGTACCCCGATTATCATTTCTAAGCTTTGGTGTTGGCGCACTAGCTGAAGATAGAGCTGGGGCTGAAGATTTCCAATGAAATTAATGACGGTTACCACCCTCCAATATCGGTTGATTAAAACTAAAGCTACCTATTCTGGCTCTCTTATTCTCCCTCTCTTTCCTTTAACTTATGTTCCTCAATCTGTTGAGCATAGAACATCAACCTGGATAAGTCCATATCCTTAATCAACATTGAGGTGCCACACTCCTTGACCACAATATCATCTACCCAAGAAACATAGTTACTCATCCTAGACGTGTCATCAGATACCACATTAGGAGCATACCTGGCTAGCTGAGTAAACTTAAGAGAATACTCTTTCACACCCATATTTCCATGCCTCAAATTAATAAGCTCCTGCACCTTAGCTTCACTTAACTCCAAGGAAAATAACCTATCTAAAAAGGTTGTAGAAAACTCCTCCCATTCAGTAGGCCCTGTATCTGCCTCTCTATCTCCCTTTCACTTGTTATACTAGGTGTGAGAAACATCCTACAACTGGTAAGAACCCAACTCTACACTCTTAATAGAAGTCATACCCATAATGTCAGTTACCTTCTAAACTATGTCAAGAAATTCCTGAGTATCCTCATCAGACTTAGCTCCCAAAAATAGAGGTGGATTCATTCGGGTGAATTCCCAAATCCTAGTTGCAGTAGTATCATCCATCTAAACGGCTGGTATGGTAGAAGAATGATTATTTTGTTCTTCTACTGAGTGAGCTAAAGTAGCGAATTCTGCTTTGAATTCATCAAGGAAGACATGCTCAGTCAGGGGATCTTCCTAAACAGGCGAAGGTGCAGGATGGTTCCCATTCCTTTTGTTGTTATTTTTTTGGGGAGACATATTCTGTAAACGGAAAGAAGATTGAATTAGAAAGAGAATTTAAATTGATCTCATGCTCATTCACACGACATGAATACTGAAAAAGGGAAAGTTTTTCTAAAATGTCTTGTAGCCTTTTCTCCATAAGTGTGGCGCACTTCACACCCATGCACAAGACCCTACTCAACGCAGCTTACAGACTCCCTAAGATACTTTAAAACCTTAAGCTCTTGTACCAAGTTTGTAGTACCCTAAGAAAACACCCTAGATGCCACATGATGCTTACGGTCACAAGTGACCCAAGCTAACCCATGAGCTGGTACCTTCTGTGAGCACTGAATAAAACTAATAACAAAAGATACACATATGCCAAAAATTGAAAACGTCATAAGTTTTAAATACTTAAACATTTCTAAAATTATAAGCCTGAAAAACAATTATCTAAAAAAAAGCATCTCAAAATTGATAAAATAATGACAAACTGACTGACTATCTGAAAGTGTCTGGAAGCCTCTAACTGACTGACTGTGTAGTTGATGGGACAAGTCCCCAACTATCTTCGACTAGCTACTGAACTGAAACACTAAAATAAACATAAATAATCCTCGGAATATGAGGACTCACCACTGCTACTACTGCTGAAACGCTGGAAGGACTAGGTGCGGTCGAGAACCTAAGCATCTGAACCTATGATATGATACATCATAGCACAAAAAATGAGTATGCGGTCAATAATTTGAATGTACTAGCATACTAGTTGGGGTTAGATTGTTATGTATGGGCTTATCTACATGAACAATAACTGACTGGATAAACATCATGAGATAACTAGTACATGGTATGTATGAAAGCTTTAAAATTTGAGGATGCATGACCAAGTATATAATATGTTACTGAAATAGTTTGTAAACTGAAATACTAAATTACGGATACTGAACAACTAATAAATGTATGCCATGGCCAAGCAAACCTGAAACTGAACTCTAAACTTAATACTGGACTGAGATTATGGGAAGTATCATCTAACCGACATACCTAAATATAAGATAATTGGGGTCCAATCTGTGACCCTAATTGAAAGGGTGTCAGCACCGTGCCACATGTACTAACACTGGCTGTATGGATCTACTGAAGTAAAGTTCTAAAGGACTAAAGAGTCAGCCTCTGCTGGTAGGTGCTCAAATGAGATATATGTCAACTCTCAACTGGCAGGTTAACATCTCAATGTACGCTGGCTGCGTAGTTCTGGAACACAGGGACTGCTACTAAAGGTCACACCCTTAACTAGCAGGTAAGAACCCATCCCTGGGTTCGCTCGGTGCTAAATCCTAATCCTATCTGAACTGACTTTAATATATCCAAAACATTCTAATATTACTAAAACTTAGTAAACAGCTAAGTTTTCAGGTATTCATAACCCTTAGGACTCGAAAACATGAATAGTAAAAACATACTAATGCTTTAAAAACATGATAAGTAGTCATTATTCAAAACTCATCTCCTAGGCATTTCATCAAACACATGGGGGTCATAAAGTTAAAGCATAGGAATAGTTAAATCATGTCATAGTAACATAATTTCAATATAAAAATCATGGGTTAAGGATTTAACATGAAAATATCATTCTTCAAACATGTCAAAGGCTAATTTTAAAAAAAACACATATAATCATGATATAAAAATTGTAATTCATGAAAGTTCATGGATGAAAACATGTAAAGGTCATGATTTTAAATTTTAAAATGGATTCTTGAACTTCATGGGTGAAAGGACCCATGAATGAACATCTAACATACCTTAACTAAAGAATTCGTGAAGGTTCTTGGTGGTTTTCTTGAAACTTGAGTTTGAATCTTGAAGGGAATAGGATTTGTTCTTGAAAGAGAATAGTTTTCAATTGACAGAATTTGAGTAAAATATGACCAAATATGCTTTTTAGGGCTTAAATCCTGTGTTATGGCTGAGACAAAGTGAGGGAAAAAGTAAAAAATACCCTTATGAACCCAAAATTAATTAAGTTGAAACATGGCCAGTGATGCGATAAGCAACGCGTTGCGTTGCTCAGTCAACGTGTTAGGCGATGCATCGCGTTGCACCCCAATAATGTAACCAGCGGTGCACCGCGCCCCTATCACACTGACTCACTGGTTTGAACATCCAAACAAGCGTCAAACCTCATCCAAAAATCCAAAACTTACTCGAGATATGCTATCCACCACCTCGATCATGAATCAACTTAAAAATCAATGTTCTAAGACCGAGAAGGTCAGAATTCAAATCGTCAAAGTTTAAAGGGCTTTGGAAATAACTAAGTCTTAACACTTAGTGGAATTTTTCTAAGTCTTGGAGCCCTTTAACATGCAAAAGTGAGCTGAAACGAGTTAGGATCTTGAGGGGTCTTACACCCCAACCCCAACTACTTGTATATGACTAGGGGCATCAAATTAATTCTAGCTCCCAGGTCACATAAAGCTCGTGAAAAGTTAAAAGAGATAATAGTACAAGGACTAGTAAAGATCCCGGGTCTTTCTTCTTTTCGACTAAAAATTTAGAGGCAATGGCACTATAGTGGTGCATATTATCAGCGAGGTCAAAACTCATCATCTTCTTCTTAATCACTAAATCCTTCATGAATTTTGCATAACCAGGCATCTGCTCCAAATCTTCCATAAGAGGGATGTACACAGACAACTCTTTTAATATCTAAATACACTTTTGATACTTTCCCTCTTTATCTTTATTCTTCAACATTTGATGAAAAGGTGAAGAACGTCAGGGAATTGGATTTAATATTGATATGATCTTCTAGCTCTTTCCTTTTCATTGTCATCTTTTTTTTTCTACCACTATTGGTTTCTAAGATGCCTCATAATTAGTCACCAAATTCTATGTTCATATTCTTCTACATCATTAGTCTTCAAAGGTTCATTCCTCATATCATCAATCCGAGGCATAGTTGGGTCAATAGTAGCCTTACCACTCCAAAAGGTGATAGCTATTCAATGATTATCGTTCTTTAAATTTTGAATAGTGTTGATAGGAAGAGCGCAGTTGATGTTGATCCAATGTGGTAGACATCTGCCCAAACTATGCTCAAGATGCTTAATAGCGATTACATGTGACTCCACCTTCTATCTCAACCCCAAAAAATCTGCCTTAATTTTCTTAAGGGAACTCTCTTGGTTCTTTGAAACCTTCACAAGCTTTGCAAGCAACACTTTCATTTTCAAACATCCAGGATCAGCATCATGGTTCCCCGATGAAACATACAGGATAATCTTTTCTATATAGTCATCTTTTCTCCTCTAATAACCATCACATTCTCTACTCCTATCCCTATACCTATCTCTGTAGTAATTATGGCCTTGATTCCCTTGCCTCGAGTTCCAAGTGTCTTTATTAGACCCTTGTCCCTTCGCTCAGAAACCTGCCATCTCTCTATCCAAATACTTTACTTTTTTTAGAAGGCAAAATGATCTTCTGGACCCTTGTACTAGGTCAGTTTTGGAAGTTGGACACTTTTACTTACATATTTGTCATCTGGATGCCTGAACTCACTAAAAAGCAATATTTCAAACCCTTTGACCATTGACTTTGCCTATGTGGCATTAAATGGCTGACTAGGACAAGGAGAGTGTAGTCATTCGCCTGGGGTGCGAGTGGGGGTCAATTTTTGGCTAATTTTATATTAAAATAATTAAAAATAATATTAAAATTAAAAAAATAAAAAATAGACTTTTTTTCCTCCATCTTTTTTAATTAAAAATATTTTTCAAAATTTAAAAATAATAAATTTAAAAAAAATAAAAACCCTTATTTCCCCAAACCCCCCTCTCCGTCCAGCCTCTACCCCACCCCTCATCCACCCTACCCTGTCCAACCACCCTCTTATCCCCATCCAACACCCCCTAGTCCATCCACCCCTACCCCATCCTTTACCCCCATCCCCCGTCCCCTATCCCCTGTCCATCCATGGCTGCCATGGCATCACCATTAACATCCGCCACCCCTATAACTTTTTTCATCTCTCTTTGTCCCCCCACCCCCACAACCATGGCTTCCATAGCCATCACCATCACTATGTCAATATCTCTCTCTTCATCTTCTTTTTCTTCATCATCATATATGGCAGATTTCTGGGCAATCCCTGAAGAGGGTCTTTGCTTTTTTTTTTTTGCCTTTTTTTGGTCAAGTCTCTTTGCTTTGTTGATATTATTGTTTTTGTTCATCATCATCACCATTGATATTTTTTTTGGTTGTTCATTGTTGTGGAAGATATTGTTGTTATTTTTTTGCCTTTTTTTGGTTAAGTCTCTTTGCTGTGTTGATATTGTTGTTGTTGTTCATCGACATCACCATTGATATTGTTGTTGGTTGTTCATTGCTGTGGTAGATATGTTGTTGTTGTTCTCAATTTAAATTTTTTATTTTGTTTAGGATTAATTTTGTAACTTTTACAAATTGTTAAAGACATTTAAATAAAAATTAAAAATTCATTATGTTTGTGTATGTGAATTTATAGTTAAAACTTTAAATTAATTGGAGAGAAATTTTAATTATTTGGAATAAATTTGGTGTTTAATTAAATTTATTGTGTTTGTGTATTAGAATTTATAGTTAAAAGTTTAAATAAAAAATTTATTGTGTTTGTGTAATAGAATTTCTACAATTTATAAAAATAATTTATTTAATTATTTTTGTTAAGATATTTAAATTTAAATATTAAAAATTTATTTATGTTTGTATATATGAATTTATAGTTAAAAAATTTAAATTAGTTGGAGAAGAATTTTAATTATTTGGAATGAATTTGATATTTAATTTGTGAGCAAAAATAAAAACATGATTTTTTATAATTTTCTATAATTTATAATTTTTTTTATTTAATTAAATTAATTTTAATATTAAATTTGGCATGTAGCATTTTAAAAATGATTTGGAATTTCATGAAATACTTGAAAATAACGTGGCAGGTGATGTGGCACACGTGACAGCTTATGTGGTAGCTGACGTGGGAGAGTGTGTTACACTCTCCCAAAATGTGTTTAAAATATTGGTTTTTAGTGGGTTCAGGGGTCCAGATGACAAAAATGTAAGTAGAAATGTCCAACTTACAAAACCGACCTAGTACAGGGGTCTAGAAGATTATTTTCCCTCTTTAGAATAAGACTCTTTACGTCTAGAAGCCTTACCTCGTGAACCTACTACATTCATTTTTCATGATCAAATAGCTACAGACTGCTTCGTAAGCAGGTCGATCTCAGATCTCAGTTGTGTTACCTCATGAGCCACTGTCTTATCTAAAGCCTTCTACTCACTAAAGCACCATTAGCATAAGTACAAGCTGATTTATCCACCTCTCGACTATGCCACCCTCAGTTAGTTTTCATGATCCAATTTAAGATTTCTGTATCATACTCCCAACAAAGACTCATAAATGCTTCTCCTATAATGGTATCAACCACAACCTTAGTGTTAGCATTAAAGGCTCTGTAGAATATCTCAAGCAATTTTCTCCCCGTGATTCTGTGACTGGGAACATTTTGCAGCTTCTTCTTGAACCTCAACCATGTTTTATTTAATACTTCTAAATTGTCACGACCCAAACTAGGGCCTGGCCGTGATGAGTATTGATGTTGGGCGTATTTATATCCCTAAGAACCATAATTTACCCATATTTTAGCTAAGTTTAGAGGATAATATATATAATTCCTGCACTTTTAGTCCATTTTCCTTTAAGTGAGCTAACCTATGTGATTAGCATGTTTTCAGGTATTAATGATGAAGATTTCAGCACTTTGTGGACCTTTGGGCAGCAAAGAAAAACTTCATATAAGAGGGAAGACGGCTTTTGGAAGCTGTTGGACTGAATGTGACACATGGAGAATTTGTCCCGGGCAAAATTAGTATTTCTAAATACTTAGGGATGCAGCAGTAACTTAGTAGACAAGGATATTATAAAAACCCTATTGCTGAATTTTTCAGAAGGATTGATCAATTATCATTAGTCATTATTCAGTTTACAGATTCTGTAAGTTTTGGACAGAGAAACACGGCTCACACTTGGAAACGACTAGAGAAAAAACATTACTCTCTTTGTAGCGCTAAGATCACTTCCATCGCCAAGATTGTTCTAGGTTGTGGTATGATGATTATGTCTATTTTGATTTCCGCCGTATCCATGAGTAGCTAAACTTCTCTGTTAGGGTTATGGAAACCTTGTAAGATACTATTTGTTGCTATGAGTTTGTGAATTCTTGATGTGTATGCTACTTATATCATTATTCTCTTCGTTTTAATTAAATTCTCATGGTTGCAAACATAGAGAACATGCCATTATAGCATTAACTTGTTCGGGAGAAAAGTTACATGTTTGGAAAAGAGAGTGTTACAAGGAAATAGGGCTTCTAACCTCTATTTACATGTTAATGCCTTAACCGGATTAACTTCTTGGAGAATTTGTAACATTTGTTATACACTTTAGGATCAGGAGAGCTAAAGTGAAATAAATCCTTGATGGTTGGGAAACACTTGGATTTAGAATTAGAATACGATTCTCTATAAGTGCATGCATATCTAAATTCCGCGTTACTCATAGTTAATAGAGAAGTAGAAACTACAAGGTGGACATAACCCTAACTTATTATTCTCTGTGATTAACCTTTACTAAACAAATCATTCATTCAGTACTTTGCTATTATTAATTCACGCCTAAATCAAAGACCCTCTTTTCCGTGGAATTTTCGACCAACAGTCTACTAACAATTGCAACACTTAGTGACCAAGTATTCCCTGTGGGATTCGACACCCAACCCAGTTGGGTTCTATATTTAACAGCGATCGTTTACACTTTCTAACAAGAGCTGTAATTTGGGCGTTATCAAATTTTGGCGCCGTTGCCGGGGAATACAGTTGTCAACTAAGTTTGTGATAGTTACTAGACCCTTTGGTCAAAGATTCTCGAATTTTACTTTTTGTTTGTTGTTTTTGTTTTGTTCAGGTTTGGTAGAGTGCATGCCAAATACACGAAGATCTGGTCAGCCATTATTACCCATAAATCCTGAACCACAACTTATTGGCAGAATGGATGCACAACGTGACATTAAAAGAAGGGCTGCTCAACAAGAGCAGGCTAGGTTAGCTGCATTGGCAGATGCTCAAGTGCATCAACAGAATATTGATAACCCAGGCCGGGCAACAAATCCTGATGATGAGGACCTGGGTGATGATGAGTTACTTAATCCACAGCGTGCAGATGAGGTGGCAGCACCTGTGAACAGGAGAGATCGTCAAGCTAGAATAAGACCTGAATGCCGAGCTGTGCAGGCTCCTTTTGATGTTGATGATGACGATTTGGATGGAGCTGGTGCCACAGGGGCTATTATTCCTCCGCCCTTGGCACCCGGATCCAAGTTTAATATCACCAGCACCATGATCTAGCTGTTGCAACTCAAAGGGTTATTTGGTGGACTTGCAGGCGATGATCCGAATATGCATCTGATCAATTTTATCTCAGCATGCAAGGCGTTTGACAATCCAGGGGTTGGACAGAATGCGATCCGGCTGCGCTTATTTCCATTGTCTCTATCTGGAGAGGCAACTCTATGGTTGAACGGGCTAACTCCTGACTCTATCACTAATTAGAGGCAACTGAAAGACGCTTTCCTAGAAAGATTCTTTCCGCCATCCAAGAGAGCACAATTACGAGATGAGATCAGTAATTTTCGACAGCTTCCAACTGAAGCTCTCCACGAAACATGGGAGTGGTTCAAGAATAAGCTTATGCGGTGCCCAAACCATCAAATGACCAATATCCACTTGATGGAAATATTATACAGGGCTTTGAACTCAGTGACTAAGCCAGTGGTTGATAATGCTGCGGGTGGGTCATTCATGGACCTTACTTTTATTAAGGCTGGTGATATGCTGGATCGTATGACAAAGCAAAGTAGATCTTGGCATACCAGGGATTCTGAGGTAGCAAGATCTACTGTATCTACTGGCATGACAGCAAAACAGAGGCGAAGAGAAGAGGAACGTGACCAAGATATGGCTCACATGAAAACTCAGATGGACCTTCTTACCAAGCATTTATTATCAGGGAAGACAGAAAAGGTCAAGGCTATTGTATCGCAGGGAAGAGATGAATCCGATTCTGAAGAGGAAGTAAATTATTTGAATAATCAGGGGGGTTTTCGAGGCAATACCCAAGGAAATCAAGGTCTGAACTATTATGATAAATCCGGATACAAGAATAAGACTGACAGGAGTGGTTTGTATATTCCTCCTGGAAATTGTGAGGCCGCGGCATCTGGCTCTTGAAAGATGTCCATGGAAGATATGATGGCTAAGCTGTTGAAAGGAGTGGAGGCAACCAACACGGGAGTAACGGAGGTAAAAAATGATTTGTCCTTAATAAATCAATTGGTTGATTCGCATTCCACTTCAATAAAATAGTTGGAACAACAATTGAGTCAACTATCAGCGGCACTCAATCAAAGAAAAGCTGGCACTATACCTAGAGACACTGTGCAAAATCAAAGGAATGATGGATCATGTATGGATATTACTACCAGGAGTGGTAAGGTGTTGGAAAATCCATCCAAAGGCAAGCAGGTGGTTGATAATACAGAAGAGAATGTGATTGAAGCAGATTGTGATGATTCTGTAGAAGCTGAAAGTCAGAACGTTCATGACACTACACTTAGACGTCACCAGCCTGAAAAGATTAATAATCTGAAGCAAGATAAAAAAGAAGTGGTGGAGAAAACTATTCCCCTTCCACCACCACCTTTTCCTCAGAGACTGAAGAAGAAAGCTGATGACACCAGGTTCAGTAGATTCATGACTATGTTGAAGCAGCTGACTATTAATGTTCCTTTGGTGGAGGCGCTGGAACAGATGCCTGGGTACGCTAAATTCATGAAGGACCTTTTGACAAAGAAGCGGGCAGCAAGATACGAGATGACAGATAATGTTCATCATTGCAGTGCAATTTCCACGAGGTCTTTAGTACAGAAGAAGACAGATCCTGGTGCTTTTACTATTCCTTGCACAGTTGGATCGTTGGATTTTGCTAAGGTGTTGTGCGATTTATGTGCTAGCATCAATTTGATGCTTCTATCTATTTACAGAAAGTTGGGGTTGGGCTATCCTTCACCAACCAATATGCGGCTCGTGATGGTTGATAGGTCGGTAAAACGACCTGTTGGTATCTTATATGATGTATTGGTGAAGGTTTCTACCTTCATTTTTCCTGCAGACTTTGTTATTTTGGATTGCGAGGTGGATTCTGAAGTACCCATAATCTTGGGTCATCCTTTCCTTGCAACAGGAAGTGTGCTTATTAATTTATGAGCCAATGAGCTTTTATTTCGGATGAATGACGAAGTGGTTCGTTTTGATGTATGCAAATCAATGAAGCAGCCAAATGATATGAATGTGTTTTCTATAGATGATGTTTATCATGAGGATGCGAAGGAACTATCGTTAGAAAAGCAGCCTACTGTTGAACCATTGTCTGCTGAGCGCTTGAATTTTGAGCATGAGGATGTAGAAGATTATGAAGAAACTATTTGTGCTCTAATAGGAATAGGGTCCTAATCTCATGCTCCTAAGAAGCTGGACCTTGATCTTAAGAATCGATCCTCACCACCAGCAAAATCATCCATTGAAGAGCCACTAGTGCTAGAATTGGAAGATGTACCCAGTCACCTAAAGTATGCATTTTTGGGAAGTGGTGATACACTTCCGGTTATTATTGCGGCTGATTTAGGTGAACAACAAGTAGAGGCTCTCATTTCTATTCTGAAGAGGTACAAGAGAGCTATTGATTGGACTATTGATGATATAATTGGTATCCCTCCTGGGATATGTATGCACAAGATTCATCTCGAAGAAGATTGAATGCCCACAATTAAGCATCAACGTCGTCTGAATCTATTCAGAAAATGATGCACCATATATCTCGATGAAGTCTAAGTAATCGATATGACTATGTCGTGCAGTGACAATAAATCAAGCGCTACATGGGAGGCAACCCATCATTTTAATCGTTTTGTTTTACTAGGAGTTTGTTTTTGTTAAATTAAAATCCAAAAATAAGAGTCGAGCCACGACTAAAACTAAGGTGCTTGGTGGGAGGCAACCTATCCTTCTAATCGTGTTTGTTATTTTTGATTAAGTGTAGGTGCAAGACGTACAAAGGAGGGGATTAGTCCTAAAATTTTGATTTGAAAGTGAGCCATGCTAAGGGTGTTAAGCTAGGAATGATGGAGCAAATGCTATTGGTTAGGCATTGCTTATGCTAATCTAGTCAATGGACAAGGCAAGACCTATGCTAATCCAGGAAATGGACAAGGCAAGGCCTATGCTAATCTAGGCAATGGACAAGGCAAGGCCTATACCATTGCCTATGCTCACTGCCTCACATAGGCAACGGACAAAGCATTGCCTATGCAAATCTAGGCAATACCATAGGCGCCGCCTATGCCATTGCCTATGCTCACTGTTTCAACTAGGCATTGACAAAGGCGCCGCCTATGCCCAACTAGGCATTGACAAAGGCACCGCCTATGCCCAACTAGGCATTGACAAAGGCGCCGCCTATGCTAAGCATAGGCAAAGCATTAGGCGCCGCCTACTTATACCTTTTTGTCTCCTAACCCAATTTTACATGGATCAAACCCGACCCATGGCTTAGGATATAAATAGATCTTCATCCTTAGAACAAAATGCTATTGTTTGCTCCATATAGGCGCCGCCCAAGCTTCCCCATTCTCTCAAAATTTTTTTTTTTGCTCATCTAATCTTGTAAGCTCATCTTCCGAATCCATCATCACGTAAGTTATTCTTTTATATTCCGTAGTGGTTGAAATGCTACGTTTATAATGATTTATTAGATTTTGAAGTGGTGTGGTGATTAGAATGTGGTTGGTTTGTTATGATACATCTAGTTGAGTGAAAGAATACGTGTGGGTGTTCTTGACTTTGTTCCGACTTGTATTTGATTGTTATACACTGTCATAGTTTTATGAAGTCAAAATTGTGAAGTTAATACATAATCTTGTAAGTTGAAAGCTTGAATGTTTGAATGACTCGTTCATCGAGATAAAGATCATGATTGACCACAAGCATGAGACGTGGTGATTATTTCTATGCATTAACTTGATACAATCTCTATGTGGTAGTCTTGTTCAAAAAGTGCGTTAATCCAATGAAATAACGTTGGAAAGGATAGTCAAGATTACATGAGAATATGACTGTTCTAAACATGTTGTTGGAACATATCGCCTAAATGTATGTCGATGAAGTCTGAGTAATCGACATCACTCACTTAATTAGTCTTGGCAAACAAATTAAGTGTGGGGTGGTGCCATTACTATTTGTCTTTCGATTGAATCTTCTGAGATGAAGCTAACATGACTCTATTGTGATCTCAGGTAGAATGGCACCGAAAGAACGACAAGGAAAAGAAAAAGTGTCCACCTCGCAGAAAGGTCAGAAAAGGGGAAGAAAAGATCAAGATGAGTCCTCCTCTCTACAAATACCTCAACGCACTTTCAGGATAAAGTGGGTCCTAGAGGAGGAAGAAAAGGAGTGGTACAAGAACAACAAAGTGAAAAAATGTGTTCACGTGGATTTGATGCAGAAGGAGAGTCTAGCAAAGAGAGAGCCCCACATTTTGGCTAAAATAATGGAGTTAAATCTGGATTTCATTTTTTGAGATATGGGGGAATGCAATCTTGATCTAACACGAGAGTTCTATGCCAATTGGTCCCCAAAGACTACCGGAAGTGAAGTGAAGATTCGGGGCCAAGTCTTGCAACTGAATGTGGAGTTTTTCAACTCTTTTCTAGGTCTTCCATCTGTGGATCCATCACCGCTCAAGGAGCTTTATCACAGACCTCCCTACAGGGCAATCAGACACACACTGTGTGGAACAAGGTCAATGGCACGGTGGATTCGTCACAAGGATAACGGTCGGCACAATACCTTCCCGTATGCTTCCTTGAACAGAGAAGCTCGTTATGGTTGAGGATAGTCAACTTTTGCCTAATTCCTGGGACACAGTACACAAATATCACACATGATAGAGTATGCTTTGTGTACGCGCTGATGACGAATATTCCCATCAATATTAGTGCGGTTATACGATCGTCAATGCGTAAGGCTAGGCTACACAAAAGGTCCCATTTCAGCTTTCGCAATTTGTTGACTGCGATCTTAAGGAAGGAGAACATTAAAGAGGAACCTGCAGATCCTAAACTTCCACACAACCCGAAGAAGGTTGATCTTACGAAAGTTAAAGAGCCTGAAACTGGTCATGGCATCAACCTTACCACTGCAGAGCGACATGCTCGAGATGAAAGCTTCTTTCGCCATTTATATGGCATGACGAGGTTTACCATGATGAGTGGGGGTCATATTTCGACTGATGCAGAGCTCCAACAGTTGGACTATGACTACCCGATGAATGAGCATGCGCGGGCTATGTGTGGAGTAGGGGTACATTTTGAGGAACCTCTCGATGATGATGTGCCGACTGAAGATGATCGCCGACTGCAAGACTAAAACGTGGAGGACAACTCTGATGACGACGACTCTGATGATGATTCTGACGCAGGGGGTATGACCACAGACATAGAGGAGGAGTCCGATTAATCAGGTTTTCCTTATTTATTTTCCACTGAGGGCAGTGTGTCCCGTCTAAGTGTGGGGTGATGGTATTTGTATGCTGTATTGTACTTCTTTGCCTACAATTTATTCTTGTTCTTGTTTGTTAATTAGTCGTAATTAGTTAAATTCTAGATTTTTTTTAGATTTTGCATGAAATTGTTCTGATAGACGACATGGTAGTATAGCAAGAGTTTGTGCTAAATCATTACTATTGAGACATTTAGGCTCTACGTGTGACTCATTGTGTGATAATTGTGTGGTTTAATTCATTCATCTGTTGGGTCAAGAGTCTATACTGCTCCCAATAAAGTTGACCATGTGCCTTGTGTGTGTGAGGATATAGTATATTCTGTGTTGTGACTGATGCTAGAACTTGCTTGGTGTGTGTTTAGCGAAATAAAGAGTGTGAGTTTAGGAGATGATTTAGGCAATTCTTTGGCAGCCTGTAATTGTTTACCTTCTTTTTACCTACTTTTGTACATCATCCTAGTGAACCCCCTTTGAGCCTTTAGCTATTTTGTTTGACAGCCTCATATGTAACCTAATCCATTTTTTTTTTCAAGACCATAATTTGATCCAAATTCCTAAGCGTTTTAAATTGTAGAGTCATGTGACAAAATAAGAGGAAATTGGCGACAATAATGTTTCAGAGTGTATTGGTGCTTGAAAATGTTATGAAAAAGAGTGGCTATCATAGGGATTTTAAAAAAAAAAAGAAAAAAAAATTAAATAAAAAAATAAATAGTTGTGTTTATGATTGAATAACAAATTGGGTGAAAAGGGGTTGGTAGATGAAAGAAAGGTAGAGTGGTTGTTAAGAGTTGGTGTATATGACATATTGTAGTGTATTAAAGCGCTTAGGGAACATAGTCACTATTTCTGGCCAAAATAGTCCTACCTGTCCCTTAGCCTACATTACAACCTGTAAAGACCTATTTGATCCTAAGCTTAGCATTCTGATATTAGTATAGCATTACACTAAGGGAAAGCATATGGTCATCAGTTGCAATATAAGAATTCTTTGTGAGAGTGAGAGCAAGGAGAGTCTTATACCCATGTTTCGAATAATGCAAAACTTTTGAGTGATTATGGGTGATATCTTGTGTGAGACACACATGGTTAATGATATTTGGGTAGTGTTATATGATTCTTTGTGGCTTAACTTGTGGATACGAATTAACCATCCTCACGAGTCTATGTTGGAGGTTGAATTGTTTCTAGGAGTGATCAAGAAACCTACTCTTTGTTAATGATTGCCGTGCATGTCTTGTTGAACATTTTGTGTTGCTACTGTGAAATTCTAGTTAGATGTTTGCATGGACGTAATATTTTGTTCGAGGACGAACAAAGCTTTAAGTGTGGGGTGGTGATGTTGGGCGTATTTATACCCCTAAGAACCATAATTTACCCATATTTTAGCTAAGTTTTGAGGATAAAATATATAATTCCTGCACTTTTAGTCCATTTTCCTTTAAGTGAGCTAACCTATGTGATTAGCATGTTTTCAGGTATTAATGATGAAGATTTCAGCACTTTGTGGATCTTTGGGCAGCAAAGGAAAACTTCATATAAGAGGGAAGACAACTTTTGGAAGCTGTTGGACTGAATGTGATGCATGGAGAATTTGTCCCGGGCAAAATTAGTATTTCTAAATACTTAGGGATGCAGCAGTAACTTAGTAGACAAGGATATTATAAAAACCCTATTGCTGAATTTTTCAGAAGGATTGATCAATTATCATTAGTCATTATTCAGTTTACAGATTCTGTAAGTTTTGGACAGAGAAACACGGCTCACACTTGGAAACGGCTAGAGAAAAAACGTTACTCTCTTTGTGACGCTAAGATCACTTCCATCGCCAAGATTGTTCTAGGTTGTGGTATGATGATTATGTCTATTTTGATTTCCGTCGTATCCATGAGTAGCTAAACTTCTCTGTTAGGGTTATGGAAACCTTGTAAGATACTATTTGTTTCTATGAGTTTGTGAATTCTTGATGTGTATGCTACTTATATCATTATTCTCTTCGTTTTAATTAAATTCTCATGGTTGCAAACATAGAGAACATGCCATTATAGCATTAACTTGTTCGGGAGAAAAGTTACATGTTTGGAAAAGAGAGTGTTACAAGGAAATAGGGCTTCTAACCTCTATTTACACGTAATGCCTTAACCGGATTAACTTCTTGGAGAATTTGTACCATTTGTTATACACTTTAGGTTCGGGAGAGATAAAGTAAAATAAATCCTTGATGTTTGGGAAACACTTGGATTTAGAATTAGAATACGATTCTCTATAAGTGCATGCATGTCTAAATTCCGTGTTACTCATAGTTAATAGAGAAGTAGAAACTACAAGGTGGACATAACCCTAACTTATTATTCTCTGTGATTAACCTTTACTAAACAAATCATTCATTCGTTACTTTGATATTATTAATTCACGCCTAAATCAAAACCCCCCTTTTTCGTGGAATTTTCGACCAACAGTCTACTAACAATTGCAACACTTAGTGACCAAGTATTCCCTGTGGGATTCGACACCCAACCCAGTTGGGTTCTATATTTGACAGCGACCGCTTACACTTTCTAACGAGAGCTGTAATTTGGGCGTTATCAAGTATCTCATGTCCCACATAGATCGGAGGTCGCCCCCTTCACCTAACCAAACCAAAAACACCACACCCCAAGGTCAGATGAATTTTGAACATATAACAAGACAACGTGCAATAGTCTAAGAACTTTTAAATGCATGTCCACAACCAACCACCGACAACCGACCAACCAACTGACCGACACATACCGCCCAATAGCCACAGTAGTCCAAACAAAGCCTTCTAAGATATGATTCAAAATTGAATATCAATAAAGTGTTGGGATAGTCCCCTGATAATAGACAAAAAGCAAATCAAAAGGGATAGTCAAAATGTAAAGGAAACCATATACATGAAATAGGGTTTTCCGAGGTATGGAAGCTCACCACTTCTATCTGACTCTCTAGTTGAAACCGAATCCAAGTCACTAAGAATGAGGAATAGTAGTATGACAAATTCCTACATCGCGTGGGGATACAACATTCGAAGATGATTAGCGGGGTGAGAGCTAGCATGTAACTCGGGGCTAAGGATAACATAATGATATGATCAATAGTTTGAAATCATTCAAAACCAATTCACATAATCAAATGCATAAACATAAATAAATATATCATATGCTGGGATAGGGAACAAGTCTTAACATGAATCTCAAAATTTTAGCCTGGATTGTGTAGCTCAACCTTCATATGATAGTACCCATGGGCTAGACGGGACCCAGTTCTCACCCCTTGGTTGCTCCCCAGTGCGTGCAGCCACAAACCAAAGAATAATCTCATATATATGCATATAGGGGACTCGAACCTCCTAATATATACCAAGGTGACATATCATATAATGAGTTACGAGGGACTCGAACCTCCTTAATCATGAAATAAAAATAAGGGGGACTCGAACCTCCTTAATCATGAAATAAAAATAAGGGGGACTCGAACCTCCTTGGTCACTTTGACCCCCGCGTCGGCAAATGCGATTTCTAGTATCGGTCACTCGGACCTCCATTTTCACGACTCAGCTACATAACCCTCATTTGAGCCCAATTAAAACATTTATCACACAATCCCATTCAATGAACCACAATACACATTTAGGCATACATTGTTGGTATCGTTATACCAACTACAATTGCAGGGTAACAGATCATGCTTAAAACAATTTCCATTAACTTGGGGAGAACAACTTCCTTTGTTCATTAATACACGATAGGAGAAACCGACTCTCTTTGTTAACTAAATCATACCATTGTATTTCAGATATTTCTTTATATCTTGCAATAGTTCAATAATAGTTCAATTTTACAAATTTCCACCGTTCTCATAATTACATCCAATTTTATATTATGGGGTTGGGGTCTTAACCACTTCAAAAGTCATAAGTTTGGAAAAATCACAATTCCCTAGTTCATTCACTATACCCGTGCACCCACAAGTTCAAAACCATATTTAAAACATGGAAATTATGTATAGACAATGAGAAACATTGTTCAATTCATAAACATTCAAAAAATCCAAACCCACATGCTTTTACAACATTAACAGTGAGGGAAGAGTAACATGTCTTAAACACCACGAAATTTGGAAAGAAATCGACCCTTGATCCCTTAGATGACCAACCTGAATAAACCCTAGCTTAACTTTCTTGAGGGAATTTAGAGAGCCTTTTTAGGAGTGTTCGAGAGTTACTTAGATTGTTTATGAGATATAACGACACCCTAAAGAGTTTATAAGACATATGTTTCTATTTGGTTAAGAGGGGAAATGTCCATAATTCACTCAACTTAAAAGGTGAAAAAGTGTCGCCTTTGATTATGAGTTAACCCCTTGACTTGTAACCTCTTCTTATGACTCATCACCATGAGTTGTAACCAACAAAGTGCCACCAAGTCACCCTACATTGCTATCCTTACAACTTGATGGCACCAGTTATAATGGGACCCTGCACCTCATAGGGTTCAGGTGTAGTCAACATAGAACCCAATTTGAGACTTACACTGGACACCCTATGATTACACCTAACGACTCGTAGCATATCCTTACGCCTCTTAGTGAGCAACTCATACTCAAAGTAGAATCAAGATACAAACTTACTAGTTTGGTTACAACTCATCCCAATGACTCATCCAGGCACCCCACAACTCTGGGGTCCAGTCATAACCAAGGTAGTAAGCTCAAAGGTCAAGGAACTTTCAAGGGCCAACAATTCGAGGTGTTTTAATTACCCCCCACTTCGATCATTCATCCTCAAATGATGGGACAAGGCTATTTCTAGCATGATTTAACTTCATATTCCTTGACTCTTACCTTAACAAACTCAAGAAAATAAAGTTCCAGGGAAATCACTCTTTTCTGTAACAAAGTCAGAAAACAAAGATGTTAAGAATATCACATATTTTAAGCATGATTATCCAAAGAGGAAAACAAAAATGTATACTGGGACTTCAAGTCTTCTTTGGATTCCCTAGTATCCTCTTTAACTTTGTTGTTCCTCCATAGAACCTTTACCAAAGCTACGTCCTTCATCCAAAACCAATGAACTTGACGATCCAAAATTTCAATCGACACTTCCTCATATGATAAGTAATCCAAAATACCTACCATATCTAAAGAAAGAACCATTGAAGGATCAGCCACACACTTTCTCAACATCAAAACATGTCATACTGGATGAATGGAGCTCAAATTAGAAGGAGACTCTAAATGATATACAACATTACCAACCCTCTTCAAGAGAAGTACATGCCGACATAGCATGGGCTGAGCTTCCCCTTCTACCCAAATTGCATTACGCCCTTCATAGGAGATACCTTCAAGAACACCCAATCGCCAACCTCGAACTCTAATTCTCTATGCCTCATATTTGTATAGGACCATTGGGGACTTTAGGCATCTTTAAGTCTATCCTAAATGACCTTTACCTTCTTTATTGCCTGATAAACCAAATCAGGGTTAAATATCTCAATCTCACCAACTTCAAACCACCCAATAGGAGATCTACACCTCCTACCATACAAAGCCTAAAATAGAGTCATCCTAATACTAGAGTCATAGCTATTATTAAATGCAAACTCTATAAGAGGAAAATGATCAACCCAAATACCACCATAGTCAATCACGCAAGCCAGAAGAATATCTTCTAATGTTTGAATAGTTTTTTTTTGCTTGCCCTTCTAACTGCGGGTGGAAAGCAGTACTAAGGCTCACCTTAGTTCCCAAACCTCTCTGAAAAGAATACCAAAAATACAATGAGAAGTAAGTACCGTCATCTTAATGATAGAAATAGGTTCCCCATGCAACTTCACAATCTCTTGAAGGAACAACCTCATATAATTCTCTACTGAATAACTTGTCCTCAATGGTAAGAAGTGAGCAGGCTTAGTCATTCTATCCATGATGAACCAAATCGAATCAAAATGATTCCGAGATCGGGGAAGACCGATGACGAAATTCATATTAATCATTTCATACTTCCACATATGTAGTTCAATCTCTTGAGTTAACCCATCGAGCCTCAAGTGCTCAACCTGAACTTGTTGACACACTATGCATTTAGCCATAAAACTGGCCATATTTTGCTTCATATTGTTCCACCAATAAATATCCTTAAGATCATGATACATCTTCATCAAACAGGGATGAATGACATAACGTGACTCATGAGCCTCAACTAAGATCCTCTCTATCATCTTATCTACCTCAGGAATACATAACCTGCCTTGGTACCTCAAGATACCATCTCCACCAATCTCAAAATCTATAACATTTTACTACCCCATATCCCCCTTAATCTTCATTAAGATAGGAACCAATACCTGCTTCTTCTTTATTTCAGCAATAAGGGATAACTTTACTATCTCTTGCACAAACACACCACCATTCTCAGAGTCCAAGAGACAAACTCCAAGGTTAGAATAGCTATGAATATCTGTCACCAATTCTAGATTATCCTCATCCATATAAGCTTGAATCCTAATGGAAAACTAGTTATGCGAATCAACAACCACATTAGCTTTACCTGGGTGATAATTGAGACTCATGTCATAGTCTTTTTGCAATTCAAGTCACCTTCTTTGCTTCAGATTCAACTCCTTCTGGGTGAATACATATTGCAGGCTCTTATGATCAGAAAAGATATCCACATGAACTCCATACAAATAGTAATGCCAAATCTTCAATGCGAACACCACATCTATTAACTCCAAGTCATGAGTCGGATAATTTTTCTCGTAAACTTTCAAATGCCTAGCAGCATAGGCCACCACCCTACCATGTTGCATCAATACACAACCAAGTCCCATACGGGATGCATCACAATAGACAACAAAACAATCAGTACCCTCAGGCAGAGTCAGAACTGGGGATGAAGTCAACTTATATTTCAGCTTCTCAAAACTACCTTCACAAGCATCAAACCATAAAAACTTCACCTTTTTCCAGGTCAACTTAGTCAATGGGGTAGCTATAGTCGAGAAACACTCTACAAACCTTATATAGTAATCGACCAAACCAAATAAGCTTCGAATATCAGTTGGAGTCGTGGTCCTAGGCCACTTCTTAACTACTGCAACATTCTGCGGATCCACCATAATCCCTTCGCTAGAAATGACACGACACAGATAAGTAACAACTTCCAACCAAAACTCTTACTTTGAAAACTTAGCATACAAATATTGATCTTTCAAGATTTGCAACATGGTACAGAGGTGATCGGTATGATCTACCTCACTCTTGGAATAAACCAGAATATTATCTATAAACATAATAAGGAACAAATCCAGAAACTGATGGAAGACTCCATTCTTTAAGTCCATGAATATCATTGAGGTATTAGGGTAACCAAAAGACATGACTAAGAATTCATAATGACTATACTGGGCCTGGAAGGTAGTCTTAGGGATATCCACCTCCCTAATCGTTAGCTGATGATAACCCGACCTAAGATCAATAGTAGAGAAACACCTAGCACCCTAAAGATAGTCAAACAAATCATCAATCCAGGAAGAGGATACTTATTCTTCACCATCACCTTATTCAACTGACGGTAAATGATGTACTTTCGAAGGTAACCATCATTCTTACATATAAAAAAATAGAAGCGCCCCATGAAGACACACTACGACAGATAAAACCCTTGTCAAGGAGGTCTTTCAACTACCCCTTAAGCTCCCTAAACTCACCCAAAGCCATTCTATATAGAGGGATAAAGATAGGACGAGTGTACAGAATAAGGTTAATCCAAAAATAAATCTCCCTATTGGGAGGGACACCAGGAAGATAGTCAGGAAAAATGTTGGAGAATTTATTAAGCACGGGAATAGATTGCAAGGAAGGACCCTTCGAGCTAAAATCCTTAACCCGGACCGAAGGATAAACACATCTCTTGGAAATCAACTTTTGGGCTCTAGGATATGATATGAACCTTCCCTTAGGCACAAGAGAATCCCATTACCACTCAATAACCGAATCACTACGGAATTTAAACATGACCTTACGGGCTTGACATCTAAGGAAGCATAACACAAGTGCAACCAACCAGTCCATCCTTAATATGATATGAAAATCAACCATGTATAACTCTAATAGATCTACCAAAGTTTCTTTACCACCAATAGATACCACACAACCCCTATAGACTCTTTTAGCAACCACAGAGTCACCCCACAGAAAAAGGGTCAGGGATACACTCAAGATAGAAATCAAAATGCATAGCCACATATGGGGTTACATAAGGAAGAGTAGACCCTGGATATAGCAAGCAATACATATCATGAGAGATGAGTTGTAACATACTAGTGCCGACATCAAGGGATGCCTCAGAGTCCTGGCGAATAGCAGGAGCATACAAGCAATTTCAACCAGCGCTAGTACTAAAAGCAGAAGCAACACCTTTTATTGCAGGAAATGATGAAGTGGCAACAGTAATTCTATTTTACCCCAAAGCAACCTTAGCAGGAAAATCCCTCTATAAGTGACCAATTTGACCAAATTTAAAACACCTGTTCATCCCTTCTTCCCAAAACCCATGGTGCACCTACCCGCAGAATCTATAAAAAGGATATGATGGCGCTGACTAGGCCCCACTAGCCTAAGATTAGGCATTCTGCACCCTAAACACACTATCATGCTGAGAACAATGATCACCCGATGGCTTTGGATAAGGAGCACTAGTCGTAGAGTTAGAAATAGAACTCCTCCACTTCTTCTTAGACAACTTTCCACCATCTCTACCACTCTATTGTTAACCTCCACCCTGATAAAAAAATTTAAACTTCTTATCCTGCCTTTCCCCTATCTCTGCCTATTTTTTCTTCTCCTTCTCAACCTGCTGCATATATACAACCAATCTGGAGATGTCTATATCCTTGCTAAAAAAGGCAACCTTAATTTCTAGAATGAAATCATGGGATAACTCAAAAGTAAATTTTCTCATTCTAGCCCTTATGCTAGACACTAACTCAGGTGCATATTGGGACAATTGATAAAATTTCAAGGTTTACTCCTTAACCATCATCCTTGTTTGCTTCAGATTAACAAAATCTTTTATTTTCACCTACCTCACCTTCTTAGGAAAGAAGCAATCTAGAAAAGCCCTAGATAAATCATCCTATAGTGCAAATTTGGTATCATCTCCCCTAGACTATTTCCATTCCTCATACCATTGATATTCTATATCCTTTAATTAATAGGCTGTGAATTCCACACCCTCCACGTTAGTAGCCTATATAACCAAAAAATATTCTCCATCTCATTAACAAAACCTTAAGGATCCTCCTCAATCTTGACACCAGTAAATATTGGAGGATTCAACCTCATAAACTAGCCAACCTTTGTGGCCTCAAAAGATGGATAACAAAAGTTACACGCTCTAACGAAGAAGATACCAACTGAGCCAACTTATGAATGGACTAACAAAATTCCATATTTGACACATCATCTCGAGGAACTCAAGGAGGACTAGAGGAGACCGGTGGAACTCAAGAAGGGTAATAAGGAACTGTACCCCTAGACTGAGTTTGTACCTAATAAGAAGGTTATGTCCCATCAACATTGTCGTTAAGTGGGACATAAGATTTTACATGATATTGATATCAACTGGTAGGAATGATCTGAAAAGAAAATAAATGGGAATTAGAGAGACTCAAGACCTTAGACTCTAATGATTAAAACAAAATAACAAGAAAGGGAAATATTCCTAAGTGTCTCATAGCCTATCCCATATAAGTATGGTACACTACACACCCATAAATAAGAATCCACTTGACACACCTTTATTGGATACTCAATTATACCAAACCTAGGCTCTGATACTGATGAGTGGTGGATTTACCACTCATCAACATCTAATTTTTTCATACACTACTATGTTTAAAAGGAATGAATTATGCAAAAATCTCATGAAATTTCACTAATCCCCATGTTTTGTAGGTACACAAGTGCTTAGATCAAAAGAGACTAGATAAGCTTAAAATGAACAAAGCAGGACGACAAGTGCAAAAGCTGGAAAACCTGTGCAGACTAGGCCTCAGGTACCGAGAGCATAGAGTGTCCACCATGATAGCGGAATAAAAAGAAGTCATCATGTTGCAATCGCTTGAAGAACTAAGCAATCACGTAGTTACGATCGCGGCAGATCCACATACGATCGCAGGATAGCGAGATTTTCAGTCAGGGGAAAAGTTATAAAAGTACTTAGCCGAACCCAAATTCCCATTTAAAAGATCAAAACCCTCATTTATCATATTTTACCATCATACCCTTAAACCCCACCTCTTATCCTTAGTTTAGACAACAACAACAACAACTTACCTAGTGTATTCCCACCTAGTAGGGTCTGGGGAGGGTAGAGTGTACACAGACCATACCACCATCCTTAGTTTAGGATTTTTGTAATTTCTTGGAGCTTGGAGCTAAATTTGTTCTAATTTGAGGCAAGAAGTAATTAAAGGAACTCCAAAGTGTAGATTTTGCCTTTTCCATTGAAGATTCATTTGATTTTAAAGTGTGGTTTTACCTCTCTTTATTTTTGATGAAAATCTTGGTATATTTGTGTTTATTATGTTTATGATTTATTAGATCTATATCTTGGGGTTATGTTTGAGTAGGGTGCAAGTGTGTGGATATTGATTGTTAGCTCCAATTTGTGGTTAATGTTGATGGATGTCACAAATTTTTTAATGCAAAATAGGAAATGTTGGTGAGAATCTCAATTTCCCCTAAAATTCCCACATCATCCTTGAAAGAGGGAAATAGGTAGTCTAGATCCTACATCATTTTTGAAAGAGGGATGTGAGTGACATAAACATTTGTGAATAATAATGTAGATAGTAGTTATTCCCGTTTTGTTGTCTTAGAAATAAGGATAAAATATGGAATTTCCATATCTTGAACATCATCATAGAAATAGGGATGTTAAATTGAGCTTTTGGGTGGCTTAGTTGGCAACACTCATGAGGTATTCAAAAGAACCCATGGGTGACATTTTTTATGTTTTTTTGAAAAGCTAACATTGAAAACCTCTAACTAGCCTGCCCACTCATGCACTAACTTGAATTGGATGTTATTTTCATATATCTGCACATGCTAAATTTCCCCTAGGAAAGCATAACCCCAAGTTCCATTCCTAATTGATTACCCTCTAATTGATTTTAGCCTTAAATTAGTCCCTTAGAAGCCCAAGAATTGCCTTTACATTCGACAAGATTAAAAAAACCCAAACCATTTTGTACCATAGGTTTGAACCTAGCAAGCAACTTTTATTTAGAATTTACTCAATCGTCACTCACATTGTTTCTCGTGGATTTGACCCCGACCCTTAGTTGGGTAAATATATTGACAATGAACGCCTTGCACTTAAATTGATGTGTAAGTTGAGCATTATAAAAAATGGCATCGTTGTCGGGAAATAATTTGGTGTATTGAGTTAGTTTGGAATTTTATCTTTCTTGCCTAGTTCCAAACTTGTAAATATTTATTTGTGATTTTATTTGTTATTTTGTTAGATAGGTTTTTATTTTTGTTTATTTGTTAACATGGCATCGTGGAATGAACGTGGATTTGGTGGTTGGAAATCATACCTTAATGATCCATGTCCATATTATGGTGCACCCCACTTTTGGAAAGATTGTAGATATGCTCCCTGGAGAGATATGTGTGTACCATCTAAATCTTATGGGGAGTATAGTTGTTCTCTATGTGGTGGTCGAGACAGAAACCAAAGCAATTGCCTAAATGCCCCTACCTTATTATGCTAACCCAATTTCTAGTTCTTCTTATGAGTTTGATAGGTATCATGGTCTAATAAGGGAAGAACAACAAGACAAGTCCAATATTTTTGAAGCAATGCTTCAAACCATTTTGGATCGGGTAACTACAACAGAGGAGAATGTAGAAGATATACATCAAGACATGGGGGAATGTAGGGAGGATATCAAAAGAATTGAAGAAATGGATGTGGAAGATAACCTCTTGAATACCATGAGTGTGCCCATTCTTTAAGATGAGCTCAATATTGAAGAATTCTCGATGATTTCCCAACCTACCAAACCAACCATGAGAGGTGATGCCAAGATTGGGGAAATGGTGCTAGAGTTGATAGAAAAAGTCAAGCAAATCTCTCATAAATATCTAGACCACTTTTGGGTGAGATTGATAAGATAGCTTCAATTCCAAAATTAAGGAAAAGACCCTATTCTACCAATTTTTCAACATTATGCTTGGTTGATTTAACGAAAGTCAATCCACCCAAGCAAGTAATGCATTTTGGGGAGAAGGAAATCTATTCCTATATTGTGGAGTTCGACATCCCAAAGGAGCACATGAGAAACCCACACTCTAAGTCCAAGGAGCTTAAGTTTTGATGTTCAACTAGTGGCCTATTGATGTTTCCACCTTTACAAAAGGAGCAAAATCAAAAATTTGATGTGAAATTGGGTAAAAGGTTTAACTCTTCAAAATGGCGTGATAGAACATGTGTCATCATGCCCTTACATTTGCCCAATACACTTCAAAGATGTAATGATCAACTATTAAAAAGGAAATTCAAATTCTCTAAGTGGAGACATAAAAGAGGATTAAAGAAGTGTCGAGCCACGACGTTAAATCAAGCACTTGATGGGAGGCAACTCATCATTTTCATGTTTACATTAGTTATTTTTGAATAATTCACAAATTTCTAATGTTTTGCAGGTTCTTGAGGCAGGTTGGAAACCAAAAATAAAGGAAAACCAAGTTTGGACGTGTAGCAGCTACGCAAAAAAAAGGGCAACACAGAGGAGCAGATGTCCTTAGAAGTCCGCAATCGCGACACCGCGATCGCACCTATCTATCAAGCTTTTAACATGGTTATCAATGTAGTTTTAGGGGGGCCTTTAACCCTTCTCATGCTTTTAAATTTTATAGTGAGGTCACTACAAGTCTTATAGTTGGGGTTGCGGCCCTACCCTTGTGTGTACATATTGGCTCGTAATACTTGAACTTAGTTGACGTGAAGCATGGAAATTTTTAGAAGTCGATTGTTTTCATTTTTAGAATTTTATTTATTTTAATATTATGGTTGGACGAGAGTTTCCCTATGATAGATTGAGTAATGTTATTCTTAAATAAAAAGTTTTGTTACTGGGTTTTAAGTCATGGATGCAGGGGAAGTCTAAGTACCCGTAGCGTCAAAACTAAAAATGTAAGGGAAATTTAAGTACATGTGGAATTTGAGAATTTGGGATAGTCTTTATACCTCTGGTGAAGTCTGAGTAACCATATGGTTTGCCCTTACAAGAGCCAAGATGTGAGACGACGGCTTGATATTAACACTAGAAAAAACAAATCTTTTGTGGTGTAAATGCAAAACAAACTCCCCCTTAATCTAATAAAGTTTTAAAAATCAAGGGGTATGGATGTGACCAATCTTGTGACAATGCTTTACCTTTTCTTGTGGCTTCGAAGTCTTTAGTTTATGAAAGTTTCTTAATACTTCCTTTTGTCTCTAGTGGAGTGTGGAATTGAGCCTCCTTGAGAGATTTGCATGTCATGTGTGCGGTGAGCATAATTGTTTGACTCCCATGCTTGCTTGTCTCATCTAGAACTTGCCCAGTTAGTCCTTCAAGGATAATTTTGATCATTACCTGGTTGGGGAAATGACCTTAGGCCATCTTTGTGAATATAGGAGTCCACTTTATCCCAAATAGTCTACCTGTGCATAAATTGTATCCCTGGACACCCATTTTGAGCCTTCAAACCTTTCTTTGGTAGCCGCATTACTAGCCTCAACCCATTCAAATGTTCTCCCTAGTTTGAACCCTACTTTCCTTGAACTTGAAAATGGAACTTGAGGCCAAAGGCCTAAGTTGGGGGTGTAGTGATTAAAAGAAGGTAACCTTGGGCCATAGGAATGTGAGTGGATGCCTACGTGCTAAGCAAAGAAAGGAAAAGAGAAAGTAGAAAAAAAATAAAGAGAAAAACGAAGAAAGGGAATGGATTACAAAAGAGTAAAATGGAATTAACATACCTTCAAATATATGGGTGAAGAATGATGGAAAAAGTAGGCATGTGAATTTAGAAGACAAACAAAGTGGCCCATGGTTAAAAAGTTTGGTTGAATAGTGTGAAAGTGTTGTAGATGTTAAAGGAGGGTGTAGTCACTCCATTCCTAAATTATATCCTACCATTATCCCTGAAGCTATGTTACATACATTAAAATCCCTTTGGGATCTCCAACCAAGCATGTTCATAGTAGTGGCGATGGAAAATAAGGGCAAGCATATGGTGTGATACTCATTCGCATAAAGAGATTCTTTGTGAGCGTGAGTGTTGCATTTATATCCCTTGTTAATATAAAAAATGGTGAGTGGGATTTCCTTCATGTAAGGATATATGTAAACAAATCAAGGTGAGTATCATGGTCATTTTACCAAGAAAGAGGCAAAAAGAGTGTAGTGGAGTGCTATCAATAGAGAGTCTCTTTTAGAAAAAGGGTAATTATTACATTGTTGTTCTTTGAAGTCCTTTTAACCTTTAAAATTGTGTTTCTTGCTGAGGGGAGTAGTGGAAATAGCTTTACCCATGCACAATTGTTAACAGTTGGTGAAAATCAAGTTCAAAGTTTTTGTAATCATTCAGTGGCACAAATGGGCTCACAATTGCATAGTCTCATAAAGTAAGGAGTAGTGTTGCTTGAGGACAAGAAAATATTTAAGGTGGGGGTGTTGATGGATAGTGAATTTAGCAATCATCAACATCTGATTTTTGCATACACTACTATGTTTATAAGGTATGAGTGATGCAAAAATGTCATGAAATTTCACTAATTCCCATGTTTTACAGGTATACAAGTGCTTAGATGAAAAGAGACAAGGTGAGCTAAAACAGGATCAAAACGGGAAGAGAAGTGCAAAAGTTGGAAAACCTGTACAGACTAGGCCTCAGGTACCGTGATCGTGGAGTGGCTACCGCGATTGCGGTACATCAAAAAGTCATCATGATGTGATCGCTTGAAGAACTTAGTGATCGCATAGCCGTGATTACGGAAGATCTACATGCGATCGCAGGATAGCGGGATTTTCAGCCAGGGGAAAAGTTGTAAAAGTACCAATTAAAACATTCATCACACAATCCCATTCAATGAACCACAATACACATTTAGGCATACATTATTGGTATTTTCATACCAACTACACTTTCAAGGTAACATATCATGCCCAAAATAATTCCCATTAACTTGGAGATAACAACTCCCTTTGTTCATTAATACACGGTAGGAGACACCGACTCTCTTTGTTCATTAAATCATACCATTTTATTTCAAATATCCCTGTATATCATGCAATAGTTCAAGACTAGTTCAATTTAACAAATTCCCACAGTTGTCATAATTATAACTAATTTCATATCATGAGGTTGGGGTCATAACCACTTCAAAAGTCACAAGTTCGGGAAAATCACAATTCCCTAGTTCATTCATCATACCCATGTACCCACAAATTCAAAATCATAGTTAAAACAAGGAAATTATGTATAAACCATGAGAAACATTGTTCAATTCATAAACATTCAAAAAAAAAACTGTTGTTTAAAAACCATCACAGCAATCTTATGAACAATACTTTAAATAATATGCTTTTAAGAAATCAACAACGAGGGAAGAGTAACTTGCCTTAAACACCAAGAAATTTGGAGAGGAATCGACCCTTGAGAGCTTAGATGACCAACTTGATGAAACCCTAGCTTAACTTGCTTGATGGAATTAGAGATCCTTTTGGGGAGTGTTTGAGAGTTACTTAGATTGTTTATGAGATATAACGACACCCTAAAGAGTTTATAAGATGTGGGTTTCTATTTGGTTAAGAGGGGAAATGTCAAAAATTCCCTCAACTTAAAAGAAAAAAAAGTGTCACCTTTGATTATGAGTCAAGCCCTAGACTCGTAACCTCTCCTTACGACTTGTCTCTATGAGTAGTAACCAAGGCACCCTACACTGTTATCCTTATGACTCAATGGAACCACTCATCATGGGAACCTACAACTCAAATGGTCTAGTCATAGTCAACACATAACCACTTTCACTGGACACACTATGATTACACCTAATGACTCATAACATATCCTTACGACTCTTAGTGATCCACTCGTACATAGAGAAGAATCAAGACACAAACTAACTGGTTTTGTTATGACTCATCCCAATGACTCCTTCAGACACTCTACAACTATGGGGTTCCAGTCGTAACCAAGGCAGTGATCTTAAAGCTCAAGGAATTTTTAAGGGCCAAAAAAATGGGGTGTTTCATAAATACAACATCTTGAAATTAAAAATTTCATCCTTCAACTATAAAATTCTAGCGGGTGGGAAAATTGGTCCAAGAACTGTGTACTCAATTCATTAAAGTTGTAATAGATCCCCAAGGTAGCTCTCCTAACCAAAAAGTCACTTCTCCTATCAGAGAGAAAGGGGACAACCTAAGTCGTATATCTTCTTGACTTATCCCTGACAGATTATACAAAGTGCAAATTTGCACAAAGTTCATAAGGTTAATTTTTGCATCATCAGTATGCAAACCAGAAAACACTCCCTAAAAATTCAACAATTAGATCATCGCGCTTGTAATATAGAATTTAGTCCCTTGGGGGCAATTCTATAGGAATGATTGCACCTGTTTTAACTGGATCAACATATACTAAATCTTCTTTTCTATCATCATACATTGTAAAGTACTATAGAATGGGTTTTTGAACTTTGTTCCTTCGAATTCTATCTCTGTCAAATACAGCTCGATATTCTTCTTTCTTTTGTCTAGCCCTTTTCTCCATAGTTGCTCGTTAGGAAGCTACTTGTCTAGCATTTTCTTTGTCCATTAAATTAGCAATGAATTTCTCTATAGTTTCATGAACACCATGTTGAGGTGGTCAATTCAATATTGTTGGGTTATCATGAACCTCTTCAATTAGGGATCTTTGATCATAAGCTTCTCCTCTCTCCGTCTTATAATTCTATCATAAGGTTCATTCAAGCTCAGGATCAAATAGAATTAGGAGATAGCCATGACTTTAAATATTGGGTATACACTGACGTATGACCTAAAAAAGTAGAAAATCCAAAATCTACAAGCAAAACGAACAACTTCAACAAACTTGATCAATCAATTTATAACTGTTTTCCCTAACAACAATGCTAAAATCTTATGTCCCCCAAATTACACCTCTGAGAAAGTACAACGCATTTCATAAATCAAATATAGAACCTAAAAAGGTTGGGGTCTAACCCACGAGGAATAGTCTTAAAATCTATCAAGAGCTTGCGGATCTAATTGAAAATTATGGAAATTGAGTAAGCAACCAGAGGGGGGGGGGGTTATAACAATAAGAGTAATAGTAACAATTATTGGGTAATTAGGGTTGTGATCAAAATGAGAGAAGCACTAGGATTGTGTTTCCTATGACTTCATAACTACACAGACCATTCATGCTTGTCAAACAATCTTGATGATTTACATGCAAAATTTAACAAATTATGTATCACTTAATTGTGTCTCAGCCTTGGTTTAGGTGAATTTCTCTCTCACATTACTAACCCCTATTTCATGATCTCAGATTAATTATCCCAATATGGATCAAGTTAATTAGATGAAGGTTGGTAGCTTTAAATTACTATTGTTATCTCTTTTTCTTAATCTCTACCCCTCTCTCGAGCATACAAGCAAGTTCATAACAAGAAAAACTATCAAGAAAGTAATTAAAATGAAGGAAATACCAACACATGCAAGAACACCGATCTAGAATAATTTTACACTTAACCTGCTTTAAAAATTCATCATAGTTCCTATAATCCTAGTTATAGGTTTTAGCTGCTTATGGTCGTAAGAACAAAAAAGACTTTATAGATGAAAGCATAATGTTGAACTTACAAAGAATAATATGAAAACCCTAAATCTCAATTTAATTATAAAACCCTAAAAACCAAGAGCAATAATTTGTTATACCCCATATGTTTCCAAGCTAGGAAATGAATCAGTTCTCCAGTGTATGAAACCTCATATCATATGATTCATATTTGAATACATGATTTACAATAAGTATCCTAGTGATAAGATATCTTATGATGTGTTAAGCATGCTCATGTGAGTCACTCAGAGTAAGGCAAGCTAATAGCTTTTGGATCCATCAAGTTTTAGTGTTTGATTCCACAAGAGTGACCTTTGAATAAGGATAACTTGATTTTTATGTGTCATTTTGGCATATTTAGACCCACCAAATTGTATATAATCTAATTAAATTTCCAACGATTCTAATTTTATAAAAATCCGACACCCGAGCAAGAAGTTATGGCCCTGCAAAGTAGGAGTGCGATGCATAAACAATTGCACATGGCTACTGGAACAAGTGTGCGACAGGTTGTGCGGCGCACACCCTCAAGTGTGTGATAGAATGTGCGATTCACACCTTAGCTTATGCAATAGGATGTGCGACGCATACCTTAGCATGTGGGATGAGGTGTGCGACACACACTTATGATTTCAGCCACGAAAAACACTTAGTTTTTGAGTTATTTTAAGGATAATTAAGTCTTTTAACACTCCTTACATGTCCCAATACTTAACCTCACGAAATTTATAGCTTCTAATCACATTACAACCGTATTAACATCTTAAGTTCATTATCCAAGAGCACAAGAAGGAGAAAAACTACTAGGGTTGCCTAATAAAGCTTGAAGGTCCAATCTTTGAACAATTTCATCGCCATTAAGGTATGCGTAGTGTTCATCCATGGATCCCTTTTGTTCGTGGAGTTCAAGAATAGATCTTTGACAAAAAAATCATGAATGTTTTGTGGTGATATGGTTGTATTCATGTTGTTGTTTGTGGTTTGTGTTATAGAGTGGGAATTTGATGAACTTCTAGGAAGATTGTGATCATATAGTTGGAACCCATGAATTTGGGTGGATTAAAGTGGTGTAAGTTTGTGAATACACCTATGCCTTAAAGGGTGCATGTAAGGTGTTTGATAAAATACCCAAGAGACTAGAAATCATGCATTATAGCTAAATTATGACTAAGTGAAGAATTCATGATAGGCCTCTATGATTCAATGTCATCCATCTTGATAATGTGTCTTGTGAACACTGTTGGATTACTCATGAACTAGTCTTATGGAATTATGCTATGCTTACTTGAAAAACCAACTCATGTAAAAGATGTATAAGACCCATGTACTTCATGAAATTCCCAAAGTTATGATATTATGGATTGTGGTTGTAATATGTAATGAGCATGATATTGAAAGCTATGAAAGTATATACATGTTGTATGAAATTCCCTTCCATGAAATAGATAATTGAGAACCATTCTTAGTATGAAATCCCTTATTTATGATATTGTGGATTATGGACTCTACTCTTATGATCAAGTCAGTCATGTGTGTCAATTTCCTTCCATCGAGTCCTGGGGGTACTTGTACCTAAAAAATATAGCTGTGTGCCTAGAGCCATGTCATGTTTTCATGATACTCTCTGTCAAGCCATAATCTATAGAAATCAGTCAGTCATGTGATTCAGGAAATCTCAGTAATCTCAGTAGTTTAGTATTCTCAACAATCTTAGTAACCTCAGTAATCATAGTAAATCTCTGTAACTTTAGTACTCTTAATTAGTCCTCAGAACTAATTATATTCCGTCCATCATCAGATCCAGTAAACTCAGTTTTAACTCTGCTAAAAAATACCACTAGTATCAGTTTAGTTAATCAGTATTGGTTTAGTTAAGTTATTTAGTTCATCCTAGTTATTCAGTTCAGTTTCTTTCAGATGAAAGTAGGATTCAGCACCGAGCAAACCTAGGGATGGGGGCTCACCCGCTAGAATAGGACTGAGATCCCTAGAAGCAATCCCTAAGTTCCAGAACTACGTTGCCAGTGTTGGTATGAGATGGCACCCATTAGATAGGACTGACATACTCAGGGGTCACCCGTTAGCACATTTATATGTATAGGACTGATCCCAGGAGTTACCCGATAGATTAGGAATGACTCCACAACAGATGTCTTTACTGGTGGCGCGGTACTGACACCCTTCCAGTTAGGACAGAGATTGGACCCCAGTCATCTTAGCTTGGGGCATGTTGGTTAGATGAACACATCCCACAGTTTTAGTTACAGAATCAGGGCTTTCAGACACAGTCAACTCAGCTTAGTAGTATAGATTCAATACTGTTAGATACAATCAATGCTTATCATTATAAATAGACTTCAAGATCACCCATTAGCTAGGACTGATCTCAACTATGATTAATTAGTATCAAAATCATTAGATTTAAAGATCACCCGCTAGATAGGATTGATCTCAGACTAAGTCAAATCTTCCTTATTATCAGTATACTCATGATCACCCGCTAGATAGGACTGATCTCAGATTTAGTTACTTTAAGTAGAACGGAACTCAGATAGTTCCATCAGAACTTAGACTGTCAGATATAGTCTCTCAGTATTGGTTATATCGATTAGTATGATCATTACAGTTATATCAGCTATATCAGTTGTCATAGCTTATATTATCAGTATTCAGTTTCAACACCGTTAGACACAGTCATTCAAACCAGTTCTTCATAATTTGAACTGTCAGAAATAGTCAATAATCTATTCAGTACCTCAGTAACAGTAAAGTCATGTCGTCAACATTCAGACTCAGTAGTCAGCATCATCACTAGTTTAGTTATAGTTGTTTATGCATGTATGTATTCTCACGTTCATATTAGTTAGCATTGTTCATGCATATAACCCTTTGCATTTAGCCTACCTCACTCGTATACTCAGTACATTCATACGTACTAACATATTTGTGCTATGGTGCTTTCTCTTATGTTACACCATAGGTTCAGAGGCACAAGATCCAGATCAACAGTAGCATTCTAGTGTTCAGAGTTTGCAGTGAGTCCTTCTTATTCGAGGACGATATGATTATTGCTGTATTTACTATTTAGTTGCTAGATGGAGTTAGTTGGAGACATTTTCCTTCAACTCCTTATTCAGTTCAGTTAGAGGCTTTCAGACTAGATGTCAGATTAGATATTCAGATCTCATTATTTTTAGTATTTATGACTTATTTTGGTATTGTTATACCTTTTTCAGACATTTTGTTATCAGACATTTATTCAGTTCAAACCTTATGGACTTTCATGTTCATGTTTCCATATTTTATGTATATTATGCAGTATAGAGGTACAGATATTAGTCATGGGTTAGCTTGTGGTCCTTCGGGGTCATAAGCACCATGTAGCATTTCGGTTCAGAAAATCAGGGTGTTACATAATCCCAAGATCAATAATTTATCTCAAAATGCAAAACAATGTAAAAAAGTATATAGAGTGCATAGACTAATAATAAAACATAAAATTTATAGATACAAGATAAAACCTATCCTAGACAATGTAGGATATATGGGTTAGCAATTCATGACTCGTGGGTTGGGTCGTGGATCAGACACGAGAGTCGTTACTTCAAGTCAAGGAAATCAAAGTTGCAATCAAGATTTCAGATCTTTAAGTTACGACTACAACTCATATGTCATGGGTTAGAGTCACGACCCGTAGGTACCCACCGTAGAATTCAGACTCCTTGATCCTCTTTAGAACTCAACTCACATCTACAACACCCGAGTCATGAGCTACATCTATGAGTCATAGGTGGACTGGTAGAATTCATACTTATCATATAATCTTAGTGTATTTATGCACCTAAGTGTCATTATATATACGTATTTAGCCTAGTTTTGAGGACTTCTTATGTGTGTAATGAGTTTTTAATGGTGTAATTGAGTATCAATGCGTTAAATAATATTTTTAGAGTTTTCTGATACATTCAAAACAATTAAAGAATTAAATTTGTCACTTAGAATTAAGACGGGAAAGCTAGCAACGCTAGCTTGAGTTGTGTGTTGTTCTAGTGTACTTGGATGAACTCTATTGTGTTGTGTGCACTAATTCATCTTGTTTGATGTTATAGGAAACCATTAATGATGTTAATATCGATTTCAAGAATCAAAACAAGTAAAAAATAAAGTGATAAAGGGAGCAGCAAAGTGTGTAACAAGGATGCAAATAGAAGGAGTTAACAACAAAGAGAAGTGGTGTTTTGGAGCACTAAAGTGTGCCACACCATGAGAACTCTGAGATAAGGGTGTGAAACACCCTAAGACACAAATTAAACATCAAATTCTAGTGTATATTCATGATTAGGGTATTCCACGCCCTTAAACATCCATGATAAGGGTGTGCCATGCCCAAGGCTAAAAAGTATCCAAATGTTATTTTTAAGCCTTTTATGTGAGGGGTAATATTATCAATGCTTGTATTTCGTGTTGGGACACCTATGGACGACATAAAACACTATAAAATGATAAATTAGCCACAATTTTATGCCATCTTCTTATAAACAAACAAATTGGAGGGGAGACAAGGTATCAAGGGGCTCAAACTAGGGTTCTATGTTCTTTCACTTTACTTTCTTATAGTTTTACATTATGAACTCATCTATGGTGATTATTTGTAAGAATATGAGTGGATAAATTCCCTCATTCTAGGGTTAAGGATACAAATGTGATTGTGTATTAATGGTTTAAAGTTGGTTTATATGTTTATCAAGTATGTGATTGTGCTTACATTCTTTTTTTACTATTCTAAAGCGTCATGAACTTTAGGATAAATCTAAGTCCCAAAATGAATTGACCATAGGAGTGGCAGGATGGAATGAGGAATGTAATGAGTTTGGATTGTGTCTTTAATCATTATATACTTATTTTTAAAGGATAATTTACGATTATAATAGGTATACACCTAAATACCCCACTTGGTCAATGAAATGGGAAGATAGTCTAATGCATCCAAATTAATGACTCATATCCTTACTTAATGATGTAGTTGTGATATTAATTTGGGTGTATCACTTAGAGGATGACCATTTCAAAGTTATAATATCAACCCCATAGATTAACAATCACAATAAACACCAATGCCAACTTTATCCATAGTTATGCATGAATGTGAAGTAAATAACTCAACCCTGCAAGCTCTCCATATATTATTACAATCCAAATTTCATACCATTATTTCTTTTTGGTTACTTAGGTATAATTATAATACTCAAAATTGTAATCAGTTATAAAGTGCATTTAATTAATCTTATTAGTAAATGCTAGAACTGGATAGCTTTTTAATCGCCAAGACCCTGTGGGATTGATAACCGGCTCGAAAGAGCAACTTTACTACTTCAATGACCACGTACACTTGCGCGTGTGCTAGGACGCAACAAGTTCTTGGCATCAGTTTTGGGGACTTAAAAATTAGCAACTTTCTTGCTTTTAGTTTTGCTATTTTTTTATAAGTGTTAAAGACTTGGTCTTAGCTTCTAAATTTGTAGGTACAGGTCTATAACTCAAGTAAGCTGGCAAGGGAATAGGATTTGGTTGACTCTACTGAACATGAGTAATGCTGACATTAATTAAGGAGAGAAAAATCCTTGTCTATCATATTCTATAAGTTTAATAGAAAGAAGATAATCCTACAGTTATGGCTGAAGGCCAACCATTATTCAGGATAGTATGTAAAGTGCCAATACCACTCAAAACCAATATTACCTCGGCCATACACAGATCAAAACTTAGAGGTAGATTTTAGATCAAAAAAAATATAGTACAGTTGTTGCACAGTAGTGGGCACTTCACAGGCTTGTCACATGAAGATCCACTGGTACATCTGCAGAATATTTTAGAGATCAGTGCCACCTTTATTCCCATTGGAGTCTCTACAGACTATGTGAGGTTCACTTTCTTCCCTTTCTCACTGTTAAGGGAAGTGAAGAAATGGTTGAAGGTAGAACCTTTAAACTCCATCACTATGCAGGATGACCTGGCAAAGAAGTTCCTCATCCGATTCTTTCCATCTGGAAAAATTGCAAGGTTATGAAGTGAGATTATACATTTTGAGAAGAAGACATATGGAAACTTCTATCATGCATGAGAGATATTTAAATCTCTTCTCAGTGACTGCCTGCACGGCTAATAGACAAACAAGGTATTGGCTCAACAACAACACTTCTCTTACTTCGTCAATTAGCCAGGGTTTGCATAACCCTAGCTATGGTTTTTATCTACTCATGATTGTGAAGAAATAAATAACATTTATAATATAAAGCATAGATGAAATCGCAATGATAAGCTGAAAAAAATCCACAACCACAATTGAATTAATCAACAAAAGTCAATATAGGAGAATTCCAAGATCAAATTCAAATCTTTGAATCAAAATATGTTTCTGAGTATCAAAAGTGTGTAACTCCTACTAAAAAGTACATATGAGGTATTTATAGTAGATAAGGGAACCTTCAAACAAAGCCCGAATGAAATAGTACTAAATTGGGTTGGTTGCCACATATGGCCCGCACCTATGGTCTGTCCCAAGGCGCAGGTACTACCTGCGGTCTTGTGCCTGGGCGTAGGTACAAGGTACAGATACCAAATGGAAAAAATCCTGCAAGTCATCTCATAGGATTTTGGACTTCTGGTACTTGCTATGCCTACCTATGGTTCATAGGTCCTACATGCAGCCCATAGTTTGACTTCGTAGGTGCCGGAAGTCATCTTCTTAGCTCTTATTCAATTCTCGAACATGCTTTGATCACGAACAAGCTAAAAACATCTTGAACATCCATAATTACTACAAAGAGTGGCCAAAAGAACCTTTTTCACCTTTTTACAAACTTAGCAACCAAAACATTTTTCCTGCAAAGCATACCCAAAAAAGATCATAACTAACAAACTAGCCTAAAAAACTTGCATATTTTCCTCGTTTTAAGAATCGAAAGTTCTATATTCCTATAGCATATCGACACCCTCAACTTAGAGTGTTTGCATGTCCTCAGGCAACAAAAACACAAAAAAACAAACACGACACTTAACTAGGAGAATCAAATCCATTCAAAGCAGTTAGTCATCACATTAAGTTTAAGTCACAATACATACCCCATCTCTCTTTTCAAAACTAACTGTGTATGAATATGAAGCACAAAAATGTGACACAATGGGATCAAGGTATGGTAATTACATTAGCAATAGACAACCACTCATAGATACAAGTTACTTAACACAAAACAAGTAAATAACTAGCAATATGGCTCAAGTGCCCTCACAACAAGGAACTCCCACTCATTCATATGGAATAATGCATGTCAATGCAAGGACGATCAAGAGACATTCACTCTCAACAAAGAAGTTCCAGTTAATGCATGTCAAATACCATAGGCTTGTCCTTATTTTCTTTACCGTAGCATTCATATAGTTAGGTTAGGATCACTATAGGACTTTTCTTGGCTTGCAAGGTAGGCTTGGGGGCTGGTATGATACATATGGACATTTAAAGTGACTAAGCCTCCTTGGAACTACACTAACTTTGGGGTCACACTTACTAACCATTCTGCTATTTTATTCCACCCTTATCTCTCCCCTTTTATTCTTTATTGCATATTCAGGTTAGGTGTGGTCTTTTATTCTTTTTTTCACTATTTCTCAATTTTTATTTTATTTTTTCTCTTTATTTTTATTTTCTTATTTTCTTTTTCTATTCTACTACACCCAATCCTACAAACCTTTTCTCTTATTTTACCCTTCTTCATACCAATCTTACACTATGCACCCCTATGATAGCCACCTTCAACTAAAGGATTTTGACTGTGTTGAGGTGCACAATGTCCAAGGAGGACCTGGGCCAAAATAGGTTCTTTGTAACATAAATAAGAAGGTGAAAGGTGTAACAAGAAAAATAGGCTTATAAGGCTCAAAATAAGGACCAAGAGATATAATGCATACATGGAAGGTTATTTAGGCTAAAAGTGGAATAAAATAAAAAATGGCCTATGGTCCTTTCCTAACCGACTAACTTTCAACCTAGGCAAGACTAACCAAGAAAGTTCTAAATTCAACACACATTAGGAACTAGATAGTATCTCACACACACATAGCACAGAGTCAACATTACTAACTACTACCTATCTAGTTCATGCAATTGTCAACAAGTGCTTATCATGTCCCTAATTCTAATGACATAACATGATCCACAAAATTCACACATATATACATCAACACAGTTCTAAAACACAAAATTTTGGAGGGGTATCAAAATCAATCAAAACCTAACTACTACCCTGAATACTTAAAAATCCTCTAATTACGCAAAACATCACAAAACAAAACACAATAGGTCTAAACATGCCACTTTACTAGGAACAAAACTTCGGGAAAAAGAGGCATGGCAACAAAAATCCCAAGAGAACCTTAAGACCCACAAGTATCCCCACCCCCAACTGAAAATCATGCATTCTCCTTAATGCATCATACAAAAATAAGAGAGTTAGGGACATACCTGTGGCACCATAGGTTTGAAAATCCAATGACAATCACGCAATACAAATACAAACAAAAAATTACCTTAGGTTGTCTTCCAAGTAGCGCCTGATTTACTATCTCAGTATGACTGAGTTTCCTTGGCTACTCAGACTTTGCCAAGGTCCATTTTAGCATAAATTCTGACTTCTTCTAGGTTTCCCATATAGTGTGTCACTCGCTGCCCGTTCAATTTAAATAGGATATCACCATCATGCTTCTCCTCAATAACACCATATGGGAACACCTTAACCACAGTGAATGGTCCAGCCCATCGTGATTTTAGCTTGCCAGGAAATAAGCATAGCCTTGAATTGTATAACATGACCAAATCACCGGGTTTGAATATTTTTTTCTCGATCTTCTTATCGTGGTACAACTTTATTATTTATTTGTATATGGACGATATATCATAAGCACAAAGTTGAAATTCATTCAACACATTTATCTTGCACAACCTCAAGTTTGCTGCATCACGCTACTAAAATTTCAACCTTTTCAACGCCCATAGTGCCTTATGCTCAAGCTTAATCGGTAACTGCCATGCTTTATCATACATAAGATGATATATATATATATATGAACCTATGGGGGTCTTATAAGATATCTGATAATCCCAAAATGCATCATCTAACTTTCTAGACCAGTCAGTCCTATTGTCATTCACAGTCTTCACCAAGATGGACTTTATTTCCCTATTTGATACCTCTATTTATCAAATTGTATGAGGATGGTAAGATTTTTCCACTATGTATATTACACCATATCTATCAAGTGGGGCCTTAAATAACGGTTGCAAAATTAAGAGCTACCGTTACTAATAATTGGACGTGGAGTGCAAAATATAAAAAAATATTTCTATTTAGAAAAATGGTGACACTTCTAACTTTATTTTCTAGAAATTAAACTACCTACACCCATTTTGATACAGAATTAACTGATATTAGAATGTATCTCATGCCATAGGAGCTTACAAAAGGACCCATGAAATCAATCCCCTATACATCAAACAGCTCCAACTCTAGAATAGGTGTCATGGAGAGTTCATGGCATTGAGAAATATTGCCTTGACACTGACATTGGTCACAGGACTTTGCAAAATCATGAACATCCTTGTAGATTATAGTCCAAAGAAACCTACATTGTATAATCTTATGGGTTATCTGTGTATCACTGTGATGACCCCCAACTAGTGATGAATGACAAACCTCTAGAATGCTCATCATCTCCACCTCTAGTATACATATTCGAATTACACCATCGGCACAAACCCTAAACTGATATATATCATCCCAAAAATTTTTTGTCACCATGTTCTTAAATATCTATTACTTCTAGAAGTATAAATCTTTTGGAATGAGGTCACTTGCCAAATAGTTGGCAAAATCAGCAAACTAGGGAGTCAAATCATTAGATGCCACTAACACCCGCTCATCTGGAAAAAAATTTATCTATATCAAGATCATCCCATAGTTTTTGTATGGTCTCATCTTCAAGTCTGGATAAGTGGTCTGCAACTTGATTTTTTTACCTTTCCGATCCTTGACCTCAAAATCAAAATCTTGTAGCAAGAGAATCCAATGAATCAATAATGGTTTGGCATATTTATTCGACTTCAATTACCTTAAGTCTTCATGGTAAGTGTGTACTTTCACCTTGGTCCCAATCAATGAAGACCGACACTTCTCAAAAGCAAAAACCACCGCAAGTAGCTCTTACTCTATAACTGTATAATTTCTATGTGGGGTATAAAGATTTGGTGGCATAGTAGATGGGAATAAAGATCGTCTCTCTTCTTTCGACTAAGAAAACACCCAAGGACACTATGCTCGCATCACACATAACCTCAAAAAGTGCAGACCAGTCAGGTGACACCATAATAGGTGCCAAAATCAACCGCTCCTTCAGGCTTTTGAAATCCTTGAGGCAGTCATCATTTAACACAAATTTCACCTCCTTTAAAAGTTTGCATAGTGGAGTTGTAATTTTAGAGAAGTCCTAGATGAATCTTCTATAGAAACCTGCATAACCCAAAAAGCTCATATGCCTCTAACTGATACTGGTGGTGGTAATTTCTCAATCCTTGATTTGTCCACCTCAATACCATGTTTGGAGATCTTGTTCCCTAGAACTATACCTTTTCTCACCATAAAGTGATATCTCTCCCAATTTAGCACCAAATGACACTCTTTAATCTCTGCTGTACACTGGCCAAATGCACTAAACAATCATCAAAAGAATACCTTACCACTAAAAGGTCATCCATGAATACCTCATCATGTGTTCCACTATGTAAGAGAATATAGACATTATGAATCTCGAAAAAGTGGCAGGTGCATTGGATAGTCTGAACGATATTCTCTTGAATGCAAAGGTCTTATATGGGCAAGTAAAGGTAGTCTTTTCTTTGCCTTTGGGATTAATCATGATTTGATTATAACCCAAAAACTCATCAAAAAAATAGTACCAACCCCATCATGCTAGTTTGTACATCATCTAATCCATGAACGACATTAGGAAGTGGTGTTTTTAGGTTCATTTATTCAGTTTTCTATAATCCTTGCAGACTCTCTATCTAGTCACTAGCCTCATTGGAAATAATTCATTCTTTTATTAGAACCACTATGATTCCCCATTTCTTTGGCATGCATTGAACCAAGCTAACCCACTTGTTGTCTGCAATGGGAAGAACTACTCCAGCATCTAATCACTTGATTATTTTTTTTCACCAGTTCTTGTATAGGAGGGTTTAGTCATCTCTAATGCTCAATACTAGGAATGCTGGCCGGTTCTGTATTATATGAGAATATTCTCAGTGTAATCCCCATAATATTTGTAATGGTCCACCCAATAGGTCAATTGAAGTTCTATAACATTGTTATCAAAGCTTCCACCTATGCTCCTGCCAAATCTGCTGCAATAATTACTGGTAAGGTATTGTTGGACCCCAAGAATTGTAATATCTCGTAGTTTTATTATCTTAGTTCAGCTCCTCATTGCATGTATAAGAGGCTTAAAGCTTGATAATTTCACTAAGTGTTGGTGTCTAAGTCATATTTTGTCCTTTTAACTTAAAGGATTTTTAAACTAGCCTTCCCGACCATGAGACATAAGTTTTTGAGTTAATTCATGTTCAAAGTCTCGAAGAAGTCTTGGATTTTTTGGATGAGGATTAGGTCGTGTTTGGATTTTGAAAATAGAAAGTCATCACAATAGCATCGCAACACGGTCATTATAGAGATGGATGGCTCATTGCATCATGGTACCTCCTTAATCCATGTTTCATTTGCGAATTTATATGTCTGAGGGGCAGTAACATCTTTTCCCCTTAATCCAAGTCATCATAACATGACTTATATTAGCTATTTGGATGTAATTTGCCTATCTTCTTTAATTTTCTCTAAAAAAATACCCTAACTATGTCCCAAGAATCTCAAAATTTATTATCTTCTCTTCAAGAAAACCAAGAACTCAAGCTTCCAAATTCAAGAACTTTCAAAAAAGCTTTCAAGATAGTGTTTACCTTCCATGTGTAAAGATTAAAGGTATGTGTGATGTTCATCAATGGTTTTCGTTAACCATGGAGTCCAAGAAACCATTTCTAAATGTTAAAATTATGAGTTTTCCATGTTTTAAATGAATTATCTCCATGAATTACTAGTTATTTCAATTTTAAGTTAAGATTATAATTGTTTTCAAATGGAATGGATTATAATATGTTTAGGATGTTGTAGTTCCCAAATCATGTTCATAAAATTTAGGATAAATCCTCAGATTATGCCTTTTGTCATGTAATCATGCTATCTCATCATGTTTAAAAGCATCCCTAAGCCTTAATCCCCATCTGTTTGATGAAATGCCAAAGTGAATGATTTGTAGAATGATTCCCCATTATGTTTTTTAAAGCTTTTACATGCCTTTGTTGTTGTTTAAATTCATTGTTGAGGGTTATAGATATTCAATACTTAGCTGTTTACAAAGTTTTAGTACATTCAGAATGATTTTAGATTCAATCTCAGTATATTCAGAATCATTTTAGATATATCATGAGCATTATAGGTTCAGTCAGTTATCATAGACAGTTAAAGTTAGAACAATTCAGTAATCAGTATCAGTTCAGTTGGGAGTAGGACTTAGCACCAAGAAAATGCAGGATGGTGGCTTCCACTTCATTTAGACGGAGTCATTAGTAGCAGTCCTTGCATTCAAAATCTACGTAGCTAGCATGGGATATGAGGAGTCACCCATCATTTTAGGCTTGACTTACTCTAAGGAGTCACCTATCAGTTTAGGATTGACTTCCTCCCAGGGGTCACTCGTCAGTTAAGGCTTGACTTCTCCTAGAGGTCACTTGTTAGTTAAGTCTTGACACCTAGGTTTTTCAGGATAGTATCTTAGTGGATCCACACAACCAGTGTTAGTACTAGTGGTACGGTACAGATACCCTTCCAATTAGGGTCACAGGTTAGACCTTGATTAGCTCAGATTGGGGAACATAGGTTAAATGATACCTCCCACAATATTAATTCAATATTCAGTATAGGTATTAGTTCAGATTTTCATGACAATAGCATACAAATTAGCAGTTATCCAGATTTCAGCATTTCAGTTTATAGACTATTTCAGTATTATGTTATATGCTTGGTCATGCATTCTCTGATTTTACAGCTTTCATGGATATTATGCATCAGTTATCTCATGTTATTTAGTCAGTAATTATCTCATGCTACTCAGTCAGTTAGTATTTCATGCACATAAACCTATGCACGTTAGCCTAACCTCATCTCATATACCAATACATTTAAAGTACTGGCCACATACTTTTCTCATACTATGATGTCTTATATCTAGGTTCGGATGCTCGATTTGCTGACCGAACTTAAAGAATTTAGCATTACAGCAACAACAACAGTGGTGCATCCTCATATTTTGAGGACAAGTTTATCTTTATTCAGTTATTTTGGTATTCCTCCATTTTAATCAGTTGGAGTTAGTTGGGGGCTTGTACCATCAACTCCATAGTTAGTCTGATAGAGGATTTTCAGACATTTAGATAGTTAGTCACTTTATGAGTTGTTTATCAGTCTTTTCAGTGTGTGTTTAGATGTCCAAATTTATGATTCAGTTGTATTTTAGTACTTAAAACCTTATGGAATTATTAGTTATTTTCTGCATTTGCCTCCTATTATTAGTTTAACTCAGTTCTTACAGTAAGTACCAGCTCATGGGTTAGATTGTGGTCACTTATGATCGTAAGCACCATTGTCGCGACTAGGGGGTAGCCTCAGTTTTTGATAAAACTTGTTATCAAAGCCTAAGGTTTTATAGTATCCTAGGGAGTCTAAAAGCCATGTTGAGTAATGTCTTGTGCATGGTGTAAAGCATGCCACACTTATGGACAAGAGTCTACGAGATATTTTAGGAAAAGTTTCCCTTCTTTCAATATTCATGTTATGTGAAAGATCATGATGCTCTATTTAAACTCTCTTTATAATTCATTCTTCCTCTTATTTATATAAAATGCCTCCCAAAAAGACCAACGGAAGGAGGAAAGGGAATCAACCTGCACCTCTACATGTTTAAGTAGATCCCCTCAATAAGCATGTCTCTCACACCCAGTTCAGAGTAGAATTCACTACCTTAGCTCATTCAATAGTTATTCATAATGATAAACAGGTGGTTGTCCTACTTGGAATATGGTTTATTCCTAGTAGAGTGAGGAAGAGAAGCATAGAAAGAAAGAGAGAAAGAGTAAGAAGGATAAAATAGGTAGTTTTAAGCCAAGATCAAGGGGTAGTAACCCCTCCTAATTCCATAAAATATTCTTAGCCCCAACTTCTTCTTCAGCTAGTGTGCTAGTGCCAAAGTTCAGGAATGATAATTGGGATAAAGCGCTAGGCTCCAGGGTAGCATGAACAGTAGTCGTACTAATCTACTTTGCAGAAAATGTGGTAGGAATCATAAGGGTGTGTGTAGAGCTGGCAGTGATGTATCTTTTGGATGTGGCAAGCTAGGATACCGAGTTAGAGGTTTCCCAAAGAGTGGTTAGCAGGTTCAGTCTAATTGACCTCCAGTTTTAGCCAATTGCCCGACTCAGTAGGGCTCTACTTCTAGTGCAACCAGTGAACAATTCCATAATAGATTGTATGCACTCCAGTCCCGACATGATCAGGATAGTTTTCTTGATGTGGTTATGGTTACGTTAAGGTCTTTCATCTTTATGTTTATGCTTTGTTTGATCCTAGAGTTTCGCTCTCCTTTTTTAACCCCATATATAGCAGTCGATTCGGTGCCAGTCTCGAATCTTTAGCAGTGATGTTAGGCATATTTACACGCCTAAAGCACCTTAATTTACCCATATTTTAGCTAAGTTTTAAGGACAAAATATATAATTCCTGCACTTTTAGTCCATTTTCCTGTAAGTGAGCTAACAAACGTGATTAGCAAGATTTCAGGTATTTATGATGAAGATTTCAGCACTTTGTGGATCTTTCAGTAGCAAGGGAAACTTCACATAAGAGGGAAGGCAGCTTCTGGAAGCCGGTGGACTGAAAGTGATGCATGGAAAACTTGTCCCGGGCAAAAACAGTATTTCTAAAGACTTGGGGATCAACAGTAACTTAGTAGGACTAGGACAAGGATACAGTAACCCAGTAGGACTAGGACAAGGATAAAAACACTATTTCAGTAGGACTAGGACAAGGATGTTATAAAAACCCTATTTTGCTGAATTTTTCAGCATTCACTCATTCATTAATTCAAGTCTTTTTTCATTCAACTTTTGCTCCTAATTCACGTTACAATTTCTGACATAGGACACGGCTCTCTTGAGAGCAACGGACCAAGAGAAAAAAAAACGTCCAACCCTAAGTTTACGTCTAAACCATCTCCATCGCCAAGATTATTCTAGGTTGTGGTATGATGATTATATCTGTTGTGATTTCCGTTGCACTTATAAGTAGCTAAACTTCTCTGTTAGGGTTATGGAAGCCTTATGATATACTATCTATTACTATGAGTTTGTGAATTCGTGACGCGCATGATACTTATATCATTACTCTCTTCATCTTAATTGAATTCTTGTGGTTGCAAACATATAGAATACGCCAGTATAGCATTAACTTGTTCGAAAGAAAAGTTACATGTCTGGAAAAGAGAGAATGACAAGAAAATAGGGCTACCAACCCCTGTTTAAAATTTAGTGTCGTAACTGGATTAACCTCTTGGAGAATTCGTACCATTAGTATACGCTTTAAGCTCGAAAGAGTTAAAGTGATATAATCCTTGATGGTCGAAAGACACTAGGATTTACCATAGAATACGAATCTCTATAAGCGCATGCATGTCTCAATTCCGCATAACTCATAGCCAATAGATACGTAAAACTCATAAGGTGGACATAACCCTAACTTACAATTCTCATTGATTAAAACCTACTAAACATTCCGTTTTTCTTTGTTACTTTGATACTCTTAATTCACGCTACAATTAAATCCCCCCTTTTTCGTAGAATTTTCGATCAACAGTCTACTAATCGTTGCATACTTAGTGACCAAGTATTCCCTGTGGGATTCGACACCCAACCCAGTTGGGTTCTATATTTGACAACGAGCGCTTACACTCTTATGAGAGCTGTAGTTTGAGCGTTATCAAGAAGGACCCTTCTCAGTGTCTACTCCAGTAGGTGTCTCTATTGTGGCCAGGCAGGTATACAGGAACTGTCTGATCACAATACCCCAGAAAGTCACCTTGGTTGATCTTATGGAGTGAGAGATGACTAATTTTGATGTCATTCTCGGTATAGATTGGCTTCACTCATTCTATACTTCGGTTGACTATAGAACTAGAGTCATTCATTTTCAATTTCCGAATGAACCAATCCTTGAATAGAGAGGTAGTACCTCAGTGCTTAGGGTTCAGATGTGTTTTCAAATCCTTTCTTAGAATCCCATGATAGCATATGGTCTAGAGTTAGAAGCATGAACCCAGAAGTTTAGCAGTAGCAAAGTGGGAATAGTGTTATCCAAATTTAGTAGATTTTATATCCATAGGGTTAGCTATATGATTGGTGAACTATAAGGCTTGAAATAGTGTATGCAAGAATTTATGTTTATTGATTTGAAATAAGTATGATGATGCGGGTGTGATTTAGAGATGTGGTATTAGTAGGTGATAAAGTAAGTTAATGTGGTTCATTAAAGGTTTAAGGATATCCATATTGAGTGTTAGAATCTAGTTTGAATCTCTAATGATTGAGTTAATAGAAAGTAGTGTTGAAGTTTTTGATATTGAGAACTCATTGTACGGTGATACTTGATGTGTGAGCCCATGCTAACACATTTGAAGCTTTTAACTCTAAATAATTGCCAAGTCTTGAGAAACTTTGGTCATTTTTGATTAGTTTACTTTAGTTTTGCAGTAAAAGTAGAGAAGAAGGAGAACCAAAAATAAAGGAAGAAAAAAGCATGAAATAAGAAGCAAATAAAGAGCTAAGTGTGGCTGACGACATCCATGACACGTCGTCAACCTGGTGATAGGCTGTCAAGGATGCCGTAAAACTTAAACAGAAGAGGAAAGTTGCAGGAAGTTTTGTGACGATCTTTATGACATGCCGTCAAGATCCTAATAGGCCATCACTGTCGTCGTCAACCTTAGGCAACAGAAGCTGAATTTGTAGAGAAGTTGACGACGTCCGTGACAGGCCATCAAAATCATGATAGGCCGTCAAAATCGTCATCATCAATTCCGAAGAAAATCTGAAACTTTAATTTTATTTTCTTATTTAGGGTTAACTATTTAAAACCTTGTTTTAGATTTTTTTAAAGATCCATCAATCAATTGACATATCCTACAACATTCGACTTTTCTCTTTGTCTATCTCAAGAACAATATTTTAGAGTTTTGCCTTATGATTCAAATACAAGTTCACTTTTGATTTCATTCATCGTTGTAAGTTAATCCTTTCAATTATGAATTCAACTTGTGTGCTTATTTCTCGCATCATGAGTGGCTAAACATATTTAACCTGGATTATAGAATCTAGGGTTAGGTCATGATAAGGTGTTAATTAATTACTCAAGGTTTAATAGGAGTTAGGATTTCTTAGTAATTCTGATATTATAACTTATGTCTATTGGTTGCAAACAATAGGCGTACCTACTTTGGTTTGCTTGAGAAAGAAATCATAAACAGTAGGAGGCGAATTATCAACAGGGACTAGGAAAGGCTTCATTTAATAATCAGCGTTGTAACAAGGTTGATTAACCTGAGGCAAAATCTGGGCAGTGAGTTGCAATTCCCTAAGTCCGAGAGGATTAGGAAATTACATGCTTAAATAGGTCGAGAGATATTTGAGCATACCATCAATAAATATAGCTTGTTATCCTAACCACCGTGAGAACCTTTAGTTAATTTTAGCATCTGCCATGTACCATAAGCCCCAGTGAACATAATCCTGGTTATTTCATAAAATATTGGTTACAAACATTAAATTCAACTTGACTAACAATTGTCTGAGAAATTTAAACCCCCATTTCAGGAAACAGTAAACTGCCAGTGAATTATTTCATAAATAACTTGAGTTCACACCCTATTCCTTGTGGGATTCAACCCCAACCTAGTTGGGTTTTATATTGACAATGATCACTTACACCCATTCAAGAGTGTAGTTTGAGCGTTATCAAAAATGGCGCCGTTGTCATGGAATACGGTTGTAAACTGAAAGTTTGTGTACTCTAATTTGTTGTTAGTTATGTTTTCTAGATTTACGTTTATTTGTTGTTTTTGTCTATCGTAGGTACTGTGTTGTTTATGCCAAAAACAAGAAGTATGGGAGAACCGTTGTTTACAATCAATCCAAAACCTCAACTGATAGGGAGAATGGCTAAACAATAGGAGGAAGACAGACTAGCCGCTTTGGACAGGGCTCAGGTGAACGTACAGAATTTGGGTCAACAAGCACACCACCAGAACCCTGATGACGAAGACTTAGGTGATGAGGAATTGCTGAATCTTCAAAACCCAAGGAGAGCTGAGCAACTTGCTGCACCAGTGCAGTGAAATGTCAATAGAAACCGTCCAATCCGAGGAGGTATGGCCAACAACCTGTTCAATACGAGGCTGATGAAGATGATGAAGGAATGGACAGTTGGTGATACTTAACTTGTCAGATTCTACATTCGTAGTAGTGAGATAGTTGGATTGAGCATGATAAATCTACGGAGTTAAAAGCCAAGGGGAACACAAGCCTAGTGTTTGTTTCAGAATGATCACAACTAAAATCATTCAAATCTTATTAATTTTACTAATTACATCAAATCCCTCTATTTGCTTTTCTGAACTGCCCGACTATTTCAATAAGTTCGAGAGATATATCTATCTTATTCCCTATGGGTTTGACCCTGACCTAGTTGGGTTACTATATCTTGTGAACGCTTCATACTTCTTGGAGGTGTAGTTTTGAGAAACATCAAAATTTTAGAGTCATTGTCGGGTGTCACAGCCCGATTCATGAGTCATGATGGAAGCTACTAAAACTTATCAGTAGATAAGTTAACACTGTCAATGGGTTACTTTGGTAGAAATGTCCAACATGGACCAAATATACGGACACAATTATAACAACGGTGTTCTATATAAAAGAAGACAACCATAATATGAATACCAATCCCACGACCTGGTAATATCAGTAAAAGAGCATCTAAGTATGACAATAGGACAATACAACATGAAAGTCTAAGATAGTCAATACATTCATCTCGAATACAAAAGACTGAATAAGGATAGGAGGAAAACAGGCAACTCAAAACTTTGAAAGATAAATATTGCATTATCTCTAACTCAGCGGCGGAAAACTAGTACTCAGGTCTGCACCAAAAAGGTATAAAAGTGTAGTATGAGTACCAAAACAATGGGTACTCAGTTGGAATCATCGGCCGACTAAGCTAAATCATGATATAAAGATGAAATAAAGTAAGACAATATCTCTAAGTTAAGGTACAGAATCGAACCTAAATCATCTTCATTATCACTGTACATAATAAATAATCAAACTAGAACAATACTACGTCATATCAATTTATTTCGTGTCAACACCATTTTTATATAAGAAGTAAATAATCCAAAACCGTAAAACAACACTAGTACCATTACAATCGCATAAGATCAAGATAACATACATACATCCATTTGAGCATAAAGTAAAAGAACCTACCTCAGCATCCCATACCACCGAAAAGTACACCCAAGAGAACATAAAGTAAAGAACTAATCACGGCGTCCCATATCACCAAAGAGCACATTAAAGGATCAAATCATCAAGTATATAATTATATAACCAACTGATGAATATCCATGGTTTACCACATTTTGCATCAACGGTCATTTACCAACTTCCATAAACATCATCAATTACCGCAACTAAAATAACAAACTCAAAGTACTCATAACCATATTCATATAGTCATTTAGATATCTAACTCATCCATATACTCTATCTACTCATTTATAGTAAGCCAACACTTATTACCAATTTACTAATCCGCTAGTCATTAGGACCTCCATTTATAGGCTTTGCCAATTCTATTGAAATTTCTCATTCAAGAGATAGTAATTTGCTATTATTCACTAAGTATCTAATATCCACATCTAGTCAAGACGCATTACTAAACCATAGTCCATTTAATCGAAGTTCATTTCTAGTTATCATAGGCGCACTAGTCATCACATAGGAAAATGTTACATGTCATTAAACACACTTATCTATCTATTAATCAATGCCTCTTACTAGTTAGCACCATAAATCTATAAGCCATCAATCAACAACCGAATGGCATCATACCTTAGCAATCAATATCACTAGTTATCAAAAATGTTAAACTCGTTATAGTCATTAGACATTTGACAACACTAATTACTAGTTGCCATAATTTAACTAAATAAGGTTCACCAACTAGTATTCTAGGATTCTAGTCATAAAGTAATATAACCATTTAGATAGACAACTAGTTATCACATAACTTATTTTACTAGGAAATATTCTATAATTAATCCATTTATTCAAGACAAATATAACCACTAGGCTAATCCTTAATTTTACACAAGATTCCACTTACCAATTAGGCTTAACTTATTATTTGGGAAATTCTACTTCTACTCACAAGTTAAGATTAACATGAGCCACGCCACTTATTAAGTGATTAATACTAGAGGATTATAGACAAATTTTCAAGGATAACATCATACCACTAATGCACATACGAGCATAATTATACAAGGACATAACCATACATATACATATATACATACATACTTACCATACGTAGCATCACCATGCCATTAATATCCTCTAGGTTTACCGGGCATCATCACAATATCAATACCTCTTTTGGATTCACTGGGCAGCATCATAACAATAATATATCTTGACCTTATCGGGCATCATCATAATATCAATATATCCTCCGGCCTTGTCGGGCATCACCATAACATCAATATATCTTCTCGCCTTGCCGGGCATCATCATAACATCAATATATCCTTCGGCCTTTTCGGGCATCATCATAACATCAATATTCATCAGGACATCACTACACATATATATAGCCAAATCAATAAAAATTGCAAGCCTCATGAATAATAGAGTGGAAAAGAAGTAAGAAAAGACATATCATCGCACCTTGTCATTTATTATCAATGCAATATTTTAATAGGTGCATGAGCATGTATATGCATATGGCACAATCACTCCATATATTACCGTTATTAATATAATTATTAGCATGATCAATAACAAGCCATGATTATATCTTCTAGAGTCTCTTTTTATATTCAAGATTCATAATGCAATGATTAAGAGATTATTTTGCACAAATATTAGTTTAATCATTATGTTTGAAAATAATATGAGTAATTGCATAGTCCAAGGTTCACATAACAACAAGCCAATAATTCAAGTGATATTGTATCCTTAGGCTAAGTTCACAAGACTTTCCATTGCTATCCAAAATAGTGACAATAATATGACAATCAAGCATACACACTATTTCCAAAACCAATCATCATGAATAAACCCTCTATTGGGTTTAACCATCACATTCCTAAAAGCATATTCTAGGCGTCTAACAAATATATATGTTACTAGCAATTTACATAATCCAAGCTTAATGCGGTCAAGTTCCGCTTCAAATATCCCAAATTATCCATCCAAGTCTAACTTCTACTCGGGACTAGACTAAATTATCTACATTATTATTTAGAGGTTTATTAATCCACACTAGTCCTATGGTATAATTCTTCCTCAAGTATCACTCTTAAATCATCAAGGAATCTAAGGCAAATTTCACAATTATGCACACCTAAGGATAATTTACTCTTAGAATGAGTGAACAAGATCTCCCCCATCTAATTAGAACAAGTAGAGCATTCTCATTCTGTTCATGAGATAACAAGTCCAACTATCTAAGGTTCTAGACTATAGGGCAAGTATCACACTTTACGAGTTCAATAGCCTAAGAAGTTCAACTAATCCCAAGCATACCACTTATCATTCCAACACCCAAATCCCATCACAATCTCAATAAGATATCAAAGTCATACTATAGTAAAGCTCAATCTAACAAAAGTAAGCCTAACTTACCTTGAATCCCAATATAAATCATGAACCAACAATCTTCGATTTCCATTTCCTCAAAGCTTCTCCAATGAGCAAACCTATCAAAAACATAATCTATTCATTATTATGAGAATATCAACACCCATATTTCACTATTGTGCTTCGAGTCTAAATAGACACTAACCCCCCCCCCCCATTAGGTCCCACATACTGAAAACAAGTTTCCGAGAGCAACCCAATGTTCAAATACCATTAAGGAGTTATAACCCTTCAAAACCTGGTGCCAATCAATCATATTTTGAGCTAAAATCAAGCCACAAGTCATTTCTAGTTTGGGGTCTAATAATCAAGAAATAAGCATCAAAATTGAAGGAATCTTACCTTCGATTCAACTTTAATCACAAAAATGCAACCTATTCAAGATGTCAATCAACACCCAACACACACTTAAAATACTACTCTCCCCATTAGTTTTTTTGGGACTTAAGACATTGGAGAAATGGTCAATTTTTTGCCAAGGGAGGTATTTAAATACATCTTGCCCAGGCCCTTACTAGTGGTGATCGCGCACACACTCTTTCACAATCACGTTCATCACAATTGCAGTATCTCCAGCCTTAACAAATGACAACTAAAACTTGGAATATGATTTCAAGTTTCAGCCAGCCAATGCCTCAGGATGCATCTGAAATCCAATATGAGCAAAACATATATGTAAATACATTGATTTAAATGTTTTAAATGCATTGACAAAATTATATTTTCCATCTGAGGTCATTTCGATCAAAGGTAGGCCCTACACCCAAATTTCTAAACCAAATGTCTACCTAACTTAAACCAAATGTCTACCTAACTTAAAATCAATATTCTAAAACTTCTGGCACAGTCAAAATTTACATTTGATATCATTTTACTAATGTTTTTGCTCGGTGGTCATTTGGAACCAACAAAGACTTTTAAAAAGGGAAATAATTCTAAAAACTAAAAGAACTGCCTGGTAACTAAACTATCAGTTCCAGCAAGTTATAAATGACTTAGGGCATCTATGGAAAATCTCTAATAGTAAAAATAAGCAAAATCATAATAAATAACCTGAAGGGTCATTACACCGGGGGATATGGTTGTGGAGTTATTGATTGAAGTTGCTGAGGTTTTTGAGTTTTAGCTTTCTATTTGTTGTAGGGTGTATGCTGGTGTATGCCTGCTCTTCTTGATATGAAAAATCTACTAGAGAAAGTGTGGAGTGATGAGGACTTTATTTTTATTGATCCTTGTCCTTTTGATATAGTGTATTATTGTAGGAGTGTGATACATATATTATGGGAGAATAATGAGAGCATGATAGACACATAGACACTCCTTGCAAAAGAAAATCATGAGTTTATTCAAAATATTTATAAGTTTGTCTTGGATATTCACAACTTAAAAGGAGACTTAAATTCAAACGTTGATATTTGTAATGTCCAATAATTTAATTATAAGTTGTGTGAGACTGAAAAAATTCTTATAAGTTAAATTAAGGAGTTAAAATTGAAGGTTTCAACACTTGATCATACTTTTAGGGATATTATCACTATTGATAGAAGTACACTAGAGTTATGTGAGGAGGTAAATAATAATACAATTCATGAGTTGGGACGTATTGGACCTCATTGTAATGATTTTTTCACATTATGTTTGGATAGTAAGATATTAATCAAGCCATCCGTGCCTATAAAACAGTGCAAAAAGGAGGGAAAATATGTCTATATTATTTAATTTGTTGTGCCAAATATCCAAAAATTACATTCCTCACTTAAGGGAGAAGAATTGTAACATGACACATCTGTTTCTTGGTTCATCTATTTTTATACCACGTACCTTAAGCATAGTATAAAATTAGAAAAAATTAGGGGTGCGATTCATAAGTTCAAAGTGGAAGGAAATATTGAAGGACAACCATTTGGCTACCTTGATGAAGTCTAAGACCCACATCGCACCGGAATTATAAATCAACCGCTACTTGGGAGGCAACCCAATATATCTTGTTATTTTTGCATTTATGACAATTTGTGTTAGTGTGATTGACGTCCGATTGAGCACCTAAGGTTCAACAAGTATTTTCCTAAATCTCTTGATTTGTAGAGGCTCAATGCATTGGGGACAATGCATGTCTATTTGATGGGGTGGGTATACTTGTGGTTCTAGAAGTCCTCTTGAATTTTTTATCGCCATGTCACTTTTTCTCAGAGTCTGTCCTTAGTAGAGCCTGCATATTTAGGATATATTTTGTTTTGTTGCTTGATTTTTTGTGTTGTTTTTGTGTAGTTAATAGAAAAATGAGTACCTAAGGCAGTTGGTGTATTTTATTTTGATTTTTTTCTTAGAGAAATGATACCCTTTTGAAAATTTTATTTTTGAACTGTGTGATGTGGATGTATATGCAACCATTGTGAATCTCATTATGGCATTAGGATTAGGGACATAATAATCATAGCTAACATTTACATGAACCAGATAGGTAGTAGTTTGTGATACAACCCTTTGCCATGTGTGTGTGAGATACTTACTTAGTTCCCTTTGTGTGTTGATTTCAGAACTTGCTCAGTTAGTCTTGCCTAGGTTGTAGGATAGTTGGTTAGGAAAGGATCATAGATCATTCTTGAATTAGTCCACTTTTAACCTAAATGACGATCCAAATGAGATTATCCCTCGATCCCTACTTTGAGCATGTATAGACCTATTTTCTTATTTTTACCTTTTACCTTTCTAGTTTATTTACAATGAACATATTTTTTCCCTGGTCCTCCTTTGATATTGTGCACCTCAACTCAGACAAATTGCTAAAGTTGAGGGTGTCTATCATAGGGGTACGTGATTTGAAGTGGGTATGAAGAAGGGCATAAATAATAGAAAAAAATGTGGGGTTGGATGTGGTCAAAAAAGCAAAAAAAAAAAGAGAAAGAATTATTTTTTTTAAAAAAGAAAGAATAAATGAAATTGTTCCCAACTTGAATGAACAGTAGAATAAAAAAGGAGAGAAATAATGGTGGAATAAAAGAAAAGTTGGTTGATAAGTGGACCCCAAAAAGTCAGTGTAGTGCAAAGGAGGTTTAGTCACTAACTTCCTAAATGTACCATACCATCTCCAAGCCTACATTACAAGCCGAGTAAAGTCCTATAGTGATCCTAACTGGATTGTCTAAGAATGAAGGTACAAAAAATAAGGGAAAGCCTATGGTATTTTGTGTACATTGTTGGAACTTCTTTGTGAGTGTGAGTGTCTCATGATCGTTCCTAAATAAACATGCATGATTCTATTGAGTGAGTGGGACTTCTTTTTTGTGAGGTACATGGGTTGTGTTGTTTGCTGCTTATTTTTCGGTTAGTGTAATTTGTATATATGCTTGATTATTTATTACTAATGTAATGCCATAGCTTGATCCCTTTGTGTCACTTTGTTTTTCTACATAGATCCAAATAGTTGGTTTTGAAATGTTAACATAGGAGGGGGTGATGTTCTTGAGCTTAAATTGAAATTGATACAGTAGGTATCTTAGGTTTCTGTTGGTTAAGCATCATTGTGTAGTTTTGTTGTGTTCTATTACCTGAGGACATGCAAATGTCTAGGTTGAAAGTGTTGATGTGCCATGGTTTCATGACACTTTCGATGCTTAAAACTAGAAAATATTCAAGTACTTAGGTCCATTTTGGTAGATATGATGTTCTTTTGGGTATATTTGGAAGAAAACTAGGTTTTGGGACCTAAATGGAAGAAAATGAGTTGAAAGTTACAAGATGGCAACTTATTATGGTACCTACTTGGCGTAGGTGACAAGGCGTAGGTGTCAGATGACCAAAGTAAGAGAAAAAGAAGTCGCAACTCTTTTCTGCTACCTATGGTGGGGTGCCTACGTGTAGTAAGTGCCACCTACGTCCCGTAAGTGGCGCCCTAGGTGTCCACCCACCCAAATTTTTTGGTTTGCTTTGGTTTGGATTTTTAGAATTTCTATGTAATCTATAAATACCATTTTGATTTGTTTGAGTTGGGAAGCCCCCTAGAACCACTTTGAGCTACTTTTATGCTAGTTTACACACTCATACTATTCAAAAATATATTTTGATTCCAAGATTGACTTTTGATCGTAGGATTCTTGTGTTCTTGGTTTTTGGTTGATTAATTGATTTGAGACTTTGGATTTTTTTCATCTATTATTATGAGATTGATTCTATGCTTGTTTATTGAATTCCATGGATTGTTTCACAACTATGAGCGGCTAATTCTCTTAGCTAGGGTTGTGAGAACCCTCACAGTTTAACAAAGTAGGTAAAGTATGATATCCTTCTAGATCATTATTGTTTCATGTATTGTGATTTTCTTTTCTTTAATTTCTTTCTTAACGATTGCAAATGTTAGGAACCTACCTGTATTACATACTAACTCAAGAGAGAGGTAAATATTAGGAAAAAAAGATCATTATAGTGATTCGAGGCTACTAACCCTCATCTAATTAACTTGAAATAGAGAGGAGATAGTTAATCTGAGATCCAACATAGGGGTTAATAATGCAACACTCTAAGATCTAGAGGAGATGCATGAGATTTGCCAAAGGGTGTCGAGAGACAGTTGGTGATACATAACTTGTCAGATTCTGCATGCGTAGTAGTGAGATTTTTTGATTGAGCATGAGAAACCAATAGAGTTATAATCCAGGGGGAACATAATACTAGTGTTCATTTCAGATTGTTTACAACTAAAAGCATTCAAATCTTCTTACTTTTACCTGTTACAGCAAATCACCCTATTTGCTTTTATGCACTACCCGACCATTTCAACAAGTTTGAGAGATATATCTAGCCCATTTCATGTGGGTTTGACCCCAACTTAGTTGGGTTACTATATTTTGATATGACTGCTTTATACTTCTTGTAGGTGTAGTTTTGGGCAACATCACTAGGAATCATTAATTAACAATCTAGAAGTAATTCTAGATGATATTACTCTAATCCATAGGTTTTTTCAAAATATCATAAACTTGGGATTCAAATCCTCAAGAATTTCACCATTAAGAGTGTTGTAGTAGTTCTAGAATGTTAAAATATTTAAATACGAAGAAGATGATGGAAGACTTACCTCACCAAAGAATTTTCACCCAAGAAGTTGGAAAATCATCCTTTTGGAGTTTTGAGATGGAGTTTTTGAGTTAAAAAAAACCCCCAAAATATCAAAACTATCAATAAATACTGCAGAGTTACCGCTGCGGTAGTTAACTACTCAACTCTAATAGTGTTCAGTAAAATAGTCATAACGTATTACTCCAAATACAGATTAACAAAGGATTGGATGCATTGGAAAGAAGACTCAAAGATATTTCATTTTATTTGTATTAGGACCAATAACTTTTTATATTCTAGGAGATATGCTTATTTGAAGTTAACCCTAGTTTAGTTCAAAACTCAATCGGTAAGAATACTTCTAACTTAACTTTGAGCTAGGGGGACTGTATGGCCTTAGTTCACGTATGATGCACTCCTATAATAAAAAAAAATTGTCATATAATTTATGATGAATGAGGTTATTGTTCTTTTACCATAAATATTTTCAGTACTGTCGAAATGGGTTATTAAAAAGATACATACCAAGAACCCAATAATATATGAAGAAGAACACAAAAATGAAGACTTGAAAATATGAATAACGAAGATAGAATTGGAGGCTTGAAACACGTGTGAAGCCCTTTTTTAAAAAAGACATTTGTTTCCTCTTCTCTTCTAGATTGCTATGGGTTGTATGCAAATCATTTTAGTGGATATAAAAATCCTATGAATTTCTGCACTAAGAAAATCATGAAAAAATTCTATTGGGAGGTAAGAAATATGAAACTTGGTCTTTAGGAAAGAAAAGAATTTCTTGAGGAAAGATGTAAGAGAAATTCTCTCATGAAAGTTAAGTTAGAAGTCTGCAGAAATTGAGTTTTACAAGAAATGGTAGAAACAAAAGAATGAAAGGATAAAACCTTCCATTTAGAAAAAAAAACATCTTCATAAAATACTTATTATAATTAATTTAATTTTTTTTAAAAAGTATGTAATCCCACACTTCTTTAATCTTCATAACCAATATAGTATCAATTTGTCCAAGATCCTTCATTTAAATGTGAAAATAAATCTTTGTATTTCTATTATAATTTTTCCATCATTTACTACGATCAACATATCTCCAAATTATCATACAATATCACATATTCATCAAGAATTATAAGTTGAAAATATACTAACTAATTAAATTTTTTGTTCTTTAAATACATATTAAATAATGATAAGTCTGATATTGACCTCTAACAATAAGAAACAAACTCCCATCATTAAATATTTCAGAAATATGTTCCACTACATAGATGGTAACTCAAATCACAATTAAGTAAAAGATGCAAAATTGTTTATTATGCTTCTTTCGAAACATCAAACTCATAAAAGGTCTTAACTTCTAAGCGGATCAAACTTTAATATATCATTCATTCACATGGTCTTAAAATGATAGAAATAATTTATCTTATAACTTGAAAATAAACTTTACATGCATTTGAACTTTATGAAAAAATAATGAATCACAATGATCACATAAGAAAATTTTATTCGTAAAATTATCAAATATTTAAAATTATCACAAATATATCATTTTCCATATTACATTCACAAAAATCACAAATAATAAAGATTTCTAAATAAATAAGAAGAAGAGTTAAGAAAATTAGGACCCGATTATTAGTTTTTTCATGTGATTACTTTAGACTTTAGATTGATTTCCTCGTTGGTTCAACACTCATAGTCAAAAGGATATACTTTTAATTTCTGAATGTGTTCCATTAGTGGCTTCAAAAAGACCAATTTTATTACATTAGCTACGATGCGTAAGTACCCTCTCCGTGAAATATGTCTTCTTTTGTCACAATCCAATAATAAGGTCATAATAGCACTTGTTACGGCCCAACCTCAACAAGTAAGCCCATTCCACAAAATCGAAAAAAACTCAAAATAATAAGAAACAAGGCAAGACAAGACTTGTAAAACAAAGTCATACCTACACAAAATATAAATAAAGAAAAACTCTAAAGAAGTAATATAAAACCCCCAAAATCAGGAGTCACAAATGTAAGAACATCTAATATATAATGCAATCTGAAAAACATAGCATGTCTCTGAAAATGGCATAAAGACATGAATAAAGATAAGATAAGGTCACAGAAAAGAAATCTTAAACTCTAGAGTACCCCAATATCTCAGAAGGTCACCAACTCAATAGCACAAACTCAACCTCCATATGCACTATCCAAGCTAGTATTTGCACGAAAAGCCCATAATAGGAGTGAGTGAGGTCCACTTGTACGCAGTAGGTATCATATGTTTACTAAGCAAAGAAGAAAGAATATAAGTAAAAAAACTATGAGCACGTCACTAGAAAATAGAAAAGTTCTAATACGGTAGCTAACATCGTCTCCACTAAGAGTTATATTACAAATAATAAAATGAAAAAACACAAATATACATGAATGATATACATGAGCTAAATATAAGTCAACAAAAACTAAAAAAATTATGAAAGATTCATATGTGATGCAATGAAATGCAATGATGATGGAATGAGTAGTGAAAGTCATCGCATGAATTTTTGTACACTTACCGAGCTCCCAGTTCCCAAGATAGGACCTATGGGGGATTTCCAGCCCATATACTATAACCCATCTATCAAGTCTCAACCCACCTCTTTAGCTTTTATTTAAGAAAATGGTTTTTATAAAAATATCTCATTAATAGTGTTCCTCAATGGTATCGGCATCTCATGAATGTACATGTATGGAATAAAGATATAATGCCCGCAGTCTAATCAAGATGAAGTCATCCAATACATTCAATACGTATATAAGTGAGACTGAAAATAAACTCAATATATCCACAATTCATGATTATCAACTCTAATTATGCACCATTGGAAGAAATATGCATTTAAGACATCATTTATATCATATCAATCCTAACTCGAACATTTCTATCATGATAAAGGAAATCAATGTTCAAATAGACCTATTATAACTATTAAAGATCCCACATGGTTATTGTATTTAGAATAAAGACATTTAAATTTACAGTTAATGCCAATGATGTTAAACAAAACTCTCACGTGCGTAACAAACAGTATCAGATATCACAAGTCTACAAATATAGAATATAAGTCCTCGCTCATACACACAATAGTAATAATAATATCAAATATAAACCCCATAGTTATTTTCTCCAAGTCATAACATGCTTTACTTATTTATTAACTGCCCATCACAATCTGAAAGAAATTAAGCCATAACCTACCTCAAAATCAATGAAATCATATCCTAAAGTTCTTCAATATGAAGCTTTCCACTTTATAATAATCTGGAATTATTTATAATATTCAAATATAGCATCTACACGTTAAAAGAAAGCTAATGAAGCTCATATTGCCCATATTTGAGTTGGGTTCAAATGGGTTCAAAAAATGAGTTCAAAATTGGAAGGGATAAAACTAAAATTTGTTTAAGAAATACATTTCTTAAGGTTTAAGGAATATACAATTGAAAACCTGCGTGAAATTGGTTAAATGAGTCAAAATTGAAGAAAAAACTATTTTAAAGCTTTTTCGAGAACATACTCAATATTCCATGTTAAAACCAAGACTAAAGAGTGTCTTGATGATATAAATTATTGAAAATTAATGAAATTAAGATTTTGGAGATAACCCAAGCTCAAATGGTAAAGAAAACCCTAAAATGGCATGAACTTGAGGCTCAAAGTCCAAAAATGGTGCAAAATTAAGAAAAAGGGGGTTATATATAGTAGTTGCCACTTAAGTAGCTACTGTTAAACAGTACTAGGCCACTAAATCAGCTACCTCAGAAGCGAGGCTTGACCTCTAAAGTGGATAGTGTTTAAGTAGTCTTGGGATGCCAAAGCGGCTTCTGCTTAAGTGGTATCACAAGATATCAACAATTGTTGATTTTTGTGAAAGCTTACCAAGCTTTGAACGGACTCTCAACATTTGATCGGGACCCTACAGATACAAAACATATATGCTACAAGGCTAATTTTAATGTTTTGGACTCAATGATGACATTGGATTTTCAAATAAATGATTGTTTTCAACAAATTAACCCCTGGACCCCTATAAGGCATATTTCACTAGTTTTTCAAATGGAGGATTGAAATGCAAACTAAAGGTACTGAACTCGAATCAACCCTACTACCAAACCGAATTCAATATTCTAGACCTAATGGAACCACTTAAATCGCCATCTGACACTCAAGACATAAAATGTTGATGAAAGTCAACATGAAAATTTAAAGCCTCTACAAATCACAAACTCTCCCTAATCATTCACGATCGAATCGAGAACTATTTTAATCATGCCCACACTCCAAAATCAACATGTAGAAACTAAAGATAAGGACAAAATGGTCAAAATCCATAAAAATTAAGATTTCACACTTTAGGAAATTACAGTATCCACCACTAATACTCTAATTCATCATCAAACTAAAAGGAAAGGAAATACCCAAATTGTTAAAGAGTTGATGGTAACTTCTATGCATAGCGTACTCGACCTCCCAAGCAGTATCCTCAATAGGATGGGCTCCACTTATTCTTAACCATAGAAATATCTCTAGAATGTAACCATCTAATATTCCTGACTAAAATAGACAGTGGCTCTTCTACAGAGGTTAGCCTCTTATCTAACTGAATTATATCCCAACGAAGCATGTAAGACTTATCTGGAACATAGCACCGAATCATAGATACATGAAAAACTATATGAACAATTGAAAATTTTATAGGTAAGTCCAAATCATAGGCAACCTCCCCTACTATCTGAAGAATCTTAAAAGGCTCGATATACCTAGGACTAATCTTTCCTATTTTTCCAAACCTCATCATGCCCTTCATGGGCAAAACACGAAGAAAGACTCAATCACCAATGTAAAACTTTAATGAACGAGGCCTATGTCCTGCATAACTTTTTTGCCTACTCAGGGTTGTCGAAGCTATCCTGAATCATCTGAACCCTGTGTATAGACTCATAAATAAAGTTAGTACCATAGGGTATAACCTCTAAAGTCTCAAACCAACAAATAAAATATCATAACATCTACCATACAATGCCCCAAAAGGTTCCATTTCAATACTCGAATGGTAACTATTATTATAAGCTAACTTTGCTAAGGCCAAAAGTTACTCCACTAACCTCTGAATTCTATAACACATGCGCAAAGCATATCCACCAAAGCCAGAATAGTCTGCTCCAACTGAGCAACGATCTAAGGATGGAAAGTTGTGCTAAGGTCAACCTGAGTAACAAACTTCTTTTGATATGTCTTCCAGAAGCTAAAATCAAACACTAAGACTTTGTCTAAAATAATGGACACAAGTACACCATGAAGATAAACTATATCTTGAACAACGATACGAGCCAACCTCTCAATACTAAAGTAAATCTGAATAGGCATGAAATAGGAAAATTTGGTCAATCGATTTACGATGAAGAAAAACTATTATCAGAATCACGAGAGGAACGAAGCATCCTACTTATAAAGTCAATAGTGATTCGCTTCTACTTCAACTAGGGAATGGGTAATCTCTAAAGAAAACCACTTGATCCCTGTTGTTTGGCCTTAACCTACTGACAACACAAGCAATGAACTGTAAAGTCATCCATATCTTTCCTTATACCACCTCACTAGTAATGTTGTTTTAAGTTACAATACATCTTAGTCACCCCTAAATGGATAGAATACCTAGATAATGCACCTCTTTAAAAATAAATCTCACCCATACACCAACTCTTAGTACACAAAGTCGGCCCACAATCCTTAAAATACCATCAAAATCAAGAGAAGCCGCCCTAGACTTTCCATTGAACACCTTATATATCACTCTCAAACAATCATCATCAAATTGGTGAGCTCAAATCTGCTCCATCAAATAAGATCTAGTGTCAACAAAGGCTAAAACATGCTTGGGTGTTGAAATATTAAGCCTTACCATATAGTTGGATAAAGACTAAATCTTCATGGCTAAAGATCACTCATAGGTTAGGATATGAGCTAAAATCCCTACATTAGTCAACTTTTGGCTCAAGGCATCCGCAACCACATTAGCTGACAGGACCCAAACCAGGGCCTTATTGTAATGGGTATCTCAAGTCCCACTAAGACCGTAGACCACCCCTGTTACCCAACCCAACCAACCAACATCCAACCTGAGTTGGATGAATTCTAACACATATAACAAGATAGTGTATAATTTTACAAATTCAGACTCTGGCATAGGTCTATGACTGTGACCAACCAAATCAAGTCAAATCATCCGAAACCCAACCAATAACCAATTACCAAGACAAACTATAAACCAAAACCATAGCAATAACCAAACCAAGTTCCTGCCCATATCAGAATACAAAAGGATAGAACAATTATAAATTTAACTAAATGATATCAGCCCCAATACGAATGTCAATACTAAGATTAACACCACTACTGATCCCGCCAATTCCGACCCATAGTAGTTCCACAAAGCCTCTAACTAAATAAAAAATAATATCTGGTTGGGAAATGATCCCAACCATAGCCAAAACTAATATCCATAAAATAACCAAAGTATTTAAGGATATCCATGATATGAAATAGAGCCTTCTGAAATACGGACACTAACCGCTTTAATCCAATAAATGACCTAAATCTGATCACTAGGAAGGAGGAGTAGAACAGCCAGTTCCTGCATCGGGTGGGGATATAGCCGCTCGAGGATGGGTTAGTGGGTGAACGCTAGCAAGTACTCAGGATAAGGATAAATAATTCCATCCAGTAAATCAACCATACACACAAATCCATACATATATACATATATAAACTATGTCGGGAGTGGGAACCGTAATTAGCATGCATTTAAAACCTTTAACCTGGGTATATCTAGCTTAACTATCCCAAAACCACCAATGGGCAATATGGGTCAAGTGTAACCTCCTAAACGGGCCCAAATAAATGTAGCATCATAAATAGAAGATACCATAAGAGTAGGGGATTCCCGAGTACTCTTTGCTCTCCATGATACATATGTATAGTATACTTAAAGTAGTCCCATTTACCTTATAGTATAATATATGGTGGCTATGACCAACCCTCATGTCGGCAAACATGAGTTTCTAGTGTTCATCTATTAGACTCGCACCTTCACGATTAGCTATCACACCCCATCATTATTGCCCAATTAAAATCATTACCATCCAACTAAACCATTATACCATTATTATTAACCAAGGCTATGAGTAGTGGTATCATTATACTGACTATGTCTTACAAGCAATGTCCTTAGCTAACCTTTTATATTTGAAGGGATTCCCATATACCTATAGATTACATTATTTAGTTACTTGGGGGATTCCCATGTACCCCACAAGTATGTTCATTACTTAGTTTGCTTTGGGGATTCCTTTGTACCCCACAAGGATGTTCAATTAACCACAACCATGACCACTAAGACCTTACCATTTAACCATTTCAAAACTATTTAAACCATTTATACCAGTTAGGGTTTCATTACCAATTTATACCATGCAATAGTTCCATTAAAAGTTCAATAATATAGTAAAAACATTCTCATAGGTATTTTATCAAACACATTGGGGGGATAGTGTTTCCAAAGCCAAAACCAAATACCAATTAACTATTCTCGTGCAACCAATTGTTCAAACCACTAATAAAACATGTAAATTCATAATTAGAACATGGGGAAACCATAACCAAGCATTTATAATCAAAACACACTAACATATATTGGAAAACCCATAACCATACAATAATTACGCCATAAAAATAATTCATAAAACATGCCGTTAGTTGGAACTAACAATGAGGGAGAAGTATCTTTCCTTAGATTACGAAGATGATGAAGAGAAATCACCCATACAAGCCCCAAATTAATCCTCTTTATAAAACCCTAGCCTTCCTTTACCCAAGAGCCTTAGAGAGAATTTGAGAGTGTTTCTAAGTATTTAAGATTAGAATAATAGGGTAAATAATGTCCCAAAGGAGTTATAAGTCATGGGGCCTTAAGATGTTAAGTGGGAAAATGTCCAGATTACCCCCAACTTAACTGTTTAAAATTCACGCAAGTGGGTACGACTCCACCATACTAGTCGTACCCTTCAATAAGAGGGGTACCCACCACTCGTACCCCAGGCCTCCCCCTTGGACCCAACACTTTGCACCACATGATTCACCCAAACCAAGTCGTACCCTAGCTATATGACCAGTACCCCTAAACTGTATCCTTGGAAGAATAGAGTCAAAAGAGGTTTGAACACTATCTACCATATGAGTCAATGGTACGTCTCATACCCACCCTAGTCGTACCCATTCTAGAAAAAAATTCAACCTATCGAACAACATTGGTTAGTATACGACCAAGAGCATACCAACTGTACCCCATCATATGACTAGTACCCCAAGTCGTATGATGTCCATAAACCAGAAATCTAGGAAATTTTTTTAAGGACCAAAACCTAAGGTGTTTCGGTCTCCCCAACTAGGATCTTTCAATCCTGAATGATGGACAAGGTAGTACAAGCACGATTTACAACCCATAGATGCCTCTACTCTTGCCTTTAACAAAGATCCAAAGAAATCAATCTTTCATTTAACCAAAATAAGGAAATAAGAATGTCATAAAGAACACATACTTTCCACATGAATATCCAGAGCCAAAAATAAATGCAGATACTTGTACTTCATATCGTCTTCCTCTTTCCAAGTAGCCTCTTCCACCTTGTGGTTCTACCATAGAACCTTAATCAAGGCGACATATTTGGTGTGCAACCGTCGAACCTGACGATCCAAGATCTCAATCGGGATCTCTTCATAGGATAAAGAATCTGTGATACCCAAACTTACCAAAGGAATAATCAATGAAGGATCACCTACATATTTTCTCAACATAGATACATGGAACACCGGATGAATGGAGCTCAAACTAGAAGGCAACTCTAATTCATAAACCATATTACCAACCCTTCGCAAAACTATATTAGGATCAATATACCAAAGACTGATCTTCTTTTTTTCCCAAACTGCATTACTCCCTTCATAGGAGATACCCTTAGGAATACCCTATCCAACCTCAAACTCCAAGTCCCTATGCCTTACATCTACATAGGACTTTTGATGACTTTGGGTAGCCTTAAGCCTATCCTGAATCACCTTCAATTTTTCCATAACCTAATAACCCAAATCCATACCAAACATATCCACCTAACCAACTTCAAACCACCTAAAAGGAGATCTACCCCTCCTACCATACAATGCCTTGAAAGGGGTCATTCCAATAGTGGAATGGTAACTATTATTATAAGAAAACCTTTCCAGAGGTAGATGCTCAACCAAGCTACCACTATAATTAATTATACATGCCCAAAGCATATCCTTCAATGTTTGAATATTCCTCCTTGCTTGTCCATCTGTCTGCGAATGAAAAAAAGTACTCAGACTAACCTTAGTATCCATCCCCTTCTTAAAAGACCGCCAAAATAAGATGAAAACTACGTACCACAATCAGATATGATAGAAATAGATACCCTATGTAGCTTCACAATCTCATGAAGATACAACTTCGCATAATCCTCAACTGAAAAGTTAGTCCTCCCAGGAAAGAAGTGAGTGTACTTTGTCATCCTATCCATGATGACCCAAATTGAATCAAATTGATTTCAATACTGAGGAAAACCAATAACTAAATCCATATAGATTACCTCCCATTTCCATTCTGAAAATTCCATTTCCTGATACAATTCACCTGACCTCATGTGCTAAACTTTTACTTGTTGGCATGCTATATACTTGGCTACAAAGTTTGCGATATCTCTTTTCATAGTATTCCACTAATACATCTCCTTGAGGTCATGATATATTTTAGTCAAACCAGGATGAACAACATAGCGTGATTCATACACCTCAACCAGTATCCTTTCACGCGAACCATCGATGTTAGGAACACAAAACCTCTCATGGTACTGCAAAGTACCATCACCACTAACCTCAAAAACCATTACTATTTTCCCACCTACTTTACCTCTAATTTTCATCAAGATAGGATTTAGCATTTGCTTTTCCTTGATCTTTTCTCCAAGAGACAACCAAACCTCTTCTTGTACAATTACACAACCTTTCTCGGAGTCCAAGAGACAAACTCCAAGATTAGCTGAGCGGTGAACATCTTTCACTAACTCTCGCTTCTTCTTTTCCACATAAGACAAAATCCCCATGGATAACCTGCTAAGAGCATCAGCAACTACATTAGCTTTACCTAGGTTGTAGTGAAGAATCATATCATAGTCCTTGAGAAGCTCCAACCATCTTCTCTGCTAGAGATTTAGCTCTTTCTAAGTGAATACATACTATTGACTTGTATGATCAGAAAAAATGTCCACGTGCACTCAATAAAAATAATGCCGCCAGATTTCTAAAGCAAAAACCACAGATAAAAGCCCTAAATCATGAGTAGGATAATTCCTCTCATATATATTCAACTGCCTAGAAGCATTGAAAATCACCTTCCCATGCTGCATCAAAACACAACCAAGTCCCACCCAGGATGCATCACAATAAACCTCAAAACCCTTATTGCCTTCAGAAAAAGTTAAAACCAAAGCCAAAGTTTGCTTATCCTGAAGCTTTTTGAAACTACCTTCATAAGCATCCGACCAAGAAAACTTTACCCTATTCTGAGTCAACTTAGTCAATGGGGTAGCTATTGTCGAGAAATTTTCCACAAACCACCTATAATACCCAACCAAACTCAAGAAGCTCCGGATATCTATTGGAGTCATGGGTATAGGCCACCTTTGAATTAAAACAACCTTTTGTGGATCCACTATGATCCGTTCACCAGAAATAATATGACCAAGAAAAGTTACAGTGTTTAACCAAAACTCACAATTTGAGAATTTGGCATACAACTGGTGCTCTTTTAAGGTCTGCAACACCACACGAAGGTGATTAACATGATCCACCTCACTTTTAGAATACATCAGGATGTCATCAATGAACACAATGACAAACAGATCTAGAATCTGCCTAAAAACCTTGTTTATTAGATCCATAAATACGCCGGGGCATTACTTAAATCAAATGACATACACAAGAATTCAAAGTGCACATACCTAGTTTGGAAAGCCGTCTTAGGGATATCCACCTCCCTAATCTTAAGATAATGATACCTCGATCTAAGATCAATCTTAGAAAACAATTTCGCACCACAACTAATCAAACAAGTTATCTATCCTTGGGAGAGGATACTTGTTAAATTATCTATAGTCAACGCACCTCCAAAAGGAACCATCTTTCTTACGTACGAATAACACTGGTGCACCCCATAGGGATACACTAGGATAGATGAAACCCTTATCCAAAAGATCCTTAAGTTGCTCCTTAAGTTCTCTCAACTCAGGCAAAGATATTTTATAAGGTGGAATAGATATTGGACGAGTGTCCAAAATCAAATCAATCTAAAACTCAATCTCCCTATTTGGAGGAACACTAGGAAGATCATCCTGAAAGACCTCGGGAAATTTATTCACCACCAGAACCAAATGAAAATAAGGACCTTCCGAGTTAGAATCTTTAACCCAGACTAGATGATAGAGAAAACCTTTACAGATTAACCTCTAAACTCTAAGACATGAAATAAACCTCCCCTTAGGAGCTAGGGAACCACCCTCCCACTTAATAATCGGTTCACTAGGGAACCTAAAGATAACCTTACGGGTCCGACTATCTAAGGATGCATAATAAGAGTGCAACCAATCCATTCCTAGAATAACATTAAATTCCACCATATCAAGTTCAAACAAATCCACCAAATTCTTCCTAATTCCAATAGATACCACTCACACCCCCTATAGACCCTTTTAGCAATCACAGTGTAACCTACTAGGGTAGAAATAGGAAAAAAATCCAAAATAACCTCATGATAAAAACCAAAACACGTTGCCACATATGGGGTCACATAAGAAAGATTGGACCCCCGATCAAGAAAACAATATATGTCACGAAAAAAGAGTTGTAACATACTAGTCATGATATCTGACGATGCCTCAGATTCCTGCCGAGTAGCAAGAGCATATAACCTATTTCAACTGCCCCAGTACCAGGAGCAAAAACTGATGTAGAACCAACACCCTTTGGTACAGGATCAGAGGATGAAGCAACTGAAGCCTTACTCGCTCTCGAAGCACTTTTACCTACTAGACAGTTTCTAAGCATATGGCCTGGCTGACCACATTTGAAGCATTTGCACCTTCATTCATCATAAAAAACCCTATGCAACCTACTACTTAACTGACAAAGAGGGTATGATTAGGCTGACTGAGCCTCACTCACTTAAGATTGGGCACCCTATGCCTAAAAATTATCATTACCCTATTGATGCCTATTACCTAACTATTTCGTGTAAGGAGCGCAGCCGTAAAGAAGGAATCAGAACTGCTCCACTTCTTCTTTGGCCACTTACCACTATCCCAACCACCTTGTGGTTGAGCACCACCATGTTCATATGACCTAAAATTTTTACCCTGCCTTTCCTTAAACTCAGCCTATTTCCTCTCTTCTTTTACCAACTATTGCATATGAATAACCAACCTAGAAATTTCCATGTCCTTGATTAGAAATGTAGTCTTGCTTTTAAGTATTAAATCCCAAGATAGTCTAGAAGCAAACTTCCTTATCATGTCCCTCATATCAAATACCATATTCGGAGCATACCTTGATAACTAATGAAACCTTAAGGCATATTTCTTGACCGACATCTTCCCCTATCTCAAATTGACAAACTCTTCAATTTTTGCTTCCCTCATCTCCTAAGGAAAAAGGCGATCTAGAAAAGCATTGGAGAAAGTCTCCCACAAATATGACTCCTCAACATCACCTTTTGCCACATCCCATTCCTCGTATAATTTGTACACCATATTCTTTAGTTGATAAGCAACAAAATTCACCCCTTCCATATTCGTAGTGTACATCACCCTAAAAATTTTCTCCATTTCATCCAAGAAACCATGAGGATCCTCCTCCACTTTCACACCTGTAAAAGTAGAAGGATTCACTTTCATAAAATACCCAACCCTTGTGGCCTCAGCAGATGAAACACCAAATGGACCCCGTTCAGCCTGAGCAACAACCAACTAGAAATATTAGGGATGGGACCCCTAGATCGAGTATGGATCACCTGAGTAGCATGTGCCCCTTCAACATTATCCCTAGTTGGGATAAAATAGTTACTTTGCATCTTAGATTGTCGAGGCAAGATATGAAAAGCAACTAAAGAGGAATTTATACAACCATAGACCTTACATCTTGAAATAAAATCACAAAAAAGAGAAACATTCCTAAATGCCTTGTAGCCTCTCTCTTATGAGTGTGGCACGCTACACATCCCTATTAAAGACTCTACTCGACACGGCTTTGTGGACTCCCAATTTACCATGAATTTAAATCTCTAATACCAACTTGACATGACTAGAATTAGGGCCTTGTCTTAATGGGCATCTCAAGTCCCACTAGGATCGAAGACCACCTCCGTTTCCCAACCCAACCAACTAGAATGTACCCTAAGTCAGGTGAATTTCAAACATATAGCAAAATACCATATATTTTCACAAATCTAGACTCTGGGATAGGTCTATGACCGTGACCGACCCAATTGAGTCTAATTATCCAAAACCCAATAATCAATTACAAAGTTAAACCATAAACCAAAATTGCAGCAATAACTAAACTAAGTTCCTGTCCATAACAAAATAGAAAAGGATGGAACAATCATAAATTTGACTAAGCAGCATCAACCCTAATACCAATTCTAGTACTAAGGCTTACACCAATATTGATCCTACCCATTCCAACCCATAGTAGTTCCACAAAGCGTCTAACCAAAAGAAAAACAATATACGGTTGGGACATGCCCCTAACCCTAGACAAAACCAATATCTATATAATAACTAAAGTATGTAAAGACATCCATGATATGATATGGAACCTTCCAAAATATGGAAGCTCTCCAATTCAATCCAATAGTTGATCCCAAATTCGATCACTAGAAAAGAGGAGTAGAATGATCGATTCCAGCATCACGTGGGGATATAGCTACCCGAGGATGGGTTAGTAGGTGAATGCTAAGAAGTACTCAGGATAAGGATAAAATAATTCCATCTAATAAAACCAAGTAAACCAACTATGTACACATATCAAAACATATATATATATATATATATATATATATAAACCATGCCGGGAGTGGGAACCGAGTTTTACATTCATTTAAAACCATTAACGTGGGTATGTGTAGCTTAATCATCCCAGAACCACCCACGGGCTATATGGGTCAAGTGTACCCCCCTGAACGAGCCTCAATGTGTATAGCCACATGAATTAGAAATACCGTAAAAGTAGGGGATTCTCGAGTACCCTTTAATCTTCATGATACTTATGTACAGTGTACATAGAGGATTCTCATTTACCTCATAGTATCATATATGGTCGCTATGACCAACCCTCATGTCAGCAAACATGAGTTTCTAGTGTTCTTCCATTAGACTCGTACCTTCGTAGTTAACTATCACACCCCACAATTATTGCCCAATTAAGACCATTACCATCTAACCAAACCATTATACCATTATTATTAACCAAGGCTATAAATAGTGGTATCATACTACCGACTATAGCTTGCAAGCAATGTCCTAAGCCAACCTTTTAGATATGAAGGATTCCCGTATACCCATAGATTACATTATTTAGTTGCTTGGGAGATTCCCATGTATCCCACAAGTATGTTCATTACTTAGTTATCTTGGGGGATTCCCTTTTACCCTACAAGGATGTTCAATTAATCATAACCATAAACACCAAGACCTTACCATTTAACCATTCCAAAATAATTTAAACTAACTAGGATTCCATTACCAAGTTATACCATGCAATATTCCATTAAAAGTTCAATAATACAGTTAAAGCATTCTTAGAGGAATTTTATCAAATACATTAGGGGCATAGTGTTTCCAAATCCAAAACCAAATACGAATTAACCATTCCCATGCAACCAATTGTCCAAACCACCAATTAAATATGTAAATCCATAATTAAAATATGGGAAAACCATAACCAAGCATTTATAATCAAAACCCCAATATATATTTGAAAACCCAAAACCATAGACAATTACTCCATGAAAAAGATTCATAAAACATGCCTTTAGTTGGAAGGAATAATGAAAGAGAAGTATCTTTCCTTAGATTACAAAGATGATGAGGAGAAATCACCCGTAAAAGCCTCAAATTAATCCTCTTGATAAAACCCTAGCCTTTTTTTACCCATGAGCCTTAAAGAAAATTATAGAGTGTTTAAGTATTTGAGATTAGAATAATAGGGTAAATGATGTCCCAAAGGAGTTATAAGTCATGGGGCCTTAAGAGGTTAAGTAGGGAAATGTCCAAATTACCCCCAACTTAACTATTTAAAATTCTTGTAGGCGGGTACGACTCCACCATACCAGTCGTACCCTTTAATATGAGAGGTACCCACCAGTCATACCCCAGACCTCCCTCTTAGACCCAATACTATCCACTATACGATTCATCCAAACTAAGTAATGCCCTAACCTTACGACTAGTACCCCTAAATTATTTCCTTGGCAGAATAAAATCAAAGAAAGTTTGAACATTGTCTACCATATGAGTCAAAGGTATGACTAATACCCTAACTTATGTCTTAGGGTGAGGCACTCATACTCAGATCTAAGTTAATTTACTAAGTCTTAGATGGAACATCCAAAGCTCTAATCTTTGGAACATCTAAAGCTCTAATCTTTAACTAGTGATACCCGAATATCATATAAAATCCATCCATGATGACCAAAAAATATTATCAAAACCACGAGAGGTACTAAAAAACCTAATCACGAAGTCCATAGTGATCCTGTAATGCCCTAGGAATACACCATGGATTCCATACAGTGCTTATAGTCACAAGTGACCACAAGCTAACCCATGAGATGGTACCTGTTGTAAACATTGAAAAACTGATAATAAAGTATACACATATGCAGAAAAAAAAGATGGATACGCCATAAGGTTTAAACATTTAAAACTATTTCAAAATTAATATGCCTGAAAAACAAATGTCTAAAACCAATAATGTAAAGACTATCAATAACAATTGATAACTGACTAACTATCTAAAAGTGTCTGAAAGCCTCTAACTTACTGACTGTAGAGTTGATGGAATAAGTCCCAATTAACTCTGGATGACTACTGAACTTAAACACTGAAATAAATATAAATGGTCCTTAGAATATAAAGACTAACCACTACTGTTGTTGTTGATGCACTGGGAGGTCTAGGTGCAGTCGGGAAGCTGAGTGTCCGTACCTATGATATGATATATCATAGCACATGAAATGAGTATGCGGTCAGTACTTTGAACATACTGGTATGCTAGATAAGGTTAGGCTGATATGCATGGGCTCATGTATATGAATAATAACTGACTGAATGAATATCATGAGATAACTGATACATGGTATTCATGATAACTGTAAGAATTTATAGATGCATGACCAAGAATATAACATGATACTGGAATAGCCTGTAAACTGAAATACTGATACTGAATAACTAATAATTGTATGTTATGGTCAAGAAAGCCTGAAACTGAACTCTAAACTGAATATTGGACTCAAACTGTGGGAGCTATCATCTAACCAACATGCCTCAATATGAGTTGATTGGGGTCCAACCAGTGACCCCAGTTAGAAGGGTGTTAGTACCGTGCCATGGGTACTAAGATTGGATGTATGGATCCAATGAAGTAAAGTCCCAAAGGGCTAAAGAGTCACCCTCCACTGGCAGGTGCTTTAGTAAGATATATGTCAACCCTCAACTGGCAGGTTAACATCTTAAACCTGCATTAGCTACGTAGTTCTGGAATGCAGGAATTGCTACTAAGTGTCACACCCTCAACTGGAAGGTGATCCCCCATCCCTTGGTTCGCTTAATGCTAAATCCTACTCATAACTAAACTAGCATGGATTTCTAAACTGATCTAAGTTTGACTGATATAATAACTGACTGAACTGATAATACTCTAATATATCCAAAACCATTCTAAAACTATTGAAACTAAGTAAGTAGCTAAGTTTTTGAGTATTCATAACCCCCAGAAATTGATAACATTACTAGTGGAAACATACTAAAGCTTTAAAAACATGACAAGTAGTAATTGTTCAAAATTCATCTCTTAGGCATTTCATCAAACACATGGGGGTCATAAAGTTAAAGCATGTGAATAGTTAAATCATGGCATAGTAACATAATTTGAATGCAAAAATCATAGGTTAAGGATTTAACATGAAAATATCATATTTCAAACCGATCAAAGGCTAATTCCAATAAGAACACAAGTAAACATGATGTAAAAATTGAAATTCATGGAAGTTCATGGATAAAATTCATGAAAACATGTGAAGATTGTGATTTTAAACTTTAAAGAGAATTCTTGGACTCCATGGGTAAAAAAGACCCATAGATGAACATCTAACGTACCTTAGTTGAAGAATTCGTGAGAGTCATGGTGAATTTCTTGAAGATTGGTCTTGAATGTTGAAGAAACTAGGGTTTTGTTCTTCAGAGAGTTTGTCAAAAGATAAGTGATTTTACCCTTTTGGAGACTTAATATCGTGTTATGGCTGAGATAAAGTGAGGGAAAAGACTGAAATACCCTCCTAAACCCAGAATTAATTAAGATAAACGTGACTAATGATGTGATAAGTAATGCGTTGCATCGCTCAGTCGATACATTAGGCGACGCATTGCATTGAACCCTACCAATGCGATAAGCGGTGTGCCGTGGCCATATCATGGTGACTCGCTAGTTTGAACATCCGAACAATCCTCAAACCTCATTCAAAAAATCCGAAACTTACCCGAGACATGCTATCAACCACCACGATCAGAATCAACTTAAAAATCAATGTTCTAAGGCTGGGAAGGTCAAAATTAAAATCGTCAAAGTTTAAGAGGCTTTGGAAATGACTAAGTCTTAACACTTAGTGAAATTTTCAAAGTCTTGGACCCATTTAACATGAAAGAGTGAGTTGAAACGTGTTAGGATCTTACGGGTTCTTATAGATTCGCTCCCACTTTCACTAGAAAATGGGTAATCTCTAAAGCAAACAACTCAATATCTTATGTTCAGCCATAACCTACTGATAGGACTGGGCATATTTTGGTTCAAATCAGAAAACCAATAAAACAAATCAAAATTTAATTTGGTTTTAATTTTTTTTATTTTTCAGATTAGTCTCGATTTTTAATTTTTGGATTTAGTTAAACAGATTGATTTTTAAAGAAAAAATTATTTAAACCAAAAAACCAAAATTATATAAATAATATATATATTTATATACATTCAATATATAATAATTAATAATCAGTAACCCTAATCTATTAATTCAATATTATACAATACAACTCACAGTCACAACTACCGTAGTTGGATTCTTGGAGATGAGATGACTACACTACGACAAACTAATCTAGTCAGCCCTACAACTGCATATCAAATATGACTGACGAGATGACGACCGTTGGCGACCCACATATCGAGTGTTGAATCACTTGATTGAAGTTTGTTCAATCTACCGAAGGCGGTGAACCAGCGATGCCGACCACTGTGGTCTGCGAGTTTATTGAGTAGTGAGCCAGTGAGTGGCAACCAGTCTAATAAGGTTCAACTTACATGTAATCAATTAGCCAGGTTAGTTTTCGACGAAAACAAAGTAAGGATAAGTTTTGACAAGGTGGCCAATTTTTCATTCAGTTATTTTGGTAATCAGTCAGCCTTCAAAATATGTCTAATTTGGTATTTTTTTATTTTTCATTTAAATTGATAGTTTAAGGCTAAATACTGAGAACTAATAAATAAATTATTTCATATTCATAAATTGGAAGTAGGGTAAGTGAAAGTGGAGCATCAAATGAAAATATTTCAATTTTTTCTCCAAATGAAGATGAAACTATCATTAAAGTTGAACCTTCAAAGAAAAGAAAGGTCATGGAACCTAGGAAAAAATGTTGACAGTGGTTTGACTAGACCGTTGATTAAAAAACTAAAGCTAATAAAGCAAAATATAAGTATTATGGAAAACTTTATGTTGTTTCTTCAAGTGCTAGTGGTACTTTGTCAAAGAATAATCATATGCTAAGTTTATGTCCTTATCGGCCTAATGTTGCTGTTAAGGAGAATCAAACAAAATTAGATTTTCTACCATATTTTGCATGTGAAAAGAAAGGGGCGTTGGGTACTTAAATATTTGATCAAGGATGAAATAGAAAAGCTTTATCCTAAATGATATTTGCTGATGAGTGCCATTTAGTTTTTTTGAAAAGGAAAGTTTTAAATTTTTTATGATAGTCACAGCCCCAGACTTTCATATTCCTTCTCATAGAACCTTAAAAAGAGATTGTTATCAGTTCTATAATGAAGAGAGACAAGTTTTGAAAAAGATTTTTAAAGAAGTACGTCCAAAATTTTGTCTTATGACAGATACTTAGACGTCTATACAAAAAATTAACTATATGTGTCTAACATCTCACCTTTTAGATACATATTGGAAATTGCATAAAAGTGTGATAAATTTTTATCCAAATTTTAGTCATAGAAGTGTTTATCTAGCTACTTCCATTACTAACTATTTGCTTGAATGGGGTTTAGATACTATTTTTCGTATTATAATTGATAATGCTAGTTCAAATGATGTTTTTGTGATAAAAATATCTAAATAATTAAGTAACTGGGGAACTAACAAAATAGAGGGTCAAAATCTTCATGTGAGGTGTATGACACATATTCTTGATCTTATTATGTAATATGAACTGAAGTAAATTGATAAGCCTATCGAGCAAGTGAGGCAAGTTGTGAAGTATGTTAATCAAAGAAAGAGTTAAAAAGTTCAAAGAATGTTGGAATCTCAATTGATAACTTGTAAGAAATCTTTATGTTTAGATGTTACTACTCGATGGAACTCTAAATACTTGATTCTCGAAACATCATGACATCTTGAGCTTGTATTTGATAGATATAGCTTCTATGATAATGGTTTCTGAGATTATTTTCGTACCTCCCCTTATAAAGATGGAACTAATGCAGGTGCCTTTACAAGTGAGTACTGAGAAAATATGAGGACAATGGTAAACAATTTTAAACTTTTTATGATCTTACTTTAAAAGTTTCTGGTTCAAAATATGTTATTAACAGTGTGCATTTTGTGGAAATTACTAAGCTTGATTTGATTTTAAAAGAGATGATAGAAAATGAAGATTTTAATTTGAAAAAAATGGCAACAAATATGAGGGAAAATTTCATAAAGTATTGGGGTAATCCATAGAAAATGAACAAAATGATCTTTATTTCATCTGTGTTGGATCTCCGCAACAAACTAGAATATGTTTCTTTTGCAATTGTGGACATATTTGGTTTTTGTGATCCAGTGAAGGCATATATGAATCCTTGTTTGAGCATTATTTTAAGACAATAAAAAACTCTTCATTTTCATCTACTTCTTTTTTTGGAAACTCTTCATCTGTAAGTTATTATGGAAACTTTTAGAAGCATAAAGAAATTAGCGGAGGTTCAAGCAGTAAATCTAAGTTGGGAAAATATCTTGCTAAAGAAATTGAGCTAGATTCAGAAAATTTGATATATTAGGTTGGTGGAAAGTTAATGAGCCGAGGTTTCCCATCCTCACTGATATGGTTCGTGATATGTTAGCTATTCCCATTTCTAGTGTTGCATTTGAATGTGTATTTAGCATTGAAGGTCTTGTTATTGATCCTCTTAGGATTTCATTGAATCCTAAACTAGTGCAATCTCTTATTTGTCTTCAAGATTGGCTTAGATGTGGACCTATTTTAATTAATATCGAAGAAGATTTATAGTATCTGGAGAAACTTGAAGTTGATAAGAATTTTATGATTTTGTATTCATTATATTGAAAATAACTTCTGATTTATATTTCATATCAACTAATAAGTGTCTTATATTTTTTTCAGAAATGGCTTGCAGTGGAACTGAGTCAAGCATTGTTGCTGTGAACTTGTCAATAAGCAAATGTGGATTATGGGAAGTGTGATTTTGGGTTCTTCTTCTACTACTACTTCCTCCTCTACCATTTTCTTGGTTTGAAACTTTCCTACATAGTAAAATTGTTTTTCACTAGATACGACGGTTACACTTGATGCAAGTAGGGGTCAAATATATAGTTATCATGTACTGGTAATTCATAGGTGTAAATTATGTTTTTCCTTATGTAAAACATATTTTATATCACTGGATATGAACACAAGTTCATTTGTAATACCCTATAAGATATGTTTTATTAAAGTCGATTAGTTTTCCAAACATATTCCTCGATAAGTAGATTGTTAATTCATAATGCTACTACCATATTTTCCTACTTTTGGTTAAGTCTAGTTAGTGTAATTAGTATATTAAAAACTTTTGTAGTTTTTTATTGGGTGATATATAATATGCTTTTAAATTTCTATTGTTGATATATAACGCAATGTTATATCTATAATTTACCTAAGAAAGCCCATGAAAAGAAGGCAATGGTCTCTGCTAGTGTTATCTCCACTATAATATCATTCACTTGTGAATGTTTTCCATATGAAGGTTTTCTGATGCAACATCAGTAGCTAGTGGATTTCAATCTTAAGTATATTGTAGGAGCTAGTAAGTTCTTTTTTATTAGCAGATGCATTTTTGTGTTCTTGATTTAACTCAGAACTGTGCTTTTAATAATTGAAATATACTACTAAGTTCTTTTTGTATGATAAAGTTTGAACTCACAACAAGTTTAATTTTCTTGTTTCTTCTAGCTATGGGGCCATAGCTATAGTTATGGGAACGGTGGCTATTTTGGTGGACCGTGGTAGCTATTTTATGGACTGGTAGATGGTGGTCGGCATGTGGTGATTGTTTTGCTGTTTTACTATTTTATGTACTGTTTTAGTGATTGGATTATTTTATGGACTATTTTATGGACTATTTTAGTGACTTTAGACTATTTTATGAACTATTTATATAGAAACAGTTTGTGGTAGTTGTTTTATGGACTATTTTATGATTTTTGTGTTGTTTTATGGATTGTTTATGCAAAATTATGCATAATAAAGTTATATATTATGTTAAAATTATAGTTATTTCATTTCATTCCATCCATATTGAGTTATTTATATTTGGAAATAAAAATAGGTTTGAAAAAATTTATTTTTCTAAAAAAATCACCAATTTTAAATGCCCAATCATGACAATGAAAGACTTACTTACTTTAATCCTTAAAACCAAAATAAAAATTTAAAATAACCAAACCAAATTTGTAGAAACTGAACCAAATTGAATTTATTTTGCTTTGGTTATGGTTGTCATTTTTGTCAATCCGAAAATCAAAAAATCAAACCGATATTAAACAATCAAATTGAACGCCCACCCTACTACTGATAACACAAGCAATGAGCTGCAAAGTTTGCCATATCTTTCCTTATACCACCATACCAGTAATGTTGTTTCAAGTCACAATGCATCTTAATCACCTCTGAATGGATAGAATACCTAGAATAATGTGCCTTTTCAAAAATAAATCTCACTTATATACCAACTCTTGGTGCACAAACTCGGCCTACAATCCTTAAAACACCTTCAAAATCAAGAGAATCTGCCCTAGACTCCCCACTAAGAACCTTATATATCACCCTCAAACAATCATCATCTAACTGGTGATCTTAAATCTGCTCCATCAAAAAATATCTAGCATCAACAAAGGCTAAAACACACTGGGTGCTAAAATATCAATCCTAACCATCTGGTTAGATAAAGACTGAACCTATGGCTAAAGGTCACTCTTAGGTCAAGACATGATCTAAAATCCCCATATTAGTTGATTTTTGGCTCAAGGCATCCGGAACCACATTAGCCTTGCTCAAATGATACATAATACTGAGATCATAATACTTACGAAACACAAGACAATGTCATTGTCTTATATTAAGATCATGCTGATTGAAGTATTAAAAGATACGATGATCCAAGAAAATCTAAGAAGGAACTCTATACAAGTAATGATTCCACAACTTCCAACACAAATACTACGGATGACAACTCTAAATCATGGCTAGGGTAATTTATCTCATGAGGCTTCAAATGATGAGATACATAAGCAATCACTTTACCATTCTACATCAACACCACACCTAATCCAGCACTAGAAGCATCACAAAATATGGTAAAATTCACACCCTCCTTGGGAAAGGTCAAAATAAGAGTCGAAGTCAACAACTCTTTGAGTTCTTGAAAGTCCTTCTTATGCACATCCGACCACTGAAAACCCATATTTTTTTAGTCAACCTAGTCAAAGGAGATGTAATAGATGAGAAACCCTTAATAAAATGACAATAATAACCCACCAATCCAATGAAACTCTGAATCTTGATAGGTGAAGTAGGCCTAGCTCAATCATGAATAGTCGCTATCTTGGCCAAATCAAATAATACTATCCTTTTTTACCACATGTCCCAAGAAAAAGATAGAATTCAACCAAAACTCATACTTGAAAACCTTGGCATATAACATCTTATCACACAATCTTAAAAGTGTAGCGCCCTCAAAATTTCAAGTGTTTTATTTTTTTACTTTCAAATTCTTGAAACACCAATTTTTGACTTGAATTTTACTTAAGAATGTTAAAAGGGGTGTCTTGAAAGAGTTTTAGAATTTTCGGATAGGATTTGGGTTGATTTCGGACCCCAAAGACAATAAGCCTACACGATATACCCATGTTAAGTAGAATAATCTCCACGTAGGGTCCATAACATGGAAGATAGCCTCTGCATTAAGGTCTATCGCATGAAGACTGGTCACTGTGATAAGATCTGCGCCATGCTTCCTTGTAATTTTTAGGCGGTCACTTAAGACTAAGGAAGGGCCTTTTGGTCTTTCTCTTTTATAACTCCTTTCCAACAACTTAAATTATTCCTTAAACTTTAAATCACCTCTAAAAATTCCCTCAACATTATTCCATAACAAAAAGGGAGAAACTACCTAAGGTTTGAGGATTTTAAGCTTTAAGGGTCAATTTTTCCAATTTTCTCTTCTATTTCAAGATATGCGGGGATATCCTAACTCTCATGGGCATAATTCTACTATGTTTAACAAGTTTTAAAAATTTATATGTATGTATATGTAATGGGTTTTGGAAACCATTTGAAGAGCATGCATCATGAACCCATGATTGATGAAATTATGTAATTTCTAGGGAGTTTTTCCATGAACTTGAGTTATAGTCATATGTACATATGTTGTGGGTTTCAAAAAGTGATTTAAGAACATAATTTATAAAAACTCCCTTGCTTGATAAAAATTATGGTCTTAATGTGTTATGAATTGTGAAATGGGTTTGAGAGCGTGAACTATGTCCCTTTTTTTATCATGAGATCTATGTATGACTAGTGTTGAGACTATTTTATGAATAAAAATAATTCATGATTTTTAAGTACCTCTTTACCAACTATAAATGGTTATTTTACATGTTTTCAAAGAGGTGATTGTTATTCTAAATGCTCTTGTTTCCTAATGAAGAATTAAATGTGTTTAATGTAAGAATTGGCCACCTCAAGTAAAAGTATTGAAAAGAAAGTGTTTTTCATAATTTTCATATGATATTTGAAATAAGAACTCTTATGTGATGTTTAAATCTTTTGGGTGGTCATTAATATGATTTTATAGAAGGGCTACGATTATGACATGATATGACTTGCAAGTCTAGGTATAATGATACCTCTTATGAAATTCCCTTTACATGAAATCAAAGAATTTTATAAGAATGAAGCATGAATTTAAAGGTCTAAAAACGGTCTCTAAGAGAGCTATACGGTTACCCGAAAAAGTCACTAGTTCATATAACTCATTACCCAAAATTGTGTTTTATCGATATGGGATTATGATGTCCTGAGATAGCGATTATACGCTGGTGATGGCCCTGTGGCGTAATAGATTTTTATAACTCCAACCTATTGCGGAAAGCTTAGTGTTGTAGCCTTGTCTGATGAGCTAATGGAGGACCTATATTGCTTCTGGGTACTATGATTTGTAGGGTGTACCATCTGGTTCAAAAGTAAAACAAAGAGTGTTGTGTATGTTTTTACCTACATGGTTTGAAAACTCTTTAATTATGCCTATGTGTCTATTTCTCTATTATGCTAAATTGATTTCACAATTCTCTAAATTATTTTACATGAAGTATACTTTATTTTGGGTTAGTTCTACATATCAGTACTTTCTAAGTATTAAACCTTACAATACAGGTTTTGAGGCATAGTCTCGTGGTCCAGCTCAGTAATAGATTTCCCTCAGATAGTCAGAGTTGATAAGCCTCCATTACTTTTAAAGGCGTTTTATCCATAAGTTGTTTCCTTTTAGTTTTATGGTCCAGCGGGGGGCCTTGTCCCAATTTCAATAGACTAGTATGTTTGGTTCAGTGGAGGCATCGTAAACTAGTTTAGATTGAAGTTGGTTTTCATGAATTGATGTTATGGTATATTTTCTCTCATATCACTAATAGATTTATTGTGTTTTAGTTTATCTTCAATAAATTTAATTTGAATAGATTATGCTCATAATTGTATGCTAAGGGGTTCTCGGACCTTCGTGGTTCGGGATTCCCATCGTGGCTAGGGCCTCGGATTGGGTCACGACAAGATAGGTATCAGAGCACGGTTTAGGGTCCCAGGGTGTCTACAAAGTCGTGTTGGGTAGAGTCCTTTTTATGGGTGTATAGAATGCCACACTTATAAAAAGGAAGCTACAAAGTATTTAGGAATGTTTCCCCTTTTCTTGATGTTTTAGTTCGTGCTATAAGGTCTAAATGTTTCCTAATATTTGAATTTCTACATTTTAGATCATGCCTCCTCGTAGATCCAATGAGAAAAACATCTCAGTTAGGACGTCTATCCCTATTGGGACAAATGCTGAAGATGTTTGCCCTACTCTTGGGATGCGAACCCATTATACATCCCATACCACATAGTTCACTGCTACTTTAGTGGTTCCTCCAATCCAAAATAGCCCTCATCATGCCCGTTAATCTAGTGTTAATCATACTTAGTCCGCATACAGATAGGTTCCAAATGCTGAGTTTCACCATTCTATTAATATGATTGCTCAACTTATGGCTTCTCAGTCTCATTATTCTAGAGATGTGAGTTCCTGATTCTTCTAAAATTACTCAGGTTATCCAATTCATGAGGTTGAGCCCATCTACCTTTATGGGGTAGCAAGGTTAAGGAGACCCACAAGGGTTCATATATGAAATGGAGAAGATATTTAGAGTCATGTATGCTAGTGATACTGAGGGTTAGAATTTATAGCTTATCAGATAAAAGACGTTGCCAACCGGTAATAAAAAGCGTGGGAAGAGTTAAGGGTGAAAATATTGTACCTGCTGTATGGGAGGAGTTTTTAGAGGCCTTTCTGGATCACTTCTTTTCTCAGGAATTGAGGGAGGGCAAGGTTGAGGAATTTGCTAATTTGAAACAAGGAAAAATAAGTGTCAAGGAATATGTATTGAAATTCACCTAGGTGTCCCACTATGCTCTAGAATTGGTGTGCAACATGAGGGATCGTATAAGAAAGTTTGCATCTGGTCTCTCGACATATTTGGTGTTAAAGCATAAAAGGGAAATGTTGAATAATGATATAGACATCTCCAAGTTAGTGGTGTACATGCAAAAGCTAGAGAAAGAGTAGAAAAAGCAAGCGAGGGATAAGAAGAGGCAGGCTAAGAAAGCTAATTCAGTGGATTAGGAAGTCAGTTAGAAGCAGGTTGGCAGGTGGGGAAAGAAATAGTCTAAGAAGAAATTTTAGAATAATTTCCAATCATCAGCAAGTGAATCAACACCCTAGTCCACGGGTGAGCAGCGATTCCAACTAGGGAAATAGTCCCAGAACTCAGAGTGCTCAGTCTCAAGGAAGTGTAGTTCAACTGTTCAGAGAACACCCTCTCTGTGGTACTAATGGAAAAAATCACCCTAAAATATGCCAGCGCAAAAGTGGCCTGTGTTTTGGATGTCTTCAGCCAGGCTATTTCAGAAGGGACTTCCCCTCAGCTAGAGAAATTTTTTGAGGTGCTAAATCCCTAGCTAATTCCATAGCTCCTCCAATTAAGGGTATTGCTTCTGCTACTAGGAGTGTTCATAATTGGTTGTATGCTTTATCTACTCGTCAGGACTCCGAGGCTTCACCAGATTTTTTAAAGGTATGTTATAAATTTTCTCCCGTGATGTACATGTGTTACTTAATCTCGGGTTTAACTTGTATTAAGTGACCCCTTATGTGGTAGTCGATTTTGGTTTCGAGCCCAAAAATATTCCTAAAACCCTCTCTATCTCTACTCATTTAGTGACTCTATCATTGCTAGATGAGTTTATTGAAATTTTGTGGTTTTTGTGTTCCATCGAGATACAACGGCTGATCTAATAGAACTTGACATGGTTGATTTTGATGCTATTCTAGGTATGGATTAACTCTATTCATGTTATACTACATCGGACTGTAGAACCAGAAAGGTCACTTTCTATTTTCCTAATGAGCTAGTAATAGAGTGGGAGGGGTATTTTCTTTCACCTAGAGGGAAGTTCATATCTTATCTTAAAGCCTATAAGCTTATATCCAAAGGTTGTTTGTACCATCTTGTTCGGGTCAAAGATTCTAGCACTAAGATTTTTTCCCTCCAATCGATTCTAGTAATTAATGAATTCCCTGAAGTTTTTCTTGATAATCTCCTTGGGATACCCCCAGATAGGGAGATAGATTTTGGCATTGACTTGTTACCGGACACCAGCCTATTTTTGTTCTATTATATAGGATGGCTCCTGCAAAATTGATGGAGTTGAAAAAGCAATTAAAGGACCTTCTTAACAAGAGTTTTATTCTTCCTAGTGTCCCCCCTCCCCCTGGGGTGCTCCTATACTCTTCGTGTGTAAGAAAGATAGCTCTCTCTATAGGTGTACAGATTACCATTAGCTGAAAAAAAACACAGTTAAGAATAAGTACCCTCCTCATAAGATTGATGATCTTTTTGGGAAACTTTAGGGTTCTAAATGTTTCTCAAAGATAGACCTTTATTCGGGTTATCACCAGTTTAAGGTTAGGGAGGCTGACATTCCCGAGATAGCTTTCTAAACTAAGTATAGTCACTATGAATTCCTCTTCATGTCCTTCGGATTGACTAATGCCCCTGAATCATTTATGGACCTCATGAATAGGGTGTTCCATCAATTTTTGGATTTTTTCGTCATAGTCCACATTAATGAAGTTTTGATTTACTCTAAAAGTGAGGAGGATCATGGAAAATACCTCTGAATTATCCTTCTGACTCTTAAGGACCATGAGTTGTATGCTAAATTTTCTAAGTTTGAGTTCTGGCTTAGTGCAATAGCTTTTCAGAGGCATGTGGTTTCTAGTGAGGGGACTAAGGTTGACCTCCAAAAGGTTGAGGAAGTAAGGAAATGGCCTAAACCCATGACTCCAACCGATATTCTAAGATTCTTAGGTTTGGCAGGGTATGACAGAAGGTTTTATAATACCTCATACTTTTCTTAGTTTAGTTCAGCTCCTAGTGTGTGAAGTGCTTAGTAGGTGAAGAATGTTCATAGAAATCACGTAGAGCCAAGTTGAACCAAGAACTGCAGATTCATCCAAAGGTTGGTGTTTGATTCTAAAAGGGTCAACTTTAAAAGGGTATAACTACTTATTTATGTAGAATTTTTCATCTTAAGGCCTACTAAATTACAGATAATTGAGTTAGCTTTCTAATGATACCAATTTTGCCTAAATTTGATACCCAGGTGAGAAGTTATGGAATTTTTCATAAGAGGCAGTAGCACATCGCAATTATGCCGCATCACGGTGATCCCCAAATCACACTCATCTCTTTCCGAAAGCTCACCGTGATTGTCCAGTGTCACGCTAGAAATCATGGTAGAATAGGTACCGCATCATGTTGGACTGTAAATTTGCACTCGTCCATTTCCAGTGATGCAACGGGATAGCACCACATCACGGTGGAGTGCAAATGTGCACTCGTCCATTTCAAGTGATGCAACTTGATACCACTACATCATGGAGGAGTGCAAATTCGCACTCGTCCATTTTCCAGTGTCACAAAGCGATATAACTGCATCACGCCAAGGTGTAAATTCGGTATTTCAGTCACAAGTTTAAGTTTTAAAAGGGCATTTAAGTTAATTACTCTTGCCGTAATTTGTGAAAACAGAGGATTTAACACTATTCTAAGCAGATTACGCTCCTTTATCACCAATTTCCTCTCCATTAAAACCATAGAACTTCAACTTTAAGTCAACGAAATCCAAAGTTTCACCATTCCTTTTTCAAGATAATCAAGAATTTAGGTTTCCGGGTTCAAGAACTTCAAGAAGAAGCTTCAAGAACATCGTTAGAAATTCAAAGATCAAGCTTTTGCATTAAAACAATCAAATAAGGTATGTGGGGTTATTAACAAGGATACTCATTTCATCCTTGTGCCCAAACTAGTCTTTAAAGTTGAATTTACATGATTTGCAATTTAGGGTTCATACCCAATTATCATTATTTGAAGATTATGATGTTACGAGTGATTTAGATGTTGAATTACATCTCTATTTTGTATGTTTATGCATGTGACGTGATTATATATACATTGAGAATTGAATTTCATTATCATGGCTAGAATTGTCAAAGGACTTCAAGATTTTGATTATTGAGCGTTACTTGGTGTTAAATTCCACATGAGTTTAAAGCATGGGTTATTAAGACCTAGTATGAGTATTGATATTTCAAGAAAAGAAAGCTTTTAAGCACCTATGATTTGTTCATATTAAGATTTTGAGAAATTATTTGATCTTTTGATCTCAGCTAACTTATGGAACCCACTTCACAGTTTTGAGTACAGTTTAAAGTAAACATATACACAACTGGTTTTCATTATAAACGCTTATGCAAATTTAAAGTGGATATCCTACAGAATGAGCATACAGATTAAAGGGAGTAGTATTTAGCACAGAGTTGGGTATGTTCACATGCCCTAGCACTATGAGCAAACATAGGTACAGATTTAGATTTTTCCCATTTATATGGCTAATAGATACAAATTGTAATTACTTAGCTCAGGTTATACTCCTTGGAAATAGTATGACAACTCTCCCCAACGTGAGTTTTTCCCTTATGAGAGCGAGACGTTGGACACTATGATAACTCACATATTGTATGTCGGTTAGAAGAACCACCCTAAAACCTAAGTCCTAAAACAAAATAACAAAATAACTTAAAACCTAAGTCCAAAAATAGAGTAACAGAATAACTTTTATAAACTAAGTGTAAAGACTCACGAATTTATTTAGATATGGACTTACTTAAGACATGACCTACAGAATGTCAACTTTTAGTTTTCATATGATAAAAGTGAGTCCTTCCTATACTTAGTATGCATGATTTGAAAACAAATTTCAAGTACAGATTCAGAAATAAGTGTGGTGGCTCATAGTATTCATATAGTATATTTTACTATTCATGGTTTATGACATCAACTTTTAGTTATTAAATCCAATGTGAATCATTTAAACTTAGCATGCATTGTTTATGAGAAATATACATATTTTTCAGTGTTTTACTTATGCATTCACCCCCATATGCTTAGTACATTACAAAAGTACTAATCTACATATACGTCTATGTGCTACATTGTTTAATAATATAGGTTCAGGCGCTCAGTTCCAGCAGCGTGATTGATCGAGAGCATCTTTATCTATATCTCGAAAGTTGGTGAGTCTTCATAGTTTGGGGACCCAGTCTTTCATATTTCTAGTTTATTAAAGTATGTTGTTCAATTGTTTTCAGTTCATTCTAAGTTGGTTGGGGTCTGTCCCAGTGACTTTCTAGTTATTAGTAGTAGAGGCTTATCAGGCTACTAGCTACAATTCAGATTTCAAGTGTTGGTTGTCTAGACATTTAAGTCAAATACGTTTAGACATTATGTTCAGTTAATTCCAGAATCAGTTCAAACAACATTCAATAATTTAGTATTGTTTATCATGCTTAGATTCCTTTATTATGAGTTTCAGATATAGTAGAAGGCTTACAGGGTTAGCTTGAGACTACTTATAGTCTTGAGTGTCATGTGATGTCTTGGGACCCATTTTTGAGGCGTTACAAACTTGGTATCAGAGCCTAAGGTTTAAATATTCCTAGGGAGTCAAACAAGTAGCCTTACATAGAGTCTTGATCATGAGTATGAAGCGTGCCACATTTATGAGCAAGAGGCTACAAGACATTTTATAAAACCATTCTTTTCTTGCATGATCTATCGTACTTCTCTTATAGTGTCTCTACCTGCTTTTAATCTGTGCTCTTATAGCTAATGCACACAGAAATGATAATCAGCCACCCCAGCCTGCTGACCCTCTGCATGAGAATATGTCCTATGCTGAATTTTGGGTTGTCTTTCAAGTGTTGGCGCAAGCTGTGACTGCCAATGTTCAGGGAAACCATCAGGCAACAGTCCCACTTTAGCAGAATGGTGATTTAGTATCACCCAAAATTTGTGATTTCATGAGTATGAATCCTCTTAAGTTCTTTAGGTCAAAAGCAGGTGAGGATCCATATCTTTACTTAGATGAGGTGAGAAAGATCACCCAAATTATGCATGTTACTGAGGAGGAGAGTGTGAAGTTAGAATCCTATAGCCTGAAAGATGTGGCATATGAGTGGGTGGTAATGTGGAAGAATAGTAGAGGTGAGAATGCAACTCCTATGAGTTGGCAGGTTATTTCAGGATGCATTTTGAGAAAGGTTCTTTCCACGTTAATTGAGAGAAACTAAGGTAGAGGAGTTCATGAACTTGAGGCCGGTATCAATGACAGTGAAGGATTACTACCTTAAGTTCAATCAGTTTTCTAAGTATGCCCCTGACATGATGGCTGACCCTAGGTTAGGTATGGGTAAGCTCATTACTAGAGTGTCTAGTTTGGTGGTCAAAGAGTGTAGGAATGCCATGCTTATTGGGGATATGGATCTTGCTAGGCTGATGATTCATGCTTAGTAGATTGAGGAAGAAAATTTAAAGGGGAGAGAGGGGGAAATGTAATGCCTCGAGAGTACACCCTTGGTGCCACACTATGCTAACAGTCCCGAGGGACCACAAGCTAACCCATGAGCTGGTACCTACTGTGAGCACTGAATAGTATAATAACATATATGGAATTTAACTGAGGAATACCATAAGGTTTTAAGTAATAGAGCTGATAAATAAAACTGTTAATACTGATAAAACGTCTAACAATGACAACTAAATTTTGAGAACTAACTAATTATCTGAAATATCTGAAAGCCTCTAAAATGACTGAATGGGAGTTGATGGGACAGGCCCCAACTAACTCCATCTAACTACTGAACTAAAAATATGAAAATATATATAGTCTGTCCTCAAAATATAAGGACTCACAACTGCTACTGCTGATAATCTGGAAAGTCTATGAGCGATCCAGGAACTGAGAGTCAGAACCTAAGATATTATAAATCATAGCGCAAGAAAAGAGTATGCGTTCAGTACTTTGAATATACTAGTATGCTAAATGAGGTAGGATGATATGCAGGGTTTCATGATCATGAGTAATAATTGACTGAATAAAGAGATAGCATGAAATACTAAATAGAATGCATGAAATCTATAAATACTGACGATGCGTAAAATCTGTAAATACTGAGAATGCGTGACCAAGTATAAACATGTTCAAAATAGAATTTGTAAACTGAAATACTAAAATTTCATAACTGAATTAGTGATATCTATATGCTATGATCAAGCAACTGAAATTGAATTACTGAGATGGTCACTGGACTGAAATTGTGGGAGCTATCATCTAACCGACATGCCCGAATAAGCAAGTTAGGGTCCAACCTGTGACCCTAGTTGGAAGGGTGTCAATACCATGCCACGAGTACTAATACTTCTTGGGTGGATCCACTGATGTACTGTCCTGAAGAACTATGGGTGTCAATCCTAAAATGACGGGTGACCCCTGTGAGGTAGTCAAGACAAACTTGATGGGTGACTACTCGTATCATATGCTGGCTATGTAGTTCTAGAGTACAGGGACTGCAACTAACGACTCTGCCTATATAACGGGGAAGTCTCCATCCCTACACTCGCTCGGTGCTAAATCCTACTCCCAACTGAACTGACTCAAAATGCTGAACTATTTTATGATTAATTGATTTTGATGACTGACTGAACTAATAATGCTCATAACACATTTTGAAACTATTCTGAAGATACAGAGACTAAGTTAACAACTAAGTTTTTCGGTATTCATAACCACCAGGACTCAATAGCAATAATAGTAAGATAGTACTCAACTTGGAGAAAATAACATGAAAGAATTTATCAAAAATTCATTCTTGTAGGCATTTCATCAAACACTTGATATTCATAATTTAAGCTAAGCATGGGGATAGTTTAAAGCTTAGAGGAATAACATAATTTCAACACCCACATCACCAATTATGAGTTTAGATCATTGAATAACAATATTAAAACATGTGGGGTTTAATAACAACAATAATTTCATGTAAACATGGTATAAAATCAAGATTCATGGGGATTCATGGTTAAAACCACAATTTAAAATCACAATAACTTGTAATAATCATATCTTTGAATTTAAAATTGGATACTTGGGCTCCATGGGTGTAAGGGACCCATGAATGAACACTTAACATACCTGGGTTAACGAATTCGTGAGAGTTAATGGTGAATTCCAGAGATTTGATCTTGAATTTTGAAGGCTACGGTTTTTATTTTTGAAAGGAGATTAATTTAATTTGAGAGAATTGTGAAATAATGAGCAAATAATGCTCTATTGGGACTTAAATCCCATGTTTTGACTGAATGAGGTGAAGGGAAAGAACTTAAATACCCTTATACAAATTAAAACTCTGAACTGGAACTGGAAATCTCAATTTTGACACCCAATGCGACACAGTGCAATTGCGTTGGGCCACTTGAAAGATGACAACTACGAACTGGAAGATTGGCGCTACGTGGTGCCATTGCGAAGCCTCACTGGAAAATTACAATTGTGAAATGAACCCTAGGCATGACTCAGTGGTAATCATGGTGATACACTGGAAAAGGACGAACGTAAAATTGGCTATCACTGCAACGCGGCCTTATCGCATTGGGCTACTGTTGTGCACTAAAAATGTCATAACTTCTCACCCGAGTATCAAATTTGGGAGAAATTGGTATCGTTGAAAATATAATTCAATTTCCTATCAATTGGTGGGTCTTGATCTGGAAAATTATCAATATAAAAAAATACATTCTCGTTTGAAGTTGACTAAGGCAACATTCTTATAAAATTTCAATCGGTAAGGATTATTTTGATTCGTGTAATAGCTGGGAGTTATTTGGGGCCTTAATATTCCTCAAACTAACTCATAAAACTATAAAAGAATGATAATGTAATATGCATAAGCTTTAAACATGACGCTAACATTGGTTTAGACTTTTGGGGTACTACAATATCTCCCCCTTGGGAACATTCGTCCTCGAATGAGACTGGCTAAACTGAAAGCATCGAGAAACTGAGATTACATGCTGAATATACATGATTACATGACTGAGTTTGAAACATGATTCATGGAAGAAATAGTTCTATGAATGCATGACTGACATGAGAATGATATGCAGCTGAAACTGATTATAGAAAAGAGAAGTTCTAAGAAGATTATTACCTTAGACTGGTACTTGGTCCACATATCTACTTCTTCTTCCCAAATGTCTCCCTCAATGTATTGATTCCACCAAAGAACTTTGACTAGGGTAACTGATATGTTCCTTAGTCTACGAACTTGTTGATCAAGAATTTTGACTGGAATTTTCGCGTAGGAAAGACTGTTCTGAACATCTATGCTTTCTAACTGAACAACTACCGCTCGGTCACCAATATACTTCTTCAATAAAGAGATATGGAATATTGGCTGAACTGATGCTAAGTCTGCAAGTAACTCAAGCTCATAAGCCACCTTTCCAAAATGGCTCAAAATCCTATAAGGGCCAACATATCGGGGACTAAGATTCCCCTTCTTTCCAAACCTCTTCACTCCCTTCATGGGAGAGATCTTAAGATATATGAAATCACTAATCTAAAACTCAAGATCTTTCCTCCTCAGATATATATATAATTTTTGTCAGCTCTGTGCTGCCTTAAGCCTCTCCCTGATCAACTGAACTTTCTCCAAATCATCAAACACCAAGTCATGCACTACTTGCGCGGTTTCTCCTACTTAAAACCAACCAATCAGAGATCTACACCTCCTTCCATATAGAGACTCATATGGAGCCATCTGAATACTGGAATGATAGCTGTTATTATTTATGAATTCAATCAAAAGTAGGTGATCATCTCATCTGTCCTTAAAGTCAACTACACACGCTCTCAACATATCCTCAAGGGTCTGAGTGGTCCTATCTGCTTGACCATCTTTCTGAGGGTAGAAGGTTGTAGTGAGTTGAAATTGAGTACCAAGACCCTTCTAAAAAGCTTTCCAAAAGTGAGAGGTAAACTGAGTACCTCTATCAGATATGATAGATAACGAAAAGTTGTGCAACCTGACCAACTCTCTGAGATAGATTTTAGCATAGTCCTCGACTAAAAAGGAAGTATGGACTTGTAAGAAATAGGTTGATTTGGTCATCTTGTCCATAATGACCCAAATTGAATCATGTTGCTGATGAGTACAAGGCAAACTATCACAAAATCCATGTTCACTTGCTCCCACTTCTAAGTGGGAATACTGAACTCCTGCATAGATCCACTTGGCTACTGATGTTCAATCTTAACCTTCTAACAAGTGGAGCACTTAGCTACAAAATCTGTGATAGACCTCTTCATCCCAGTACACTAATCGATTTCCCATAAATCGCGGTACATCTTCGTGGAACCTGGATGAATAGAGTAATGCGCACCATGTGTTTCTACAAGAATTCACTATCTCAAATCATCAAATCACGGAACACACAATCTACCTTGGCAATACAATACCCCATCTCCCTCTTGGGAGAAAACCTCTACTTTCTAATATCTAACTAACTCCTTCAACTTCACTAGACTACGATCCTATCTTGCTTTTCTTTTACTTCGGTAACCAAAAAAGACTCTGAACTATTCTAAACCCAAATACTACTCTCAGCTAAATTAACCAAACAAATACCTAATATGGCAATCTGATGAACTTCTCTAACTAACTTCTTCTTGTCACCTTTAACATGAGCAACACCACCCATAGACAATCTACTTAGGGCATCCTTCACTACAATGGCCTTGCCCGGGAGATACAAACACTTATATCATAAAGTTTCAACATTTCTAACCATCTTCTTTGGTGCAGATTCAAATCTTTCTTCAAAAATGCATGCTGCAAACTTATGTAATCTGTGAACATATCAACATGGACCCCATAAAAGTAGTGCCTCTAAATCTGTAAGGCAAACACAATAGCTGCTAACTCAAGATTATGTGTAGGGTAATTCTTTTCATGAGGCTTAAGATATCTAGAAGATAGGTCACAACCTTACCTCTCTACATCAAAACACACCCCAAACCAACTCTGGAAGCATCACAGTACACCACAAACCAATCTAAACCATCTAGCAATATTAAAACTAGGGTTGTAGTGAGTCGAGCCTTCAACTCCTGAAAACTCTTTTCACAAGAATCTGACCACTGGAACTTAACTTTCATCTAAGCCAATCTAGACATGGGGGATGCAATAGACGAAAATCCTTCATTAAACCATCGGTAATAGCCAGCTAAACACAAGAAACTCCTGATATCTGATGGAGATATAGGTCTAGGCCATTTTCTCACCGTCTCAGTCTTTTGAGGATCAACTCTAATGCCATCACAAAAAATAATATGTCCAAGAAAAGCTGCTAATCTTAGCCAGAATTTGCACTTACTAAATTTAGCAAACAACTGATTGGCTCTAAGAGTCTGTAATACCATTCTGAGGTGGTCTACATGATCATTTTTGTTATGGGACTAGACAAGGATGTCATCAATGAAGACTATGACTAATATGTACAAGTACTTCTTGAACACTCAGTTCGTCAAGTTCATAAAGGCTGCTGAGGAATTGGTAAGACCAAAGGACAAGACTAGAAATTCAAAGTGACCATACCGAGTTCTAAAAGCTATTTTTGAAATGCCACATTTTCTGACTCTAAGCTGATGATAGTCGGATCTGAGGTCTATCTTAGAGAAATAACAGGCACCCTGAAGTTGGTCGAATAATTCATCAATTTCGGAAAGTGGATACTTGTTTTTTATTGTGACTTTGTTCAACTGACAGTAGTCAATACACATTATAAGAGAATCATCTTTCTTATGCATGAATAGGACTAGTGTGCCCTACGGGGAAATGTTGGGCCTGATGAATCCCTTATCTAGGAGATCTTTCAATTGTTCTTTCAACGCGTTGAGTTCAACTGGAGCCATTCTGTATGGAGAAACAGAGATAGGCTGAGTATCTGGAAGAAGATCTATTCCGAAGTCAATTTTCCTTTTGGAAGGAACTTCGGGAAGATCTTCAGGGAACACATCTACAAATTTCCTCGCTACCTAAACTGACTCAAGTTAGAAGTCTCAGAATTAGAGTCTTTAACTCAGACAAGATGATAAATACACCCCTTGGTTATCAATTTCTTTGCCCTAAGGTATGAAACAAGATGACCCCTAAGCATTATAGTACTACACCTCAATTCAAGGACTGGTTCATTCAGAAACTGAAAAATGAACTACTCTGTTTCTACAATCAACTGAAGCATAACATGAATGGAGCTAATCTATGCCGAGGATGATGTCAAAATCTGTTATCTCTAACTCCACAAGATTCACTGAAGTAACTTTATAAGATATTATGACCAAACAGTTCCTGTATACCTTCCTGGCTACAATAGAGACACCTACTGGGGTAGACACCAAAAAAGGCTCTGATAGGATTTTAGGATGACTCCAAAGTTGATGGATATATAAGGGGTTACAAAATAAATGGAAGCTCGAGAGTCTAATAAAGAATAAAAATATAAATGAAAGACCTGTAACGTGCCAGTAACCACATTAAGAGAATTTTCCTAATCCTTTTGGGACTGAAGGGCATACGATCTATTTGGACGCTAACCACCGGTAGCACTAGAAGTGGCACCCTGCTAAGTCAGGCTGCCAACTGTAAATGAAGAAAGATGGGACTGGCCCTATTGGCATAAATACCTACCTTTCTAAGAAACTACCCAACACTCCTGAATCTGATGGCCTGGATTTCCACACCCCAAGTATACATCACTGACCACTCTACATTCACCCTGATGTTCACTACCATATTTTTGGAAAGGAGGATTTGTACGACCACTGTTAACACAGCCTTGGGACTTAGAGCCTGGTGTCCTATTCGGATTATCATTTCTGAATTTGGGTACTGGGGAACTAGATAAAGATGGAACTGAGACTGAAGATTTCTGACGAAACTGAAGATGGTAACCACCTTCTGACCTTGGCCGATTGAAATTAAAGCTACTCATTCTAGACCTCTTATTCTTCCCCTCTCTCTCTCCTTTGTCTTCTGCTCCTCAATCTGTTAGGCATGGACCATCAACCGAGACAAGTCCATATCATTAATAAGCATTGTATTCCTACACTCTTTGACAATATTATCAGATACACCAGACATAAACTAGCTCATCTTAGACCTGTTATCAGCTACCATATGAGGAGAATACCTAGCTAACTGAGTAAACTTGAGGGAATACTCCTTAACACTCATGTTTACCTACCTCAAATTAATAACTCTACTACCTTAGCCTCTCTCAACACCAATAAAAATAACCTATCTAAGAAGGAAGTAGCAAACTCTTCCCATTCTATAGGCCTTACATCTGCGCCTCTATCTACCTGACATTGCTCTTAAACCATGTATAAGCCACATCGTGCAACGTATAGGCATCTAACTCAGCACTCTCACTAGAAGTTACCCCTATAATATATGTTACTTTCTAGAGTATGTCTAAGAATTCTTGAGAATCCTCTTTAGATTTGGATCCTGAAAAATAAAGGGTTCATTTAGGTAAAGTCCCAAATCCTAGCTGCGACAGTATTGACACAGGTTTGGATGGAACATTGGCTAGATGATCATTCTATTCTCTATAGAGTGATATAGAGTAGTGAACGCAGTTATGTACTCTGCATGGGAAATATGCTCATTTAGGGGATCTTTCTGAACGGGTGAAGGTGCTGGCTGGTTTATGGTTCTTCTTTCGTTTGTCTTTATGGGATGAATGTTTGGTAAATGGAAGAAATAATAGATTTGACAAAGATTTTAACATGATATCATGCTCAGTAGCACAACATGAATACTAAAAGAAGGAAAACATTTCCTAAACATCTCATAGCCTCTTGCTCATAAGTGTGGCACACTTCACACCTATGTAGAAAACTCTTCTTGATGTAGCTTTTAGACTTCCTAGGACACTTTAAAACCTAGCTATGATACCAATTTTGTAATTCCCTGAGATTATACCCTAGACGCCACACGATGCTTATAGCCCCGAGTGATCACAAGCTAACCCATGAGCTGGTACCTGCTGCGAGCACTGAGAAGGGCTGGATAGTTTACGTTTATTCTTTTGTTTGTCTTTATGGGATGCATGTTCGGTAAACAGAAGGAAGAATAGATTTGACAAAGATTTTAACATGATCTCATGCTCAGTCGCACAACATAAATACTAAAAGAAGTAAAATTTTTCCTAAACATCTCATAGCCTCTTGCTCATAAGTGTGGCGCACTTCACACCCATGTAGAAAACTCTTCTTGATGTAGCTTTTAGACTTCCTAGGACACTTTAAAACCTAGATATGATATCGATTTTTTAATTCCCTGATAGTATACCCTAGACGCCACACGATGCTTACAGCTCCGAGGGATTACAAGCTAACCCATGAGCTGGTACCTGCTGTGAGCACTGAATAGTATAATAACATATGCAGAATTTAACTAAAAAATTCCATAAGGTTTTAAGTAATAAATCTGTTAAACAAAAATGTTAATACTGATAAAACTTCTGGCAATGGGAACTGAAATCAAAGAACTAACTAACTGTCTGAAATATCTGAAAGCCTCTAAACTGACTAAATGGGAGTTGATGGGACAGGCCCCAACTAACTCCATCTAACTACTGAATAGAAAACATAAAAATAAATATAGTTTATCCTCAAAATACGAGAACTCACCACTGCTACTGCTGATAATCTGGGAAGTCTATGCTTTATCCGAGAACTAAGCGTCCAAACCTATGATATGATACATGCTAGATCAAGAAAAGAGTATGTGATCAGTACTTTAAATATACTGGTATGCTAAATAAGGTAGGCTGATATGCATGGTTTCATAATCATGAGTCATAACTGACTGAATAAATAGATAGAATGAAATACTAAATAGAATGCATAAAATCTTTAAATACTAAATATGCATGAAATTTGTAAATACTGAGAATGCATGACCAAGAATAAACATGTTCTGAATATAATCTGTAAACTAAAATACTGAAATATTATAACTGAATTGTTGATATTTGTATATTATGGTCAAGCAACTAAAACTAAATTACTGAGTTGATCATTGGACTGAAACTGTGGGAGCTATCATCTAACCGACATTCCCCAATGAGCAAGTTGGGGTCCAACCGGTGACCCTAGTTGGAAGGGTGTCAACACTATGCCATGGGTACTAACATTGGTTGTGTGGATCCACTGATGTACTATCTCAAAGGACTACAAGTGTTAAGACTAAACTGACGGGTGACCCCTGTGAGGTACTCAAGCCTAACCTGATGGGTGACTCCTCATATCCCACGCTGACTACGTAGTTCTGGAGTACAGGGACTGCTACAAACAACTCTGCCTATCTAATAGGGATGCCTCCATCCCTACACTCACTTGGTGCTAAATCCTACTCTCAACTGAACTGACTCGTAATGCTGAACTATTCTATGTTTAATTGATTTTGATGACTGGCTTAACTGATAATGTGCATAACACATTATGAAACTATTCTGAAGATACTGAGACTAGTTAAACAACTAAGTTTTCATGTATTCATAACCCCCAGGACTCAATAGAAATAATAGTAAGATAATACTAAACTTGGAGGACATAACATGATAGCATTTATCAAAAATTCATTCTTGTAGGCATTTCATCAAACACTTCATATTTATAATTTAAGCTAAGCATGGGAATAGTTTAAAGCTTAAAGGAATAGCATAATTTCAACACCCACATCTTCAATTATGAGTTTAAATCAGTGAATAACAATATTAAAATATGTGGGGTTTAATAACAACAACAATTTTATGTAAACATGGTATAGACTCAAGATTCATGGGGATTCATGGTTAAAACCACAATTTAAAATCACAATAACTTGTAATAATCACATCTTTGAATTTAAAATTGGATACTTGGGCTCCATGGATGAAAGGGACTTATGAATGAACACTTAACATACCTGGGTTAATGAATTCGTGAGAGTTGATGGTGAATTCTTGAGATTTGATCATGAATTTTTAAGGCTAAGGTTTTTGTTCTTGAAAAAAGATTAATTTAATATGAGAGAATTGTGAAATAATGTGCAAATAATGCTCTATTGGGACTTAAATCCTTTGTTTTGACTAAATGAGGTGAAGGGAAATGACTTAAATTCCCTTAGACAAATTAAAACACGCAACTGGAAATAGAAATCCCGATTTTAACACCCGACGCGATGTGGTTCAATTGTGTCGGGCCACTGGAAAGCTGACAACTGCAAACTGGAAGCTTGGCGTGATGCGGCGCCATTACAGTACCCCATTGAATGCGAATTTTTCCCTTGGCGCGATGCAACACTATCGTTGTGCCTCACTGGAAAATAACAATTGTGAAATGACCCCTTGGAGTGACGTGGTGGTAATCGCAGTGACACACTGGAAAAGGACGAACGTGAAATTGGCCAATTACCTCTATGCATCCTTAACGCGTTGGGTTACTATTTTGTGCTAAAAGTGTCATAACTTCTCACCTGAGTATCGAATTTGGGTGAAATTTGTATCGTTGGAAAGATAATTAAATTTCCTATCACTGGGTGGGTCTCAATTTGGAAAATTCTCAATATATCAAAAGATATATTAGTTTGAAGTTGACTAAAGCAATATTTTTATCAAACTTTCAATGTGTAAGGATTAGTTTGATTCGTCTAATAGCTAAGAGTTTTTTGGGGCCATAATAGACCTCAAACTAACTCATAAAACTATTAAAGAATAATAATGTTCTATGCATAAGATTGAAACATGACGCTAATATTGATTTGGATTTTTGGGGTATTACAGGAAACAAGAAGGCTAGAATCAGGCAGTTTAACTATGGCTAGGCGAGGTTTGGAGGGGGGAATCATTTGTAATTTTAGGGTTGATTAGCTATGGAAGCACCATATTTAGATATTTCTCCCTCTCTCAAAGCTAGGAAGGAGCAGTGGGGTAAAACTTCGATGTCCAGGTCTCAAAATAGTGTGAGTGAAAAACTCAGTTATCCTTCATGGGCTAAGTTTGGTAAGAATCATCTTGGTGAGTACTTGTTCCGATATAAAGTTTGTTATTGTTGTGGTAAGTTAGGTCATTGAATCAAAGAATGTCCGCATGCTAAGAAGGGAAGCAGGGATGTTCGTCCCCAAACTCAGGCTACTATCGCACTAGCTTCTCTAGGTCGCCCAGCCCTTCCTCGGGGTGCATCATCTAGTACCAGTGGTGGTAAGAACCATAATCGGTTCTATGATCTACCATCCTTTCAAGTGCAAGAGAGTTCTCCAGATGTTGTTACTGGTATGCTTCGTGTCTTTCATCTTGACATTTATGTACTATTGGACCCTGAGTCAAATTTCTCTTATATGACCCCATTAGTTGCACTAAATTTTTGGGTAGGTCTTGAAAAACTCCTTAATCCCTTCTTAGTTTCCGGCCTAGTGGGTGAGTCAGTTATTGCTAAACGATTGTATTGATAGTGTCCTATCATTGTTCTTCACAAGATCATATTAATAGACCTGATAGAGTTAGACATGGTTGATTTTGACATTATTCTTGGTATGGATTGGCTCCATTCATGTTATACATCTATAGATTGTCACACTCAAGTAGTAAAGTTTCAGTTTCCTGATGAGACAGCCTTTTAGTGGGAAGGTAATTCAGTGTCTCCCAAGAGTCATTTCATATCCTATCTTAAAGACAAAAAGTTGATATCAAAAGGGTGCATCTATCATCCAGTTTGAGTCAAAGACACTAAGGTTGAGGCTCTAATAGTTCATTCAATCTACGTAGTCAATGAGTTTCCTGGAGTTTTTCCCAAAGATTTGACAAGGGTACCTCCAAATAGGTAAATAGAATTCGGTATTGACCTTCTTCCAGATACTCAACCCATCTTCATTCCTCCATGTTATATGGCTCCAGCCAAACTTAAGGAACTAAAAAAGCAGCTTAAATACCTCTTAGATAAAGGATTCATAAGGCCCAATGCCTCTCTATGAGGCCCACCTATCCTATTCATGCGAAAGAAATATGGTTCTTTGCGAATGTGCATTGATTATCGTCAGCTGAATAAAGTCACAATAAAAAACAAACGTTCTCTTCCTAGGATTGATGACTTATTCGACCAATTCTAGGGTGCAAGTTATTTCTCTAAGATAGACCTTAGATTCAGCTATCATTAGCCTAGAGTAAGGGAATGTGATATTCCAAAGACAGGTTTTAAGTCCCGTTATGGTCATTTTTAGTCACTAGTCATGTCCTACAAGCTGACAAATGCTCGAGCAGCCTTCATGGACTTGATGAAAAGATTTTTCAAATAGTATTTGGACATGTTTGTCGTAGTCTTTATCGATGATATTTTTCTGTATTCTCGTAGTGAGGATGACCATGCAGACCATCTTAGAATTGTGTTGCAAACTCTTAGATATCACTAGTTGTTCGCCAAATTTAGCAAGTATGAATTTTGGCTAAGATCAGTAGCTTTCCTCGGCCATATTATTTTTGGTGATGGTATTAGAGTTGATCCCTAAAAGAATGTATTAGTGAGAAACTGTCCTAGACCTATCTCTCCATCAGACATTAGGAGTTTCTTGGGTTTAGCTGGCTATTACAGACATTTTATTGAAGGGTTCTCATCTATTGCATCCCCCATGTCTTCATTGACCTAAAAGAAAGTTAAGTTTCAGTAGTCAGATTCATGTGAGAAGAGTTTTTAGGAGTTGAAGGCTCAACTACTTCAGCTCCAATTTTAGTGCTACCTAATGGTGCAAATGGATTTATGGTCTATTATGATGCATTTAGAGTTGGTCTCGATTGTGTTTTGATGCAGAGAGGTAAGGCTATAGCCTATGCCTCTAGACAGCTTAAGACTCACAAAATGAACTACCCTACCCATGATATTGATCTAGCTGCTATTGTATTTGCATTGAAAATTTAGGGGCACTATCTTTATGGGGTGCATGTTGATGTATTCACGGACCACAAAAGCTTGCAATATATGTTTACTCAGAGGTAGTTAAATCTTTGTCAGAGAAGATGGTTAGAATTGTTAAAAGATTATGACATGAGTGTGTTGTATCACCGAGCAAGGGTATTATGATGGCAAACGCCCTTAGTAGACTGTCTATGGGCAGGGTTGCACATGTGGAGAATGATAAGAGAGAATTAGTTTAAGAAGTTCAATGGTTAGCTAGATTGGGTGTGAGGTTGGTTGACTCAATTGAGGGGGACATTTGGGTTCAAAGTCGTTCATAATCTTCTATAGTTTCTGAAGTGAAAGAGAAGCAAGATAAGGACTCGAGTTTGGTCAAACTGAAGGGGTCAGTTAAAGACTAAAAGGTAGAGGTTTTCTCTCAAGGGGGAGATGGTGTACTGAGGTACCAGAGTAGATTGTATGTGTCGTGTATTGATGATTTGAGGTAGTGGATTATGGAAGAAGCTCATGGTGCGTGTTACTTCATTCACTCAGGATCCACCAAGATGTACCGCGATTTGCGGGAAGTCTATTGGTAGAGTGGTATGAAGAGAGATATCACATAATTAGTGGCCAAGTGTTCAACTTGCCAATAGGTTAAGGTACAACACCAAAGACTTGGTGTCACATTGCAGGATTTTGGTATCCCCACTTAGAGGTATGAAGAGGTGAACATGGACTTTGTGATAGGGTTACCCCATTCGCATCGACAACATGATTCAATTTTGGTTATTGTAGATACTTTGACCAAATCAGCCCACTTCTTGCCAGTTCACATCTCCTAAACATCTGAAGATTAAGCTAAGTTATATATCAGAAAGTTAGTTAGATTACACGGAGTTCCCTTGTCCACCATTTCAGATAGGGGTACTTAGTTTACCTCTCAATTTTGGAAACCCTTTCAGAAGGGTCTTGGTACCTAAATTAATCTCAGATTAGCTTTTCACCCTCAGACAGATAGTCAGGCAGAGAGGACTATTCAGACCCTAGAGGATATGTTGAGGGTATGTGTTCTTGACTTCAAAAGAAGTTGGGATGACCACTTACCATTGATTGAGTTTTCCTACAATAATAGTTACCATTCTAGTATTCAGATGGCCCCGTTTGAGGCTCTTTATGGGCAGAGATATAGGTCACCGATTGGTTGGTTTGAAGTGGGTGAGCCCACTTTGATTGGTCTAAATATGGTGTTTGAAGTGATGGAAAAAGTCCAGTTGATTCGAGAGAGATTGAACACATCTCAGAGTCATCAAAAATCTTATACAGACATAAGAAGGAGAGACCTTGAGTTTGAAGTAGATGACTTAATTTATTTGAAGGTTTCACCCTTGAAGGGGGTGAAGAGATTTGGAAAAAAGGGGAAGCTTAGTCCTCGATATGTGGGTCCCTACAGGATATTGAGTCATGTGGGAGAGGTAGCGTATGAGCTTGAGCTACATGTTCACCCGGTGTTCTATGTATCCTTATTGAAGAAGTGTATGGATGATTAAGTTTTTGTAGTCCCTCTAGAAAGAACAGATATTTTGAATAGCCTTTTATACAAAGAACTTCCAGTAGAGATTATCAATCACCAAATCTGTAGACTAAGGAATAAAGAAGTTCCCTTGGTCAAAGTTCTTTGGAGAAATCAGTCTATTGAGGGTGCCACTTGGGAAGTAGAAGCAGACATAAAAAATAAGTATCCTCACCTCTTCTCCGCAAACTCAGATTCAGCCTAAGGTAACAGTCTTCCTTAACTAATTTATTTCCCAGTCTCAGTTTCAGCCATGTGATTATCTTTATGTCAATTTATGCATTTGCAGATTAGTTCAGTCTCTTATTATGTTTTAGATTCAGTCATGCAGTTTTGTTTTAGTGGTGCATGCCAATATATAGTCTCAGTTCCTCAATACTCTCAGCTTAACTAGTCTCATTCAAGGACGAATATTCCCAAGGGGGAGATATTGTAGTACCTCATATTTTTCTTAATTCAGTTCATCTTCTAGTGTGTGAAGTGTTTAGTAGGTGAAGAATGTTCATAGAAAACTCCTAGAGTCAAGTTGAACCAAGAACCTTAGATTCGTCCAAAGATTGGTGTTCGATTCTACAAGGGTCAACTTTGAAAGTTTATAACTACTAATGTATGTATAATTTTCCATCTTAAGACCCACCAAATCATATATAATTGAGTGAGCTTTCTAACGATAATAATTTTACCTAAATTCGATACCCGGGTGAGAAGTTATGGCACTTTTCGTGAGAGGCAGTAGCTTATCGTGATTTTATAGCATCGCGGTGATCCCCAAAATCACACTCATTCCTTTTCAGTAGATCACCGTGATTTTCCAGTGTCGCGTCAAAAATAGTAGTGGAACAGGTACCGCATTGCGTTGCAGTGAAAATCTGCACTCATCCGTTTCAAGTGACGTAATATGATAACACCACATCGTGGTGGAGTGAAAATTCTTACTCTTCTATTTTCTGTGACACAATGCGATAGCTCTGCATCACAGAGTAGTGCAAATTCACACTCGTCCATTTTCCAGTGATGCAACACAATAGCACCGCATCGCTCCAAGGAGTAAAATCGAGATTCCAGTCACGAGTTTATGTTTTAAAAGGGAATTTAACTCAATTAATATCACCCTAATTCATGAAAACATAGGATTTAACCCTATTCTAAGCATATTACGCTCCTTATTCACCAATTTTCTCTCCAAGTGTAACACCCCGTATTTTTGGGCTAAACTTCGAAGCATCGTTCTTACATGTGTTGACTCTAATACCATGAATTTATTTTTAATAGACATGTCATAATATTTATCCTAGTGTGTGAAGTGATTTCTAAATGAAAAATGTTCATAAGACTCACTTAGAACAAAGTTGAGCCAAGTTCCTTTGATTCGTCCAAAGTTTATTATTCGATTCTACAAGGGTCTACTTTGAGCGTGTATAAATTTTTATAGACGTAGAATTTTTTTGCTTAAGAACCACCAAATTTTAGATAATTGATTCATCTTTCCAACTATACCAATTTCTCCTTAATCAGATACCCAAGCAAAAAGTTATAGCTATTTTCGTGAGAGCGGCAGTAGCTGTGCGTGATTAGTATGCGACGCACACTCCATTTAACCTATGGGGGATCATATGATGTAGCATACAGCGCACACTCTATTTTGGTGCTCCAGATCATGCGACACATGCTCCATTTCACCCCTGAGGTTTCCAGCTTTCAGTCATATTTTTTCAAAGGCATTTCAGTCCTTTCCCTTCACCCAACTAATCTAAAACATGAGATTTAGGGTCTCAAAAGCATAAGTTACTATTATATTCTCCAAATTTCCAAAAAATTGAAAGCATTATCTCCCAAGACCAAAACCCTAGCCTCTTCAAGATTCAAGCACTTTCTTCAAGAAAACCAAGAACTCAAGTGTTCCAATCCAACAAAGCTTTCAACAAAGTTGTTCTATTTCAAGATTTAAGTTCCAAGGTATGTTATATGTTCACCCATGGTCCCTTTTTCACCCATGGAGTCCACGAATCCATCTTTTATGTTTTAAGTTATGAAATTAAATGTTTATAATGATTTATCTCCATGAAGCTTTTATGAATTTTGCATAGACATGATGTTTACAATCTATTTTGTTGAAAGCAACCGTTACATGTTTGAAACATGAAATCTTATTGTTAAATCCCTAAGTATGTTCTTATTAATGCAATTATGCTATTCTCATATGTTTCACTCATTCCCATGCTTAAGTCCATGAATTTATTACCAATTAAATTTCAAGTTAAGATTAAATTATTTCAAGTGGAATGCATTATAGTATGTTTATATTGTGGTTTCCATATCATGTTCATGAGAATTCAGAATAAATCCTCAGTTTATGATTTTGTCATGTGATCGTGTTATCTCAACATGTTTAAAGGTATTCCCATGTTTAAATTCATGTCTCATATATGTTTGATGAAATGTTAAAGGGATGAGTTTTGAACAATTATCCCTATTATGGATATCTCTAAAAGTGTCATGTGTTCCTATTATTATTGTTATTGAGTCCTGAGGGTTATGAATACCCGATTTAGTTGTTTACTTAGTCTCAGTATTCTTATAATGGTTTAGACACGCATGAGCATTGCCAGTTCAGTCAATTATCATATTGGTCAGACCTAGATCAGTTCAGTAATTTAATTCAATTCCTTCTTCAATTAAACTTAGTTCAGTCCTGTAATTAGTGTCAGTTTAGTTAGGAGTAGGATTCAGCATCGAGAAAACCCAGGGATAAGGGAATTCCTGTTAGTATAGGGTTTGACCCTTAGTAACAATCCTTGAGTTACAAAACTATGTATCCAGCGTAGGTTTGAGATATCTTCCTACTAGTTTAGGGTTGACACATATCTCATGAGTCTTCCTGATAGTTTAGGGTTGACAAGATGTCTTCCTGCTAGTATAGGTTTTACACAGCCATTGTTAGTACTCCTGGCATGGTACTAGCACCCTTCCACGTAGGGTTACAGGTTGGACCCCGGTCATCTCAATTTTGTGGCATCTCGGTTACATAATACCTCCCACAGTTTTAGTTTCAATATTCAGTTCAACACTCAGTTTAGATTTGCTTGACCATGGCATACAATTTATCAGTTATTCAATTATTAGATTTTGGTATTTCAGTTTATAGACTATTTTAGAATTATGTCATATGTTTGTTCATGCACTCTCAGACTTTACAATATTCACGTTTTCATATCAGTTATTCAGTTATCTCATGTTATTCAATCAGTTATTATTCATGTACATGAGCCCGTTGATATCATCCTAACCCTATCTAGCATACCATTACATTCAAAGTACTAATCACATACTTATTTCTTGCGCTATGATGTCTCATATCATAGGTTCAGACACTCAGGTTCCCGACTGTACTTAGACATTCCAGCGCATTAGCAGCAGCAGCCACGGTGAGTCCTCATATTTTGAGGACCTATTATGTTTATTTCTATGCTTTCAGTTCAGTAGATAGTCAGAGTTAATTGGGGTCAGTCCCACCAACTCTTATTCAGTCAGTTTTAGAGGCTTTTGGAAATTTTAGATAGTCAGTCAGTTTGCCATTATTTTTATCAGTTTTCAGACAATTATTTTTCGATAGTTGTTTTCAGATTTTTGATTCTAAAATGCTTTAGTATTTAAAAACTTATGGCATATTAATATATTCTACACAAGTTATTTGTTATTAGTATTCAGTGCTCACACCAGATACCATCTCATGGGTTAGCTTGTGGTCACTTATGACCATAAGCACCGTGTGGCATCCAGGAAGTAATCCTGGGGCGTTACACCAAGAAAACCCTTGAATTTCAAATTTAAGTCCAAGAAATCCAAAGTTTCACCATTCTTTTTTCAAGATAATCTAGAATTCAAGTTTCTGGGTTCAAGAAATTCAAGAAGAAGCTTCAAGAACATCATTAGGAATTTGAAGATCAAGCTCTTGCATTCAAAGAAACAAATAAGGTATATGGGGTTATGAACAAGGATACTCTTTTCATCCTTGTTCCCAAAACTAGTCTTTAAAGTTGAATTTACATGAATTTACATGATTTGTAATTTAGGGTTCATACCCAATTATCATTATTTAAAGATTATGATGTTATAAGTGATTTAAATGTTGAATTGCATCTCTATTTTGTATGTTTATGTGTGTGACGTGATCATACATACATTGAGAATTGAATTTCATTATCTTGACAAGAATTGTGAAAGTATTTAAAGATTTGATTATTGAACGTGACTTGGTGTTAAATTCCACATGAGTTTAAAGCATGGGTTAGTAATCCCTAGTTTGATTATTGATATTTTAAGAAAATAAGGCTTTTAAGCACGTATGATTTGTTCATATTATGATTTTGAGAAATAATTTTATCTTTTGATCTCAGCTAAGATATGGAATCCACTTCACAGTTTTGAGTTAAGTTTAAAGTAAACATCTACAAAACTGGTTTTCATTATAAACCCTTATGCTAATTTAAAGTGGATATCCAACAAAATGAGCATACAGATAAAAGGGAGTAGTATTTAGCACCGAGTTAGTTATGTTCACATGCCCCAAAACTACGAGCCAACGTAGATCCAAATTTTGATTATTCCCATTTATATGGATGATAGATAAAGATTGTGATCACTTAGCTCAGGTTATACTCCTTGGCAAGAGTATGACACCTCTCGCCAACATGAGGTTTTCCCTTACGGGAAGTAGACATTGGACACTATGATAGCTCACATATTGTATGTCAGTTAGAAGAACCTCTCTTAAACCTAAGTATTAAAATAGAATAACAGAACAACTTTTAAAAACTAAGTGTAAAGGCTCATGAATTTATTCAGATATGGTATTACTTAAGGCATTACTTACAGAATTACAGCTTTTAGTTTTCATATGATAAAAGTGAGTCCTTCCTACACTTAGTATGTATGATTTGAAAAATAATTTCAAGTACAGATTTAGAACTAAGTATGGTGGATCATAGTATTCATATAGTATGTTTTACCATTCAAGGTTTATGACATCATCTTTTAGTTACTCAAGACAATGTGAGACATTTATACTTAGTATGCATTGTTTATGAGAAATATATATATTTCATCACTTTTTTACTTATGCATTCAACCCCATATGCCCAGTACATTCAAAAAGTAATGATCCACATATATGCCTAAATGCTACATTGTTTAATAATGAAGGTTCAGGTTCTTAGTTCCAACAACATGATTGATCGAGAGAATCTCTATCTACATCCCAATAGTTGGTGAGTTCTCATAGTTCAGGGACCCAGTCTTTCAGATTTACAATTTATTAAAGTAGATTGTTTAGTTGTTTTCAATTCATTCTGAGTCAGTTGGGGTCCTGTCCCAGTGACTCTCTAGTTATTATTAGTAGTATAGGCTTGTCAGGATACTACCTACAATTTACATTTTAAGTGTTGGTTTTTGAGACTTTGAAAACAAATACTTTTACACATTATGTTCAATTGATTCCAGAATTAGTTCAGACAACATTCAGTAATTTAGTATTGTTTAGCATGCTTAGATTTCTTTATTATGAGTTTCAGATTTAGTAGAAGGCTTACAGGGTTAGCTTGAGACTACTTGTAGTTGCAAGTACCGTGTGATGTCTCGAGACCTATTTTTGGGGCGTTACAGCTTTGAAGAGAGTTTTTCATGCATAACTGCTCTACTTACCCGATTGACTCAAAAGAAGGTGATGTCTATGTCGTCTGACTCTTGTGAAAATATTTTTGAGATGTTAAAAGATAGGTTGACTACTACATTGGTTTTGACCCTTCTTGAGGGTAGAGAGGGTTTCATGGTATACTATGATGCATCTTGAGTGGTACTTGGGTGTCTACTTATGCAACATGGTAAGGTGGTAGCCTATGCATCAAGTCAGTTGAAGGTACATAAGAAGAAATATCACACCTATGATTTAGAGTTGGCGAAAGTGGTGTTTATGCTTAAAGTTTGGCGTCATTATATTTATGGGGTGTATGTTGACATCTTTACTAATCATAAGAGTCTGTAGTATGTTTTCATCAAGAAGGAGTTGAACCTCAAGTAGAGGCGGTGGTTAGAGCTAATGAAGGATTATGATATGAGCATGCACTATCACCCAGGTAAGGATAATGTGGGTATTGATAATATTAGCAGGGTGTCCATGGGCAGTGTTTCATAAGTTGAGGAAGGAAAGAGGAATTTGGTCAAATATATTCATCGTCTTGCTAATCTGAGAGTCCAAGTCATAGACTCCGAGGATAACGGTTCGCTCATCTATGAGGTAGCTAAGTTATCCCTATATGCAGAAGTGAAGGAAAACTAGGCTAGAGATTCTATATTATGCAGATCAAGGAGGATGTTGGTCAGTAAAAGGTTATGGAATTTGAGATTGGAGGTGATGGAATCTTAAGATACCAAGGTAGTTTATGTGTGCCTTCTGTGGATGGGTTACAAGAAAAGAGTCTTGATGAAGTTCATACTTATAGGTACGTTGTTCACACTGTCTCCATAAAAATGTATCATGACCTGAAAGAGATTTACTGGTGGAACAATATGAAATGAGATGTTGCTAACTTTGTGGATAAGTGTTTGAACTATCAACAAGTTAAGGTGGAGTATTTAAGGCCAGGTGGCACTTACCAAGATATAGCTATGCCACTATGAAAATGGGAAATGATCAACATGGACTTTATCACATAACTTTTGAGATCACAAAATCAATACGACTCTATTTGGGTGATTGTGGAAAGGATGACCAAGTCCACTCACTTTGTTGGTGAGGACAAATTATTAAAGAGATGATTATGAAAAGATGTAATTAGGACATAGTTCAACTGCATAGGGATCTAGTATCTGTTATCTACGATAGAGGTATTCAATTCTCTTCTCAATTTTGGTGGTCTTTTCAGAAAAGTTTAGGTACCTAGTGAACCTTAGCACTGCCTTTCACCCTCAGATGGATGGGTAAGCAGAATATACAATTCAGACTTTAGAAGATATGTTGAGGGCTTGCGTGATTGACTTTAAGGGTAGTTGGGTGGATCACTTGCCTCTAATAGAATTTGCCTATAACAATAGCTACCACTCTGGCATCCAAATGTCTTTTTTTGAGGCTATTTATGGGAGAAGGTGTAGATCACCAATTGGTTAGTATGAGGTAGGTGAAGCCTATTTATTTTTACCTGACCTTGTTCATCAAGTTATGAATAAAGTAAAAGTCATTAGAGAGAGACTTAAGACAGCCCAAAGTTGCCAGAAGTCTTACACTGATATTAGAAGAAGGGAGTAAAAATTTGAGGCTGGAGATTAGGTGTTTACAAAGGTATCCTCTATGAAGGGAGTCATGAGATTTGGGAATAAATAAAAGCTTAGTCCTTGTTACATAGGTCCTTACCAGATTACAAGAAGGATTGGTAGAGTGGCATATGAGTTAGATTTAGCTGTAAGTTTAGCTTCAACTCATCCCGTATTTCATGTGGCAATACTTAAGTAGTGTGTTGGAGATAATTCACTTATGTTTCTTGTTGAGGAGATTGGTGTGAGTATAAGGAAGAACCCATAGCTATAATAGATCAGCAAGTTTGGAAGTTGAGAAGTAAAGAGATATCTCTGGTTAAAGTGTTATGGAAGAATCAGAAAGTTAGGGAAGCGAATTGGGAAATGGAGAATAAGATGTGTGTAAGATACCCATCACTCTTTGAATCCATGGATGATGATATGGAAGGTATTAATCTTATCTACTTATTTTAGTTCTTGTAAAATTTTAAATCATGCTTAATATGGTCTGAACCTTTATTCGAAGATGAATAATCCTAGGAGGGGGATAATGTAACACCCTCAAAATTTCAAGTATCTTATTTTTTTCTTTCCCGCACTCAAAATATAAATTTTGACTTAAATTATACTTAAGTATGTTAAAAGGGGTGTCCCAGAGGAGTTTTGGAATTTTTGAATGGGGTTTGGGGTGATTTCGAACCCCGAAGGCAGTAAGTCTCCACGATCTCCCCGTGTCACGGAGGATAAACTCTGTGATAAGGATCCTTGACATAGAGGATAGCCTCCACATTAAGGTCAGTGCCATGGAGGCTAACCTCTACAATAAGCTCTGTGCCACGTAGCCTGGTAATTTTCCCAAGAACTTAAGACTAAGGAAGGGATTTTTGGTATTTCTCCTTTATAAATCCTTTCCCATGAATTAAATCATTACTCAAACATTATATCACCACTGAAAATCCTCAAAACATTATTCCATAAAGAAAAGGGAGAAACTACCTAGGGTTTGAGGATTTTAAGCTTCAAGGGACAATTTTCCCAACGTTCTCTTTGATTTCAAGGTATGTGGGGTTATCCTAACTCTCATGGGCATAAGTCTACTATGTTTACAAGTTTGAAAAATGTATATATAATGGGTTTTGGAAACTGTTTGAAGAGAATGCATCATGAACCCATGGTTGATGAAATTATAAAATTTCTAGGGAGATTTTCCATGAACTTGAGTTATATTCATGTGTACATATGTTATGAGTTTCAAAAAGTTATTTAAGTTCATAATTTACCAAACTCCCCTCGCTTGATGAAATTTATGGTCTTAATGTTTTATGAATTGTGAAATGGGTTTGAGAGCATGAACTATAAGTCCTTTTTTTTATCATAAGATCTATATATTTCTAGTGTCAGGAATATCTTATGTATGATGATAATTCTTGAGTTTTAAGTACCTCTTTACCTATTATTCATGGTTATTTTACATGTTTTCAAATAGGTGATTATTATTCTAAATTCTCTTGTTTCCTAGTGAATAATTGCATATGTTTAATGTAAGAATTGGCCACCTCATGTTAAAGTATTGAAAAGAGAGTTTTTTAAATAAGTTTCATATGCTATTTAAAATAAGAAATCTCATGTGATGTTTAAATATTTTGGGTGGTCATTAATGTGATTTCATAGAAGGGCTACGATAATTACATGACATGATATGACTTGCAAGTCTAGGTATGGTGATACCTAGTACAAAATACCCTTAACATTAAAGTAAATATTGTTATAAGCATGAAACATGGATTTAAAGGACTAAAAATAGGCTCTAGGAGAGCTAGATGATTACCCGAAGAAGGCACGAGTTCAGATTAATCATTGTCCAAAATCTTGTTTTTTTGATAAGGGATTATGATGTCCTGAGATAGGGATTGTACACAAGTGATGGCCCTGTGGCATACTACATTTTCAGCACTCCAAACCCTTGCGGAAAACTTGAGGTTGGGGGCTTTGCCGATGAGATAATGGCGGACCCATATAGCCCGTGGGTATTATGATTTGTAGGGTGTACCATCTGGTTTTGAAGTAAAACAAAGAGTGTTCTCTATGTTTTTACCGGCATGGTTTGAAAACTCTTTAATTATTCCCATGTGTCTTTACCTCTATTATGCTAAATTGATTTTGCAATGCTCTCAATTATTTTACATGAAGTATACTTTATTTTGGGTTAGTTCTACACACCAGTACTTTCCACGTATTGACCCTTACAATACAGGTTCTGGGGCACATTTCCATAGTCCAACTCAGTAGTAGATTTCCCATAGATAGTCAAAGTTGGTGAGCCTCCCTTACTTCGTAAGGTGCTTTATCCATAAGTTTTTTCCTTTCAATTTTATGGTCCAGTCGGGAGCCTTCTCCTGGTTTAGATAGACTAGTATGTTCAGTTCAGTAGAGGCTTTGTAGACTTTTTTAGATTGAAGTTGGTTTTCATGAATTGATGTTATGATAATTTTTCTCTCATTTCACTAATAGCCTTATCGTGTTTCAGTTTATCTTCCACTAATTTAATTTGTATGGATTATGCTCATGATTGTGCGCTAAGGGGTTCTCAGACCTTTGTAGTTTGAGATTCCCATTGCGGACAGGGCCCTATCTCGGGTCGTGACAAGTAGACATAGTTGTATCTAAAGCAACCAAAGGGGTAGTAAGTCTAGTAGGCAAAGAGTCCACACGTAGGGTACCATAATTTAAAAGTGTACCCCACAAGTAGCAATACCAACAGTAGATGTCAAGACTAACTATGGAAAATCACTAAAAATCTAATTCATACCAACTACACTCAAGGTAAATCCCTCCAAACGACTTAAGAGACAAATCAAAAGACCCTAAAGCATTGGGTGTTAACTGAACGCTGTGGAACCTGAGCTAGACCTGCACCTCCTGTCTAATAATTATCCCTAGAATCCACATAGACTAAAGAGCGGTCTTACAAGCATGTTTTATAGTTAGGGTATCTCCTCATGCCTATCTCTACCTCTGGATCAACCACGACCCCTGCCTCATCCTGGAATTCAGCTTCTCATATTGGTTGTTGGCTCAGTATCTCTATCCTCACTGACCTAGTCCTTACCATCTGTGCATAAAAGAATGGAATACAAGTTTAGAATATTAGGTATGAACAACCAGTATGATAAAGAATCAAATTAGAGAAGTTTTTTTCCTAGAGATATCTTATAGCCTCTCAAATATAGATACGGACATCCACGTACTGATCCAGGAGACTCTACTAGATATCCTTCTCATACACTTATGAGATTGATGAACCTGGCGCTCTGATACCAATTTGTCAAGACCCAAAAATGAGGTCATGATAGCACTTATCTTGGCCCGACCTTGACAAGTAAGTCCATTCACCAAAATTAAAAGAAAAACTCAACATAATAATAAATAAATCAAGACAAAACTTCTAGAATAAAGTCAGGCTAACACAAAATACAAATAAAGGGAAAGTCTGAAGAATTAATATAAAATCCCAAAAATAAAGTGTCACAAATGTAAGAGCATCTAATACATAATTGAATCTGAAAATACATAACCCATTCCTATAAATGACACAAATACATAAATAAAGATAGGATGAGATCCCAGAATAGCAACCCTGAACTCTTGAGCACTCCAAGGTCTCAGAAGGTCACAAACTCAATAGCATAAACTTAGCCTCTTTGTGTCATAATCGAGCTATCTATATCGAAAGGGAATAGTAGGTGTGATTAAGGTCCACTTGTACTCTGTAAGTATCATAGATCAACTGAGAAAAGCAGAAAATAATATAAGTAAAGAAAACTATGAGCACGTCACCTATAAAAAAATAACACTACTAGAAAAAGATAAAAAAAAAAATGATGGCCAAAAGTGACAGCCAATGTCATTTTTTGGGACAAAATCAATGGAAAAGAGAAGTGGTCACTTGCGTTGTAAAAAGTCCTATTATTTCTTTAAAACGACGGCCTACATCGCTTATTTTATGATGAACATTGTCGCTTTTTGAAAAAAAAAATTAGAAAAAGCAACGTGTGCGTCGTTTTTTGTTATTCATGCGAAGAACGAATGATGAACAAAAAATGATGGATATCATTATTTTATTGAAAAAAATATTTTTTTCGAAAACCCAACACTATCCGTTGCTTTTTAAGAAAAATAACTTTTTCAACAAAAAAAATGACATTGTTCGTCATTTTCTGCTCTTCATAATGAAGAAAAAAGCGACGAACATCATCGTTTTCTTTTAAAATAAAATTTTAAAAAAGTAGAAAAGCGACGGCAGCGTCGCATTTCTGTAAATTTATTTTTAAAAATTCATAAAAATGATGGACAAAAGGGACCATGTCCATCGCTTTTCTACATTTTTTTTGATGTAGAAATCTGTAATGCATCCCACCTACCAAATAAAATGTAATTCAATATATAAAGACCCGTGTAACGCACATTACTAAAAATAATCATACAACGCACTACATTATCAAAATATTTAAGCAATTCAAATTAACAATACTTACACATTCAATCCAAAACACTTAATAATTAATCCAACAACAGTCAAAACACTTAAACAGTCCTAAAGGTTTTTCATTAGAGTCTATAGGCATCCTTTATTTCTTCTTAGCAGTTGACTTCGAACTCTTATCAGGACGAGGCCGATCACCATCACCACCGGAAGTCATCTGTATGCAAGTTTACATTAAAACATATAATAATCAAGTCATTAGTTCATATTTCAAGTGGCTATACTTAATTATTTTCAAGTCACTAGTACACATTTCAAGTCACTACACTCAAACCAATTTCAAATAGCTAATTGGCACTTCAAGTCACTATACTTAATCATTTTCAAGTAACTTATTCTCATTTCAAGTAACTACACTTGTCATTCTAAAGTCACTAGTACACATTACAAGTCACTACACTTAACTATTTTCAAATAACTAATTCACATTGCAAGTCACTACAGTCAAACATTTACAAGACACTAGAACACATTTCAAATCACTATACTTAATCATTTTCAATTAACTAATTCGCATTTCAAGTCACTATACTTAACCATTTTCAAGTAACTATACTTTATTATTTTCAAGTTACTAGTACATAGTTCAAGTGACTACACTTATCCATTTTCAAGTCACAAGTTCATAATTTCAAGTAACTGTACTTAATTATTTCCTAATCATAAGTTCACAATTTCAAATAATTATACTTAACTATTTTCAAGTCACAAGTTCACAACTTCAAATAACTACATTTAACCATTTTTAAGACACAAGTACGCAATTTCAAGTCACTACACCTAACAATTTTCAAATAACTTATTTACATTTCACGTCACTATACCTAACAGTTTTTAAATAATTTATTCACATTTCAAGTGACTGCACTTAACTATTTTCAAGTAACTAGTACACATTTCAAATCACTACACTCAAACCATTTTCAAATAGCTAATTGACATTTCAAGTCACTATATTTAACCATTTTCAAGTAACTAATTCACATTTCAAGTAACTACACTTAATCATTTTCAAGTCACTAGTACACATTTCAAGTCACTTCACTTAACCATTTTTAAATAACTAATTCACATTGGAACCCACTACACTTAAATATTTTCATGTCACTCGTACACATTTTAAATCACTACACTTAACCATATTCAATTAACTAATTCACATTTCAAGTCACTATATGATCTTGGGTGTATTTATACGCCTAAGCACCATAACTTATCCATATTTTAGCTATGTTTAGAGAACAAAGTGCCTAGTTTCTTATATTTTTACTCTACTTCTATGTAATTGAGCTAACAAATGTGATTAGCATGATTTCAGGTATTAATAAGGTAGATGAAGACATAATGAGATTATGGAATGCGGATGGCATATGACACAAGAGAGAGTACCAATCTGGACTAAATGTGGCGCCTAGAAACTATGTCCAAGACTAATTTATCATTTATAATTAGTTCAGGGACTTAGAAGGAAATTATGAGAGAAGAGATTATTAAAAGACTTAATTGCTGAATTTTTATTCATGATTCATTATTCCATATTATTCTGAGAGAGGAGAAAGGAAGCTTAGCTTGAGGAGAGAGAGAGAAATATTTTTCTCTCTTGTTTTTCACTATTCCCACACAAAGATCATCTTCTAGTTTTTGGTATGATGAATATTTCTAGTGTGATTTTCGTTTTATTCATGAGTAGCTAAGTTTATTAGTTAGGGTTATGGAAGCCTTGTAGCATACAATCTATCACTTTGGGTTTTGAATTAATTATGCATTGACTTGTTTATATCATACTCTCTTCGCTTAATCTTGAATTCTCGTGGTTGCAAACATAGAGGATTTGTCTTAAAACGCAACTTGTTCGAAAGAAAGGTTGTTGTTCAGAAAAGAGAGTAGTGACAAGAAAATAGAATTACCAATCCCTATTTTATAAGTTAATGCCTTAGCAGGATTAACTACTTGGAGATTTCGTGTTGTTTTTGGTGAACACTTTTGATTTGAGAGAACTGAAGTGAATTAGTCATTGATGGTTGAGAAATACTAGGATGATGTTATTAAATATAATATATTTCTCTGTAAGCACGATGCATGTATGAATTCATAAAGTCCATAGTTAGTAAGTATTGAAAACTACAAGGTGGACATAACCCTAGCTTGCTATTTCTCTGAATTTGAATACTACTACACTTATTTCATTTTATTAAACTGAAACCATTAATTTGTGAACTGAATCAAATCTCCCCTATTTATTTAACGAAAACAAACGATTAAAAGTCAACTAATCTGCATAAAACTTAATTAGCACTATATTCCCTGTGGGATTCGACCCCAACCTAGTTGGGTTATATATTTGACAACGACTGCATACAAAAGTCACTACATTTGACCATTTTCAAGTCACAAGTTCACAATTTCAAGTAACTACACTTAATCATTTTCAAGTCATTAGTTCATATTTCAAGTGATTACACTTAACCATTTTCTAGTCACAAGTACACATTTCAAGTCAATACACTTAGGGGTCGTTTGGTAGAGTGTATTGAAAAGCTAATGCATGCATTAGTATAATGTGTATTAGTAGTACCTTGTTTGGTATATCTTTTTACCCTATTTATAACTAGTTCTTGCATTAGTTATACACTCTATTGTGTATTGAGGTGTGTATTATTAATACATCAAAATCTATGGCATTAGTAATGCATGCATTAACATGCTTAAAGACACTATTATCCCTCAAAAAAAAAATTCGATCTCCAACATATATATTGAGGGTATTATGTAAATAAAAAAAATGTTAAAATTATTTAATTCATGTTATTTTTAGTACATCGAACCAAACACTGCACAAGAAAAATATAAGTATAACTAATGCAAGCATAGATAACATAAGCATAGATTACACAAGCATTAATAATACATCATATTTTGCATTATTCTTATATACTCTACCAAACGACCCCTTAATCATTTTAAAGTCACTAGTATACATTTCAAATCACTACACTTAATCATTTTCAAGTCACAAGTACACAATTTCAAATGACTACACTTAACCATTTTAAAGTCACTAGTATACATTTGAATTGAAAGAAAGGAAAAGGAAAAAAAATGAATAAATAAAGCATAGAAATAGAAAAAATCATGAAATGGTAAATGTAAATGTCATAACTCTCTTCGCAAATATGATACCTAAATCATATAAATTTGATTTAGCCTGTAATAGAAGACAAAAGAAATAACAATTAGCATAAAAGAATTATAAAAATTCAAAATAATGTTTGGTTACAAATCTTTGTGAATAAAATGAAAACAAAAAAGATCAGATGAATTTGGAATTTCAATGGCTTTTCAATTGATTTTTTTTTCATTCAAAAATTCAAGTTTTTAAACATATGTCCAAGAATAATTTTTGTTTTCAAATACTCTTTTTTTTATCTTAAATATCACTTTTTTATTAAATTTCAAACGCCTACAAAATATGTTTCAATTGAATATTACAAAATAATAAGTAGTGCAAATAGTACTCCCTCCATCCTTTTATATATTCTCTCTCTGTTTTTCGTGTGTGATTTTGACTAAATTTTAAAATTAAATTAGATTAGATTACTTTCATCTTTTAAAATTAAAGTTTAGATATTCAAAAACTATATGAAAAGTACTATAGATAATATTTTTTTTTTTTCAATTTGATTAAGAAATACATCTTAAAATGTTTGTCAAAGTTTGTATCGTTTGACTCAAAAAAAAAAAAAAGGAACATATAAAAGGAAACGGAGGAAAACTTTCTCGAGAATTATAGGCTACATTAATGTCTTTTTCGTAACTTAATAATATGTAAAACATTATTTTTATAAACAATCAAAGAATGTGTGAGTATAATATATGACAGATTTAAAATTTTTTACCAAAGTGATTTAAAAAATTAAAATATAACGTTAGTAATTTGATCTTGGAATCTCAAGGTAAAATATGGACTCCTAAACCACTAAAACAACCTCTAATCTTGGGTTGATGGGATTTGAATTCATATATTTCACTAAAAAACCCTTAAATATACTATGTATTTTTTGCCGAGGGGGTTCGGATGAACACTCTAGCCCCCTCCAAAATTCTCCCTTATTTGAGAAGCCATCTCTAAGCTATTACCTCAAGCCTTTGAGAAAAGAGAATAAAAATTAAGTGTGAAATACAAATACGTCTCAGAAATTTCAAGGAATGACCATCTTAAAATGAAATGTAGAAAAATTAAGAAAAATGAAAATAATTAACAAAAAATGGCATACGTTTTTAAGGAAAAGGGAGTGAAGTATGAATCTAAACAATTTTTGTAGCTGCATATTGTTGTATCATTATCTTAAAAATCAAATACTACATCATCTAATTAACATGACTATTATTTTATATATAGTAAAAAGTAAAAAGAGAACTTGCCTCGCTAAAGTGACTCAATCGACCAGAATAGAAAGTATAGAATTATCATCTCTTTCAAGAAAAAAATTATAAAATAAAGGAGATAAATAGAGAAGATACGTCATCAAAGACTTATCGTAGGAGACAAACCACAATTTTAAACTGATTAGTATTTAAATAAATTAATATTAATAAAATCAATATAATCTCTGTATTGAGAAATAGATCGGAAAAAAATACTTAAAAAGGGAATGAAACAAAGAAGATGGTGTTTCTTTGACAAATAGAACATAAAACTCTTTGAGTACATGCCACTGACACCAATTGAAGCACAATCTGCATAATTTTAGAGGCTTTAAAGGATCCTCAAAGCTTAATTAACTTCCAAGGCAACACACGCATATAGTGAGAAAGTTAATAGACATGTTGGTTTTATTGCTTTTACCATTTTTAATTTCTTAATTTAACTCCTTTACCATTATTACTAAAGAGACGTGGGGTTTGTTTAGTTACCTAAGAAGAAGTCGTTACTGTTTTTATACTTACTGTCTCTAAGGAAAACAATCGGAAATAATTAAAGGAATGAAATTAAGATAAAAAACACAAAAAAAAAAATAGAAATGATAACTTTAGAAGCATGTCACATCAACAGCTCCATATATATATATAGTAACAACAATTAATCAAAAACCACATATGGCCACGAAACACATTCATTCCATTTATCGTCTCCCTCCTCAGGATGATTCACTTTAATTATTTGTAGAGAAAGTATATATATATATATATATATACTAACAACAATTAATCAGAAACCACATATGGACACAAAACACATTCATTCCATTTATCGTCTCCCTCCTCAAGATGATTCACTTTGATTATTGTAGAGAAAGTTGTAAAGCCAATGCACCCTGCAATATCAACCGTGCCACACACGAGTATCTTCATTTTCTACCCGTTTATGCACAGGTACGTAGAGTTGAATTTTCTCTTCCCCTCCATCCAACCAAAATTCTCCATTGTCTTCCTCTGGAATCAACTCGAGTGCAACATTCTCGCTTGCGTGAAACAAAATAACAAGTTATTATGTAAGTTACATCAATTTTAATCCCTCTGAAGAGTCTGAGATCCCCTATAAATATTACTTTTATTATATAACTAGTGAAATTGTCTGTGTTGTACGCGGCTATATCATGAATGAAGAATTTATCTAAAATATCGTTCACTTAACTTATTAAACTAATAAATTCAAAGATTGTCCATAGAGAGATCTCACATAACATTGTCTATATATATATATATATATACATATATCCAAAATTTCATGTTTTGAAAAATAACTTTTTTATCAATTGCATGTTCAGTTTGAAAAGAGATACGAATGCTACTATATTATAATCCAATTAAGAAAATGGTTGAATACTTCTTTTAAATTTTGTATAAATAGTTCACAATACTCATGATTTAGATTTCTCTTAATAACATATATATATATATCAAAAATTTATGAGAAAAATAACTTTTTATCAATTACATATTTAATTTGGAAAAAGATACAAATGTTACTATATGGTATCCTAAATGACTGAATACTTCTTTTATTTTCTATATAAATAGTTCACAATACTCATAATTAAGATTTCTCTTAATAACCTCTAAATTTTATAATAAGTTACAAAATAGAAACTATATGCACTATCAACTATGTAATCCTAACACTTTGCAATTAAAGAAGAAATGAATGTTTATACCTACTAACAATTTGAATATCAAAAGTAATATTTGTAATGGACTAAAAGTCAATTTTTTAAGTACAAAAGGTGTATATAGCCACAATCATATTTGTTCAAATTAGATCAGGCCAGATCAATAGTCGTGTATCAAATAATAACGATCAGACATCTCTTTTTTTAGATTTTACCGTCTAATGAAAATAGAAAGTATTGCGGCAACTGATGAGAAGGAGATACCTTTTAATTAGTATACTGCTTACTTAGAACATTACCAACACGATAGAGGAAAATAAATATTGTGAAGGACACTAAAAACTTTATCGATCTCCTCATGAAATTATGAACTTCATCAGAATTCTAAGACGAATAGTTAAAACTTAAAATGCAAAATTTAATATAAAAAATAGGATACCTTATTTCTCATTGAAGAAATGGATGCTTTTATGTCCATATTATCAATATTTGTTGCATTAGCAAATTTCCTACAAATTTCATATAATAAAAATGAAAATAGGAATCACTAAACCAAATTTAAAAAAATTAGGCACATGATAAAACTCAAAAAAATAAATAAATAATATTTGGAGATCGAAAATATAATTTGAAATTCATCCATTACTTATAAATAAAGATTTAATGTGAATTTATGACAATAGGAAAAGTATGGGGGTAAAAAGATTGTAACTCACATGAAATTATAACGTTCATTAAAATTCAATGAATACATTAAAATACGGTTAAGAGAATTTAAGAGGGGTCTTTTGTGAGGTAGCTTTTGAATTTTTTAATACATAATATATTAATTTAAATTAATAAAAGCTCCAAAAAATAAGATAATAAATAAATAAGAATGGAGACCATAGAGAGGTCTCACATCACCTATTCTATGACCTTCCTTTATATCCTATATAGATTAGTCATTACATCTGTTTATGGTTTATACAAAGAGTCAATATTTTATTATATAACTTCAAAAGGTCCTTACAAGTTTATAAAATGTTGATCATTTGTTGCAATATAATTCCTCGATTCTTATTCTCAAGTATTTTATTGGTATAAAATAGCTTTTAAGTAGCTTAATTCAAAGTCTAAAAGATGAGACAAACTCTACTATCATTTAACTAAAAATAGTAGACTGTCATCGGTTGGTGGAAAAAATTAATAGTAGAATCAGCACAGGCTATTAATAACGCTCAACTCACACATCAATTTAAGTTCAAGGCAGTCGTTGTAAATATAATTATCCAACTTTGAGTTGGGTTTGAATCCACGAGGAACAATGTGAGTGGCGATTAAATAAGATCAAAATTAAAGTTACTTGCTAAATTCAAATATATCATACAAATATTTTTGGGGAGTTTGAATATTTTTAAAGTATAAGACAATTCTTGGGCTTCTAAAGGACTAATTCAAAACTAATAAATATTAGAGTATAATCAATTAGAAACGGATCTTGGGATTATATTTTCCAAGGAGAAAATTAGTGTGTGCTGATATATGAAAAATAACATCCAATTTTAATTAATGTGTGAGTTGGTAGGCTAGGTTCGAAGTTTCTGTATTAGTATTTCAACAAAACACCAAAATATCATGACTATGCTTAACAATAAAACACTTTGAAAAGCCCACATATGGCGAAAACTTTTTGTTGCAGTTGGAAAAAAAATAAGTCCCGCTCGTATTAACATAGGGACTGGAAGTGGAATGAAAGGTATGATCCAACCATATTCATATGTTTGTTCCATAAAAAAGTTTTGAATTCTTAATTAATTGTTTTCGATTCACCGGATCTTACCTCTTTTGAAAGAAATCAATAAAAAGTAAAAATATGGACTAACTTAAACTAAATTAAAACTTAAATCAAATTTTCTATTCTTATCTTTTGCCTATCTCAATAATCATGGGTTCTTTCGAATACCTCACGGGTGTTAACATTCTAATCAACCCAAAAACCTCAAATTAACATCCCTATTTCTAGGATGATGCTCAAGAGATAGCAATTTTACATTTTATCGTTATTTCAAAGACAACAAAATGGGAATAACTACTATCTACGTTATAGTTAACAAATGTTTATGTCACTTTCATCCTCTTTCAAGGATGATGTAGGATTTAGACTACCCACATCCCTCTTTCAAGGATGATATGTTAATTTTAGAGGAATTTGAAGTTCTCACCAACAATTTTCATTTTTCATTCAAACATTTGTGAAACCCATCAATATTAACCACAAATTGGAGCTAACAATCAGTATCCACATACTTGCACCCTACTCAACATAACCTCAAGAGGTAGATCTAGAAAATCATAAAGATAAACACAAATATACCAATATTTCCATCAAAGTTATTCATCGTAAATAAGGAGAGGGCAAACCACACTTTAAAATCTAATGAATCTTCAATGGGTGATGCCGAATCTACACTTTGGAATTCTTCTAATTAATTTTTGTCTCAGGTTAGTACAAATTTTAGCTCCAAGCTCCCAAGAGATGAGATAAAAAGTGAAGATAAGAGATAGGATAAAGATGGATGAAAATGAGCTACAAAACCTTTATTTTAGCCCAAATTCCTCATTTATCAAAAATTACAAAAATTTCTTTGAAACTTTTCCAATCTACCGCAATCGTCATCTCTTGACCGCGTTTGCGACTCCCGCGATCATGGTAGTTTTATCGCGATCACTCTTTGATTGACTTGTTGACTGGTCACGATTGCAACCCTCAAGCCGTGATCGCAGTAACTGATGGTCGACTTCTGGCCTACATTTTAGCTTTTGTTATTTTTGCTCATTTTTAACCTCTTTTTGACTTGAATGACTTGCTCATCTTCCCTTTTTCAACTTTTTCTACACAAATGAGCCTTAAGTAAGAGATTAACATAAAATCAATGGAAAAGTATGGTAATTTAGGCTTAAAAGGTGCTAGAAATCCTCAAATTGATGACTTATCAACAACCCCAAATTTAAACTAATGTTTGTCCTCAAGCAACTAAGAACAATTCAATGAGATAGGGTATTTAACTCAAATTCACCAAAAATAAATCTATACTAAAGGAACAAGCTAACAAATCTCTATAAAGACTTTCAAACATGTCATGGCAACAAGTGAACCAAAATTTTTCAATAAGCACATCTTTATGAAGCAAGGATGCAAATTTGTATCACATGAACCTTCCAAATAAACAAAGCGTCTTAAGAAAAGACACAAAATCTTCAAAGATTGTCTCAATCTTCATAATGCTACTTACCTCACCCATTTACCTAAACCAATAGTAAGACTTCACCCTATACCCAAAAGTATCAATGTCGCTCATATGAAAGAGTTAGATCCACACAAAAAATATTTAAATTTCTAAAAGATCTCAAATAATGAAAGAATTCACACTCAATCTCGCAAAGAAATTCAAGTACAATCAGTAGAAACATAAACTTGCCCTTTATGTTTTTCACCACAAATGTAGACTTACCTAGTTTGGAATCACCAAGGTCTTGCGGGTCAAGATGAGGGTTTAAGGTGCGGGAAGGAATATATATATATCAAGTGACTAAAATACCTCCTTCAATGCAATTATTCAACCCATTCTACCCCAAAAATTTCAAATTATCCACCTTATTCTTCTTCAAATCATTTCCCAATTTTTCCTAACTTTTTGTTTAACATTTACCAAACAATTCAAATCCACCTTTTTCTTTCTTCATTTCTTTAATTTTTTTTTATTCAAGAGACTTTCTAACTTTAAGCCCTTCTTAGCCCATCATTCATCCAATTTTCTTTCAAGTTCTATGGGCTAGGCTATTCAACTTTATCATCAAGAACATCTCTTTTCTATTAAACAAATGAGGTGACAACCTTACATACACATTTCTTGGATCATCTTAGCACATCACATTCACCCCCCCCCCCAAACTTGGAGTGTGAACCACCCTTACATTATTCTCCAACTACACAACCCCCCCTCCAAACTTAAGCTTTCACCTATTTTTCACTTCTTCAAATCATGCAATGCATCAAAGGAGGTTAAGTGCCAAAATAGAGTTTTAGAAAAGGGATTAGGTGTTTAGCAAGGTTATCGTTACAAAAAACAAAGATCAATGGGTCAAAAGGCTCAAAGGGTTAACTAGGGAACTATGTTAAGGTGAAAATTTAGATATTTGATGGGTCAATAGTGGCCTCGGGTCATCTTCCAAACAAATCTTGTCTAGGATTTCTCCTTGAACACACATGGGGAAAGTTCTAGACTACACATACGTACAAGAATTATTCAAAAATCTCACCACACAAGGCATTGTACTCATAGAGCAAAAAGTTAGTCTCCCAACCAATTTGAGAAATTTGAGCTTAATAACTTACTCCGAGTCAAGGACTCATCTTTGTAAACAGAGAGCCAAAAATTAAATTAAATGGTCTCACTTAAAAGAAAGTTCAAAACATCCTTGATCCTTTTAAAAAAGAAAACTATATTTTTGGTTTTTCTCAAAATTATTTTATTTTTGCCAATGACATTTTGAAAGTATTTTTGAACTTCTACCTCTTTCTAACTAATAAAAAACAACTTGGGTGAATTCAAGGCAACATTATTATTACACTTCATGGGATTCTTTCCACACAACTTCAAATATCGCCCATTTAGATCATCAAACACTCATGGCACCAATAGAAATACAAACGATCTTATACCCTTAAGAATGGTGTCACCCAATCCATCATAGGGCAAGGCAAGCATTCATGTCTCTAGGATTACTTAGACTTCACCCGGGAATGCTATGACAAGAACATTAATCAATCAAAACATGAACATAATATTCATCAATAATTTCAACCAAAAATCACTGGTTATCCCACATTTAAGACCAATTTGACTCAAAACTATGCTCCAAAAATGATTACATAATTTTCCAAGAAGTTTTGCTTTTACTTTTACAACATATAAGGCATTTCTCTCTTATCGATATTTTATCAAACATATGGTGTGCATGAAAGGTAAGAGTTTGAAAGATATAATAACAAAATATGTGAACAAGATCAGTGCATCAATTCATCACCAAACACACCATTTTCAATCATACTAACCCAATTAAATCACCCACCACTCAATTAAGCAAACTAACTACAAGTGGGTGTTTCATCAAACACATGGTGTGCACTAGTGTGTGAAAGCAAGTATTTGAAATTGGGCATGTAAAACAAGGCACACATTCAAAAATCTTCATCCCAATAACCACACTCCACCAAATTAAGTTCAAATAAAATAAATTTAAACCAAAAGAAATTATTGAATATGCTCACTATTCATACTTCAAAGAAAATTTAACTACGGAGCATACCTTGTGAGCTTGTATAAGAGAGAAAAATGATAAAATAAAGGTCCAATATTATTATCCGGGGTTTCATTCTTGATATCCTTTCCAACTTATGCTATCACCTACAAACACCCAAAAATAAGATAAAAATTTAATCAAAAACATCAAGAAAAATTTCTTGGGTTGCCTCCCATGAAGGCCCTTAGTTAAAGTCGCAGCACGATATATTTTGGATGTTATTTATATCTCCACTTGGAGGATTTGAAGATTCAGCCCAAATTTTGATCAATACATCTTCGAGGCAAATTGGGCAAAGGTAAGGGCACAATGATATTGTAATACCCCAAAAAATCCAAACCAATATTAGAGCCATGTACCAAGCTCATTCATAGTACATCATGGTTATTTTATAGTTTATGAGTATGTTAGATGTATATTAAGGCTTTAAATAACTCCCAGCTATCAGACGAATCAAAAACATTCCTTACCGATTGAATTCTTGAGAAGGATATTGGTATAGTCAATTTCAAACGAGCATATCTCTCATTATACTTAGATTTTTTGAGCTCATAACCTATCAACAAATATATAATTGAATTAGCTTTCCAACGATACAAATTTTGCCTAAATCCAATTTTGGTGAAAAGATTTATTCCTATTTTACTCCAGCATGTCAGGTTCGAAACAGTGTGACGACATTCGTGGTAGCTTACCACATTTGTGACGCCCTATCACAAAGATCATCATCCTTAGGCAGAAACCAGCTCCAGTATGATAAAATTCATGGTAGCTTACCACATTTTTGATGCCCTATCACAAAGGTCGTCAACCTTAGGCAGAAACCAGCTCCAGTGTGATGACATTCGTGGTAGCTTACCACATTTGTGATGCCCTATCATGAAGGTCATCAGCCTTAGGTAGAAACCAGCTCCAGTGTGACGACATTCGTGGTAGCTTACCATATTTGTGACGCCATGTCACAAATATTGTCAGCCTTAGGCAGAATCCAGCTATTGTGTGATGACATTTTTTATGGCTTACCACATTTTTTATGCCATGTCACAAATATCGTCAGCCTTAGGCAAAATCCAGCTTCTGTGTGTCGACATTTTTGAAGGCTTACCATATTTTTGACACCATATCACAAATTTCGTCAGCCTTAGGCAGAATCCAGCTTCTGTGTGACGATATTTTTGACGACTTGTCACATTTTTTACGCCTTGTCACAAATGTCGTCTGCTATTATTTTCAGCAACTGGGAATTTATTTCATAAGGGTATTTTGGTCTTTTCTCTTCACTTCCCACGACTTATAACCCTAAAGAGGCGTAATTTTTCCCATTTTTCTTCAGTTAAGCATCTCAAAAACCCTCTTTTAAGCTTTCAACCACAAGATTAGGGTTTCCTCTTAAGATCATCTCCTCGGGAATAAGAACATTCTTTCCCAAAGGGGTTAAACCCTAGTCAAGAAAATTCAAGGGCAAGCCTAAGGATTTCTTCAAGAACCTTCAAAAACATTAGATCTCTTTCAAGATCAAACTTTAAGTTGCGTGTAGTGTTCATCTATGGATCCAATCCATTCAAAGAGCTCAAGAACCATGTTTTAAATATTATTTTGTAAAATTTTTGTGGTGATATGAGTATGTACATGTTGATGATTGTTGTTTAAGTTTCAATGTTATGTCTAAAGGTGTTTTCATGGAATATATATGTTTGTTAATTGAAAACCATGAACTTTAGGTGGTTTAATATGGTGCAAGTATGAAACTCACCTATGCATTAAAGAATGCATGCAAGGTGTTTGATAAAATGCTTAGGATGCTAGAAATTCATGTTTGTATGGTTTTATGATGTCTAAATGACAAGTCCATGTTAGCTATATACTTCAATATGAATCCCATGCTTTTCATGTGCTATTATTATGGTTGTATGAAGCATGTAAGATAATAGAGATATACAATATGTACAAGAAATATATCCATGAATTCCCTACAATGTTTAAGATGTTGAATAACAATATGAAATATGATATCCCCTACTTATGATATTAGAAATTGTGGACTCTAATCTTGTGACCAAGTCATGTCATGTGTGCCAGTTTCCTTCTATTGAGTCTTGGGGGTATTCGTACCCAAAAAATATAATTGTGTGCCTAGATCCATGTCATGTACCACGATAAATATCAGTCAATCTATACTCTATAGAACTCAGTCAGTCATGTGACTCAGGAAACATCAGAAATCTCATGATCTCAGTTAACTCTCAGATAATAGTACTACTCCATCAGTCAACGGAAGTCAGTTAATCTGTCCATATATAGTCAGTTGAATCATGCTTATTCTCTTCATATGGGAGTAGAAGTTAGCACTGAGTGAACCCAAGAATGGTAACTCACCCACCAGTTTAGGGTGTGATTCTTAGCAGTCATCCTTGTGTTCCAGAACTATGTAGCCAGCGTAGGTTGAGACATCTTAGCCAGTTAGATTAGGGTTGATGAGTTGGCTTAACCTATCAGTTTAAGGTCCCACCATTCTTACTTTGAGTACCTTCTAAATAAGGGTCACTCACAACTGTCCTTACCAGTGGCACGGTATTGATACCCCTCCAGTCGGGGCAGAGATTGAACCCAACTTAGCTATATGTGTTATTGGGGCATGTCGGTTAAACAACTACCTCCCACAGTTTTAGTATCAGTCTCAGTAAAAGAACTCAGATAATTCTTCAGATATCAGTATACCAGGACTGTCAGATACAGTCAAATTTAGTTATAGCATGGAACTCAGAGAGTTCAACCAGATTCAGGGCTGTTAGATACAGTCATCCATATAATCATAACTACGGTTCCAGCCATTTATTAGCGTACAGATTTATCCATTACGTATTACGATCTTAGTTACTATGTATGTATATTTGTACTCTTACGTTCATATCAGTCATTCAGTAATATTATTCATGCATGTAAACCCTTTGCATTAGCCTACCTCACTCGTATACTCAGTACTCCAGTTGTACTGACACATTTGTGCTATGGTTCTTTCTTTTCATGTTACACCATAGGTTCACAAGCACGAGTCCCAGACCAGTAGTAGCAGTCACATTCAGCATATAGAGTTACAGTGAGTCCTCTTCATTCGAGGATGACATTATTTGATTTATTCATTTTTTTCTTCAGTTTAGTTTTACGGATTTAGTTGGAGACATATTCCTTCATCTCTTTATTTCAGACAGTACTTATAGGCTTTTGGATTTACGCTCAGATTTAGCTTTCAGATTTAGTTTTCAGTTGATTTAGGTATTTTTGCCCATATGGATGTTATATTATTCAGTTGAACCTAATGGCCTACATGTTCATATTTTCCGCATTAATATGTTATATATGCAGTGTACAAGTACATATATCAGTCATGGGTTAGCTTGTGGTCCCTCGGGGTCATGAGCACCATGTAGCATTTTGATTCAGAAAATCGGGGCATTACAAACTTGGTATCAGAGCCTAAGGTTCAATAGAGTCCTAGGAAGTCTGAAAGGCGCACCTAGTAGAGTCTTGTACATGGGTGTGTTGCGCGCCACATTTATGTACAGGAGGATATTAGATATTTTAGGAGTAGTTCCCTTTCTTCAGTATTCATGTCGTGCTAGTAAACATAATTTCAAGTCAGTCTCTCAGTCTAATCCGCTCTTTTCTTATTTCAGAAACATGCCTCCAAAAAGAAGAAATCAGCCAGATCCTCAGCCCAAAGACCCTTTGGGCGAACATGTTTCTCATGCAGAGTTCAGGACCGCATTTACCACTCTTGCTCAGTCTGTAGCTGCCCAGAATGAACGACCAGCAGTCGTTCCGGCTAACCCAGTGGCCAATTCAGCAGTATCTAGGATTTGGGACTTTACCTAAATGAACCCTCCATCCTTCTTTGGGTCTAAGTTAGAGGAGGATCCTCAGGAATTCGTTGACCAAGTCCAGAAGGTCATTGATATCATGGGAGTAACTTCTTCTCAGAGTGCCGAGTTAGACACATACCAATTGCAGGATGTCTCTCACACTTGGTATAAACAGTGGTTAGCAGAAAGGTTAGAGGACTCAGATCCTGTTAAGTGGGAAGAATTTGTCACGGCTTTCTTAGACAGATTCTTTCCCCAAGAGCTGAGAGAGGCCAAAGTTCTTGAGTTCATCAATCTCAGGCAGGGAAAAATGACAGGTAGAGAGTATTCTCTTAGATTTACTCAGCTAGCCAGATATGCCCCTCATGTGGTTGCAGACAACAGGGCTAAGATGAGCAAGTTCATGTCAGGGGTGAATGATAGCGTGGTAAATAAGTGTAGGTCTGCGTTGCTGAACAGAGATATGACTTTAGCCAGGATCATGACCCACGCTCAATAGATAAAGGAGCAAAAGGTTAAGACTAGGGATGGGCAGAATAAGAGAGCAAGAGCAGGAAGTTTTGGTTTTGCTCAGCCCAAATCAGAGGGAGAAAATTGTTCGCAGTTTCATCCTAAGTCAGCAATTCCAGCCCCTTCCTCCGCTAGTTTCCCAGTATCGAAGTTCAGGGATGGCAATAGAGACAGAGCACCGGGCTCTAAATCTTAGGGCAGTGTTAGCAGTGCCCGAACAAACCCATTTTGTCAGACTTGTGGTAAGAACCACAAGGGTATTTGTAGAGCCGGTAGTGATGTCTATTTTGGTTGTGGTATGCTAGGACACAGGATTAGGGAGTATCCTCATCTAGCCCTTAGGGTCATCAGAATCATTCCACAGCTCAGTCCGGTCGCCCGAACCAGCAGGGTGCCACTTCCAGTGCTACTAGTGGGCAATGCCCAAATAGACTCTATGCTCTTCAGACCCGATAGGATCAGGAAAATTCTCCTGATGCCATTACTGGTACGTTACATATTTTCCATGTTCATATTTATGCTTTGCTAGACCCAGGTGCATCCTTGTCTTTTGTCACTCCATACATAGCAGGCAATTTTAGAATCAGTCCTAAAATTTTAGCAGAGCCCTTTTCAGTCTCTACCCCAGTGGGTAAAACCATTATACCTCATCGGGTATATAGGTACTTCCAGGTTATGATATTTCAGAAATCTACGTCAACAGATTTAGTCGAGTTAGAGATGACTGATTTTGACGTCATTTTCGGCATGGATTGGCTTCATTCCTGCTAGGCCATAGTCGACTGCAGAAACAGGATAGTTCAGTTTTAGTTCCCAAATGAGCCCATCCTAGAGTGGAAGGGTAGCACTTTATCTTTCAGGGGCCAGTTTATTTCCTACCTTCGGGCAAGGAAAATGATTTCTAAGGGGTGTGTGTATCATCTCATACATGTTAAGAAATCCAGTTCTGAATCTCTCAATCTCCAATAAGTCCCAGTGGTTAATGAATATTCAGATGTCTTTCTCGAAGATCTTCCAGGCATTCCTCCTGAAAGGGAAATAGACTTTGACATAGACCTTCTCCCAGATACTCAGCCTATTTCTATTCCACCATATAGAATGGAACCAGCAGAACTCAAGGAACTGAAAGATCAGTTGAAGGATCTCTTAGATAAGGGATTTATCAGGCCCAGTGTATCCCCATGGGGTGCGCCAGTCTTATTCGTGTGCAAGAAAGATGGTTCTCTCAGAATGTGTATTGATTACCGTCAGCTCAACAAAGTCACGGTTAAGAACAGGTATCCACTTCCTAGGATAGATGACTTATTTAACCAACTTCAGGGTGCCAGTTATTTCTCTAAGATAAACCTTAGATCAGGCTATCATCAGCTCAGAGTTAGAGAATGTGACATTTCAAAGACAATTGTTCGTACTCGGTATGGTCACTTTGAATTTCTAGTCATGTCCTTTAATCTTACCAATGCCCCTGCAGATTTCATGGACTTGATGAACCGGGTGTTCAAGCAGTACTTGGACAAATTCGTCATAGTCTTTATAGATGATATTCTGGTCTATTCTCGCACAGAGCGTGATTATTCAGACAATCTCATAATTGTTCTTCAGACTCTCAGGGATCACCAGTTGTTCACCAAGTTCAGTAAGTGCGAATTTTGGATAAGATCAGTAGCATTCCTTTGCCACATTATTTCCAGTGATGGCATTAGAGTAGATCCTCAGAAAACCGAAGCGGTAAGAAACTGGCCTCACCCTGTCTCTCCATTAGATATCAGAAGTTTCTTGGTTTTAGATGGATATTACCAACGGTTTGTTGAGGGATTTTATTCTATTGTATCTCCTATGGACAGATTGACTCAGAAGAAGGTCAAGTTTCAATAGTCAGAACCTTGCGAGAAGAGTTTTTAGGAGTTGAAGACTCGACTCACCTCAGCTCCAGTTTTAGCACTTCCTGACGGTTCCGATGGATTCGTAGTATATTGTGATGCATCCAGAGTAGGTTTCGGTTGTGTCCTTATGTAGCATGGTAGAGTCATAGCCTATGCCTCTAGACAGTTAAAGTCCCATGAGAAGAATTATCCTACTCATGACCTTGAGTTAGCAGCAGTTGTCTTTGCCTTAAAAATTTGGAGGCATTATCTATACGGTGTTCATGTAGACGTCTTCACAGATCATAAGAGCCTTCAATATGTCTTTTCCCAGAAAAATCTCAATCTTCGTCAGCGAAGGTGGTTAGAGCTCTTGAAGGATTGTGACATGAGTGTCCTTTATCATCCTGGCAAGGACAATGTAGTATCCGATACACTCAGTAGACTGTCCATGGGTAGTGTTTCCCATGTTGAGGATAGTAAGAAGAAATTAGCTCAGGAGATTCATCAGCTTGCCAGACTAGGCGTTCGCTTAGTTGAATCTTCAGAGGGTGGTGTATATATTTAGAGTATTTCAGAGTCATCTCTAGTTTCCAAGTTGAAAGAGAAGCTTGACAGGGATCCTAGCCTTGTCAAGCTAAAAGAGTCAGTTCAGAGTCAGAAAGTAGAGGTTTTCTCCCAAGGGGGAGATGGTGTTCTTCGTTGTCAGGGTCGTCTATGTGTTCCCGTTGTAGATGACTTGAGGCAGCGAATTCTTGCAGAAGAGCATGGTTCACGATACTCAATTCATCCAGGGGCCACTAAGATGTACCGTAAATTACGGGAGATTTATTGGTGGAGAAGGATGAAAAGAGATGTTGCGGAGTCTGTGGCTAAGTGCTCTACATGTCAATAGGTTAAGATAGAGCATCAGAAACCTAGTAGTTCCATGCAGGAGTTCACTATTCCTACTTAGAAGTGGGAAGAAGTGAACATGAATTTCATGACGGGTTTGCCTAGAACACGTCATCATCATGATTCAGTTTGGGTCATTGTAGAAAGAAAGACCAAGTCAACTCATTTCCTTCCAGTTTGTACCTCTTACTCAGCCTAGGATTATACCAAACTCTATATCAGGGAGTTGGTCAGATTACACGGTGTTCCACTATCTATCATCTCAGACAGAGGTACCCAACTCACCTCTCACTTCTGGAAAGCATTCCAAAAGGGTCTTGGTACCCAAGTTCATCTCAGTACAACGTTTCATCCTCAGATAGATGGTCAAGCAGAAAGAACCATTCAGACTCTAGAAGATATTCTAAGGGCGTGTGTAATTGATTTCAAGGGAAGCTGGGATGACCACTTGCCTTTGATTGAGTTTGCATACAACAACAACTATCACTCCAGTACTCAGATGGCTCCATTCGAAGCTCTCTATGGTAGGAGATGTAGGTCTATGATCGGTTGGTTCGAAGTTAGTGAGACCATATTCATAGGGCCTGACTTAGTATTTGATACCTTAGAGAAAGTTCAGTTAATCAGACAAAGACTCCGGGCTTCTTAGAGATGACAGAAGTCTTATGCGGATGTTAGTAAAAAGGATCTCAAATTCGAGGTCGATGACTATGTCTATCTCAAGATCTCTCCTATGAAGAAAGTGAAGAGATTCGGAAAGAAAGAAAAGATCAGTCCCCGATATATCGGTCCCTTCAGGATTCTCAGTCGCTTCGGCAAGGTAGCCTATGAGCTCAAATTGCCTTCAGATCTAGCCTCAGCTCATCCAGTCTTCCATGTCTCTTTTCTCAAGAAGTGCATAGGTTACCCAGAAGTTGTATTACCTATTCAGAGCGTTGACATTCAAAATAGTCTTTCTTATGAAGAGATTCCAGTCAAAGTCCTCGACTATCAGACTCGTAGGCTGAGGAACAAAGAAGTCCCTTTAGTCAAGGTTCTTTGGTGGAATCAGTCCATGGAGGGAGCTACTTGGGAAGCAGAAGAAGACATGCGAACCAAGTACCCTCATATTTTCTCCGCTAATTCAGACTTAGCTCGAGGTAACCATTTTCCTTAATCTTATTCAGTTACATGTTCAAAATTTCAATTCAAAATTGGTATCAAGTATCAGTGCATAGCTTATCATGCATTCATGAGTTCAGCTTATCAATCATGCATCAGCTATGTATGTTCAGTTGGTCTATATTCAGTTTAGAATTCAATTCAGTCCTAAAATCATATGCCAGTTGAGCATGATCAGTGTATGCATAATTTTATCTTTTCTCCCCAAGCAAGCAGTCATCATTCGAGGACGAATGTTTCCAAGGAGGAGATATTGTAATACTCCAAAAAATCCAAACCAATATAAGAGCCATGTACCAAGCACATGCATAGTAAATCATGGTTATTTTATAGTTTATGAGTAGGTTAGATGTATATTAAGGCTTCAAATAACTCCCATCTATCAGACGAATCAAAAACATTCCTTACCGATTGAATTCTTGAAAAGGATATTAGTATAGTCAACTTCAAACGAGAATATCTCTCATTATACTTGGAATTTTTTATCTCATGAACTATAAATAGATAGATAATTGAATTATCTTTATAACTATACCAATTTCGTCTAAATCCGATATTGGAGCAAAGAGTTATTCCTATTTTACTCCAGCATGTCAGGATGAAAATAGTGTGAAGACATTCATGGTAGCTTACCACATTTGTGAAGCCCTATCACGAAGGTTGTCAGCCTTAGGCAGAAACCAGCTCCAGTGTGACAATATTCATGGTAGCTTACCATATTTGTGATGCGCTATCACGAAGGTCGTCAGCCTTAGGCAGAAAACAGCTCCAGTGTGACGACATTCGTGGTAGCTTACGATATTTATGACGGCCTATCACGAAGGTCATCAACCTTAGGCAGAAACCAGCTTCAGTGTGGTGACATTCATCGTAGCTTACCACATTTGTGAGGCCCTATCACGAAGGTCATCAGCCTTAGGAAGAAAACAACTCCAGTGTGACAACATTAGTGGTAGCTTACCACATTTGTGACGCCATGTCACAAATGTCGTCAGTCTTAGGCAGAATCCAGCTTCTGTGTGACGACATTTTTAATGTCTTACCATAGTTTTGACACCATTTCACAAATGTCGTCAGCCTTAGGCAGAATCCATCTTCTGTGTGACGATATTTTTGATGGCTTACCATATTTTTGACGCCATGTCACAAATTTCATCAGCCTTAGGCAGAATCCAGCTTCTGTGTGATGACATTTTTGATGGCTTGTCACATTTTTGATGCCTTGTCACAAATGTCGTCAGCTATTATTTTCAGCAACTGGGACTTTATTTCATAAGGGTAGTTTGGTCTTTTCCCTTCATTTCCCACGACTTATAACCCTAAAGAGGCATAATTTTTCCCATTTTTCTTAAGTTAAGCATCTCAAAAACCATATCTTATGCTTTCAACCACAAGATTAGGGTTTCCTCTCAAGATCATCTCCTCAGGAACAAGAACCTTCTTTCCCAAAGGGGTTAAACCCTAGTCAAGAAAAATCAAGGGCAAGCCTAAGGATTTCTTCAAGAACCTTCAGAAACATTAGATCTCTTTCAATATCAAGCTTTAAGTTATGCGCAGTGTTCATCTACGGATCCAATCCGTTCAAAGAGCTCAAGAACCATGTTTTAAATATTATTTTGTAAACTTTTTGTGGTGATATGAGTATGTACATGTTGACGATTGTTGGTTAAGTTTCAATGTGATGTCTAAAGGTATTTTCATGGAATATATATGTTTGTTAATTGAAAATCATGAACTTTAGGTGGTTTAATCTGGTGCAAGTATGAAACTCACCTATTCCTTAAAGAATGCATGCAAGGTGTTTGATAAAATTCTTAGGATGCTAGAAATTCATGTGTGTATGGTTCTATGATGTCTAAATGACAAGTCCATGTTAGATATATACTTTAATATAAATCCCATGCTTTTCATGTGTTGCTATTGTGGTGGTATAAAGCATGTAAGATAATAGAGATATACAATATGTACACGAAATATATCCATGAATTCCCTACAATGTTTAAGATGTTGAATAACTATATGAAATATGATATCCCCTACTTATGATATTATGAATTATGGACTCTAATCTTGTACCAAGTCATGTCATGTGTACCAGTTTCCTTCTATTGAGTCCTGGGGGTATTCGCACCCAAAAATTTTAGTTGTGTGCCTAGAGCCATGTCATGTGCCATGATAAATCTCAGTCAAGCTATAATCTATAGAACTCAGTCAGTTATGTGACTCAGGAAACATCAAAAATCTCATGATCTCAGTTAACTCTCAAATAATAGTACTACTCCGTCAGTCAACGGAAGTCAGTTAATCTGTCCATGTACAGTTAGTTGAATCATGCTTAGTCTCTTAAGATGGGAGTATAAGTTAGCACCGAGTGAACCCAAGGATGGGAACTCACCCACCAGTTTAGGGTGTGATTCTTAGCAGTCATCCTTGTGTTCCAGAACTACATAGCCAGTATAGGTTGAGATATCTTAGCCTGTCAGATTAGGGTTGATGAGATGTCTTAATCTGTCAGTTTAGGGTCCCACCATTCTCACTTTGAGTACCTACCAGATAAGGGTTACCCACAACTGTCCTTACCAATGGCGCAGTATTAACACCCTTCCAGTCGGGGCAGAGATTGGACCCCAACTTAGCTATATGCGTTATTGGGGCATGTCGGTTAAACAACTACCTCCCACTGTTTTAGTATCAGTATCATCAAAAGAACTCAGATAATTCTTCATATATCAGTATACCAGGATTGTTAGATACGGTCAAATTCAGTTATAGCATGGAACTCAGAGAGTTCAACTAGATTCAGGGTTGTTAGATACGATCATCCATGTTATCAGAACTATGGTTCCAGCCATGTATTAGCGTATATATTTAGCCATTACGTACTCACGATCATAGTTACTATGTATGTATGTATGTACTCTTATGTTCATATCAGTCAGTCTGTAGTATTATTCTTGCATTAAACCCTTTGCATTAGACTACCTCACTCGTATACTCAGTACTCTAGTTGTACTGACGTATTTGCGCTATGGTGCTTTCTTTTCATGTTACACCATAGGTTCAGAGGAACGAGTCCCAAACCAACAGTAGTAGTCGCATTCAGCATACAAACGCACAGTGAGTCCTTTTCATTCGAGGATGACATTATTTGATTTATTCATTTATTTCTTTAGTTCAGTTTTACAGAGTTAGTTGGATACATGTTCCTTCAACTCCTTATTTCAGACAGTACTAAGAGGCTTTCGGATTTATGCACAGATTCAGCTTTCAGATTCAGTTTTCAGTTGTTTTGGGTATTTTTTGCCCATATGGATGTTATATTATTCAGTTTAGCCTTATGGCCTACATGTTCATGTTTTACGCATTAATACGTTATATATGCAGTGTACAGGTACAAATATCAGTCATGGTTTAGCTTGTGATCCCTCGGGGTCATGAGCACCATGTAGCATTCCGATTTAGAAAATCGGAGCATTACAGACACTTTCTTTACCTCACCACTTTGATGACTTGAATCTCTTGCCCAACTTCACATCAAATTTTCAAATAGGCTCGTTGGGTATCGATGAGAACATAAAAAATTCACTTGCTTCACATTGAATTTTTCCTCTATTAACCTTCAAGTGGGAGACTTCGTTTTTCCCTTTTGGAATGACAAATTTTAAAATATAAGGATTTTTCTCCTCATCTCCAAAGTTCATCATTTACTTGGATCGTTTGACTTTCATCACATCCACCAAGCATAATTTAAAAAACTGGTTCAAATGAGGTCTTTTTCCTAATTTTGGAGTCACATCCTTCTTGACATTCTCACTTTGAAGTGGACTAGATACTTCACAAAGGATTTTCTTGGCTTCATCTTTTAACTCTAGGACCATTTACTTATTTTTGGCATCTTTTACTATGTTTGGTTTGGTTCGTTGGAAACTCGTCAAGAATTTTTTATCACTAAGCCCATCATTAACCACATGGCTTGATGTATTTTCCTTATCAACCTTACTTTGTAAATTGGGCATAATCATGGTAATTGAAAGATCAACCTCCTCACCCACTTCTTCTTCTTTTCACTCTTCTTTCCAAATGTCTCCATGGATTAATGAAAAAGATGCACATCCTCCTCCAATTTAGTCACCCGATCTAAAAGAGCTTGAAGAATTGCTTCAACGCCATTGTATTTGGTATGTTGTTCTTCCTTTTTCACATCATGAGAACTATCAAACTCATAAGAAGAAGTAGCATTTTTGTTAGCATAACGAAAGGAGGGGGCATTTGGACAATCACTCCAATGTTCATCGTGACCACCACATAAAGAACAATCATACTCCCAATAGGGTCGAGATGGTGCACACATCCCTTTCCGAGGAGAATATCTACACTTGTCAAAAGTGGGGTCCATCAGAATATGGACATGGATCATCAAGATAAGATTTCTAGCCACTAAACTTATTTTCATTCCAAGATACCATAGGAAAAAATAAACAAAAGCAAGATAGAAAATCTACCTAACACAAGAAACAAAAGAAAATCACAAATAAATATTTACAAGTTTGAATTCAAGAAAGTGAGATAAAATTCTAAACTAACTCAATTCACCAAATTGTTCCCCGGCAATGGCACTATTTTTTGATAACGCTCAACTTATATGTCAATTTAAGTGCAAGACAGTTGTTACCAATATAATTACCCAACTTTGAGTTGGGGTTGAATCCACGAGGAACAATATGAGTGGCAATTAAATAAGTTTGAAATTAAAGTTGCTAAATTCAAATATATTATACAAATATTTTGGGAGAGTTTGAATTTTTTCAAAAGTGTAAGATGATTCTTAGGTTCTAAAGGACTAATTCGAGACTAAGAATGATTAGAGTATAATCAATTAGGAACAAATCTTGGGATTATGATTTTCTCAGAGAAAATTAGCATGTACGGATATATGAAAAATAACATCCAATTTTAATTAATGTGTGAGTGGGTAGGCTAGGTTCAAAGTTTCAGTTTTAGTCTTTCAAAAAAACACCAAATTATCACCCATGGATTCTTTCGAATACCTCACGGGTGTTGACATTCTAATCAACCCAAAAACCTCAATTTAACATCCCTATTTCTAGGATGATATTGAAGAGATAGCAATTCCACATTTTATCCTTATTTCTAAGACAAAAAAAATGGGAATAACTACTATATACGTTATTATTCACAAATTTTTGTGTCACCTACATCCCTTTTTCAAGGATGATGTAGGATCTATACTACCCGCATCCCTCTTTCAAGGAAGATGTAAGAATTTTTGGTAAATTTGAGGTTCTCACCAACAATTTCCATTTTGCGTTCAAACATTTGTGAAACCCATCAAAATTAACCATAAATTAGAGCTAACAATCAAAGTCCACACACTTTCACCCTACTCAACATAACCCCAAGAGGTAGATCTAGAAAATCATAAAGATAAAAAACACAAATATACCAAGATTTTCATCAAAGTTATTCACCAAAAATAAGGATAGGGAAAACCACACTTTAAAATTGAATGAATCTTCAATGAGTGATGCGAAATCTACACTTTGGGGTTTCTCTAATTAATTCTTGTATCAAATTAATTCAAATTTTAGCTCCAAAATCCCAAGAGATAAGCTAAAAAGAAAAGATAAAAAATAGGATAAAGATGGATGAAAATGATCTTCGAAACCTTTATTTTATCCATAATTCCTCATTTATCAAAAATTACAAAAATGTCTTTGAAACTTTTCCGCTCTGCAGCGATCATCATCTTTTGACCGCGTTTTTGACTCCTGCGATTGCGGTAGTCATATCGTGATCGCTCTGCGGTTGACTTCTTTATTGGTCGCTATCCCAACCCTCAGTACACGATCGTTGTAATTGAGGGTCGACTCTTAGGCCTGCATTTCATCTTTTGTTCTTTTTACTCATTTTTAACCTCTTTTTAACTTGAATGACTTGCTCATCTTCTTTTTTCATCTTTTTCTACACAAATGAGCATTAAGTAAGATATTAACATAAAATCAATGTAAAATCATGGTAATTTAGGATTAAAATGTTCTTGAGAATCTCAACTTGACGACTTATCAGCTACTCTGAGCAACTTTTATATATTGGCAGATTGCAAGTTATAAACATAGTGTTATTCTCTATATTCAACTTTTGGAGGGATGTGCTTGTTTTCCCACAAAGTCTGCTGAAGAAAGTAGATAAGAAGTATAATAAATATCTTTGGGGTAAAATTGAAAGTCACATAAGAGCTTACTTGGTGTCCTGGTCAAGTGTTTGTTTACCAAAGAAAGTTAGAGGTTTGAATATCAAAATCCATAAAGATTAGAATGTTGCATCTATTAGGAAACTATTATAGCAACTAGCTACTTAAAATAATGCTTTGTGGGTTAAATGGGTGAATGAAGTGTATATGAAAACTAGTGGTAATTTTTAGGATTAAAGGGATCTACAAATTAACTGAGTCAAGATGTTACTCAGAACTAGAAGTTATATTAAATAGCTGGGCCCTATGACTATATTGAGGGAGTCTGAACTAGTTTGATGTTCTGTGTTGTTACCTTAAAATAGGATGATCTTATGTTTGGCCTATTATGAAATGACTAAGGAAATATTAATGAGGTTGAAGGTTCCCATTTTTGGGAATTCCGGCCGTTGTTGTGTGATTTTGCTATACATGAGACTCATCAACATTTATTGAGATATATAGATGGATTATCAAAGAGATAGAAGCATAAAGTAATTTTTCAGGTATCCCTTACCATACTAAGAAGGTCAAAGTGCATAAGAGCGTATGCACTTTATAAAAACCAGGCACCAAAAGGCATTAAAGAAAGAGATTGTAGTTGCACTATATGGAGGACTTATCTTCTATACTTGTGTAACACCCTATATTTTTGGGCTAGAGTTTGAACTGTTGTTTCTACATATATATACCAAAACCTAGTGGTCTCTACTTAGAAATAAGAGTGAATAATGAATCTTTAGGGTGGGAACATCTTCGGAGATAGATTGAAGTCTTTAATATCTCCTAGCTCGAAGTTAAGTAGAGCACTTTCCTACTGATTGAATTTTAGTTGATGTTTTTACTTGGATAAATTTCCAGTCACCATTACTCCTAGAATATAAAGAGTTATGTGGCCTACTATGCAACAAATAAAATTCCTTCGAGTCCTCTTTCCAATGCAACTGACCATTCTTCAATCTGAGTTTTACATCAAAAGTTATGAGTGTTTTAGTGAGCCACCATACATGGTGTATGACTGGGTCGCGAGGAAATGTTGGTGTAGCATGTTTGGGGTTGCGAGGCAAAACTTTTGCTCCATGTTTGGGTCTGTGGTGCAAAGTCCCTTTTCCATACATTAAAATATATTTTACCCACGTTAAATCAAGGATAACTCCCCTAATTCGTACTATAACCTTAAAAACATCCCAAGACCAATTGAAGCCACCAAACCCTCATTCTCTTTCTCTCAAGAATATCAAGGAGTGATTTCTCATTTCTAAAGATTGTAGATTCCAAACTCAAGTTTATTCTTTGATTTCTCTCCATTAAAAGATATGTGGGACTATCCTAACTCTCATGGGCATAAGTTGAATGTTTTAACTAGTTTTAAAAATGTATATGTATGTATATGTAAGAATTTTTGGAAACCATTTGAATAGCATACATCATGAACCCATGTTTGATGAAATTATAAAATTAAGTGTGTATGTGGGAGGGGGTCTATGAGCTTGAGTTGTAGTCATGTGTACATATTTTATGAGTTTCGAAAAGTGATTTAAGAGAATGATTTACGAAATCCCCCTCTCATGATAAATTTATTGTCTTAACATATTATGAATTGTGAAATGTGTTTGAGAGCATGAACTATGAGTTCCATTTTTTGATCATGTAATTTTTTTATAACTAGTGTTGGGTATGTTTTATGAATGATGATAATTCTTGAGTTTTAAAATCCTCTTGATTTATTATGCATGGTGTTTTACATATTTTTCGAAGAGGTGAATATTATTCTAAATGCTATTGTATCCTAATAAAGAATTGCATGTGTTTTATGTAAAAATTGACCACCACATGTTAAAGTATTGAAAGAGGGTGTTTTGCATAAGTTTCACTTACTAATTGAAATAAGAACTCTCATGTAATGTTTAAATCTTTTGGGTGGTCAATAACATATTTTAGAATTAAAAGGGCTATGGATTTGATATGATATGGCTTGCAAGTCTGGGTATGGAGATGCCCTATTATGATATGCCCTTAATAGAATAAGAAATGAATGTTTTAAGCATGAAGAATTGTTTTAAAAAGGTTTACAATGGGCTTTAAGATATTTAGAGGGTTACCCAAAGAAGGCACAAGTTTAGATAACTCATTGCCAGAAATTGGGATTTACTGACACGAGTTTATTATTTCCAGAAATATAGATTGTACACTTGCTATGTGCTTTTGGCATATTAAATAGTAGAAACTCCAACCGTTGCAGAAAACTTGGGTTGGGGTCTTGGCCGATGAGTTAATGGTGGAACTATATAGCTCGTGGGTACTAAGTTGTAGGGTGTGTCATCTAGCTCAAAAGTAAATCAAAGAGTTGAGTCAATGTTTTACAAGCATGAATTAAAGCTCTCTATATTATGCCCATGTGTTTTTATATATATATTATGCTAAAAAAATTTCACAATGCACTCAATTATTTTACATGAAGTATATGTTATTTTTGGTTAGTTCTGTATACCAATACTTTCCAAGTACTGACCTCCCATAGTAAAGGTTCTGAGGCATAGTTCCATGGTCCATCACATCGGTAGAACATCTGGGATAATGACAGAGTTGGTGAGACTTCCATTTTTCAGATGGCACTTATTCATATGTTTTCTTTCAGTTTATAGTCCAGCCGGGGGCCTTGTCCGAGCCTAGACAGTTAGTATTCAATAGAGGCAATGTGTAATAGGGAAAATAATAGGAAAAATAACCTCCCAAGTGCAATATAAGTCGTGGGACCTTATTAGGATAAGTGGGGAAATATCCAGATTACCCTCACTTAAACTCCCCCAAAATCCTGTTAGGTGGGTATGACTCACCATATAAGTTGTACCTTCCAATACGAGTGGTACCCACCACTCGTACCCAAGGCCACCTCTCTTGGACCCAACACTGTCCAAGGTATGACTCCCTCAAACCATGTCATATCCAAGTGTACAACTCATACCCATGACCTGTACCCCTGGAAAAATGGAATCCCAAGAGGATTGAACACTATTCTCTATACGAGTCCACGGTACGACTCATTCCATGGATTACAGCTCCAGGTGATCCACTCGTACTCAGATCCAAGTTAATTTACCAAGTGTAAGATTAAGTAAAGGAACCCCAATAATCTGTATCCACCGATACGACTCATGCCACCCAAGTTGTATCCATTCCAGTAACCATATTCATACAAACAACACTGGTCAGCATACCACTGTACCATACCACCCGTACCCCAGCATATGGCTCGTACCCATGAGTCTTATTGGGTCCAGAGACCAGAATTTCAGAAAATTTTCTAAGGTACAGAAAATAGAGTGTTTCAATCTCCCCCACTAGGAATATTTATCCCTGAATGATGGACTAGGTAGGACAAACACTACTTACACCTCTTAGATTCCTCTACTCTTACCTTTAACAAAAAGATACAAAGAAATCATGTAAAGTCATATGGATTATCAAACTATACATCAAGAAAATGTACCTTCCGCAAAAATATCTGAAGTCGAGAAAAAATATAAATTTTTGGACTTCATGTCCTCTTCCACTTCCCAGGTAGCTTCTTCCACCTTGTGGTTCTGCCATAGAACCTTAACCGAGGCCACATCCTTGGTTCGTAACTGACGAAGCTTCTCATCCAATATCTCAACCGGAACCTCTTCATAAGAAAAAGAATACGAAATACTCAAACCATCTAAAGGAACTATCAAAGAAGGATCACCAAGGCACTTCCTCAACATGGAAAAATAAAATACCAAATGAATGGAACTCAAACTAGATGGAATCTCCACTTCATAAGCAACATTACCAACCCTCCGCAAAACCTCATAAGGTCCAATATAACAGGGACTGAGCATCCCCATTTTGCCAAACCACATTACTCCCTTCATGGGAGATACCTTGAGGAACACATTATCCCCAACCTCAAACTCCAAGTCTCTATGTCTTACGTAAGAAGAGGACTTTTGGCGACTTTGGAAAACTTTAAACCTATCCCAGAACACCTTCACCTTTGTGATAGCTTTATAAACCAAATCAGGACCAAACATATCTGCCTCACCAAGATCAAACCAACCAATAGGAGATCTATACCTCTTACTATACAACGCTTTAAAAGGGGCCATACCAATACAAGAATGATAGCTATTATTATAAGTAAACTCTATAAGAGGTAGATGCTTAACCCAATTTCCACCATAGTCAATCACATACACACAAAGCATATCTTCCAATGTCTGAATAGTCCTTTCTATTTTCCCATCCGTCTGCGGATGAAAAGTAGTACTCAGACTCACCTTAGTCCCCAAACCCTTCTGAAAAGACTGCCAAAAGTGAGAAAAAACTATGTACCACGATTAGAGATGATCGAAACAGGTACCCCATTCAGCTTCATAATCTCATAAACATACAACCTCACATAATCCTCTACCAAAAAGTTAGTCTTTACTGGCAAGAAATATGTGAACTTTGTTATCCTATCAACGATGACCGAAATCAAATAAAATTGATTCTATATCAAGGAAGACCAGTAATGAAATCCATATAGATCACCTCCCATTTTTATTCGTGCAACTTAATTTTTTGATACAACCTACCAGACATCATGTGCTCAACCATAACTAGTTGACACGCTATGCATTTGGCCACAAAATCAGTCACGTCCCTTTTTATAACATCTTCATAGAGTCGGCATGAACAACATAGCACGATTCATACGCCTTAGCCAAAATTCTTTCACGCAAACCATCGATATTAGGAACTCGCAACCTCCCTTGGTACCGTAAAGTACCATCACCATTAATCTAAAATACCAGTACCTTTTGCTCACCAACTGCACTCATGATTTTCATCAAGATAGGATCTAGCACTTGTTTCTCCTTAACCTCCGCACCAAGATATGACCGAATCACTTCCTGAACCATCACACCACCATTCCTAGAGTCTAAGAGATGAACTCCAATATTATCCAAGCGATGAATATCCTTCACTAACTCCCGCTTCTCCTTTTCCACATGAGCTAAACACCTTAGGATAACCTCTTAATAGCATTCGCAACCATATTAACCTTTCCTAGGTGATAGTGAATTCTCATATCATAGTCCTTGAGAAGCTTCAACCATCTCCTCTGCCTGAGATTTAGCTCCTTTTGAGTGAACACATATTACAGACTTTTAAGATCAGAAAAGATATCTATGTGGACACCACACAAATAATGCCGCCATATTTTCAACGCAAAAACCACTGCCAACGGCTCTAAATCATGAGTAGGATAGTTCCTCTCATGCACCTTCAACTTCCTAGAAGTATAAGCAATCACCTTTCCATGTTGCATCAAAACACAACCAATTCCCACCCGAGATGTATCATAGTAAACCACAAACCCATCATTACCTTCAGGAAATGCCAAAATAGGAGCTGAAGTTAACTTATCTTTCAATCTTTCGAAACTCCTCTCACAAGCATCCGACCATAAAAACTTGACCTTTTTTTATTCAACTTGGTCAAAGGAGTAGCTATACTAGAGAATCTTTCCATAAATCACCGATAATACCCATCCAAACCCAGGAAACTCTAAATATCGAATGGAGTCATGGGTCTAGGCCACCTTTTAACGATAGACACATTTTGAAGATCCACCATGATCCCCTTACTAGAAATAATATGACCAAGATAAGTCACAACGTTCAACAAAAACTCACACTTAAAGAACTTGGAATACAAATGTTGTTCCTTCAGAGTCTACAAAACCACATAGAGGTGATTAGTATAATCCACCTCACTCTTAGAATAAACCAGGATGTCATCTATAAACACAACAATAAAAAGATCCAAATACTGCCTGAACACCCTGTTCATCAAAACCATAAATATCGTTGGGGAATTAGTCAAACCAAATGTCATCACTAAATATTATAAGTGCCCATACCGAGAATGAAAATTTATCTTAGGGATATTTCTCCCTAATCTTAAGCTGATGATACCCAAACCAAAGATCTATCTTAGAAAAGAACTTGGCTCCTTGAAATTGGTCAAATAAATCATCAAACCTTGGAAGAGGATACTTTTTCTTGATCTTCACCTCATTCAAGTACCTATAGTCAATGAACATCTTAAGGGAACCATATGTAATGACCCGAGACTACCCCCTAATCATCACACGATGCTTAAGACCACAAGCGATCCTAAGCTTACCCTTGTAATGGCATACTATAAAGAAACTGATTTAAATATGTGTAAAATAATTGAGTTTACTGTGTGCAAACATAATCATGATGAAATCTTGGGAAAATATAATACTGATATAATTATACTTTCTGATAAAACTGAAAAGAGGAACTGAAATTACATGACTGACTCTGACTGACATCTATGAAGCCTCTACTATACTGACTATAGATAGTTGGGATGCAACTCCAACTACCACTAATCAATAAATATAAGTAAGAAAGTAAAATACATAAATAACAGCTAACTGAAGTCCCCGAAGTAGGAGGACTCATCATCTGCTGGCTTGAATCTGTAACTGTCTGAATATGATGTTCATGCTACAACTGGTACCTACATTATTAAACAATGTAGAACATAGACGTATATATGAATCAGTACATTTGGAATATACAGAGCATGTGGGGGTGAATGCATAAGTAATAACTATAACTAATTTTGCATATAACTTGTAAAGCATGCCTGCTAAGTGTAAATGACTCACATTGGCTTGAATAAATTTAAGCTGAAAATCACAAATCATGAGTAATAAAGCATACTGTACAAATCTTGTGTGCCATAACACTTAGTTCTAAAAGCTGTACTTTTACTCTTTCTATTCGTGGAATAAGTAGGACTGAAGTCAAGTCTATTTTCAAAACATGCAGTGTAAGTGTAAAAGGACTCACCTTTATCTTTTGTAAACTGAAAGCTAAAAATTTCATAGCTAATGTCTTATGTAAAACAATATTTGAGTAAAATTATGAACCTTTACACTTACTTTCTAAAAAAAATCTGTAATTCTTTTTAGTTAGAGAGGTTCTTCTAACCGACATACACCATGTGAGCTATCATGATGTCCAATGTCATGTTCCCCTAAGGGAAAAAACCCACGTTGGGTAGAGGTGTCATACTCTTGCCAAGGAGTATAACCTGAGCTAAGTGATCACAATCTATATCTACATCCATGTAAATGGGAATAATCTGATAATCTGAACTTACGTTGGCTGGTATTTCTGGGGCATGACACCTTGGAATCATACCCAACTCGGTGCAAAATACTACTCCCTTACTAATATGCTCTTTATTTAGGAAATCCACCTTAAAATAGCATAAGGGTTTATAATAGAAACCAGTTATGCATCTGTCTATTTTAAATTGTAATCAAATATAACAGTGTGGATTTCATAGCTTCGCTGAGGATCAAAAGATCAAATATTGTTCAAAATCTGAATATAAACTAATCATAGGGTTCTTAAAAGCATAGTCTTCTTGAAATATCAATACTTAAACTTAGGGCTTAAAAATCCATGCTTTAAATTCATGTCAAATCAAAATAATACTTCATGCTCAATAGTCATCTTGAAATATTTCCATAATTTTAGTCAAGATAATGAAATCAAAATCACAATATGAATCTTATGGATAAAACATGATCATGCGTAATCTTGATGCACTTAAAGTCTTTAAATCTCATGCTTTTTTTCATATAATTGCAACATAATATCATGATTAAATATCAATTGAAAATCTTTAAATCAAAGCATGAATAGATGAGAACAAGCATGAACTTTAACACTTAAATCACTTTATAAATCCGTAAACTCAAAACAAGATAGGTTGGGTATGAACCTTAATTGCAATTTATGTAAATTCAACTTTAAAACTAGTTTTGGGAACAAGGATAAAAGGAGTATCCTTGTTCATAACCCCGCATACATTATTTGATTAATTGAATGTAGAAGCTTGAACTTTGAATTTTTAACGATGTTCTTGAAGTTTCTTCTTGAAGTTCTTGAATGCAGAAACTTGAATTCTTGGTTATCTTGAAAAAGGAATGGTGAAACTTTGGATTTCTTGAAGTTAATATTGAAGATCAAGGGTTTTCTTGGAGAGAAATTTGGCTCGAAATGAGTGTAATATGCTGAGAATTAGGTTAAATCTTCTATTTTTACGAATTGGGGGCATGGAAAAAGACTATATTGCCCTTGGAAATGAAAATTCATAACTAAAATGCCGTTTCATGCTTCATCACAATGTGGTGACTCCCTCATTTCTATCTCACCGCGATGCAGTGCAAACGCGGTGAGTCACTGGAAAATGACAATTGTTGTTTTGCACTCCACCGTGATGCACTAAGGCAGTCATCTCTATAGCCACCGTGATACAGTTGAATCGTGGTGTGCTACTATTTTTGGAAATGCAACAGGGTCCAATCCACATACGAAAGATCCAAAACTCACCCGAGACATGCTACTTACGCCTTTAAACATGAATAAACTCAAAAAGTTATGTCTCGGGGTCGGGAAGGCCACTTTAAAAATCCTCAAAGTTAAAGATATTCAAAATATGGCTAAATCACTCAAAACTTAGTGAAAATTTCAAGACATAAACCCCTTAAGTTTGCAACTAAGAGCTAAAACAAGCTAGGATTAGTACGGGGTTTTACAATATCTCCCCCTTGGAAACATTCATCCTCAAATAAGACTGGTTAGATTGAGAGTACTTTACCAAGGTAACTGAGATCATTTACTGAACATGCATGACTTGGAACATGAGTGCATAACTAAGTATGAATTATGATACATGAACTGAATATGTGAATCTGAAACTGATGCATGATGCATGAACTGAGCTGAATTCGTAATTTGCATGAATTCAAACATTTTAACTCATGGAATAGCCTTACTGGTTAATCTTTGATTAGTAAGACAAAATGGAAAGTTGGAAATCTATGGGAGCTTATCTTCTTGATTGCTAAACTGGATCGTAGGCTCTATGGACCTGACCATACTGACTACCCATACTCAAATGGAGTATTTCTCCAAACTCTTCTAAGAAATTCTAATAATATTAGGGAGCAAAGAATTTTGGACATAATTTGAACAAGACATGTGACTAAGAAAACACAACATCGATACAACTCTATAGCATGGAACATAAACATATGAATCATAAGCTAGGATAAAATTACTAGGCCTTGGGCAATGCAACTTCGTACTTTCAAGTTTAGAAACACTTCTCAAATACTCCCTCAACTATAGTATTCCCCTTAAATACCATACTCATTTGGTTCAACTTAAAATTTTCACATGGACATTGATAAATCCATCTACAAAAGTCAAAACTGAAATAAATTCTCTCACCATGATCAAGCCTAAATCGAAATCAAAATATACAACACGCTAAACTGTGATACTAGTCTAAACCACATGATTCAATATTCTATGTCTCTTCCAAATCTCACACCCTAAGCGTAACATGCCTTACCACTTCAATGACTAACTCTGAACTCTTACTATGGATTCACTAACTCATATTGCATTCCTCCACTTACATCCCAACATGACATTCAAGCCTATCATTATAACCACATATGAACTTCAAGGAAATCACCCATAAAGGCATACTTCTCATATTATCTAAACCTCTATCAACAACAACTTTCTTTTACTATGCTTAAGAATACAAACCCGAAATTCTCAACTAGCTATGACAAATACCAAAGATTTAACTTAATATTCCTTCATCCTTTAACCTTAGATCGAAAAGAATAAATAATCTTTCTTAATGAGGTTCATCAAAAAACTCTCATCTAAACCATTTCTTATCCATAACCATCACCACTATCTTAACATAGGAAGAGGTCATTGAAGGGCTAATGCATAAGGACCTGAAGCACCAAACAATACTAGACATAACTTTGACACTCAACTAAAGTCGGAGGTATAAAATGTCATGGAATGGATTCATTAAAGAAATATAAACTAAGGACATACATGATATAAACTAGACTTCACTAGGATCATGAGTATTTGAGAACTGATCATACTCTGAAACATAAGTTCATACTTATCATAAGCTATTCAATATAAGACTGGAGTTCATAGATTCATGAGAGATAACTCGAATCACAGAGTGAAGCTGTTACTTACTTGCTAGAGGTTGAGAATGGACTTAAGAACGCATGAAGTGTATAAGCATTGGCCTATGGCATGGATCTATCATGCAACACATGAATTTGGTGTGATAATGACTGAAATCCAAGGAATACTCTAAAGTAAGAAGGGAACACTATCTCATCACAACTCTTATTGACATGTATTACAATTAAAATATCAAAAAATAAATTGGTTCTGCACTCTACCATCACCCCTTTAGGTTAAAGGCGATATTCTAAGCTTATGGGTTTACTCCATATCCTCGAGACTGAGCCATAATTACTTTATTATAATATCTACACATAAATGCTAAACTCACAAGAATAAACTATATTTCAAACTTACTAACTTAATTCTTGAACAACCCTTTCATCTACCATCCTTAACTTTCTAGCTTCAATAATTATCATCAAAGACTTACACTCTTATTTGCAAACATATCTACCTCACTAAACACATATCATAGCCTACCAAGGTCACACTTATATACTTATATTTTTCCCCAATTGTAAGAATCAAAATCATACTTAAAAGACTTAACACCATCTATCCAAAACTCCTCAACTTAGCTATTAAGAACACCAAGTACTATATAACTAGCCTTCTTCCACTTAGCAACTCAAGTGTAATACTAATTACACACGACACTTAATAACCATAGAAAATAATGATACCCCATATCATCTTGGGTATACCTCTACATCATACCTACAACATCATACTTAATCTCAAATCAATAAACTTAAATTCTTACATTCACTGTTTCAAGCCTTTTGGTCCACCTTCATACAACTAGTATCACTATCCAAGCAACCATTACATCCACCTTGATGATCATCCACTGTTCAATCTTAGTGTCTAGTGTTAGGAATGATTAACAACCCAACCTCACATACTATTCTCACTTCGTAGCTACAAAACAAGACATCAAGAAATACTAGTCCACTAGAACCTCATAACAATAATAATCGATCGTAATCATTTGGTGTAACTTATTAAAATCCATTAGCGCGTCCTCCTTCTATACACTATGAATATTTACTCATCTATACACCTAAATTACATTCATATCTCTTAAAGCATCAACAAAACTTTTTTTTCATAGCCACACGGGGAAGCCTATATTAACAATACTCAACCACCAAATACTTCATGAATATTCTATACTTTTCCAACACAGTAAATATCATCAATAACTTCTTTCATACCTCAAGAAAATAATAATTCACCTTAACTAATAACTCCCTTATCTACCTTCCACTAAACTAACACACAAGGACATATCACCATAACGCAAAATCTATAGCATGCATAAGTTTATCTCTATACTTTCTATCAATCTTCATCCCCACTTTCTTGTTACTGTACTTCTAAACCCACACTTCTAATGATAAGAAAGTTCTACCACTTATGAATCATAACATTCAAGGTCATATGTAATACCCCGTATGTTTTCCTAGCTTAAGTTCATTCCTATAATGTTAAGGGTAAGTTTTAAAAATTAATACCTTTTTATCTAATGTAGAATTTTCTAGATTTGGACCCTCCATTATGTAGAAAATTTGATAAGATTTCCATCTATACCAAATTCACTCAAATCCAATACTCGGTTGAGAAGTTAGGGCATTTTTAGTAAAGCATAGTGCCAACTGGGCAGTCACCGCTTCGCGATGAAGGATGATTTCATGATTGTAAATTTTAGTTGACCTCAGAAATTTTACCACATAGCGGAGAGGTCCAATTTCCTAGTTTTCCAAATCCAGTAGACCAACGGGATGGTAGCGAGTCATGCCAGTGATAAGAATGGCATTCCAAAGGTACGCTGTGATTACTCTGCATCGTGGAGGCCGTTCAGTTCCCACTCATCCATTTTCTAGTAATCCATCGTGATTGTGGTGCATCGTGGTGACCAGCCAAATCAGGATTTTTGTTTCCTTTTCTAGTTCCGTTTAGAAGTTTAAAAAGGTATTTTGGTCAATACCCAAGCACTCAATTCGTGAATAAAACAATATTAAACCTATTCTAAGCCTATTATGCTCATTATTCATCAATTCTCTCTCAAATAAAAACCCTAGAGTTCAAAGCTTTTTCTCCTAGAAATCAAATTCAACCATTATTTCTCCAAGAAAGCTCTAAATTGAGGATTCCCAAAATAATATAATCAGGAACTCATATTCAAGAACTCAAATGGTAACCAAAAATTCAAGTTTCTTCATCTAATCATCAATAAAGGTATGCAAGGCATATGAACAAAGATCTTCTTTCATCCCTGTGCCCAAGACCAAGTTTTTAATTTAAATTTATACGATTTTGAATGATTATACATGAGTTTCAAATTAGGGTTTATATCCATTATTCTTATTTGCATGATTATGAGATTTCCAGTGTTTATGAAGTTGAATTGCATGTCTATTTCTATATTTTCATGCCTATTGCAGTAAATTTCAGATTTTGAATTGAATTATCATTATTCTCAATATCAAGCATGAATTTTATGATGTTTAGACATGAACTTTATTCATGGGTTATTAAGTCCAAGTTTATACGTTGATATTTCAAGAAAGATGATGCTTTAAGCATCCTATGATCATATTATTTATAGACTTTCAATAAAGCTTTGATCTTTTGATCCTAAGATAAGTTTTAGAATCCACTTTATAGATTTATTACAGATTATAGAATCAGAATAGCTTTATTTACAGATTTAATCAGATAAATGCATAATTGGTTTTAGAATAAACCTTTATGCTAGTTTTTAAAGTGGATTTCCAACATAATGAGCATATAGATTAAAAAGGGAGTAGTATTTAACACTGAGTGGGAAGTATGAGATTAGCGTGCCCTATCTTCCACAGAACTACGTAGCCAACATAGGTACAAATTATGAATTTATTCCCATTCCAATATGGGTGACAGTTACATATCACTTAGCTCAGGTTATACTCCTTGACAAGAGTATGACACCTCTCCCCATCATGAGGTTTTCCCCTTAGGGTAATGAGATATTGGACTCCATGTTATCTTACATGGCTTATGTTGGTTAAGAGAACCTCCCTGCTAGTTAAAGTAAAATATTAACATAAAAGCTTTTAGAAAACTAAGTGTAAAAGCTCACAATTTTATTTAGATTATGCTTTACAAAAAGATACTATTTACAGATTTCAGCCTTCAGATTTCAGATTTAAGAGCGAGTCATTTCTTTACTTAGACAGTATGATTTAAAGAGAGATTACAAGTACATCATTTAGAAATAAATTTTATGACTCACTAGATTTATAAAGCATGATTTGTTATTCATGATTACAGATTTCTGTATTTAGATATTCCATCTTATATGGGTCATTTATATTTAGCATGCATTGTCTTACAAATTTTGATAATGAGATAATGTTTTACTTATGCATTCGCCCCCATATACTCAGTACATCCTCAAAGTACTGATCCACATATATGACTATGTGCTGCGTTGTTTCATAATGTAGGTTCAGGTGCTCAGTATTAGCAGTGTGAGTTATTCGAACATCTCAATCTACATCTGACAGTTGGTGAGTCCTCATAGTTCGGGGACTTATTCATTCAAATTTTGTAGCTTATTAATTTATATAATCTAGTATTTCTTTTTAGACAGTTCGAGTTAGCTGGGGGTTTGTCCCAGTGACTCTCTAGTTTTTAGTAGTAGAGGGTTGTCAGACTGCTAGATATCATTCAGACTTACAACATTGATTTTTAGAGATTATATTCAAATTATTCTCAGCTATCTAAGATAATTTTATGTATTTAGTATGACTCTTATGTCGATATTTCCTTTATTATGAGATTCAGATCTAGTAGAAGGCAGATAGGGTTAGCTTAAGGCTACTCGTAGTCTTGATGTCGTGTGATGTCTCGGGACCAGGTTTCAGGGCATTACAAACTTGGTATTAGAGCCTAAGGTTTTTAAGAGTCCTAGAAAGTCAGATAATACACGTTACATAGAGTCTTGATCATGGGTGTGAAGCGCGCCACATTTATGAGCAAGAGGCTATGGGACATTCTTAGGAAATCATATTTTTTTTATGATCTATCATGCTTACAGTATCTCTATCTTCTTTTAACTCGTGCTCTTGTGTGATAGTTGAATATGCCTCCTCGTTGAGCTAATGCCCATAAAAATAATAACCAGCCACCCTAGCCCATCGATCCTCTAAATGAGAATATATCCTATGCTGAGTTTAGTGCTACTTTTCAGGCGTTGGCCTAAGCTATGACTGCTAATGTTCAGGGAAACCATCAGGATGCAGTTTCACATCAGTAGAATGGTGATTTAGCAGCAGCCAGAATCAGAGACTTTATGAGAATAAATCTGTCAGAGTTCTTTGGGTCGAAATCAGGTGAGGACCCATAACTTTACTTAGATGAGGTGAAGAAGATTACCCAAATTATGCATATTTCTTAGTAGAAGAGTGTAGAGTTAGAATCCTATAGGTTGAAGGATGTAGCATATGATTGGGTAGTTTTCTGGAAGAATGGTAGAGGTGAAAATGTAACTCCTCTGAGTTGGCAAGTATTTCGAGATGCTTTTCTAGACAGGTTATTTCCATGTGAAATGAGAGAAACTAAGATAGAGGAGTTTATGAACCTGAGGCAGGGCTCAATGACAATAAAGGAGTACTGCCTTAAATTCAATCAGTTGTCTAAGAACTCCCAAGATATGATGACTGGTCCTAGGGAAAGCATGAGTAAGTTTGTTACTGGAGTATTGAGTTTGGTAGTCAAGGAGTGTAGGACTGCTATGCTTATTGGAGACATGGATCTTGCTAGGTTGATGATTCATGCTTAGTAGATTGAGGTATATAAGTTGAAAAGAAGAGAGTAAGGAAATAAGAAGGCTAGAACCAAGAAGTTTAAGTATTGCCAGACTAGGTCTAGAGGGGGAAATCATTTACTATTTTAGAATTATTCATATATGCTAGCACTATCTTCATCTAGTGCTCCCGCTCCCAGAGCTAGACATGAGTAGTGGGGTATGTCTTTTCTTTTCAGATCTCAAAATAGTGTGAGTGGAATGCCCAGTTATCCTCCATGTTCTAAGTGTGGTAAGAATCACCCTAGTGAGTATTTAGCTGGACAGAAGGGTTGTTATGGTTATGGTAAGTTGGGTCATGGTATTAGAGATCTTCTGCATGCTAAGCAGGAAAGCAGGGATATTCGTCCCCAGACTCAGGCCGCTAGTGCACCAGCTCCTCTAGTTCTCCCAGTTCCTCCTCAGGGTGCTTTATCCAGTACTGGTGGCGGTCAGTGCCAGAATTGATTTTATGCTTTACCATCCGGTCAGGTGTAGGAGGATTCACTAGATGTTGTTACTGGTATGCTTCGTGTCTTTCATCTTGATGTTTATGTGTTGTTTGACCCCGGGATGAGTTTCTCTTATGTGACCCCATTAGTTGTAGTGAATTTTTAGATAAGTCCTAAAAAGATCCCTGAGCCTTTCTTGGTTACTACCCTAGTAGGTGAGTTTTTTGTTGCCAAATAGATCTATAGAAAGTTTCCTATCACTGTCCTTCATAAAATCATATTAGTAGACCTAATAGAGTTAGATATGGTTGAATTTGATCATATTCTTGGTATGGAGTAACTTCATTCCTGTTATGCCTCTATAGATTGTCGCATTCAAGTGGTGAATTTTAGTTTCCAGATGAGCCAGTCTTTGAGTGTAAAGGTAATTTAGTTTCTCCCAAAGAGTTATTTCATATTTTATCTTAAATATAGAAAGTTGATTTCCAAAGGGTGGATCTATCATTTAGTTCGAGTCAAGGACACTAAGTCTGAGACTCCAACAGTTCAGTCAGTAAGTGTACTCAATGAGTTTCTTGATGTTTTCCCCAAAGATTTACCAGGGGTACCTCCCGATAGGGAAATAGAATTAGGGATTGACCTTCTCCCAGATACTTAGCCTATCTCTATTCCTCTTTATCATATGGCTCTTGCCGGGATTAAAGAGTTAAAGGAGCATCTCAAAGATCTTTTAGATAAAGGTTTCATAAGGCCTAATGTTTCTCCATGGGGCACTCCCATCCTGTTCGTGAGAAAGAAAGATGGTTCTTTGCGTATGTTCATTACTATCATCAGCTGAATAAAGTTACAGTCAAAAACAAATATCTTCTCCCTAGAATTGATGACTTATTTGATCAACTCCAAGGTGCATGTTATTTCTCAAGGATAGACCTTAGATTTGTCTATCATCAACTTAGAGTAAGAGAATGTGATATTCCAAAGACATCTTTCATGACCCGTTATGGTCATTTTAAGTTCCTAGTCATGTTCGGGTTAACAAATTCCATAGCAGCCTTCATGGACATGATGAACAGAGTGTTCAATCAATATTTGGACATGTTTGTCATAGTCTTTATTGACGATATCCTTGTCAACTCTCGTAGTGAGGATGATCATGTAGACCATCTTAAAATTGTGTTGCAAACTCTTAGAGATCACCAGTTGTTCGCCAAATTTAGAAAATATGAATTTTGGCTAAGGTCAGTATCTTTCCTTAGTCATATTATTTCCAGTGAGGGCATTCAAGTTGATCCCCCAAAGGTAGAAGCACTAAGAAAATGGCCTAGACCTATTTCTCCATCAGACATTAGGAGTTTCTTGGGTTTAGCTAGTTATTACAGATGTTTTATTGAGGGTTTCTCATCTATTGCATCTCTTATGTCTAGATTAACCTGGAATAAAGTTAAGTTTCACTGGTCAGATTCCTGTGAGAAGAGTTTTCAGGAGTTGAAGACTCGACTCACTTCAACCTTATTTTTAGCATTACCTGATGGTACAGATTATTTAGTTATGTATTGTGATGATCTAGAGTTGGTTTGGGTTATGTGTTGATACAGAGAGGTAAGGTCATAGCCTACACCTCTAGACAGCTTAAGCCTCACAAAAAGAATTACCCGACCCATGATCTTGAGTTCGATGTTATTGTGTTTGCTTTAAAAATCTAGAGACACTATCTTTATGGGGTGCATGTTGATGGTTTACGGATCAAAAAAGCATGCACTATGTATTTACTCAGAGGGAATTGAATTTTTGTCAGAGAAGATAGTTATAATTGTTGAAAGATTATGATAGGAGTGTCTTGCATCATCTGGGCAAGGCCAATGTAGTGGTAGATGGCCCTTAGTAGATTATCTATGGGTAGTGTTGCTCATTTGGAGAATGATAAAAGAGAGTTAGTTAAAGAAGTTCATCAGCTAGATAGATTGGGTGGTAGATTGGTTGATTCAGCTGAAGGGAATGTTTGGGTTCAGAATAGTTCTGAATCTTCCCTAGTTTCGGAAGTGAAAGAGAAGCAAGATAAGGATTCTAGTTTGGTCAAACTGAAGGAGTCATTTAAAGACCAAAAGATAAAGATTTTCTCCCAAAGGGGAGATGGTGTGTTGAGATACAAGAGTAGATTGTGTATCCATGTATTGATGATTTGAGGCAATGGATTATAGTGGAAGTACATGATGTGCGTTATTCTATTCATCCAGGAGCCACTAAGATGTACCGCAACTTGTGGGAAGTCTACTGGTAGAGTGGTATGAAGAGAGATATAGCAGAGTTTGTAGCCAAGTGTGAATTTTTTCAACAGGTTAAGTTAGAGCACCAAAGACCTGGTGGTACATTGCAAGAGTTTTGTATCCCCACTTGGAAGTGGGAAAAGGTAAATATAGATTTTATGATTGGTTTACCCTATTCGCGTCATCAACATGATTCGATTTGGGTTATTGTAGAAAGATTGACTAAGTCAGTGCATTTCTTGCTAGTCCACACGTCTTACACAGCTAAACATTATGCTAAGTTATACATCAGGGAGTTAGTCAGATTGGATGGTGTTCATTTGTCCATCATCTTAAATAGGGGTACTCAGTTTACCTCTCAATTTTAAAGAGCCTTTCATAAGGGTCTTGGTATCCAAGTTCACCTTAGTTTAGCTTTTTATCCGTAGACAGATGTCCTGGCAGAAAGGAATATTCAGGAACTAGAGGATATGTTGAGGGCGTGTATTCTTGATTTCAAATGTAGTTGGGATGACCATTTTCCATTGAATGAGTTCGCCTATAATAACAGTAATCATGCTAGTATTTAGATGGCTCCGTTTAAGGCTCTTTATGGGTGAAGATGTAGATCGTCAGTTAATTGGTTAGAAGTGGGTGAAGCCTCTTTGATTGGTCCAGACATGGTGTTTGAGGCCATGGAGGAAGTTTAGTTGATTCCTGAGAGATTGAAAGCAGCCTAGAGTCATTAAAAATCTTATGCAAACATAAGAAAAAGAGACCTTGAGTTCGAGGTTGATTATCTTGTGTATTTGAAAGATTCACCCATGAAGAAGGTGTAGAGATTTTGCAAAAAAATGGAAATGTAGTCCCTGATATATGGGCCCTTTCCAAATTTTGAGTCATTTTTGGAAGGTGGCATACGAGCTTGAGCTACCTGCAGATTTATCCTCAATTTATCCAATATTCCATGTGTCCTTTTTGAAGAAGTGCATGGAAAATTCATCCATTATAGTTCCTCTAGAAAGTACATATATTTAGAATAGTCTTTCATACGAAGAAGTCCTAGTAGACATCCTTGATCATCAGATTCATAGACTAAGGAACAAAGAAGTTCCCTTGGTCAAAGTTCTGTGGAGAAATCATTCTGTTGAGGGTGCTACTTGGGAAGCAGAACAAGACATATGTACAAAGTATCCTCATCTCTTCTCCACGAACTTAGATTCAGCTGAAGGTAATTGTTTTCCTTGATTCAGTTCTTTTCCAATCTCAGATTCAGCAATAAAGTTGTTTCCATGTAAACTCATGCACTCACATAACAGTTCCATAGCTCATTATACTTGAGATTCAGTCATTCAGTTTATTCCAGTTGTGAATGATAGCTTATAGCCTCAGATTCCTCAGTATGCTCAGCTTAACTAGCCACATTCAAGGATGAATGTCCCCAAGGAGGAGATATTGTAATACCCCATACTTTTTCGTAGATTAAATTTGTGCCTAGAATGTTAAGGGTAAGTATAAAAAATGAATACATTTTTATTTCTTGTAGAAATTTCCAGATTTGAACCCTCTATTGAGTACAAAATTGGATAAGCTTTCCATCGATACCAAATTCGCCCAAATTTGATACTCGATTGAGAAGTTAGGGCATTTTTAGTAAAGCAGTGTGCCAACTGGGGAGTCACCGCGTTGAGGTGAAGGAAGATTTCATAATTGTCAATTCCAGTGGACCTCTGCGATTGTTCCACATTGCAGAGAGGTCCAATTTCCCAGTTGTCCAAATCTAGTAGACCAACGCGATAGTGGTGCATCGAGCCAGTGGCCAGAATGGCATTCCAAAGGCGCGCCACAATTGCTCCGCGTCGCGGAGGACGTCCAGTTCCCACTTGTCCATTTTCCAGTAAGCCACCGCGATAGTGGTGCGTCATGGTGACCAGCTAAATTAGGATTTTTGTTCCCTACTCCAGTTCCATATAGATGTTTAAAAGGGATATTTTGGTCAATTCCTAAGACCCCAATTCATGAATAACACAAGATTAAACTCATTCTAAGCCTATTATGCTCACTATTCATCAATTTCTCTCAAATAAAAACCCTAGAATTCAAAGCTTTTTCTCCAAGAAATCAAATTCCACCATTTTTTCTCCAAGAAAGCTCTAAATTGAGGATTTCCAAAATAAGATAATCAAGAACTCATCTTCAAGAACTCAAATAGGAATCAATAATTCAAGTTTCTTCATCTAATCATCAATCATGGTATGTGGGGTTTATGAACAAGGATCTTCTTTCATACTTGTGCCCAAAACCATATTTTTAATTTAAATTTATATGATTTTGAATTATTATACATGAGTTTCAAATTAGGGTTCATACCCATTATTGTTAATTGAAAGATTATGATATTTCCAGTGTTTATGAAGTTGAATTACATGTCTATTTCTATATTTTCATGCCTATTGCAGTAAATTTCAGATTTTGAATTGAATTATCATTATTCTCTATATCAAGCATGAATTTTATGATGTTTTGACATGAACTTGATGCATGGGTTATTAAGCCCAAGTTTATATGTTGTTATTTCAAGAAAGATGATGCTTTAAGCATCCTATTATCAGATTATTTACAGACTTTTAGTAAAGCTTTGATCTTTTGATCCTCAGATAAGTTTTGGAATCCACTTTACATATTTATTAAAGATTACAGAATTAGAACAACTTTATTTACATATTTAATTAGATAAATACATAATTAATTTCATAATAAACCCTTATGCTAGTTTCTAAAGTGGACTTCAACCAGAATGAGCATACAGATTAAAAAGGGAGTAGTATTTAGCACTGGGTAGGAAGTGTGGGATTAGCATGCCCTATCTTCCACATAACTACGTAGCCATCATAGGTACAGATTGTGAGTTTATTCCCATTCCAATATGGGTGAAAGTTACAGATGTGATCAATTAGCTCAGGTTGTACTCCTTGGCAAAAGTATGACACCTCTCCCCATCGTGAGGTTTTCCCCTTACGGGAATGAGATATTGGACTCCATATTAGCTCATATGGATTATGTTGGTTAATAGAACCTCCCTTCTAGTTAAAGTAAAATATTAATAGAAAATTTTTTAGAAAACTAAGTCAATCTATATCGATCATGCATTTGAAAACTAGCATAAGGGTTTATTCTGAAAACTAGCATAAGGGTTTATGCATTTGAAAACTAGCATAAGGGTTTATTTTGGGTTTATATCGATCATGCATTTGAGTTTGAGGTATGAAGTGTATTCAGCCTCTTTCAGAATCCTTGTTGCAAATGTCATGCATAAGGGTAGAGACATATAGAGGAATGTTTGAATGGTATTTCCACTCGAGAGGTAGTAAGTTAAGGTGTTATAACCTAAAAGTAGAAAGAAGATCCCAAAGTTAGTGATATGATGTCATAAGTTTAGAAGTCAGAGTGGAGGTAACTTTTGAGTGAAGAAGGTAGTTATAGTTGTGTAACCTTTGAGTGAGGGGTGGTATGACCTCTTATGGTGATTGGGTAATATTATAGCAAGATTTGAAAATCGTATGGTAGTTTGTGAAAGAACTGATTAGATGTGATAACTATTTATTTAAAATAGGGAAGAAGTTCAGAATGTATAGTTATGGTGGCTGTAGAAATCATTTATAGGCTGTGAATGGAAAAGGGGTAGATTAGCCAATAAGTTATAAGTAGAAACTCACTGGTGTTTATAGAATCTCGAAGGTAGTGGGGATGTATGCATGGGTAAGAAGATATGATGTGAGAAAGTAGAATATGCTAATAAGATCGTAATGGTTTATATTATAAGATTAAGATCGACTATCCTCATTATGTGACTGTACCCCCTTGATTATCTTTTCTCTAGTAAAGGTAAAATAGTAAAACATCTGAGAAAATGTGTAGTAAATTCTATGGTGTAGTAGTAATGTTGTGATGAGGATGAGCTTATAGTCCATAGTTAAGTGAAAGAAGAGATTTAGGCTAATTTCTCTATTCGACGAAGTAGTATATTATGCAGGATATTTCATTGGTGGTACATGATTGGTGCTAGGAACTAGGCTTGAACTTTAGATATGGATTATGGTGATAAGAATGTTAACTCAAGAATTGTGATGCGAGATTTGTGGTAATGTAACGCGACCCGACCCCGGGCCTTGTTATAATGAGTGTCCCAAGTCTGACCGGGACCAGAGACCACCTCATTACCCAACCCAACCTACAGTCGCCTGCCCTGAGTTGGATGAATTCCAAACATATAAAAAGATATAATTATTGTTCATGTCAAGACTCTAGGATAGGATCACGACCGTGATCGACCCAACCGAGTCCAACCGTCCGACCTACCGTACAGACCGAACCAACCATTACAAAAATCATAGGCCATAAACCATACCATAACCAAATGGATTCCAAGACATAATATAATTAATCCCAAAATGAAATAAGATGGAACAACCAACAATATCGTCCAAGGGTATAATCCCTAATACCAATGCAAATACCAAGGCTAACACCCATACCGATCCTGCCTATACCAACCCATAGCAATACCACAAAGCCTCTAACCAAAAGAGTAATAAAATTTGGTTGGCACATGCCTCGAATGATAGCCTAAAAAAAATCCAAAAGAAATCCAAAGTATAAAACAGCATCCATGAAATAGAGACATCCGGAAAAAAGAAAGCCCACCACTTCAATCCAACGGCTGACTCGAGTATCCGAATGCTAGACAGGAAGAGTAGAATGGTTGGTTCCTGCGTAGCGTGGTTAAACAGCCACCCGAAGATGGGTTAGCGGGTGAACGCTAGCATGATTTAAAGAGAACAATAAAATAATGCCATTTATAAAACCGAGTAAAACCATTCATAATGCATACAACCATACATATATATAAAACATGCAGGCAAAGGGAACCAAGTTTAGCATGCCTTTAAAACCATTACCTGGGTTGTGTAGCTTTGCTTTCCTAAAATACCCACAGGCTATATGGGTTCATCTCCCCCTGCTGAAAGGTATCCAGTGTGTGTAGCCGCACCACCAGGGACCGTACCTTGGGATGACTAGTACATCCCTCAATATAAAGTGCATCGTTATGCACACGGTCACCAAGGACCAAACCTCACATCGGCAAATATGAGTTTCCAGTATCGGTCTCCCCGAGACCTCCACCTTTCATGGCTTTGCTACACCTCCCCCTTTAAGACCAATTAAAACCATTTTCCAAGTAACCAAACCATTATCTATTTATTAACCAAGGCCATTAATAGTGGTATCGTCATACCGACTAATTTTTACAAGAACCATCCATACCCAAACCTTTTTGTGATCAAGGGAATCCCATATACCCATAGATCATATTATCTGATTTACTTGGGGGATTCCCATGTACCCCACAAGTAGATTTATTAAGCCATACCATTCCTTTAAGCCATTCTAAAACTATTCCAAAACCATTTAAATATTTAGGGTTCCATTACCATGTTTAAACCATGCATAAGTTCCATTGAAAATCCCATAGTATAGTGAAAACATTGTTATAGGCATTTTATCAAACACATTAGGGACATAGTATTTACAAAATCAAAATCCATTTCCAAATAACAATTCCTATGCAATCCATTAATCCAAAACCACCATTAAAGCATATAAAAGCACAGTTAAACCATGGGAAACCATAACTAAGTATTTATAAATAAAACCCACAAACCATACAATGTTCAACCCATGCAAACATTGTAAAAAACCATGCCTTTAATTCGAAATAACAATGAGGGGAGAGAGAATGCCTTAATTGAGAAGTTCATGGATAGAAACCACCAACACAAGCCACGAATTAAGCCTAAAGGTGAAACCCTAGCCTCTTTTACCCAAAACTTTAGAGAGGATTTGAGAACGTTTTCTAAGTGTTTTAGAATAAAATAATAGGGAAAATAACCTCCCAAGTGCAATATAAGTTGTGGTACTTTATTAGGATAAGTGGGGAAATGTCCAGATTGCCCTCACTTAAACTCCCCCAAAATCCCGTAAGGTGGGTATGACACACCATATAAGTCGTACCCTCTAATACGAGTGGTACCCACCACTCGTACCCAAGGCCACCTTCCTTGGACCCAATAATATCCAAGGTACAACTCCCTCAAACCATATTGTATCCAAGTTTACGACTCATACCCATGATATGTACCCTTGACAGAATAGAATCCCAAGAGAATTGAACACTATTCTCTATATGAGTCCATAGTACAACTTGTTCCCTGGCTTACGGCTCCAGGTGAGCCCCTCGTACTCAGATCCAAGTTAATTTACCAAGTGTAAGATTAAGTAAAGGAACCCCAATGATCTGTAGCCACCGATACGACTCATGCAACCCCAAGTCATATCCATTTCAGTAATGAAATCCATCCCACCAACCAACAATGGTCAGTATACCACTGGACCTTACCACCCGTACCCCAGCATATGGCTCGTACCCATGAGTCGTATTGGGTCCAGAGACCAGAATTCCAGGAAATTTTCTAAGGTACAGAAAATTGAGTGTTTCAGTCTCCCCCACTAGGAACATTGGTCCCAAATGATGGACTAGGTAGCACAAACACTACTTACACCTCTTAGATTCCTATACTCTTACCGTTAACAAAGATGAAAAGAAATCATGTAAATTCATATGTATTATCTAATCATACATCAAGAAAATATACCTAGCGCACAAATATCTGAAGTCGAGAACAAATGAGATTTTTGGACTTCATATCCTTTTCCACTTCCCATGTAGCTTCTTCCACCTTGTGGTTCTGCCATAGAACCTTAACCGAGGCCACATCCTTAGTTCATAATAGACAAAGATGTTGATCCAATGTCTCAATCAAAACCACTTCATAAGACAAAGAATTCGAGATACCCAAACCATCTAAAGGAACTATCGAAGAAGGATAACCAATGCACTTCCTCAACATGGAAAAATGAAATACCGAATGAATGGAACTCAAACTATAAGGCATCTGCACTTCATAAGCAATATTACCAACCCTCCATAAAACCTCATAAGGTCGAATATACTAGGGAATGAGTTTCCCCTTTTTGCCAAACCGCATTACTCCCTTCATGGGAGATACCTTGAGAAACACCTTTTCCCCAACCTCAGACTCTAAGTCTCAATGCCTTACGTAAGCATAGGACTTTTGGCGACTTTGGGCAGCCTTAAGCATATCCCGGACCACCTTCACCTTTTCCATAGCTTGATAAACCAAATCAGGACCAAACATATCTTCCTCACAAAGCTCAAACCAACCAATAGGAGATCTACACCTCCTACCATACAATACTTCAAAAGGGGCTATACCAATACAAGAATGATAGCTATTGTTATAAGTAAACTATACAAGAGGTAGATGCTTAACCCAATTTCCGCCATCGTCAACCACATACACACAAAGCATATCTTTCAATGTCTGAATAGTCTTTTCTATTTGCACATCCATCTGTAGACGAAAAGTAGTACTCAGACTCACCTTAGTCCCCAAACCCTTCTGAAAAGACCACCAAAAGTGAGATGAAATCTGTGTACCACGATTAGAGATGATCGAAATAGGTACCCCATTAAGCTTCACAATCTTATAAACATACAACCTCTCATAATCCTCTACCAAAAAGTTAGTTTGTACTGGCAAGTAATATGCGGACTTTGTTATCCTATCAACGATGATCCAAATCGAATAAAATTGATTCTATGATCAAGGAAGACCAGTAATGGAATCCATATAGATCACCTCCTATTTCCATTCATACAACTCTATTTTTTATACAACCCACAAAGCCTCATGTGCTCAACCATAACTTGTTGACACGCTATGCATTTGGCCACAAAATCAGCCGCGTCCTATTTTATAACATCTTCATAGAGGCGAGATGAGCAACATAGAACGATTCATGCGCCTCAACCAAAATCCTTTCACACAAACCATCGACATTAGGAACTCATAACCTCTCTTGGTACCGTAAAGTACCATCGCCATTGATTCAAATACCACTACCTTTTGCTCACTAACTGCACTCATGATTTTCATCAAGCTAGGATCTAGCACTTGCTTCTCCTTAACCTCTACACCAAGATATGATCGAACTACTTCCTGAACCATGACACCACCATTCCTATAGTCTAAGAGACGAACTCCAATATTATCCAAGTGGTGAATATCTTTCACTATCTCCCACTTTTCCTTTTACACATGAGCCAAACTCCCTATGGATAACCTCCTAAGAGCATCAACAACCATATTAACCTTTCCTAGGTGATAGTGAATGCTCATATCATAGTCCTTGAGAAGCTCTAACTATCTTCTCTTCCTGAGATTTAGATCTTTTTGAGTGAACACATATTATAGACTCTTATGATCAGAAAAGATATCCACGTGGACACCACACAAATAATACCTCCATATTTTCAATGAAAAAACCACCGCCAATAGATCTAAATCATGAGTAGGATAGTTCCTCTCATGCTCCTTTAACTGCCTGAAAGCATAAGCAATCACCTTCTCATATCGCATCAAAACACAACCAAGTTCCACCCGAGATGCATCATAGTAAACCACAAACCCATCATGCCAAAATAGAAGCCAAAGTTAACTTATATTTCAACGTTTTGAAACTCCTCTCACAAGCATCCGACCATAAAAACCACCTTTTTGTATTCAACTTGGTTTAAGGAGCAGCTATACTCAATAAGCTTTCCACAAATTGCTGATAATACCCATTCAAGCCCAGGAAGCTCTAAATGTCAGATGGAGCCGTGAGTCTAGGCCACCTTTTAACCATAGATACCTTTTGAAGATCCACCATGATCCCCTCACTAGAAATAATATGACCAAGATAAGTCACAATGTTCAACTAAAACTCACACTTAGAGAACTTAGAATTCAACTGTTGTTCCTTCAAAGTCTACAACACCACACAAAGGTGATTAGTATGATCCACCTCAGTCTTAGAATAATCCAGGATGTCATCTATAAACACAACAATAAATAGATCCAAATACTGCCTGAACACCCTGTTCATCAAATCCATAAATGTCGCTGGGGCATTAGTTAAACCAAATAACATCACCAAAAATTAAAAGTGCCCATACCAAGAATGAAAATCTATCTTAGGGATATTCTTCTCTAATCTTAAGATGATGATACCCAGACCAAAGATCTATCTTTGAAAAGAACTTGGTTCCTTGCAATTGGTCAAACAAATCATCAAACCTTGGAAAAAGGATACATGTTCTTGATTTTCACCTTATTCAACTGTCGATAGTCAATGGACATCTGAAGGGAACCATCTGTAATGACCCGGGACTACCCTCTTTTCGTCACATGGTACTTAGGATCATAAGTAATCCCAAGCTAACCCTTGTACTGGCATACTATAAAGCAACTGATTTAAATATATGTAAAATAATTGAGTTTACTATGCAGAAACATAATCATGATGAAATTTGGGGAAAACACAATACTGACATAATTTTATATTCTGATAAAACTGAAAAGAGGAACTGAAATTACATGACTGACTATGACTGACATCTATGAAGCCTCTACTGTACTAACTATAGGTAGTTGGGATGCGAATCCAACTACCACTAATCAATACATATAAGTAAGAAAGTAAAATTCATAAATAACATCTAACTGAAGTCCCTAAAATTAGAGGACTCATCATCCGCAGGCTTAAATCTATAACTGTCTGAATATAATGTACATGCTACAACTGGTACCTACATTATTCAACAATGTAGAACATAGATGTATATATGAATCAGTACTTTTAGAATGCACTAAGCATGTGGGGGTGAATGCATAAGTAAAAATTGTAACTAATTTTGCATATAACTTGTAAAGAATGAATGCTAAGTGTAAATGACTCACATTGGCTTAAATAACTGAAAACTAAAAATCATGAATCATGAGTAATAAAGCATACTGTACAAATCTTGTGAACCATAACACTTAGTTCTAAAATTTGTATATTTACTCTTTCTATTAGTGGAATAAGTGGACTGAAGTCAAGTCTATTTTCAAATCATGCAGTCTAAGTGTAAAAGGACTCACCTTTATCTTCTATAAACTAAAAGCTAAAAATATCATACATAATGTCTTATGTAAAACAATATTTGAGTAAAATTGTAAGCCTTTACACTTAATTTCTAAAAAAAAATCTGTTATTCTTTTTTATTAGCGTGGTTCTTCTAACCGACATTCACCATGTGAGCTATCATGATGTCTAATGTCATATTCCCCTAATTGGAAAATCTCACGTTGGGGAGAGGTATCATACTATTGTCAATGAGTATAACTTGAGCTAAGTGATCACAATCTTTATCTGTATCCATATAAATAGGAATAATCTGATAATCTAAACCTACGTTGGCTGGTAGTTTTGGGGCATGAGACCTTGGAATCATACCCAATTCGGTTCAAAATACTACTCCCTTACTTATATGCTCTTTCTGTAGTAAATCCAACTTATAATAGCATAAGGTTTAACAATAGAAACCAGTTATGCATCTGTCTATTTTAAACTGTAATCAAAGCTAACTATGTTGATTTCATATCTTTGCTAAGGATCAAAAGATCAAATCTTGTTCAAAATCTGAATATAAACTAATCATAGGGTGCTTAAAAGCACAGTCTTCTTGAAATATCAATACTTAAACTTAGGGCTTAAAAGTCCATGCTTTAAATTCATGTCAAATTAAAATAATACTTTATGCTCAATAGTCTTCTTGAAATACTTCCATAATTTCACTGAAGATAATGAAATCAAAATCACAATATGAATCTTATGGATAAAAACATGAGCATGCGTAATCTTGATGCACTTAAAGCCTTTAAATCTCATGTTTTCTTTCAAATAACTTGCAACATATTATCATGCTTAAATATCAATTGAAAATATTTAAATCAAAGCATGAATAGATGAGAACAAGCAGGCACTTTAATACTTAAATCACTTTATTAATCCATAAATTTAAAAAAAGCTAGGTTGGGTATGAACCTTAATTGCAATTTATGTAAATTCAACTTTAAAACTAGTTTTGGGAACAAGGATAAAAGGAGTATCCTTGTTCATAACCCCACACACATTATTTGATTAATTGAATGTAGAAGCTTGAACTTTGAATTTTTAACGATGTTCTTGAAGTTTCTTCTTGAAGTTCTTGAATGCGGAAACTTGAATTCTTGGTTATCTTGAAAAAGGAATAGTGAAACTTTGGATTTCTAGAAGTTAATGTTGAAGATCAAGGGTTTTATTGGAGAGAAATTTGGTGAGGAATGAGTGTAATATGCTTAGAATTTGGTTAAATCTTCTGTTTTTACAAATTGGGGGCATTGAAAAAGACTAAATTGCCCTTGGAAATTAAAATTCATAACTAGAATGCCATTTCATGCTTTACCAAGATGCGGTGACTCCCTAATTGCTATACTCACTATGACGCAGTGCAATCGCGGTAAGTCACTGGAAAATAACAATTGCTATTTTGCACTCCACCGCGACGCGCTAAGAAAGTTATCGCTATAACCACCGCGATACGGTGGAATTACGATGTGCTACTATTTTGGAAAATCCAACAAGGTCCAATTCTCATCTGAAAGATCTGAAACTGACCCGAGACATGCTACTTACGCCTCTAAACATGAATCAACTCAAAAAGTTATGTCTCGAAGTTGGGAAGGACACATTAAAAATCCAGGAAGTTAAAGGAGTAAAACTGTGACTAAGTCCCTCAACACTTAGTGAAAATTTCAAGACTTAAACCCCTTAAGTATGCAACTAAGAGCTGAAACAAGCTAGGATTAGTACAGGGTATTACAATATCTCCCCCTTGGAAATATTTGTCCTCAAATAAGACTGGTTAGACTGAGGGTACTGTACCAAGGTAACTGAGATCATTTACTAAACATGCATGACTTGGAACATGAGTGCATAACTGAGTCTGAAATATGATACATGAACTGAATATCTGAATCTGAAACTGATTCATGATGCATGAACTGAGCTGAATTCGTAATTTGCATGAATGAGAATATTTTATCTAATGGAATGGCCTTACGCGTGAATCTTTGAGTAATAAGACAAAATGGAAAGTTAGAAATCTACGTGAGCTTATCTTCTTGATTGCTAAACTGGTTCGCAGGCTCTATGGATCTGACCATACTGACTGCCCATACTCAAATGGAGTATTTCTCCAAACTTCTCTAAGAAATTCTAATAATTTTATGGAGCAAAGAATTTTGGGCATAATTTGAACAAGACATTTGAATAAGAAAACACAACATTGTTACAAATCTATATCATGGAACATAAACACATGAATCATAAGCTAGGATAGAATTACTACGCCTTAGGCAATGCAACTTCTTACTTTCAAGCTTAGCAATACTTCTCAAATACTCCTTCAAATGTACTATTCACCTTAAATGCCATACTCATTTGATTCAACTTAAATTTTTCACATGGTCATTGATAAATCCATCTACTAAAGTCAAAATTGAACTAAATTCTCCCACCATGATCAAGCCTCAATCAAAATCAAAAGATACAGCAGGCTACACTGTGATACTAGTCTAAACCAGATGATTCAATCTTCTATGTCTCTTCTAAAGCTCACACCCTAAGCATAACATGCCTTGCCAATTCAATGACTAACTCTGAACTCTTACTATGGATTCACTAGCATATAATTCATTCCTCCACTTACATTCCTACATGACATTCAAGCCTATCATTATAACCACATATGAACTTCAAGGTAAACACCCATAAAGACATACTTCTCATATTCTCTAAACCTATATCAACAAAAACTTTCTTTCACTATTCTTAAGAATACATACCCAAAATTCTCAAATAGTTATGATATATACCAAAGATTTAACTTAATATTCCTTCATCCTTTAACCTTAGATCAAAAAGCATAAATAATCTTTCTTAATGACCATCATCAACTCCCTCTCATCTAAACCATTGCTTAGCTATTACCATCACCACTATCTTAACATAGGATGAGGTCACTGAAGGGCTAATGCATAAGTACCTGAAGCACCAAAGAATACTATATATAAATTTGACACTCAACTGAAGCCGGAGGTATAAAATGTCAAGGCAAGGATTCATTAAAGAAATCTAAACTGAGGACATACATGATATAAATTGGACTTCACTAGGATCATGAGTTTCTAAGAACTGATCATACTCTGAAACATGAGTTCATACTTATCATAATCTATTCAATATAAGATTGGATTTCATAGATTTATGAGGGATAACTCGAATCATAGAGTGAATATGTTACTTACTTGCTAGAGGTTGAGAATAGACTTGAGCACGCATGAAGTGTATAAGCATTGGCCTATGGCATGGATCTATCACGCAAGACATGAATTTGGTGAGATAATGACTGAAATCCAAGTAATACTCTAAAGTAAGAAGGTAACACTATATCATCACAACTCTTATTGACATGTATTACAATCTAAATCTCAAAACATGAATTGGTTTTGCACTCTACCATCACCCCCTTAGGTCAATGTTGATATACTAAGCTTATGGGTCTATTTTATATCCTCAAGACTGATTCATAATTTCTTTATTATAATAGTGTAACTAATTTTCTAAAATCGGAATGCCACACGATTCTCATGATCCCGAAGGACCACAAGCTAACCCTTTTCTGATATCTGTACCTGAGAACTGTATAATATATTGAAATAAATGCGGAAAAGTACCAAAATCTTTCCATAAGGTTCAAAACATATAAAATACTCAAAAAACTAAAAACTAAATACTGATACATTTGTTGGAAAAGCCTCTAAACTTTATGAACTGTGGAGTTGATGGGACATATCCCCAACTAACTCCGTCTACTAAAAATAAACTCAGTCTAATGCCATGATAAAAAAAAATCATCCTCGAATGATGAGGACTCACTGCTAAGTCAACTGCTGCTGGCTAAGTCTGGACTGCTAAGGGTGCCCTGGCTCTTGCTCTTCTGAACCTATGGTATAAGACACCATAGTACAAGAGAAAAGTATATGTCAGTACTTTAAATGTACTGGTATGCTAGATAAGGTAAGTCTAAATGCAAGGTCTTATGCATGAATTTCCTTACGTTTTGTAACTGAGACTGATATCTGACATCTGATACTGAGACTGAATTTCACTAATACTGAGATTACTGAATTTCCTTATATTTTGTAATTGTCTGAATTCTACTAATTATGTCTTGATTGAGACTATCTTCAAACTACACTGGCTCTAGACTTGCAGCTAATTTGTTGGGTATAAATACCCCCAGGACTCGATAACATAAAAGTTAAACATAACCATTCTTGAATAACCATGAAAATGGCCTTTCATTCATCATTACAATCACTAAAGCATTTCTTCAAGCACTTGGGAATCTTAAAACATGTAAAGGTATAGGGATGCATACTAATTTCTCATAATTCATACAATAAGAAATGCACAAGCATAAGAATGCATGCAACATATCATAATTCACTCACTAAGGAATTTCAACAAACACTTGGCATACATGAATTTATACACAATTTGGGGGTTTCTTGTCAACATGCTATAATGACCCTATTTCCTTCACACAAGTATTTTATCAAACATAAGGGGAGAATGCTTTGATTATACAATAAATACTACACCTAAATATCATGATTTCATCAACCAACATGCAACTTGAAGAGGGTTTATCATAAACATCACACAATTAATCACATGCTAGAATCAATTCTTAATATCTGTAGTCTAAATCATGAATTAAAACTCAACAACACTTAAAAATGAACCTAAATACACATAAATCATGAAATCTCATAAATACATAAACTTTGTAATTTTGAAAAGGATTCTTGGACTTTTTGGGTGGAAGGAACCCAAGAATCAACATCTAACATACCTTAGGAGACTCTTTCTTGAAGGTTCTTGGAAAGATTCTTGGTTTCTTGAGTTTTCTTGAAGAAGTTTTTTGATCTTGTACTTAGGTTTTTTATCTTGAAAAAAATCTTAAATTTTTATGTTATTGATGAATAATGAAATTATGAGCCTTGATCTGATATAAATAGGTGTTTAAAAGATTGAAAAAAGACCAAAATGCCCTTTCTAAAATGACTAAAAATCATTGAACGGGATATGCGACGGTGGGTATGACGGTCCTTTGAGGGCCCGATGGTCTGTCGGTCCTGACCGTCGCACCTGGGCCAGAACTAGGTTCACTGTCTCATCTACGACGACGCGGGCAACGGTCTGTCGCTAGCTCAATGGTCCGTCATACCTCTCCATCACACTTAGCCTGAGAGTGGACTCACTGCCTCAGCTGTGATGGTGTGGGCGATGGTCCGTCACTAGCACGACGGTCCGTCGGACCTTTCCGTCGCACCTGGGTAGTTCAGACTTCTTTCAATAAAACGTCCATAACTTTTTACCCCGATATCAGATTTTCGCGAAATTGGTATCATTGGAAAGCTAATTCAATTTCCCATATGACAAAAATTCAAAATTGGGGAAATTACATATAATTTAAATATTACTCACTTAGGAAGACATCCCTAAATCTTCTAGAGACTAAATTAGACTTTAAAGAAAGTTTGGGGTATTACAAATATCTACACATAAATGCTAAACTAACAAGAATAAACTATATTTCGAACTTATTAACTTCATTCTTGAAAAAACCTTTCATTTACCATCCTTAACTTTCTAGCTTCAATAATTTTCATCAAAGACTTACACTCTAATTTGCAAACATATCTACCTCACTAAACACATAATCATAGCCTACCAAGATCATACTTCTATACTTATATTTTTTTCCAAATTGTAAGAATCAAAATCATACTTAAAAGACTCAACACCATCTACCCAAAACTCCTCAACTTAGCTATTAAGAACACCATGTACTATATAACTAACCTTCTTCCACTTATCAACTCAAGGGTACTACTAATAACACACGACACTTAATAACCTTAGTAAATAATGCGACCCCATATGACCTTTGGCATACCTCTACATCATACCTACAACATCATACTTAATCTCAAATCAATAAACTTAAATTCTTGCATTCACTGTTTCAAGGCTATTGGTCTACCTCCATAAAACTAGCATCACTATCCAAGCAACCATTACACCCAACTTGATGATCTTCCACTGTTCAATCTTAGTGTCTAGTGCTAGGCATGATTAACAACCCAACCTCACATACTATTCTCACTTCGAAGCTACAAATCAAGACATCAAGAAATACTAGTCCACTAGAACCTCATAACAATAATAATCAATCGTAATCATATGGTGTAACTTATTAAAATCCATTAGCACGTCCTTCTTCTACACATTATGACTATTTACTTAGCTATACACCTAAATTACATTCATATCTCTTAAAGCATCAACAAATCTTCTTTTTCATAGCCACACGGGGAAGCCTATATCAATAAGACTGAACCACCAAACACTTCATGAATATTCTAAACTTTTACAACATAATAAATATCATCAATAACTTCTTTCATACCTCAAGCAAATAATAATTCACCTTAACTAATAACTCCCTTCTCTACTGATAACGCCCAAACTACAGCTCTCGTAAGAGTGTAAGCGGTCGCTGTCAAATATAGAACCCAACTGGGTTGGGTGTCGAATCCCACAGGGAATACTTGGTCACTAAGTGTTGCAACTATTAGTAGACTGTTGGTCGAAAATTCCACAGAAAAGGGGGGATAGGATTGTGGCGTGAATTAATGCTATCAAAGTAACAACAGAATGCTTTGTTTAGTAAGATTTAATCACAGAGAAAAATAAGTTAGGGTTATGTCCACCTTATGAATTCTACGTTTCTATTAACTATGAGTAATGCGGAATTCAGACATACATGCACTTATAGAGATTCGTATTCTAATGGTAAATCCTAGTGTTTCTCAACCATCAAGGATTATTTCACTTTAACTTTCTCGAGCTTAAAGCGTATAACTAATGGTTCGAACTCTCCAAGAGTTAATCCAGTTACGGCACTAACGTGTAAATAGGGGTTGGTAGCCCTATTTCCTTGTCACACTCTCTTTTCCAAACATGTAACTTTTCTCTCGAACAAGTTAATGCTATAATGGCGTATTCTATATGTTTGCAACCACAAGAATGTAATTAAGATGAAGAGAGTAATGATATAAGTAGCATAAGTATCAAGAATTCACAAACTCATAGTAATAGATAGTATATCATAAGGCTTCCATAACCCTAACAGAGAAGTTTAGCTACTCATGATTACAACGGAGATCACAATAAACATCATCATCGTACCAAAGCTCAAAAAATCTCCCGTTGAAGATGGGTGTGGCGTCAAACTAGGTTGACGTTTTTGCCCTCTAGACGTTTCCCCCAAGTTAGCATTTTTTCTCTGTTCAAACTTACAGAATCTGTAAACTCAATAATACTAGAAAGTCGAATGAATAATGAAAGTATCTATCAATTCGTGAATAATGAAAAGCATGAATGCTGAAAAATTCAGCAAAATAGGGTTTTTTTAACATCCTTGTCCTAGTCCTATTAAGTTACTGCTGATCCCCAAGTCTTTAGAAATACTATTTTTGCCCGGGACAAGTTCTCCATGCATCACTTTCAGTCCATAAGCTTCCAAAAGATGCCTTACCTCTTATGTGAAGTTTCCCTTGCTACCAAAAGTTCCACAAAGTGCTGAAATATTCATCATTAATACCTGAAAACATGCTAATCACGTTGGTTAGCTCACTTACAAGAAAATGGACTAAAAATGCAGGAATTATATATTTTGTCCTTAAAACTTAGCTAAAATATGGGTAAATTATGGTGCTTTAGGCGTGTAAATACGCCTATCATCAACACCCCACACTTAAAGCTTTGTTCATCCTCGAATAAAATATTACGCCCATGCAATCATCTACTTAGAATATCACAGCAACAGCATAAAATGTTCAACAAGACAGGCACGACAATTATTAACAAAGAGTAGTTTTCTTGTTCACTACTAGAAACAATTCAACCTCCAACATAGACTTGTGATGATGGTTAATTCGTATCCACAAGTTAAGTCACAAAGAATCATATAACACTACCCAACAATCATCAACCATGTGCGTCTCACACAAGATATCACCCATAATCACTCATAAGTTTTGCATTTTTCAAAACATGGGTACAAGATTCTCCTTGCTCTCACTCTCACAAAGAATTCATATGTTGCAACTGATGACAATAGGCTTGCCCTTAGTTTAATGATCCACTAATATCAGAATGCTAAGCTTAGGATCAAATAGGTCTTTACAGGTTGTAATGTAGGCTAAGGGACAGGTAGGACTATTTTGGCCAGAAATAGTGACTATGTTCCCTAAGCGATTTAATACACTACGTTATGTCATTAACACTCTCTTTTAAACAACCCTTCTACCTTTCTTTTCATCTAACACCCCTTTTCACCTATTTTGTTATTCAATTATAAACACAAAGATGAGAATATACAACTTATTTTTTTATTTTTCTATTTCTGTTTTTTTTTTCTTTTTTTATAAAACACCTCTATGATAGACACTCTTATTCACAACAATTTCAAGTACCAATACACTTTGAGGCATCACTCTCACCCACTTTTCTCTTATTTTGTCACATGACTCTACAATTTAAAGCGCTTAGGAATTTGGATCAAATTATGGTCTTGAAAAAAATGGATTAGGTTACATATGAGGTTGTCAAAGAAAATAGCTAAAGGCTCAAAGGGGGTTCAATAGGATAATGTACAAAGGTAGGTAAAAAGAAGGTAAACAATTACAGGCTGCCAAAGAAATGCCTAAATCATCTCCTAAACTCACACTCTTTATTTCGCTTTACACACACACCAGGCAAGTTCTAGCATTAGTCACAACACAGAATATACTATATCCTCACACACACAAGGCACATGGTCAACTTTATTGGGAGCAGTATAGACTCTTGACCCAACAGATGAATGAATTAAACCACACAATTATCACACAGTGAGTCACACGTAGAGCCTAAATGTCTCAATAGTAATGATTTAGCACAAACTCTTGTTATACTACCATGCCGTCTATCAGAACAATTTCATGCAAAATCTAAAAAAAAATCTAGAATTTAAACTAACTAATTACGACTAATTAAAACAAACAAGAACTAGAATAAATATAGGCAAAGCAGTACAAGAAGCATACAAATACCAGCACCCCACACTTAGACGGGACACACTGCCCTCAATGAAAAATAAATAAGGAAAACCTGATTAGTCGGACTCTTCTTCTATGTCTGGGGTCATACCCCCTGCGTCAGAATCATCATCAGAGTCATCATCCTCAGAGTTTCCTCAAAATGTACCCCACTTGATCCCAAAAGTGCGTCGAGGTATTTGTAGAGAGGAGGACTCAGCTTGCTCCTTTCTTGACCTTTACTGTCCTTTCTGTGAGGTGGATGCTTTTTCTTTCACTTGTCGTCCTTGTGGGACCATTCTACCTGAGATTAAAATAGAGTCATGTTAGCTTCATCTCGGAAGATTCAATTGAAAAACAAACAGTAGTGGCACCACCCCACACTTTATTTGTTGGCACAGACTAATTAAGTGAGTGATGTCGATTAATCAGACTTCATCGACATACATTTAGGAGATATGTTCCAACAACATGTTCAGCACAGTCATACGTTCATGTCATCTTAACTATCCTTTCCAATTCTATTTCATGTAATCTTGTCTATACTTTCATGTTTGGATGAATGCACTTTTTGAACAAAACTACCACATAAGGATCGTACCACAAATAGAAACAAGTTATTGCATAGGCATAATCACACCATCTTAAGCTTGTGGTCAATCATAATCGGTATCTCAATGAACGAGTCATTCAAACATTCAAGCTTTCAACTTACAAGATTATGTATTAACTTCACCATTTCAATTCCATAAAAAGATGACAGTGTATAACAACCAAAATACAAATCGGAACAAAGTTTAGAACACCTATACGTATTCTTTCACTCAACTAGATGTATCAATACAAACCAACTGCATTCAAATCACCAACACTACTTCAAGATTTAACAAATCATTATAGGCGTAGTATTGTAATAACTACGGAATATAAAAGAAGTACTTACTTGGTGATGGCCTCGGAAGATGATCTTGCAAGGTTAGAAGAGCAAAAAGAAAAATTTTGAGAGATTTGGAGAGTAAAGGCGGCGCCTAGGTTGAGCAAATAAGTGTGTTTTGTTCTAATGTTGAAGTTTTATTTATAGGACAAGGCTTGGGTCATGTTTGATCCATTTAAAATCGGATTAGGAGACCAAAAAGTAAGCATAGGCGGCGCCTAATGCTTTGTTTATTCTTAGCATAGGCGGCGCCTTTTGCAAAGCCTAGTTGAGCATAGGCGGCGCCTATGCTATGGAATTGTTAGGCATAGGCGGCGCCTATGCTATGGCATTGTAGATTCAGAGAGCAAAGGCAATGGCATAGGCGGCGCCTATGCTATGGCATTATTGGGCATAGGCGGCGCCTATGCTATGGCATTGTAGATTCAGAGAGCTTAGGCCATAGCATAGGCCTTGCCTTGTTCGTTGCCTAGATTTACATAGGCCTTGCCTTGTTCGTTGCCTAGATTTGCATAGGCAATGCCTAACCAATAGCCTTTGTTTCTTCTCCAAACTTACCACCTTCAACATGACACAATTCCAAATTAAAATTTGGGATAGATCTCCTCCTTTATACGTCTTACACCTACATTTACTCAAAAACAACAAAAATAATTAGAATGATGGGTTGCCTCCCACCAAGCGCCTTAGTTTTGGTCGTGGCTCGACTCTTCTTTTTGGATTTTTATTTAACAAAAACAAACTCTTAGTAAAACAAAACGATTAAAAATGATGGGTTGCCTCCCATCTAGCGCTTGATTTATTGTCGCGGCACGACATAGTTTCCTCGATTACTTAGACTTCATCGAGATAGATGGTGTATCATATTCTGAATCGATTCAGACGACGCTGATGCTTACTTGTAGGCATGCAATCTTCTTCGAGATGACTCTTGTGCATACATATCCCAGGAGGGATACCAATTATATCATCAATAGTCCAACCCATAGCTCTCTTGTACCTCTTCAAAGTAGAGATAAGAGACTCTATGTGATGTTCACCTAAATCAGCCGCAACACTCACCGGAAGTGTATTTCCACTTCCCAAGAACGCATACCTTAGGTGACTGGGGAGCTCTTTTGATTCTAGCACTGGTGGCTCTTCAATGGAAGTCTTCGCTATTGGTGAAGGTCGATTCCTAAGATCAAGGTCCAGTTTCTTAGTAGCATGAGAATAGGACTTTATTCCTGTTAGAGCACAAACAGTTTCTTCATATTCTTCAACATCCTCATGCTCAAAATTCAACAACACAGCAGACAATGGCTCAACAGTAAGCTGCTTGTCTACAAATAATCCTTTCTCATCCTCATAGTAAACATCAGCTACAGAGAACACATCCATATCTCTAGGCTACTTCATCGATTTACATACATCAAAATGGACCACTTCATCATTCAGCCGAAATAAAAGCTCATTAACTCTTAAATCAATCAGCACACTTCCAGTTACGAGGAAAGGACGCCCCAAGATTATGGGAACTTCAGAATCCACCTCGCAATCCAAAATAACAAAGTTTGCAGGAAAGATGAAGGTGGAAACCTTCACCAACACATCATATAAGATACCAACAGGCCGTTTTACCGACCTATCTGCCATCACGAGCCGCATATTGGTTGGTGTAGGATCGCCCAACCCCAACTTTTTGTAAATGAATAACGGCATCAAATTGATGCTAGCCCCCAGATCACACAACGCCTTAGAAAAATCCAATGATCCAATCGTGCAAGGAACAGTGAAAGCACCAGGATCTGCCTTCTTCTGTACTAGCGACCTTGTAGCGATTGCACTGCAATGATGAACATTATCTGCCAGCTCATAACTTGTTGCCCGCTTCTTTTTCAACAGGTCCTTCATGAATTTAGCATACCCAGGCATCTGTTCCAGTGCCTCTACCAACGAAACATTAATATTCAGTTGCTTCAACATGGTCATGAATTTACTGAACCTAGTATCATCATCTTTCTTCTTCAGTCTCTGCGAAAAAAGTGGTGGTGGAAGGGGAATCGTTTTCTCCACCACTTTCTATTTATCTTGCTTCCGATTATCAACCTTTTCAGGAGTGTCATCAGCATTCTTCTTCAGTCTCTGAGGAAAAGGTGGTGGTGTAAGAGGAATCGTTTTCTCCACCACTTCCTTTTTATCTTGCTTCCGATTATCACTCTTTTCAGGCTGGTGACGTCTAGGTGTAACATCATGAGCACTCACTTCAGCTTCTACGGCATCTTCAAACTCTGCTTCATTAACATTCTCTGCTATATCATCAACCACCTGCTTGCCTTTGGATGGATTTTCCAACACATTACCACTCCGGGTAGTAATAGCCATACACGATCCGTCATTCCTTGGGTTTTGCACAGTGTCACTGGGTAGCGTGCCAACTTTTCTTTGGTTGAATATCGCTGATAGTTGACTCAATTATTGCTCCAGCTGTTTTATCGCGGTAGAATGCGAATCAACCAATTGATTTATTGATGACAAATCATTCTTTACCTCAGTAACGCCTATATTGGTTGCCTCCACCCCTTTCAACAACTTAGCCATCATATCGTCCATGGATATCTTTCCAGAGCCAGACGCCACAGCCTCACGGTTTCCAGGAGGAACATACAAACCACTCCTGTCAGTCTTATTCTTCCAACCACCTTGATCGCGGTCCTTGTATCCAGATTTATCATAATAGTTCCGACCTTGGTTTCCTTGGGCATTGCCTCGGAAACCCCCCTGATTATTCAAGTAGTTCGCTTCTTCCTCAGAGTCGGATTCATCTCTTCCCTGTGATACAACGGCCTTAACCTTTTCTGTCTTCCCTGATAATAAGTGCTTGGTAAGAAGATCTATTTGTGTTTTCATGTGAGCCATATCTTGGTCACGTTCCTCTTGTCTACGCCTCTGCTCTGCAGTTAAGCCAATAGATACGGTAGAGCTTGCTACCTCAGAATCCCTGGTATGCCAAGCTCTACTCTGCTTTGTCATACGATCTAGCATATCACTTGCCTCAAGAAAAGTAAGGTCCATGAATGACCCACCTGCAGCATTATCAACCACTGGATTTGTCACCGATTTCAAAGCCCTATATAATATTTCCATCAAGTGGATATTCGTCATCTGATGGTTTGGGCACCGCATAAGCTTCTTCTTGAACCTCTCCCATGTTTCGTGGAGAGCTTCAGTTGGAAGCTATCAAAAATTACTGATCTCATCCCGTAGTTGGTCTCTCTTGGATGGCGAAAAGAATCTTTCTAGGAAAGCGTCTTTCAGTTTCCTCCAATTAGTAATAGAATCAGGAGTTAGCCCGTTCAGCCATAGAGTTGCCTCCCCAGACAGAGACAATGGAAATAAGTGCAGCCGAATTGTATTTTACCCAACTTCGGGATTGTCAAACGACTTACATGTTGAAATAAAATTGACCAGATGCATATTTGGATCATCTCCTGCAAGTCCACCAAATAAACCTTTGAGCTGCAATAGCTGAACCATGGTGCTAGTGATATTGAACTTGGCTCCAGGTGCCAAGGGCGGAGGAATAATAGCCCCTGTGGCACCAGCTCCATCAAGATCATTATCATCATCATCAAAAGGAGCCTGCATAGCTCGGCGGTCAGGTCTCATTCTAGCTTGACGATCTCTCCTGTGCATAGGTGCCGCCACCTCATCAGTACGCCTGGGATTCAGTAACTCATCATCACCCAGGTCCTCATCATCAGGATTTGTTTCTCGCCCTGGGTTATCAATATTCTGTTGATGTACTTGAGCAGCTGCCAGTGCATTTAGTCTAGCATGTTCCTGTTGAGCTGCCCTTCTGTCAATGTCACGCTGTGCATCCATTCTGCCAATAAGTTGAGGTTCAGGATTTATGGGTAATAATGGCTGACCAGAACTACGAGTATTTGGCATACACTCAACAGAACCTGAATAAAACAAAAACAACAACTAAAAGTAAAATTCGAGAATCTTTGACCAAAGGGTCTAGTAACTATCACAAACTTAGTTGACAACCGTATTACCCGGCAACGGTGCCAAAATGTGATAACGCCCAAACTACAGCTCTCATAAGAGTGTAAGCGGTCGCTGTCAAATATAGAACCCAACTGGTTTGGGTGTCGAATCCCACAGGGAATACTTAGTCACTAAGTGTTGCAACTATTAGTAGACTGTTGGTCGAAAATTCCACAGAAAAGGGGGGAATGGATTGTGGTGTGAATTAATGCTATCAAAGTAACAACAGAATGCTTTGTTTAGTAAGATTTAATCACAGAGAAAAATAAGTTAGGGTTATGTCCACCTTATGAATTCTACGTATCTATTAACTATGAGTAATGCGGAATTCAGACATGCATGCACTTATAGAGATTCGTATTCTAATGGTAAATCCTAGTGTTTCTCAACCATCAAGGATTATTTCACTTTAACTCTCTCGAGCTTAAAGTGTATAACTAATGGTACGAACTCTCCAAGATTTAATCCAGTTACGGCACTAACGTGTAAATAGGGGTTGGTAGCCCTATTTCCTTGTCACACTCTCTTTTCCAAACATGTAACTTTTCTCTCGAACAAGTTAATGCTATAATGGCGTATTCTATATGTTTGCAACCACAAGAATGTAATTAAGATAAAGAGAGTAATGATATAAGTAGCATAAGTATCAAGAATTCACAAACTCATAGTAATAGATAGTATATCATAAGGCTTCCATAACCCTAACAGAGAAGTTTAGCTACTCATGATTACAATGGAGATCACAATAAACATCATCATCGTACCAAAGCTCAAAAAATCTCCCGTTGAAGATGGGTGTGGCATCAAACTAGGTTGACGTTTTTGCCCTCTAGACGTTTCCCCCAAGTTAGCATTTTTTCTCTGTTCAAACTTACAGAATCTGTAAACTCAATAATACTAGAAAGTCGAATGAATAATGAAAGTATCTATCAATTCGTGAATAATGAAAAGCATGAATGCTGAAAAATTCAGCAAAATAGGGTTTTTTTAACATCCTTGTCCTAGTCCTATTAAGTTACTGCTGATCCCCAAGTCTTTAGAAATACTATTTTTGCCCGGGACAAGTTCTCCATGCATCACTTTCAGTCCATAAGCTTCCAAAAGCTGCCTTCCCTCTTATGTGAAGTTTCCCTTGCTACCAAAAGGTCCACAAAGTGCTGAAATCTTCATCATTAATACCTAAAAACATGCTAATCACGTTGGTTAGCTCACTTACAGGAAAATGGACTAAAAATGCAGGAATTATATATTTTGTCCTTAAAACTTAGCTAAAATATGGGTAAATTATGGTTCTTTAGGCATGTAAATACGTCTGTCATCATCTACCTTTCACTAAACTAACACACAAGGACATATCACCATAATGCAAAATATATAGCATGCATAAGTTTATCTCTATACTTTTTATCAATCGTCATTCCTACTTTCTTGTCACTGTAATTCTAAACCCACACTTCTAACTATAAGAAAGTTCTACCACTTATGAATCATAACACTCAAGGTCATATGTAATACCCCGTATATTTTCCTAGCTTAAATTCATTCCTATAATGTTAAGGGTAAGTTTAAAAAATGAATACCTTTTTATTTAATGTAGAATTTTCCAGATTTGAACCCTCCATTATGTAGAAAATCTGATAATCTTTCCATCTATACCAAATTCACACGAATTCGATACTCGATTGAGAATTTAGGGCATTTTTAGTAAAGTAGTGTGCACTCTGGGCAGTCACCGTATCTCGGTGAAGGATAATTTCATAATTGTAAATTCCAGTGGACCTCAGAGATTGTACCACATCGTGGAGAGGTCCAGTTCCCCATTTTTCCAAATCTAGTAGACCAATGGGATAGTTGCGAGTCACGCCAGTGGAAAGAATGGCATTCCAAAGGCGTGCTGCGATTGCTCTGCGTCGTGGAGGACGTCCAGTTCCCACACATCTATTTTGTAGTAAGACACCGCGATAGTGGCGTATCATGGTGTCCAGCCAAATCGGAATTTTTGTTTCCTTTTCTAGTTCCATTTAGAAGTTTAAAAGGGTGTTTTGGTCAATACCCAAGCACCCAATTCATGAATAACACAAGATTAAACCCATTCTAAGCCTATTATGCTCATTATTCATCAATTCTCTCTCAAATAAAAACCCTAGAGTTCAAAGCTTCTTCTCCAAGAAATCAAACTCCACCATTATTTCTCCAAGAAAGATCTATATTGAGGATTCCCAAAATAAGATAATCAGGAACTCATCTTCAAGAACTCAAATGGGAATCAAAAATTCAAGTTTCTTCATCTAATCATCAATCAAGGTATGCGGGGCTTATGAAAAATGATATTCTTTCATCCTTGTACCCAAAACTAAGTTTTTTATTTCAAATTTATATGATTTTGAATGATTATACATGAGTTTCAAATTAGGGTTCATATCCATTATTGTTATTTGCAAGATTATGAGATTTCCAGTGTTTATGAAGTTGAATTGCATGTTTATTTCTATATTTTCATGCCTGTTGCAGTAAATTTAAGATTTTGAATTGAATTATCATTATTTTCAATATCGAGCATGAATTTTATGATGTTTTAACATAAACTTTATGCATGGGTTATCAAGCCCAAGTTTATATGTTGATATTTCAAGAAATATGATGCTTTAAGCATCCTATGATTAGATTATTTACAGACTTTCAGTAAAGCTTTGATCTTTTGATCCTAAGATAAGTTTTAGAATCGACTTTATAGATTTATTACAGATTGCAGAATCAGAACAGTTTTATTTATAGATTTAATCAGATAAATACATAATTGGTTTCAGAATAAACCTTTATGCTAGTTTTTAAAATGGATTTTCAATAGAATGAGCATACAGATTAAAAAGGGAGTAGTATTTAGCACCAAGTGGAAAGTGTGGGATTAGCGTGCCCTATCTTCCATAGAACTACGTAACCAACATAGGTACAGATTATGAGTTTATTACTATTCCAATATGGGTGACAGTTACAATGTGATCACTTAGCTCAGGTTATACTCGTTGGCAAGAGTATGTCACCTCTCCCCATCGTGAGCTTTTCCCCTTAGGGGGAACGAGATGTTGAACTCCATGTTAGCTCACATGACTTATGTCGGTTAAGAGAACCTCCCTACTATTTAAAGAAAAACATTAACAGAAAAGCTTTTAGGAAACTAAGTGTAAAGGCTCACAATTTTAATCAGATTTTGTTTATAAAAAATTAATAGTTTCAGATTTCAGCTTTCAGATTTCATAAGCTATGGGAGCTTATCTTCTTGATTGCTAAACTGGATTGTAGGCTCTATGGACCTGACCATACTGATTGCCCACACTCAAATGGAGTATTTCTCCAAACTCTTATAAGAAATTCTCATAATATTATGGAGCAAAGAATTTTGGGCATAATTTGAACAAGACATCTGACTAAGAAAACACAACATTGATACAACTCTATAGCATGGAACATAAACATATGAATCATAAGCTAGGATAGAATTACTAGGCTTTAGGCAATACAACTTCTTACTTTCAAGCCTATCAACACTTCTCAAATACTCCCTCAACTATAGTATTCCCCTTAAATACCATACTCATTTGATTCAACTTAAAATTTTCACATGGGCATTGATAAATCCATCTACTAAAGTCAAAACTGAACTAAATTCTCCCACCATGATCAAGCCTAAATCAAAATCAAAAGATACAATACGCTACACTGTGATACTATTCTAAACCACCTGATTCAATCTTCTATGTCTTTTCCAAACCTCACACCCTAAGCATAACATGCCTTACCACTTCAATGACTAACTCTGAACTCTTACTATGGATTCACTAACGCATATTGCATTCCTCCACTTACATCCCAAGATGACAATTAAGCCTATCATTATAACCACATATGAACTTCAAGGCAAACACCCATAAAGGCATACTTCTCATATTCTCTAAACCTCTATCAACAACAACTTTCTTTCACTTTTCTTAAGAATACATACCCAAAATTCTCAACTAGCTATGACATATACCAAAGATTTAACTTAATATTCCTTCATCCTTTAACCTTATATCGAAAAGAACAAATAATCTTTCTTAATGAGGGTCATCAAATCCCTCTCATCTAAACCATTGCTTATCCATAACCATCACCACTATCTTAACATAAGAAGAGGTCACTGAAGGGCTAATGCATAAGTACCTGAAGCACCAAAGAATACTATACATAACTTTGACACTCAACTGAAGTCGGAGGTATAAAATGTCAAGGAATGGATTCATAAAAGAAATCTAAACTAAGGACATACATGATATAAACTAGACTTCACTAGGATCATGAGTTTCTGAGAACTGATCATACTCTGAACATGAGTTCATACTTATCATAAGTTATTCAATATAAGACTAGAGTTCATAGATTCATGAGAGATAACTCGAATCACAGAGTGAAGTCGTCACTTACTTGCTATAGTTTGAGTGAACTTGAGCACACATGAAGTGTATAAGAATTGTCTTATGGCATGGATCTATCATACAAGACATGAATTTGGTGTGATAGTGACTGAAATCTAAGGAATACTCTAAAGTAAGAAGGGAACACTATCTCATCACAACTTTTATTGACATGTATTACAATCTAAATCTCACAACAAGAATTGGTTTTGCAATCTACCATAACCCCCTTAGGTCAAAGCTGATATTCTAAGCTTATGGGTTTACTCCATATCCTCGAGACTAAGCCATAATTTCTTTATTCTAATATCTACATATAAATTCTAAACTCACAATAATAAACTATATTTCAAACTTACGAACTTCATTCTTGAACAACCCTTTCATATACCATCCTTAACTTTCTGGCTTCAATAATTATCATCAAAGACTTACACTCTTATTTAAAAACATATCTACCTCAATAAACATATATCATAGCCTACCAAGATCACACTTATATACTTATATTTTTCCCAAATTATAAGAATCAAAAGCATACTTAAAAGACTCAACACCATCTATCTAAAACTCCTCAACGTAGCTATTAAGAACACCATGTACTATATAACTAGCCTTCTTCCACTTAGCAACTCAAGTGTACTACTAACTAAACACGACACTTAATAACCTTAGAAAATAATATGACCCCATATCACCTTGGGCACACCACTACATAATACCTACAACATCATGCTTAATCTCAAATCAAGAAACTTAATTTCTTGCATTCACTATTTCAAGCCTATTGGTCCATCTCCATACAACTAGCATCATTATCCAAGTAACCATTACATCCACCTTAATAATTATCCAATGTTCAATCTTAGTGTCTAGTGCTAGGCATGATTAATAACCCAACCTCACATACTAGTCTCACTTGGAAGCTATAAAATAAGACATTAAAAAATACTAGTCCACTAGAACGTCATAACAACAATAATCGATCATAATCATATGGTATAACTTATTAAAATCCGTTATCACATCCTCCTTCTACACATTATGACTATTTACTCACTTATACACCTAAATTACATTCATATGTCTTAAAGCATCAATAAATCTTCTTTTTCATAGCCACATGGGAAAGACTATAATAACAATACTAAACCACCAAATACTTCATGAATATTCTATACTTTTTCAACACAATAAATATCATCAATAACTCCTTTCATACTTCAAGCAAACAATAATTCACCTTAACTAATAACTCTCTTCTCTATCTTCCACTAAGCTAACACACAAAGACATATCACCATAACGCAAAATCTATAACATGCATAAGCTTATCTCTATACTTTCTATCAATCGTCATTCCCACTTTCTTGTTACTACACTTCTAAATCCACACTTCTAACTATAAGAAGGTTCTACCTCTTATGAATCATAACACTCAAGGTCATATGTAATACCCCGTACATTTTCCTAGGTTAAATTCATTCTTAGAATGTTAAGGGTATGTTTTAAAAATGAATACCTTTTTTATTTCATGTAGAATTTTCTATATTTGGACCCTCCATCATGTATAAAATTGGATAAGCTTTCCATCGATACCAAATTCACCCAAATCCAATACTCGGTTGAGAAGTTAGGGCATTTTTAGTAAAGCAATGTGCCAACTGGGCAGTCACCGCATCGCAGTGAAGGATGATTTCATAATTTTAAATTCTAGTGGACCTCAATAATTGTATTACATCATAGAGAGGTCCAATTTCCCAGTTGTCCAAATCCAGTAGACCAATGGGATTGTGGCGCGTGCCGCTAGTGGAAAGAATGGCATTCCAAAGGCACATCACGATTTCTCCGCATCATGGAGGACGTCCAATTCCCACTCATCTATTTTCCAGCAAGCCACCGTGATAGTGATGCATTATTGTGTCCATCCAAATTAGGATTTTTGTTCCCTTTTCTAGATTCGTTTAGAAGTTTAAAATGGGTATTTTGGTCAATTCCCAAGCCCCTAATTCATGAATAACACAAGATTAAACCCATTATAAACCTATTATGCTCATTATTCATCAATTCTCTCTCAAATAATAAGCCTAGAGTTCAAACCTTCTGTAACAACCTGATTTTCTGAACTGGAACACTACACGGTGCTAATGACCCTGAAGGACCATAAGCTAACCCATGACTGATATTTGTACCTATATACTGCATAAAAAAACTAAAAATATGGAAAATATGAACTAAAAGGCCATAAGGTTCAAACTGGATAAACATCTGATAAGAACAATGTCTGAAAATGGTATAACATTACCAAAACAACTAAGATAACTATCTGAACATACTATAGTCTGAAAGCCTCTAAACTGTCTGAATAAGGAGTTGATGGAACATGTCCCCAACTAAATCTGACTACTAAAATAAACTGAAAAATAAAATAGTATTGTGATCATCATGTCCACGAAGGATGAGGATTCACTGCTAACTCTGATCGCTGAATTGGGATGCTACTGGTTCTCTGAAGCTCGTGCTTCTAAACCTATGGTATAAAACACCATAGCGCAAATGTGTCAGTACTTTGAATGTACTGGTATGCAAGTGAGGTAGGCTGAATACAACTAGTTCATATGCATGAACAATACTAACTGACTGACTAATATGAACGTGAGAATGAATGCATGACTACGTAACTGTAACTGACATTGTGGTAGGACTAAATACTGAGTTCTAACTACTGAGTTTACTAATATAGACATCTGATTCACTAATGAATGAGAAAAACTGATACTATATTACTGAATACTGAGGGACTGATACTATGTTACGGATACATGAATAACTGTGTCTGATAGTTCTGATTATGAAGAACTGGTTTGGTTAACTGTATCTAATAGTCCTAAAGTTGAATACTGATAACATAAGTTTTGATAACTGATATGACTGGTAACATGAGTTCTGAGAACTGATATAACTGATAACATGAGTTTGGAGAACTGATATAACTGAAAATATTAGTTCTAAGAACAGATATAACTGATAACATGAGTTCTGAGAACTGATATAATTGATAACATGAGTGACTGTATCTGACAATCCTGAATCTGATGGAACTAGCTGAGTTCCATACTGTATCTGAATAGACTATATCTGACAGTCCTGAAATCTGAAGAACTACCTGAGTTCATTTACTGAGACTGAGATAGTAATAGAGATTATGGGAAATAGTCATATAACGACATGCCCCAATTGTTCTATAACAGCTGAGCTGGGGTCCAATCTGTTCCCTAATTGGAAGGGTGTCAATACCGCGCCACTAGTAAGGACAATATGTGAGTAACCCTCATATAACAGGTAACTCTAGCAAGAATGGTAGGAACCCTCATATAATAGGTTAAGCCACCTCATCTACCCTCATATAGCAGGCTACGATGTCTCAACCTATGCTAGCTACATATTTTGGAATGCAAGGATTGCTTCTAAGAATCGTACCCTCAAATAACAGGTGAGTTCCCATCCTTGGGTTCACTCGCTACTAATTCCTACTCCCATCTGAATAGACATTGAACTGATTAATTATACTGAACTTATTAACTAAACTGATACTAATGGTATATTTTAAAAGAGCTAAACTAAATTTACTGAGTTCTATTGACCGACGGAATGCTACTGAGATCTGAGGACTGACTGAGAGTACTGAGGTTACTAAGACTTACTGGGAATACTGAGATTACTGAGATTACTGAGTACTGAGATCACTGAGATTACTGAACTACTGAGATTACTGAGATTACTGAGATTACTGAACTACTGAGATTACTGAGATTTCTGAGATTTTCTGAGTCACATGACTGACTAAGTTCTATGGATCATAGCTTGACTGAGAGATCGTGAAAACATGACATGGCTCTAGGCACACAACTAAATGTTCGGGTACAAGTACCCCCAGGACTTGATGAGAAGAAACTGACATAGCATGATTTACTTGAAGACTTGACTAACATCATAATACATACTACATTCATAGGAGCCTTTCATCTAACATGTAATAGGCATAAACTTGTACATACATGGAGATTTCATAATATCATGCTAGTTAGACAATTTTCCTTCATCTAGGCATTTAATCAAACATAATGTAGGAACAGTACATGTAAAGCACATCATACAATAATTAAACATCATGCTTCAATTCCAATTCTATCATACAAGCGTTTAGTCATGAGATTTCATAAATCTTTATCTATACTAATCAACCCACATGGAATTTATCATCAAATCTTGGAATAGAAGTCAATTCCTCATTTATCAATATGAAATAGAACATATAAAGCATGAAAACATGAAGAAAATCCATAACTTGTAGTTAAAAAGGATTCATGGACTTCATGGACGAAAGGAGTCCATGAATGAACACTATGCATACCTTAGTTCATGATTCTATGAAGATTTATGGAGAGATTCTTGAAATTTGATGGTGAATTTCCTTTTAATTTAACCTTCTATGAAAACCCTAAGGCTTGTTCTTGACAGTTTTTGAGAGTAATTGAGTATAAACTGCTGAATTATGGCCAAATCTCATGTTATAAAGCTTATATAGGGTGGGAAATTGACCCTTTTAACCATGGGACACGTATTTAATTTCTGAGAAAATTTCCCAATTTTCATCCTTGGCGCGACGCGCCACTATCGCGCCAAGTCACAGGAACTGGACAATTGGGAATCTGCATGGTGGCGCGACGTGGAGCTATCGCGTTGCCACCTTGTTTGAGACCTGGAAGTTTGGCGTGATGCACCACTATCGTGGAGTAACACTGGAAATAGACAATTTCTATTTGAGCTATCTCCATGAAGCACTGAAGGCTCAGGTGATACACTGTCTCACTAAAAAGGCTCTAACTCTTCGCCCGAGTGTCGGATTTGTGCGAATTTGGTAGCGATGGAAATCTTATTGAATTTTCCACATAAAAAAAGTGAAAATATTGAAAATAACACATCTATAAAAGTGGATTCTTCTTTCAAAGAAAGCTTCTAACATTCTTGGGGGAAAATTTCAAGCTAGGAAAAGTACGAGTATTACAATATCTCTCCTTTGTGAACATTTGTCCTTAAATAAGTTTGAGTAAGAGGGGAGAAGATGAACTGGCGTACACACTGAACATGAATAGCTGAAACATGATCTCATGACTGACATGACTGAAGAGCTGAATATAACATACTGAACATGCATGTCAGATGCATGACTGATGAGATGAATTCATGCATATCTGATGCATGAATAATTGACTTATGAATACATGATTGAATGTTGTGATGAACTGAATTTCTTACAGTGAGAATGCATGTCTGATGATTACATAACTGAACTGGTATATGAATGCATGACTAGATATGCAAGAGTACTTAGTACTAAGATTGTAATGGAGATCTGAGCATGAACTTAATACCAAGTTTGTAATGGTAGTTTGAACATGGAACTGAGTAAGTTTAAGAAAACTATTGTGTGACTGAAAGGTACTGATGACCCCATGATCATGCTTGAAGTATGCATTAACGAGAACCTGAGAACATGACTGAGGCTAAAACATGGCATATAAACTAAATTTTGTGAACTAAACTGAGTCTTGAACACATGACGTACAACTAAGGTTGGAGATTAAGGGTTAACTTATGAGTACCCCCTACTCCTAAACTAGATTCATTACATGAAGAGAGAATGTAATGCTTATGTTATAAAAGTTTGGGGAATTATAGCGCATCTCCCCCTTGGGACACTAGATCCCTCTAGGAATACTGTCTTGGCTGAGCTACTGAGGAAAACTGAGGCAATGCACAAGGCACCTAGGAATTGAGTCATAACTAATTATCTAAGATCTAAGACTGAGGCATGATACATGAACTGAGCTGAGCTTGCACCTATCTACATGAACTGAGCTGAGATTGCACCTATCTAATTGGTTCATCTTAGAATGATTACATCCTTTCATAAGATTTCGGCTAGAGCACATAGCTGGGGATATGAAAACCAAACTGTATGAATTTTTCTGTATAAGATATCTAAGTAAGAAGATCATAACTTGATTGAGATTCGGTAAGATGAGTGTAGGCCTACTAACACCATTTAATATAAAATGACTAATCCTCTTGCACTGCAACTAAGACTACTGAAAAGATTCACGTGGTGCTGAGCATGAATGCATAAACATACTAACTTATCTGATTAACTGGATAACTGATAGCTGAATACTGGGTATGAGAGACTGGTCTCTACTTAGTCCAAATAACTAGAATAAGGCTGTAAAACATTATGCATAAGAGATAATGATTGACTGGATATCATGAGGTTACTGGGCATGGATTTATAAAAATTGTATTACCTCAAGAATGCTAGGCTAAGCGTCTAATGTGATTGGGAACATTTTGTAAATTGAGGTATTGAGGTACTACTGATTGAGTAATCGATAACTATAACATTGTCAAGCTATCCTGAAACTGGACTAAATTTTTGATAACTGACGTTTAGACTGGTGCTGAAGTATTTGATTCTGGGACTGAATGCTGATTACTGAAACTGAACACTGAAACTATAACTGAGATGGTAACTGAATTTGGATAGATGCATGATGATGAATGATATAGATCAAGGATCTGAACGTATACTCGCACTCTATACTTTTCCCCAACTTATAAATGCAATCTCTTGCTAGACACTTACTTGAACGCTACTACAACATTTAAGCCTATCATCATAACTGCACCTTCGTATAAAGTAAGCATGCAAAAATATCCTCTTAACATGAATCATTTACTCTCTATCTTGTAAGCAATTGCTAATTACTACATTATTTTCACAGAGAGAGCTCATTGAAGTTTTAAATCAGGAGGACCTGAAGTATGAATGGATACTGAGTGAACTTGACACTTGAACTGAAGCCTGAGGAATAGAATATCAATAATATGGATTCACCAAAATGGTTTGAACTGAGGATATACATGACATATCTGAGTTTGGCTGCTCACTAGAATTAGAGCATAAGTCATGTGGACTGGGCATGCTATAAAGCATGACATGAGTATGTAGGTCACAAGTTGCATGACCTGAGTCTGAAATTTCTGAATTTGTGAGACATGATTCATAACACTGAGGTAGATGGAACTGAACTCCTTATGCTGGGAACTGAAAGCGCACACAATTCATGAAAAGTGCATGAAAGTAGGTTGTGTTCATGGAACTAATTGATACTGCGGGGTAAACTGGGACCCCTTATACTGGGAACGGAAATCGTACATGATTTATGGAAAAATGCATGAGTATGATTCGTGACCATAGAGTTGACACGCAAGGCCTGAGTGTATTTTGTGATAGCTGAAGTGAAAAACTCTGCACTGATATAAGGATGGTTCGGGAATTATCTTCCCTTACTACTTTCTATACATACTAGCAGTACTACTGGAATCTGGGAGCCTAAAATGGATCACTCGATCTATCATATCCCCCTTGGTTTTAAGCCATCATCATAAGTTTGTAAATATTTTACTAAACTTTGAACTGAACCGCAATCATTGTCACATACTTACACTCTGTTCGACACATGTTTGCCTAACTAAACACATCATCTGGTTCTATTTCTTCATATACTACTAATATCACATCCACACCTTCAATCCCAATGTCATGTCCATAAACTTAAATTCTTGCTCGCACTGTTCAAGCCTACTGATTAACTTTGGTACAACTATCCCTATGAATACATAATCTGTTCAACCTGGATCATGTTATCCCAACTCTACTACTGGTAAACTCCTGAGTTCAAGCTTTTAACTCTAGGTCATATTCTATCACAGAATTTAGAGAAGGGATCTGATGACATATGAGTTCTCATGATCATGAATAAGAGTTGTACAACTCTGGAATATAACTGAATTGATGGGATACTTTTGAGCTTGTGGGCAATCCCATAACTGACTGTAGGTTCTGTCTGAGAAAGCCCTATCTCTAGGACTCGAGCTTCACTATTTTTGTTACCTTAAAAGTAAGATAAAGTTGACATGCATGAAGCATGATGAGAATCTACAAGAGTTTCTTAAAGAACCTTTACATATCGCATGATCTGAGACATGAAAAAGGGGAAATTGTTTCTAAAACATCTCATAGCCTCCTGCACATAAGTGTGGTGCACGATACACACATGTACAAGACTCTACTAGATGTGGCTTTTCAGACTTCCTAGGACACTATTGAACCTTAGGCTCTGATACCAAGTTTGTAACATCCCAATTTTCTGAACCGGAATGCTACACGGTGATCATGACCCCGAAGGACCACAAGTTAACCCATGACTAATATTTGTACCTTTATACTGCATAAAAGACTAAAAAATGTAGAAAACATGAACTAAAAGGCCATAAGGTTCAAACTGAATAAACATTTGATAATAACAATGTCTGAAAATGGTATAACAATACCAAAATAACTAAGATAATTGTCTGAACATACTATAGTCTAAAAGCCTCTAAACTGTCTGAATAAGGAGTTGATGGGACATGTCGCCAACTAACTTCAACTACTAAAATTAACTGAAAACTAAAATAGTAATGTGATCATCATGTCCTCGAAGGATGAGGACTCACTGCTAACTCTGATTGCTGAACTAGGATTCTACTGGTTCTCTGGAGCTCGTGCTTCTAAACCTATAGTATAAAAACCATAGCGCAAATCCATCAGTACTTTAAATGTATTGGTATGAAAGTGAGGTAGGCTGAATGCAACTGGTTCATATGCATGAACAATACTAACTGACTGACTAACATGAACGTGAGAATACATGCATGACTACGTAACTGTAACTGACATCGTGGTAGGACTGAACACTGAGTTCTGACTACTGAGTTTACTGATATAGACATCTGAGTTACTAATAAATGAGAAAGACTAATACTATATTACTGAATACTGAGGGACTAATACTATGTTACGGATACATGAATAACTATGTCTAACAGTTCTAATTATGAATAACTGGTCTGGTTGACTGTATCTAACAGTCCTGAAGTTAAATACTGATAACATAAGTTCTGATAACTGTTATGACTGATAACATGAGTTTTGAGAATTGATATAACTGATAACATGAGTTCTGAGAACTGATATAACTGATAACATGAGTTTTGAGAACTGATATAACTGATAACATAAGTGATTGTATCTGACAGTCCTGAATCTAATAGAACTAGATGAGTTCTGTACTATATCTGATAGTTCTGAAATCTAAAGAACTATCTGAGTTTTTTTACTGAGACTGAGAATGTAACTGAGACTGTGGGAAATAGTCATCTAACCGACATGCCCCAATTTCACTATAACAGCTAAGCTGGGGTCCAATCTATGCCTTGATTTAAAGGGTGTCAATACCGCACCACTAGTAAGGACAACATGTGAGTAACCCTCATATAATAGGTAACTGTAGCGAGAATGGTGGGAACCCTTATATAACAGGTTAAGACACCTCATCTACCCTCATATAGCAGGCTACCATGTTTCAATCTATGCTGGCTAGATAGTTCTAGAATGCAAGGATTGCTTCTAAGAATCGTACCCTCAAATAACAGGTGAGTTCCCATCCTTGGGTTTACTCGGTGCTAATTTCTACTCCCATCTGAATAGACACTGAACTAATTAATTATGCTGAACTGATTAACTAAACTGATACTAATGGTATAGTTTAGCAGAGTTAAACTGAATTTACTGAGTTCCATTGACCAACGAAATGCTACTGAGATCTGAGGACTGACTGAGAGTATGGAGGTTACTGAGACTTACTGGGAATACTGAGATTACTAAGTACTGAAATCATTGAGATTACTGAACTACTGAGATTACTAAGATTACTGAACTACTGAGATTTCTGAGATTTTTTTAGTCATATGACTAACTGAGTTCTACGGATTATAGCTTGACTGAGAGATCATGAAAACATGACATGGCTCTAGGCACACAGCTAAATGTTTGGGTACAAGTACCCCCAGGACTCGATGAGAAGAAACTGACATAGCATGATTTACTTGAAGACTTGACTAACATCATAATACATACTACATTCATAGGAGCCTTTCATCAAACATGTAATAGGCATAAACTTGTACATACATGGGGATTTCATGATATCATGCTATTTAGACAATTTTCCTTCATTTAGGCATTTAATCAAACATAATGTAGGCATAGTACATGTAAAGCACATCATACAACAATTAAACATCATGCTTCAATTCCAATTCCATCATACAAGGTTTTAGTCATGAGATTTCATAAATCTTTATCTATACTAATCAACCCACATGGAATTTATCATCAAATCATGGAATAAAAATCAATTACTCATTTATCAACATGAAAGAGAACATATAAAGCATGAAAACATGAAGAAAATCCATAACTTATAGTTAAAAAGGATTCTTGGACTTCATGGACAAAATATATCCATGAATGAACACTATGCATACCTTAGTTCGTGATTCTATGAATATTGAAGTAGATATTCTTGAAATTTGACGGTGAATTCCCTTGGAATTGAACCTTCTATGAAAACCCTAAGGCTTGTTATTGAGAGTTTTTTAGAGTAATTGAGTATAAGCTGCTGAATTATGGCCAAATCTCGTGTTATAAGGCTTATATAGGGTGGGAAATTAACCCTTTTAAACCTGGGACACGTATTTAATTTCTGAGAAAATTTCCCGATTTTCATCCTTGGCGCGACGCGCCACTATCGCGTCAAGTCACTGGAACTGGACAATTGGGAATCTGCATAGTGGCACGATGCGGAGCTATCGCATTGCCACCTTGTTTGAGACCTGAAAGTTTGGAGCGACATGCCACTATCATGGAGAAACACTGGAAATAGACAATTTCCATTTGAGTTATCTCCTCGATACGCTGAAGGCTCAGGTGATACACTGTCTCACTAAAAAGGCTCTAACTCCTAGCCCGAGTGTTGGATTTGGACGAATTTGGTATCGATGGAAAGATTATTTAATTTCTCACATGAAAAAAAGTGAAAATATTGAAAATACCACATCTATAAAAGTATATTCATCTTTCAAATAAAGCTTCTAATATTCTTGGAGAAAAATTTCAAGCTAGGAAAAGTACGGGTATTACAGCTTTTTCTCCAAGAAATCAAATTCCACCATTGGTTCTCCAAGAAATTTCTAAATTGAGTATTCTCAAAACAAGATAATCAGGAACTCATCTTCAAGAACTCAAATAGGCATCAATAATTCATGTTTCTTCATCTAATCATCAATCAAGGTATGTGGGGTTTATGAACAAGGATCTTCTTTCATCCTTGTTCCCAAAACCAAGTTTTTAATTAAAATTTATAATATTTGAATGATTATACATGAGTTTCAAATTAGAGTTCATACCCATTATTGTTAATTGCAAGATTATGAGTTTCCAGTGTTTATGAAGTTGAATTGCATGTCTATTTTTATATTTTCATGCCTATTGAAGTAAATTTCAAATTTTAAATTGAATTATCATTATTATCAATATCAAGTATGAATTTTATGATGTTTTGACATGAACATGATGCATGGGTTATTAAGCCCAAGTTTATATGTTGATATTTCAAGAAAGATGATGCTTTAAGCATCCTATGATCAAATTATTTACAGACTTTCTGTAAAGCCTTGATCTTTTGATCCTCAGATAAGTTTTAAAATCCACTTTATAGATTTATTACAGATTATAGAATTAGAAAAGCTTTATTTATAGATATTATCATTTAAATGCATATTTGGTTTTAGAATAAACCCTTATGCTTATTTTTAAAATTGATTTTCAATGGAATGAGTATACATATTAAAAAAGGAGTAGTATTTAGCACCGAGTGGGAAGTGTGGGATTAGAGTGCCCTATCTTCCACAGAACTACATAGCCAACATATGTACAGATTATGAGTTTATTCCTATTCCAATATTGGTGACAGTTACAGATGTGATCACTTAGCTCAGGTTATACTCGTTGGCAAGAGTATGGCACCTCTCCCCATCGTAAGGTTTCCTCTTTGGGGGAATGAGACATTGGACTCCATGTTAGCTCATATGGCTTATGTCGGTTAAGAGAACCTCCCTGCTAGTTAAAGTAAAAGATTAACATAAAATCTTTTAGAAAACTAAGTGTAAAGGCTCACAATTTTATTCAGATTATGCTTTATAGAAAGATAATAGTTTCAGATTTTTTCTTTCAGATTTCAGATTTCACCCCCATATACTTAGTACATCCTCAAAGTACTGATCTATATATATGTCTATGTGCTACATTGTCTCATAATGTAGGTTCAGGTGCTTAGTATTAGTAGCATGAGTAGTTTGAGCATCTCCATCTATATCCAATAGTTAGCGAGTCCTCATAGTTTTGGGACTTATTCATTCAGATTTTGCAGCTTATTAGTTTATATAATCCAGTATTTCTTTTCATAAAATTAGAGTTAGTTGGGGGTTTGTCTCAGTGACACTCTAGTTATTAGTAGTAGAGGGTTGTTAGACTGATAGTATCATTCAAACTTACAGTATTGATTTTCAGAGATTATATTCAGATTATTCTCATCTATCTCAGACAATTTTCTACATGTAGTATGACTCTTATGTCAATATTTCCTTTATTATGAGATTCATATCTAGTAGAAGGCAGATAGGGTTAGCTTAAGGCTACTCATAGTCCTGAGTACCGTGTGATGTCACGGTACCAGGTTTTTAGGTGTTACAAACAAGGTATTAGAGCCTAGGGTTTTTAAGAGTCCTAGGGAGTCATACAAGCCGCGTTACATGGAGTCTTGATCATAGGTGTAAAGCGCGCCACATTTATGAGCAAGAGGCTATGGGACGTTCTTAGGAAATCATCTCTTTCTTTCATGATCTATCATTCTTACAATATCTCTATCTGCTTTTAACTCATACTCTTATGTGATAATTTAATATGCCTCCTCGTCGAGCTAATGCCCATAAAAATGATAACCAGCCACCCCAACCCGCTGATTCTCTGAATGAGAATGTAACCCATGATGAGCTTAGGGCAGCTTTTCAAGTGTGGGCCTAAGATGTGAATTCTAATGTTCAGCGCTACAATTAGTTTGTAGTCCTACTTCAACAGAATGGTGATTTAGCAGTAGCCAGAATTAGAGAATTTATGAGAATGAATCCGTCAGAGTTTTTTGGGTTGAAAATAGGTGAGGACCTATAACTTTATTTAGATGAGGTGAAGAAGATAACCCAAATTATGCATATTTTTAGGAGAAAAGTGTAGAGTTAGCATCCTATAGGTTAAAGGATGCAATGTATGATTGGATAGTTATGTGAAAGAATAGTAGAGGTGAGAATGCAACTCCTATGAGTTGACAGGTATTTTAAGACGCTTTTCTAGACAGGTTCTTTCCACATGAAATGAGAGAAACTAATATAGTGGAGTTTGTGAACCTGAGACAGGTCTCGATGATAATGAAGGAGTATTTTCTTAAGTTTAATCAGTTGTCTAAGAACTCCCCAGAAATGATGGTTGATCCTAGGGCAAGCATAGTAAGTTTGTTACTAGAGTATCTAGTTTGGAAGTCAAGGAGTGTAGGACTTCCATGCTTATTGGAGACATGGATATTGCTAGGTTGATGATTCATGATCAGTATATTAAGGTAGAGAAGTTGAAGGGAGGAGAGTGGGGAAATAAAAAGTCTAGAACCTGGTAGTTTGAGTATAGCCAAACTAGGTCTGGAGGGGGAAATCATTTGTAGTTTCAAAATCATTCATCTATGATAGCACCATCTTCAGCTAGTGCTCCCATTCCCAGAGCTAGACAGGAGGAGTGGTGTATGTATTCTATGTCCAGATCTTAGAATTGTGTGAGTGAAAGTCCCAGTTATCCTCCATGTGCCAAGATTGGTAAGAATCACCCTCGTGAGTGTTTAGCTAGACAAAAGGGTAGTTATGGTTATGGTAAGTTGGGTCATGGTATTATAGATTGTCCACGTACTAAGAAGGGAAACAAGGATGTTCATCCCCAGACTCAAGCCGCTAGTGCACCAGCTCCTCTAGGTCGCCCAGTTCCTCCTTAGGGTACATCATCCAGTACTGGTGGCTATCAGTACCAGAATTAGTTTTATTCTTTACGATCCGATCAGGAGCAGGAAGATTAACCAGATGTTGTTACTGGTATGCATTGTGTCTTTCATCTTGATGTTTATATGTTGTTAGACCCCGGGTCGAGTTTCTCTTATGTGACCTTGTTAGTTGTAGTAAATTTTGAAATAAGTCCTAAAAAATCTTGAAGCCTTTCTTGGTTTCTACCCCAATAGGTGAGTCAGTTTTTGCTAAACAAATCTATAGAAAGTGTCCTATCCTTGTCCTTCATAAAATCATGTTAGCAGACCTAATAGAGTTTGATATGGTTAATTTTTATCGTATTCTTGGTATGGATTGGCTTTATTCCTATTATGCCTCTATAGATTGTCGCATTCGAGTGGTGAAGTTTCAATTTCCAGATGAGCCATTCTTTGAGTGGAAAGGTAATTTAGTGTCTCCCAAAAATCATTTCATATCTTATCTTAAAGCCAGAAAGTTGATCTCCAAAGGGTGTATCTATCATTTAGTTTTAGTCAAGGACACTAAGTCTGAGACTCCAATGGTTCAGTCAGTAAGTGTAGTCAATGAATTTCCTGATACTTTTCCCGAAGATTTGCCAGGGATACCTCCCGATAGGGAAATAGAATTTGGGATTGACCTTTTCCCAAATACTTAGCCTATCTCTATTCCTCCTTATCGTATAGCTCTCTCCGAGCTTAAAGAGTTAAAGGAACAGCTCAAAGATCTTTTAGATAATGGCTTCATAAGTCCTAGTATTTCTCTATGGGGTACTCACGTCCTATTCATATGAAAGAAAGATGATTCTTTGCGTATATGCATTGCCTATCGTCAGTTGAATAAATTTACAGCCAAAAACAAATATCCTTTTCCTAGAATGGATGACTTATTTGATCAACTCTAAGGTGAAAGTAATTTCTCAAAGATATACCTTAGATTCGTCTATCATCAACTTAAAGTAAGAGAATACGATATTCCTAAGACATCGTTCATGACCCGTTATGGTCATTTTGAGTTCCTAGTCATGTCCTTCGGTCTAACAAATGCCCCAGCAACCTTCATGGACTTGATGAACGGAGTGTTCATATAGTATTTGGGCATGTTTTTCAAAGTCTTTATCGACGATATCCTTGTCTACTCTCGGAGTGAGGATGATCATGCAGACCATCTTAGAATTATGTTACAAACTCTTAGAGATCACCAGTTGTTTGCTAAATTCAGCAAATGTGAATTTTGGCTAAGTTCAATAGCTTTCCTTGGTCATATTATTTCCAGTGAGGGTATTCGAGTTGATCCCCAAAATACAGAAGTAGTAAGAAACTGGCCTAGACCTATTTCTCCATCAGACATTAGGAATTTCTTGGATTTAGCTGGTTATTATAGATGTTTTGTAGAGGGTTTCTCATCTATTGTGCCTCTTATGTCTAGATTAATCCAGAAAAAAGTTAAGTTTCAATGGTCATATTCCTGCGAGAAGAGTTTTCAGGAGTTGAAAACTCAACCCACTTCAGCCCCAATTTTAGCATTACCTAATGGTACAGATGGTTTCATTGTGTATTTTGATGCCTCTAGAGTTGGTTTGGGTTGTATGTTGATACAGAGAGGTAAGGTCATAGCCTACACCTCTAGAAAATTTAAGCCTTACGAAAAGAATTACCCGACCTATGATCTCGAGTTAGCTGTTGTTGTGTTTGCTTTGAAAATCTAGAGACACTATCTTTATGGGGTACATGTTGATGTGTTTATGGATCACAAAAGCTTGCAGTATGTGTTTACTCAGAGGGAGTTGAATCTTTATCAGAGAAAATAGTTAGAATTGTTGAAAGATTAAGATAGGAGTGTGTTGTATCATCCGAGAAAGGCCAATGTAGTGACAGATGCCCTTAGTAGATTATCTATGGGTAGTGTTGCTCTTATGGGAAATGATAAGAGAGAGTTATTTAAAGAAGTTTATCGGCTAGCTAGATTGGGTGTTAGATTGGTTGATTCAGCTGAAGGGAATGTTTGGGTTCAGAATAGTTTCGAATCTTCCCTAGTTTCGGAAGTGAAGAGAAGCAAGATAAGTATTCTAGATTAGTCAAACTGAAGGAGTCAGTTAAAGAACAAAAGGTAGAGGTTTTCTCCTAAGGAGGAGATGGTGTGTTTAGATACAAGACTAGATTGTATGTGCCATGTGTTGATGATTTGAGGTAATAGATTATGGAAGAAGCGCATGATGCATGATATTCTATTAATCCAGGAACCACCAAGATGTATCGCGACTTGCGGGAAGTCTATTGGTGAAGTGGTATGAAGAGAGATATAGCATAGTTTGTAGACAAGTGTTCAACTTATCAACCGGTTAAGGTAGAGAACCAAAGATCTGGTGGTATGTTGCAAGAGGTTATTATCCCCGCTTAGAAGTTAGAAGAGGTGAATATGGATTTTGTGATTGGTTTACCCTATTAGCGTCGTCCGCATAATTCGATTTGGGTTATTGTAGAAAGATTGACTAAGTCAGTGTATTTCTTGCTAGTCCACACGTCTTACATAGCTAAAGATTATGCTAAGTTGTATATCAGGGAGTTAGTCAAATTGCTTGGTGTTCCTTTGTCCATCATCTCAAATAGGTGTACTTAGTTAACCTCTCAGTTTTGGAGAGCCTTTCAGAAGGGTCTTGGTACCAAAGTTCACCTTAGTTCAGCTTTTCATCCACAGACAAATGGTCAGGTAGAAAGGACCGTTCAGATACTATAGGATATGTTGAGGGTGTGTGTTCTTGATTTCAAAGGTAGTTGGGATAACCATTTGTTGTTGAATAAGTTTTCTTATAATAAAAGTTATCATGCTAGTATTCAGATTACTCCATTTAAGGCTCTTTATAAGTGAAGATGTAGATCGCTATTTGGTTGGTTCGAAGTGGGTGAAACTTCTTTGATTGGGCCAGACATGGTGTTTGAGGTCATGGAGAAAGTTCAGTTGATTCGAGAGAGATTGAAAGTAGCTTCGAGTCATCAAAAATCTTATACAGATGTAAGAAGAAAAGACTGTGAGTTTGAGGTTGATGATCGTGTGTATTTAAAGTTTCACCCATGAAGGGGTGAAGAGATTTTGCAAAAAGGGGAAACTTAGTCCTCGATATCTAGGCCCCTTTCTGATTTTGAGTCGTGTTGGGAAGGTGCCATACAATCTTGAGCTACCTTTAGATTTATCCTCTGTTCATCCAGTATTCCATGTGTCCTTGTTGAAGAAGTGCATGGATGATTCAGCTATTATAGTTCCTCTAGAAAGTACAGATATTCATAATAGTCTTTCATACGAAGAAATCCTAGTAGACATCCTTGATCATCAGATTCATAGACTAAGGAACAAAGAGGTTCCCTTGGTCAAAGTTCTGTGGAGAAATCAGTCCGTTGAGGGTCCTACTTGGGAAGCATAAGTAGACATGCATACCAAGTGTCCTCATCTCTTCTCCACGAACATAGATTCAACCGAAGGTAATAGTTTTCCTTCATTCAGTTCTTTTCCAATCTTAGATTCAGCTATATAGTTTTTTCCATGTAAACTCATGCACACACAGATCAGTTCCATAGCTCATTATACTTAAGATTCAGTCAATCAGTTTATTCCAGTTGAGCATGATAGCTTATAGCCTCAGATTCCTCAGTATGCTTAACTTAACTAGACACATTCGAGGACGAATGTTCCCAATAGGGAGATATTATACTACCCCATACTTTTTCCTAGCTTAAATTAGTTCCTAGAATGTTAAGGGTAAGTTTCAAAAATGAATACCATTTTATTTCATGTATAATTTTCCATATTTGGACCCTCCATTGTGTAGAAAATTGGATAAGCTTTCCATCGATACCAAATTTGGCCAAATCCGATACTCGGTTGAGAAGTGAGAGTATTTTTAGTAAAGCAGTGTGCCAACTGGGAAGTCACTGCGTCGCGGTGAAGGACGAATTCATAATTGTCAATTTTAGTGGACCTCCGCAATTGTACCGCATCGCAGAGAGATCCAATTTCTAGTTGTCAAAATCTAGTAGACCAACGCGATAGTGGCGCGTCACGCCAATGGCCAGAATGGCATTCCAAAGGTGCACCGCGATTGTTCCGCGTCCCGAAGGAAGTCCAGTTCCCACTCGTCCATTTTCCAGTAAGCCACCGCGATAGTGGCATGTCACGTTTTCCAGCCAAATCGGGAATTTTATTCCCTTTTCCAGTTCCGTATAGAAGTTCAAAAGGGGTATTTTAGTCAATTCCCTAGCCCCCAATTCATGAATAACACAGGATTAAACCCATTCTAAGAATATTATGCTCATTATTCATCAATTCTCTCTCAAATAAAAACCCTACAGTTCAAAGATTCTTCTCCAAGAAATCAAATTCCACAATTTGTTCTCCAATAAAGCTCTAAATTGAGGATTCCCAAAACAAGATAATCAAGAACTCATCTTTAAGAACTCAAATAGGAATCAATAATTCAAGTTTCTTCATCTAATCATCAATCATGGTATGTGGGGTTTATGAACAAGGATCTTTTTTCATTCTTGTGCCCAAAACTAAGTTTTTAATTCAAATTTATATGATTTTGAATAATTATACATGAGTTTCAAATTAGGGGTCATACCCATTATTGTTAATTGCAAGATTATGATATTTCCAATGTTTATGAAGTTGAATTACATGTCTATTTCTATATTTTCATGCCTATTATTGTAAATTTTATATTTTGAATTGAATTATCATTATTCTCAATATCAAGCATGAATTTTATGATGTTTTGACATGAACTTGATGCATGGGTTATTAAGTTCAAGTTTATATGTTGATATTTCAAGAAAGATGATGCTTTAAGCATCCTATGATCAGATTATTTACAGACTTTCAGTAAAGCTTTGATCCTTTGATCCTCAAATAAGTTTTGAAATCCACTTTATAGATTTATTACAGATTACAGAATCAGAACAGCTTTATTTATAGATTTAATCAGATAAATGCATAATTAGTTTTAGAATAAACCCTTATCCTAGTTTTTAAAGTGGATTTCCATCAGAATTAGCTTACAGATTAAAAAGGGAGTAGTGTTTAGTATCGAGTGGGAAGTGTGGGATTAGCATGCCCTATCTTCCAGAGAACTACGTAGCCAATGTAGGTACAGATTATGAGTTTATTCCCTTTCCAATATGGGTGACAGTTACCGATATGATCACTTAGCTCAGGTTATACTCCTTGGAAAGAGTATGACACCTCTCCCCATCATGAGGTTTTCCCTTAGGGGAACGAGACGTTGGACTCCATGTTAGCTCACATGGCTTATATCGATTAAGAGAACGTCCCTGTTAGTTAAAGTAAAAGCTTAACAGAAAAGCTTTTCGAAAATTAAGTGTAAAAGCTCACAATTTTATTCAGATTATGCTTCACAGAAAGATAATAGTTACAGATTTCAGATTTAAGAGTGAGTCCTTTCTACACTTAGACTGTTTGATTTAAAGAGAGATTACAAGTACAGCTTTCAAAACTAAATGTTATGACTAACTTGATTTATAAAATATGATTTGTCATTCATGATTATAGATTTTAGTATTTCAGATATTCTAGCCTATGTGGGTTATTTACATTTAGCATGCATTTTTTTACAATTTTTGGTGATGAGGTGATGTTTTACGTATGCATTCATTCCCATATACTTAGTACATCCTCAAATTTCTAATCCACATATATGTCTATGTTCTACATTGTCTCATAATGTAGGTTCAGGTGCTCAGTATCACCAGCGTGAATAGTTTGAGCATCTTCATATACATCCGACAATTGGTGAGTCCTTATAGTTCAGGGACTTATTCATTCAGATTTTGTAGCTTACTAGTATATATTATCCTGTATTTCTTTTCAGATAGTTCGAGTTAGCTGGGGTTTGTCTCAGTGACTCTCTAGTTATTAGTGGTATAGGTTTGTCAGATGGCTAAATATCATTCAGGCTTACAGTATTGATTTTTAGCGATTATATTCAGATTATTCTCAGCTATCTTAGAAAGTTTTCCACATTTAGTATGACTCTTATGTCGCTATTTTCTTTATTATGAGATTCAGATCTAGTAGAAGGTAGACAGGGTTAGCTTAAGGCTACTTAAAGTCTTGAGTACCATATGACATCTCGGGACCAGGTTTTGGGGTGTTACTTCATAACATCCCTCAAATACAAACTCTATTTAACACTTTAGGTTCATACTATCTCCTTTCATGGTCACTATCTAGATAAAATGGGTTAATGAGAAATCTAAATACATAATATGCTCTATCTTAAATGCACAACTCATATGGATGAGGACATAAGCTTTCAACTTAAGGAACTTGTAACACACTAGTGAGCTCCTCCCAAGCCCCTTTGTGTGACTTCAGAAGTTACTAATAGTAAATCTAAGAGCATCATATTGGGAGGAATTAGAACTTTCTAATCATGTTATCTCAAAAATAAGTCATAGATGAAGGATTATGGAGTAACACACAAATCAACAGAAGTTTCTGAGAGAACAACTTTATAGCACGAGCTAGAGTATGAAAGAAATGAGACATTTCTTAAATGTATTGTAGCCTCTCAAATACTCTACTAGACACGCCTTCATAGACACCCTAGGACACTTGAACCTTGTGCTCTGATACAAAGATTGTAACGACCAGAGACTCTCCCCTAGTGATGTTGGTCGTATTTACACGCTTAAGAACCATAATTTAACCATATTTTAGCTAAGTTTTGAGGACAAAATATATAATTCCTGCACTTTTAGTCTATTTTCCTTTAAATGAGCTGACCTACGTGATTAGCATGTTTTTCAGGTATTAATGATGAAGATTTCAGCACTTTATGGACTTATGAGCAGCAAAGGAAAACTTCACATTAGAGGGAAGGCAGCTTTTGGACTGAAAGTGATGCATGGGAACTTTTTCCCGGGCAAACCCAGTATTTTTAAAGACTTAAGGATGCAGTAGCAACTTAGTTAGAGAAGGATACTATAAAAACCTTATTGCTGAATTTTTCAGCAGCATTATCATTCACTCATTATTCAATTTCGTTTTTTGTAAGAGGTTTTAGAATAGAAAACACGACTCTTGTGAGCAACGGATAGGAAGAGAACGACATTCTCTTATTGACGCCAATCCATCCCCATCTCCAAGTTTATTCTAGGTTGTGGTATGATGATTATGTCTATTGTGATTTCCGTTGTAATCATGAGTAGCTAAACTTCTTTGTTAGGGTTATGAAAACCTTGTGAGATACTATCTATTACTATGAGTTTGTGAATTCTTGATGTGTATGCTACTTATATCATTACTCTCTTCGTTTTAATTAAATTCTTGTGGTTGCAAACATATAGAATACGCCATTATAGCATTAACTTATTCGAGAGAAAAGTTACATGTTTGGAAAAGAGAGTATGACAAGGAAATAGGGCTACCAACCCCTGTTTACACGTTAATGCCTTAACCGGATTAACCTCTTGGAGAGTTCGTACCATTAGTTATATGCTTTAAGCTCGAGAGAGTTAAAGTGAAATAATCCTTGATGGTTGAGAAACACAAGGATTTACCATTAGAATACAAATCTCTATAAGTGCATGCATGTCTGAATTCCGCATTACTCATAGTTAATAGATACGTAGAACTCATAAGGTGGACATAACCCTAACTTATTTTTCTCTGTGATTAAATCTTAGTAAACAAAGCATTTTGTTGTTACTTTGATAGCATTAATTCACTCCACAATCCAATCCCCCCTTTTCCGTGGAATTTTTTATCAACAGTCTACTAATAATTGCAATACTTAGTGACCAAGTATTCCCTGCTGGATTCGACACCCAACCTAGTTGGGTTCTATATTTGACAGCGACCGCTTACACTCTTACGAGAGCTATAGTTTGGGCATTATCAAATTTTGGCGCCGTTGCCGGGGAATACGGTTGTCAACTAAGTTTGTGATAGTTACTAGACCCTTTGGTCAAAAATTCTCAGATTTTACTTTTAGTTGTTGTTTTTGTTTAATTCAGGTTTGTTTGAGTGCATGCCAAACACTCGAAGTTCAGGTCAACCGTTATTACCTATCAATCCTGAACCACATCTTATTGGTAGAATGGATGCACAACGTGACATTGAAAGAAGAGTTGCTCAACAGGAGCAGGCTAGATTAGCTGCACTGGCAGCTGCTCAAGTACATCAACAGAATATTGATAACCCAGGGCGAGCAACAAATCCTGATGATGAGGACCTGGGTGATGATGAGTTACTGAATCCTAGGCGTACTGATGAGGTGGCAGCACCTATGCATAGGAGGGAACGTTAAGCTAGAATGAGACCTGACCGCCGAACTGTGCAGGCTCATTTTGATGATGATGATGACTATCTGGATGGAGCTGGTTCCACAGGGGCTATTATTCCTCCACCCTTGGCACCTGGAGCCAATTTCAATATCACTAGCACCATGATTCAGCTATTGCAGCTCATAGGTTTATTTGGTGGACTTGCAGGCGATGATCCGAATATGCATCTGGTCAATTTTATTTCAACATTCAAGTCATTTGACAATCCAGGAGTTGGGCAGAATGCAATTCAGCTGCGCTTATTTCCATTGTCTCTGTCTGGGGAGGCAACTCTATGGTTGAACGGGCTAACTCCTGATTCTATTACTAATTCGAGGCAACTGAAATACGCTTTCCTAGAAAGATTCTTTCCGTCATCCAAGAGAGCATAGTTAAGAGATGAGATCAGCAATTTCCGACAGCTTCCAACTGAAGCTCTCCACGAAACATGGGAGAGGTTCAATAAAAAGCTTATGCGGTGCCCAAATCATCAGATGACCAACATCCACTTGATGGAGATATTATACAGGGATTTGAACTCAGTGACAAATCCAGTGGTTGATAATGCTGCAGGTGGGTCATTCATGGACCTTACTTTCATTGAGGCAAGTGATATGCTGGACCGTATGACAAAGAAGAGTAGAGCCTGGCATACCAGGGATGCTGAGGTAGCAAGCTCTACTTTATCTGTTGGCATGACTGCAGAGCAGAGGTGTAGACAAGAGGAACGTGACCAAGATATGGTTCACATGAAAATATAGATGGATCTTCTTACCAAGCATTTATTATCAGGGAAGACCGAAAAGGTTAAATCTGTTGTATCACAGGGAAGATATGATTTCGATTCTGAGGGGGAAGCAAATTACTTGAATAATCAAGGGGGGTTCCGAGGTAATGCCCAAGGAAACCAAGGTCGAAACTATTATGATAAATCTGTATACAAGGACCGCGATCAAGGTGGTTGGAAGAATAAGACTGACAGGAGTGGTTTGTATGTTCCTCCTGGAAACCATAAGGCTGTGGCGTCTGGCTCTGGAAAGATGTCCATGGATGATATGATGGCTAAGCTGCTGAAACGGGTGGAGGCAACCAATATGGGCGTTACTGAGGTAAAGAATGATTTGTCATCAATAAATCAATTGGTTGACTCGCATTCTACTGCAATAAAATAGCTGGAGCAACAATTGAGTCAATTATCAGCGGCATTCAACCAAAGAAAGGCTGGCACGCTACCCAGTGACACTGTGAAAAACCTAAGGAATGACGGATCGTGTATGGCTATTACTACCCAGAGTGGTAATGTGTTGGAAAATCCATCCAAAGGCAAGCAGGTGGTTGATGATATAGCAGAGAATGTTGATGAAGCAGAGTTTGAAGATGCCGTAGAAGCTGAAGTGAGTGCTCATGATGTTACACCTAGACGTCACCAGCCTGAAAAGAGTGATAATCGGAAGCAAGATAAAAAGGAAGTGGTGGAGAAAATGATTCCTCTTCCACCACCACCTTTTCCTCAGAGACTGAAGAAGAAGGCTGATGACACTCCTGAAAAGGTTGATAATCGGAAGCAAGATAAAGAGAAAGTGGTGGAGAAAATGATTCCCTTTCAACCACCACATTTTCCGTAGAGACTGAAGAAGAAAGATGATGACACCAGGTTCAGTAAATTTATGACCATGTTGAAGCAGCTGACTATTAATGTTCCTTTGGTGGAGGCGCTGGAACAGATGCCTGGGTATACTAAATTCATGAAGGACCTGTTGACAAAGAAGTGGGCAGTAAGCTATGAGTTGGCAGAGGATGTTCATCATTGCAGTGCAATTGCCACGAGGTCTTTAGTACAGAAGAAGGCAGATCCTGGTGCTTTCACTATTCCTTGCACGGTTGGATCTATGAATTTTTGTAAGGCATTATGCGATCTGGGGGCTAGCATCAATTTGATGTCGTTATCCATTTACAAAAAGTTGGGGTTGGGCGATCCTACACCAACCAATATGCGACTTGTGATGGCAGATAGGTCGGTGAAATGACCTGTTGGTATATTATATGATGTGTTGGTGAAGGTTTCCACCTTCATCTTTCTTGCAGACTTTGTTATTTTGGATTGCGAGGTGGATTCTGAAGTTCTCATAATCTTGGGGCATCCTTTCCTCGCAACTGGAAGTGTGCTGATTGATTTAAGAGCTAATGAGCTTTTATTTTGGCTGAATGATGAAGTGGTCCATTTTGATGTATATAAATCGATGAAGCATCCTAGAGATATGGATGTGTTCTCTGTAGTTGATGTTTACTATGAGGATGAGAAAGGATTATCTGTAGAGAAGCAGCTTACTGTTGAGCCATTGTCTGCTGTGCTGTTGAATTTTGAGCATGAGGATGTTGAAGAATATGAAGAAACTATTTGTGCTCTAACAGGAATAAAGTCCTATTCTCATGCTACTAAGAAGCTGGACCTTGATCTTAGGAATCGACCTTCACCAACAGCGAAGACTTCCATTGCAGAGCCACCAGTGCTAGAGTTGAAAGAGCTCCCCAGTCATCTAAAGTATGCGTTCTTGGAAGGTGAAACTACACTTCCGGTGATTGTTGTGGTTGATTTAGGTGAACAACAAGTAGAGGCTCTCATCTCTGTTCTGAAGAGGTATAAGAGAGCCATTGGTTGGACTATTGATGATATAATTGGTATCCCTCCTGAGATATGAATGCACAAGATTCATATCGAAGAAGATTGTGTACCTACAATTAAGCATCAGCGTTGTTTGAATCCATTCAGAAAACGATGCACCATATATCTCGATGAAGTCTAAGTAATTGAGATAGCTATGTCATGTCGCGACAATAAATCAAGCGCTACATGGGAGGCAACCCATCATTTTTAATTGTTTTGTTTTACTAGGAGTTTGTTTTTGTTAAATAAAAAGCCAAAAAGAAGAGTCGATCCACGACCAATACTAAGGCGCTTGGTGGGAGGCAACCCATCTTTCTAATCATTTTTGTTGTTTTTGATTAAGTGTAGGTGCAAGATGTACAAAGGAGAGGATTAATCCCAAAATTTTGATTTGAAAGTGAGCCATGTTAAAGGTGGTAAGTTAGGAATGAAGGAGCGAAGGCTATCGGTTCGGCATTGCCTATGCGAATCTAGGCAACGAACAAGGCAAGGCCTATGTCATTGCCTATGCTCACTGCCTCAACTAGGCAATGGACAAGGCAAGGCCTATACAAATCTAGGCAATGGACAAGGAAAGGCCTATACAAATCTAGGCAATGGACAAGGCAAGGCCTATGTCATTGCCTATGTTCACTGCCTCAACTAGGCAATGGACAAGGTAAGGCCTATATATATCTAGGCAATGGACAAGGCAAGGCCTATATAAATCTAGGCAATGGACAAGGCAAGGCCTATGCAAATCTAGGCAATACCATAGGCGCCGCCTATGCCATTGCCTATGCTCACTGTTTCAACTAGGCCATAGCATAGGCTCCGCCTATGCCCAACTAGGCAATACCATAGGCGTCGCCTATGCTAAGCATAGGCAAAGTATTAGGCGCCGCCTACTTAATTTTTTTGACTCCTAACCCAATTTTTCAGGGATCAAACCCGACCCTAGCCTTGGTCTATAAATAGACCCTCAATCTTAGAACAAAATCTCATTGTTTGCTCAAGATAGGTGCCGCCCAAGCTTCTAAATCCTCTCAAAAAAAATTTTTTTTGCTCATCTAGTCTTGTGAGTTCATCTTCTGGATCCATCACCAAGTAAGTCATTCTTTTATATTCCGTAGTTGTTGAAATGCTACATTTATAATGATTTGTTAGATCTTAAAGTGGTGTTGGTGACTTGAATGTGGTTGGTTTGTTATGATACATCAAGTTGAGTGAAAGAATACGTGTGGGTGTTCTTGACTTTGTTCCGACTTGTATTTGATTGTTATACACTGTCATCTTTTTGCAGAATCAAAATGGTAAAGTTAATGCATAATCTTGAAAGTTGAAAGCTTAAATGTTTGAATGACTCGTTCATCGAGATACCGATCATGATTGACCACAATGGTAAAATGGTGTGATTATTCCTATGCAATAACATGATACGATCTCTATGTGGTAGTCTTGTTCAAAAAGTGAATTAATCCAAACATGAAAGTATACGCCCAATGGAATAACGTTGGAAAGGATAGTAAATATTACATGAGAATATGACTGTGCTAAACATGTTGTTGGAACATATCGCCTAAATGTATGTCGATGAAGTCTGAGTAATCGACATCACTCACTTAATTAGTTTGTTCCAACAAATTAAGTGTGGGGTGGCGCCACTACTGTTTTTTTTTCGATTGAATCTTACGAGATGAAGCTAACATGACTCTATTTTAATCTCAGGTAGAATGGCCCCAAAAGGACGATAAGGAAAAGAAAAAGCGTCCACCTCACAGAAAGGACAGAAAAGGTCAAGAAAGGAGCAAGCTGAGTCCTCCTCTCTACAAATACCTCGAAGCACTTTTGGGATCAAGTGGGGTACATTTTGAGGAAACTCTGAGGATGAAGACTCTGATGATGATTCCGACGCAGGGGGTATGACCCCAGACATAGAAGAGGAGTCCGACTATTCAGGTTTTCCTTATTTATTTTCCACTGAGGGCAGTGTGTCCCGTCTAAGTGTGGGGTGCTGGTATTTGTATGCTTCTTGTACTTCTTTGCCTACATTTATTCTAGTTCTTGTTTGTTTTAATTAGTCGTAATTAGTTAGTTTAATTTTAGATTTTTTAGATTTTGCATGAAATTGTTCTTATAGGCGGCATGGTATTATGACAAGAGTTTGTGCCAAAATCATTACTATTGAGTCGTTTAGGATCTAAGTGTGACTCACTGTGTGATAAGTGTGTGGTTTAATTCATTCATCTGTTGGGTTAAGAGTCTATACTGCTCCCAATAAAGTTGACCATGTGCCTTGTGTGTGTGAGGTTATAGTATATTCTGTGTTGTGACTGATGCTAGAACTTGCCTGGTGTGTGTGTAAAGCGAAATAAAGAGTGTGAGTTTAGGAGATGATTTAGGCATTTCTTTGGCAGCCTGTGATTGTTTACCTTCTTTTTACCTACCCGTGGACATTATCCTAGTTAACCCCCTTTGAGCCTTTAGCTATTTTCTTTGACAGCCTCATATGTAGCCTAATCCATTTTTTTTCAAGACCATAATTTGATCCAAATTCCTAAGCGCTTTAAATTGTAGAGTCATGTGACAAAATAAGAGGAAAGTGGGTGAGAGTGATGCCTCAGAGTGTATTGGTACTTGAAATTGTTGTGAATAAGAGTGGCTATCATAGAGGTGTTTTATAAAAGAAAAAAAATAGAAAAATAAAAAATAAGTTGTATATTCTCATCTTTGTGATTATAATTGAATAACAAAATAGGTGAAAAGGGGTGTTAGATGAAAAGAAAGGTAGAAGGGTTGTTTAAAAGAGAGTGTTAATGGCATAATGTAATGTATTAAAGCGCTTAGGGAAAATAGTCACTATTTCTGGCCAAAATAGTCCTACCTGTCCCTTAGCCTACATTACAACCTGTAAAGACCTATTTGATCCTAAGCTTAGCATTCTGATATTAGTAGAGTATTACACTAAGGGAAAGCCTATGGTCATCAGTTGCAACATAAGAATTCTTTGTGAGAGTGAGAGCAAGGAGAATCTTGTACCCATGTTTCAAAAAATGCAAAACTTGTGAGTGATTATGGGTGATATCTTGTGTGAGACACACATGGTTGATGATTGTTGGGTAGTGTTATATGATTCTTTTTGACTTAACTTGTGGATACGAATTAACCATCTTCACGAGTCTAGGTTGGAGGTTGGATTGTTTCTAGTAGTGATCAAGAAACCTACTCTTTGTGAATAATTGTCGTGCATGTCTTGAGGATAAATTTTGTGTTGTTATTGTGAAATTCTAGTTAGGTGTTGCTATTGTGAAATTCTAGTTAGGTGTTTGCATGGATGCTATATTTTGTTCGAGGACGAACAAAGCTTTAAGTGTGGGGTGGTGATGTTGGGCGTATTTACACGCTTAAGAACCATAATTTAACCATATTTTAGCTAAGTTTTGAGGACAAAATATATAATTCCTGCACTTTTAGTCTATTTTCCTTTAAATGAGCTGACCTACGTGAGTAGCATGTTTTTCAGGTATTAATGATGAAGATTTCAGCACTTTATGGACTGATGAGCAGCAAAGGAAAACTTCACATTAGAGGGAAGGCAGCTTTGGGACTGAAAGTAATGCATGGGAACTTTTTCCCGGGCAAACCCAGTATTTTTAAAGACTTAAGGATGCAGTAGAAACTTAGTTAGAGAAGGATACTATAAAAACCTTATTGCTGAATTTTTCAGCAGCATTATCATTCACTCATTATTCAATTTCGTTTTTTGTAAGAGGTTTTAGAACAGAAAACACGGCTCTTATGAGCAACGGATAGGAAGAGAACGACATTCTCTTATTGACGCCAATCCATCCCCATCGCCAAGTTTATTCTAGGTTGTGGTATGATGATTATGTCTATTGTGATTTCCGTTGTAATCATGAGTAGCTAAACTTCTCTGTTAGGGTTATGAAAACCTTGTGAGGTACTATCTATTACTATGAGTTTGTGAATTCTTGATGTGTATGCTACTTATATCATTACTCTCTTCGTTTTAATTAAATTCTTGTGGTTGCAAACATATAGAATACACCATTATAGCATTAACTTGTTCGAGAGAAAAGTTACATGTTTGGAAAAGAGAGTGTGACAAGGAAATAGGGCTACCAACCCCTGTTTACACGTTAATGCCTTAACCGGATTAACCTCTTGGAGAGTTCGTACCATTAGTTATACGCTTTAAGCTCGAGAGAGTTAAAGTGAAATAATCCTTGATGGTTGAGAAACACTAGGATTTACCATTAGAATACGAATCTTTATAAGTGCATGCATGTCTGAATTCCGTATTACTCATAGTTAATAGATACGTAGAACTCATAAGGTGGATATAACCCTAACTTATTTTTCTCTGTGATTAAATCTTACTAAACAAAGCATTCTGTTGTTACTTTGATAGCATTAATTCACGCCAAAATCCAATCCCCCCTTTTCCGTGGAATTTTCGATCAACAGTCTACTAATAATTGCAACACTTAGTGACCAAGTATTCCCTGCGGGATTCGACACCAAACCCAGTTGGGTTCTATATTTGACAGCGACTGCTTACACTCTTACGAGAGCTGTAGTTTGGGCGTTATCACCTAGTCGTCACACGGTGCTTAGTACCACAAGTGATCCCAAACTAACTCTTGTACTGGTATACTGTTAAGAAACTGATTTAAATATGTGTAAAATAACTAAGTTTTCTATGTGCAAACATAATCATGATGAAATCTGGGGAAAATACAATACTGATACAATTTTACATTCTGATAAAAATGAAAAAAGGAACTAAAATTACATGACTAACTTTGACTGACATCTATGAACCCTCTACTATACTGACTATTGAGAGATGGGACGTGACTACAACTACCACCAATCAATACATATGAGTAAGAAAGTAAAATACATAAATAACATATAACTGAAGTCCCCGAAGTAGGAGGACTCATCATCTACTGAATGGAATCTGCAACTGTCTGAATATGATGTGCATGCTACAATAGGTACCTACATTATTAAAAAATGTAGCACATAGACGTATATGAGAATCGGTACTTTTGGAATGTACTGAGCATGTGGGGTGAATGCATACGTAAAAACTGTAACTAATTTTGCATATAACTTGTAAAGAATTCATGATAAGTGTAGATGACTCACATTGGCTTGAATAACTGAAAGCTAAAATTCATGAATCATGAGTAATAAATCATACTGTATAAATCCTGTGAGCCATAACACTTAGTTCTAAAAGTTGTACTTTTACTCTTTCTATTAGTGGAATAAGTAGGACTGAAGTCAAGTCTATTTTCGAATCATACATTCTAAGGACTCACCTTTATCATCTATAAACTGACACCTAAAAATCTCAAAGCTAATGTCTTAGGTAATACAATATCTGAGTAAAATTGTGGGCCTTTACACTTAATTTCTAAAAACTTTTCTGTTATTCTTTTCTATTAGGGAGGTTCTTCTAACCTACATACACCATGTGAGATATCATGATGTCCAACGTTATATTCCCCTAAGGTTAAAACCTCACGTAAGGAGAGGTGTCATAATCTTTCCAAGGATTATAACCTGACCTAAGTGATCACAATCAATATTTGCATCTATGCAAATGGGAATAATCTGGTAAATTGAACCTACATTGGCTCATAGTTCTGGGGCATGAGACCTTGGAAGCATCCCAACTTGGTGATAAATACTACTCCCTTACATATATGCTCAATCTGTAGGAAATCCACCTTAAAATAGCTTAAGGTTTTACAATAGAAACCAGTTATACATCCGTTTGTTTTAAACTGTAATCAAAGTTAACTGTGTGGATTCTATATCTTCATTGAGGATCAAAAGATCAAATATTTTTCAAAATATAAATATAAACTAATCATAGGGTTCTTAAAAGCATAATCTTCTTGAAATATCAATACTAAAACATAGGTCTTAAAAACCCATGCTTTAAATTCATGTCAAATCAAAATAATATTTCATGCTCAATAATCTTCTTGAAATACTTCAATAATTTCTGTCAAGATAATGAAATCAAAATCACACTATGAATCTTATGGATCAAAACATGAGCATGCGTAATCTTGATGCACTTAAAGCCTTTAAATCTCATGATTTCTTTCATATAACTTGCAACATAATATCATGCTTAAATCTCAATTGAAAATCTTTAAATCAAAGCATGAATAGATGAGAAAAAGCATGCACTTTTACACTTAAATCACTTTATAAATCCATAAACTCAAAACAAGATAGGTTGGGTATGAACCCTAATTGCAATTTATGTAAATTCAACTTTAAAACTAGTTTTGGGCACAAGGATGAAAGGAGTATCCTTGTTCATAACCCCATATACCTTATTTGATTAATTTAATGTAGAATCTTGAACTTTAAATTTCTAACGATGTTTTTGAATCTTCTTCTTGAAGTTCTTGAACTCGGAAACTTGTATTCTTGGTTATCTTAAAAAAAGAACAGTGAAACTTTTAGATTTCTTGAAGTTAAAGTTGAAGCTCTAGGGTTTTCTTGGAGAGAAATTTGGTGAGGAATGAATGCAATATGCTTAGAATAGGGTTAAATCTTCTATTTTTATGAATTAGGGGGTGGAAAGAGACTAAATTGCCCCTGGAAATTAAAATTCATAACTAGAATGTTGTATCAGGCTTCACCATGACTAGGTGACTCCGTCATCGCTATACTCACCGCGATGCGTTGCAATCGCGATGAGTCACTGGAAAATGACAATTGTTGTTTTGCTCTCCACCGCGACATGCCAAGGCAGCCATTGCTATAGCCACCATGGTGCAGTGGAATCGCGATGGGCTACTATTTTGGGAAATCCAACGGGGTCTAATCCTCATCTGAATGATCTGAAACTCACCCTAAACATGCTACTTATGCCCCTGAATTTGAATCAACTCAAAAACATATATCTCAGGGTCAGGAAGGCCACTTTAAAAATCCTCGAAGTTAAAGAGAGTCAAAATGTGACTATGTAACGCCCCAAAAATGGGTCCCGAAGCATCACACGGTGCTTAAGGCTACAAGTATCCCCAAGCTAACCCTTTGAACCATTTTCTACCATTCAACACTTATTTCAAGATCATTATAACCAAACATCTACGTAATATCATCATCAACCATGTCTCACAGTAATATGGATAAATGCGAGAAATAACAAAATACGAAAAGTCTAACAACTCCAACTCACTAGTCTAACAAAACCGGCCTGACAACCCTCTACTATTCAATGTACCAAAGAGCCATAGGGACAGGCCCCAACTGACTCAAACTTAAAATATAAAGTATCAAATTAAACTGAACTGGGAGTCTGAAATCGGACGTCCTCGGATCATGAGGATACACAGCAGCAAAGGATGTAGATCGATGTGCTCGGGAATCGTCGTCAAGTCTGGAACTGAGAACCTGACCTACATTATAGGGAAAATGTAGCCCACATATGAATACGTGGGTCAGTATCATGGAATATAGACTGAGTATATGGTGGTGTGTACAAGTTTCAAAAATCAAATATCATAAGTATTCATAGAAAACGTGCATGCTATAACAGGTGACTCACGTAGCTCGAATAAAAACATCATAATCATAAAAGAGTAAAATATATCAAATAAAACACGTGAGTCATCATAGTAAGTTCTCAATTCACTTTCATCTCGATTTTCAAACCATCAAAGAAATCAAATCTCATAACACTTCTCTTTAGAATATAGTATTTCAATCTTTCGGAAAACAATAACTTTCTCATAACCAATTCTTCAAAATAATATATTCCTCTTAGATAGAATGGTACACACACACATTGGGAGTCTCTCATAACCGACATAAACCATGTAAGCTACATGGAGTCCAACGTTCTATCCACGTTGAGGAGAGTCGCCCTATTCCTTTCCATTGGAGTAGGACCTTAAATTATCAATCCAAACAGTAGTGATCACTATGAAAATCAGCCTCAATTTCATCTCCTACGGGGGCACGTAGTTCTAGGGAAGTACCAAACCTGCTATACCTCCCGCTCGGTGCTAAAGACTACTCCTAAACTTACCTCAGATCTTTTCAAAAGAAAATTCACCATAAAACAGTTCAACAATTCACAATGGGAGCCATCATGCTATCCCTTTCATAATGAATCAATAAAAGTGGATTTCTTTTCTCATCTCGGGTTCAAAATCAGCCCCTTTTTTTACGACTGAAAGGTCAAAGCTTCTAAATCTGTTCAAATCATTCAAATTCAAGGTGCTTATAACACATGTTTTCTCAAAAACAACAATCTCAAATAGAGATCAAAACCAAAGTCTCAATATCACATTAAAAATAATCAAGATTCAATCTTTACATCATAAACACATATAAATTTCTTCAAAATCTGGAAATTTCAGCTTTAAGCTCAAAATATCATTGTTCTCATATAATTCCACTTCTAAAATATCGAAAATATCATAATCTCATGAGAATAAATATAGGATGTAAATTCATGCTTCAAATTCATAATAAAACATATAAAATCCATAACTTCATAAAAGAAAAACATTTTTGGGCACAAGAACGAAATGGTGTCCTTGTTGAAAGCCCCACATACCTTTATGGTAACGGATTCATTGAAAGATTGGACCATCAATGTTAATTGTTCAACCCTAGTTGTTTTTCTCCTTTAGTTCTCTTGGATGATGAACTTAGACTGATAATAGGATTATGATGTGTTTAGAATCTATTAAATTCGTAAGGTTAAGTTTAGGGGTGTGGAAGGAGTGCCAAAAGACTTAATTGCCCTTAAAATAACTCAAAACGGAGTGTTTTTGCTACCTGAAACACTAAGTGTGCGCCGCACACCTTATGGAACACTTTGAAGTGTGCCTCTCACACCTTATCGCACACCCATTCCAGTAGCTATGCACGATTAGTTAGGCGACACACTCTACTTTGCAGAGCCATAACTCCTTGCTCGGGTGTTGGATTTTGATAAAATTGGTATCGTTGGGAAGAGAATTCGATTATCTATAATTTAATGGGACGAAATATGCAAAAATACCACATATTCATCAAGTTATGCTCGTTCAAAGATGACCCTTGCGAAATCAAAAACTAAAACTTGATGGATTCAAAACTCTTAGCTTGCACAACCTTAAGTGACTCATATAAACACACTTAACACATCATAAGCTCTCTTATAACTAGGATACTCATGGTAATTCATGTTCCCAAATATGGATTACAGAATTGGGGGTTCCACATGTACAAACAACGGTTCAATTTCTAGCTTAGGAAAGTGCGGGGTATTATAATATCTCCCACTTGGGGACATTTTTCCTCGAATGAGACTTGGTATACTAACAGAAAAGAGAAAGCGAAGGGTACACAGTTGAAGCAACTTACTAGACTTGTCTTTACTTTATTCTACATTTTGGACACAACAAGGAGTGCATAACTCTTGAAATCACAGCTGAACAGTATAAAATAACAGCTGAACTACTGCAACTTTGCATAGAAAAGGAATGATCTAGAGAAGAACGGTACCTCCATCTTGATCGGAGCTTGTGGAAAATAGGTGCGGGTACTTGGATCCCATATCCACTTTGGTTTCCCGAGTTGAGCCCTCAACAGATTGATTTCTCCATAAAACTTTGACCAAGGGAACTTCTTTGTTCCTTAGTCTCCGAACTTGGAAATCTAGGATTTTAACAGGAATCTTATCAAATGAAAGACTGTCCTGAACTTCAGCGCTCACAGAAGGATCTACTACCATGGAATCACGAATATGCTTTCTAAGCATGGAAATATGGAACACCGGATGAACAGTCAACAACTCCGCGAGCAACTTAACCTTATAAGCTACTTTCCCAACACGGCTAAGAACTCTGTAAGGACCAACATAACAAGGACTAAGCTTCCCTTTCTTCCCAAACCTCTTCACCCCTTTCATAGGAGAAATCTTCAAGTACACCAAGTCATCAACTTCGAACTCAAGGTCTCTCCTCCTCACGTCGGCATACGACTTTTGACGGCTCTGGGCTGTTTTCAATGTTTCTCTAATTACCTTGACTTTCTCCATAGTCTCAAAAACTGAATCAGGACCACTCACAGCAACTTCACCCACTTCAAACCAACCTATGGGTGATCTACATTTTCTCCCATACAAAGCCTCAAATGGGGCCATGCCAATGCTAGAGTGATAACTATTGTTGTAAGTAAACTCTATCAACGGTAAATGCTCATCCCAACTCCCCTTGAAATCCAGAGCACACGCTCTCAACATATCCTCTAAAGTCTGGATGGTCCTCTCAGCCTGACCAAATGTCTGTGGATGAAAAGCAGAACTCAAATGCACTTGGGTACCAAGATCCTTCTGAAATGCCCTCCATAACTGCAAAGTAAACTGAGTATCCCTATCCGAAATGATAGACAAGGGAACTCCATACAATCTGACTAACTCCCGGATGTACAATCTAGCGTAATCCTCAGCAGTATAAGAAGTTTGCACACGCAAGATGTGTGCAGACTTAGTCAACCTATCAACAATAACCCAAATAGAATCATGATAGCGTCGGGAAGGAGGTAAACCAGTCACAAAATCCATGTTTATATCTTCCCACTTCTAAGTAGGAATACTAAACTCCTGCATCTTACTGCCAGGTCTGTGGTGTTCTACCTTAACCTGTTGGCATGTCGTACACTCAGATACAAATACTGCTATATCTTTCTTCATGCCACTCTACCAATAGATTTCCCGTAAGTTGCGGTACATCTTGGTGGCACCAGGATGAATAGAATATCGCGCACCATGCACTTCAGCCATGATTCTCTGCCTCAATTCATCAACATTCGGAACACACAATCTACCATGCAATCTGAACACACCATCTCCCCCTTGGGAGAAAACCTCTACCTTTTGGTACTTAACTGACTCCTTCAGTCTGACCAAGCTAGTATCTAAGTCTTGCTTCTTCTTTACTTTTAAAACTAGAGAAGATTCGGAACTACTTTGAGCAGAGCCAAACAGCCTAACCCCCATCCTATACTACCTTGAGCAGAGCCAAACAGCCTAACCCCCATCCTAGCCAGACGATGCACATCATGAGCTAACTCCTTCTTATCATTCTCCACAAGGGCCACACTACCCATAGACAACCTGTTAAGGGCATCTGCCACAACATTGGCCTTGTCCAGGTGATACAACACGCTCATGTCATAGTTCTTCAACAACTCTAACCACTTTCTCTGCTTAAGGTTCAGCTGCCTCTAGGTAAATACATACTGCAGACTCTTATGATCCGTAAACACATCCATATGGACACCATACAAGTAGTGTCTCCAAATTTTCAAAGAAAACACTACAGCAGTCAACTCTAAGTCATGGGTTGGGTAATTTTTCTCATGGGGTTTCAACTGTCTAGAAGCATAGGCTATAACCTTGCCCCTCTGCATCAATACACAACCAAAACCCACCCTAGAAGCATCATAATATACCACGAAATTATCAACACCATCAGGCAAGGTTAAAATAGGAGCTGAGGTGAGTCAAGCCTTCAACTCCTGAAAACTCCTTTCACAAGAATCTAATCATAAAAACTTTACTTTCTTTTGGGTCAACCGGGTCATAGGAGATGCTATAGAATAAAACCCCTGAACAAAGTGGCGGTAATAGCCCGCTAGACCCAGGAAACTTCGGCTATCACATAGAGAGATAGGTCTAGGCCAGTTTCTAACAGCTTCTGTCTTTTGGGGATCAACTCTAATACCTTCGAAAGAAATAATATGACCCAGAAAAGAAACTGACCTTAACCAAAATTCACACTTGCTGAATTTGGCAAATAATTTATGATCTCTAAGAGTTTGGAAGACAATTTGGAGATGGTTTTGATGGTCTGCTTCACTGAGGGAGTATACAAGAATATTGTCTATGAATACAATGACAAACATATCAAGATATTGCTTGAACACTCGATTCATGAGGTCCATGAAAGCTGTTGAGGTATTAGTGATCCCGAAGGACATAACAAGAAAATCAAAATGACCATAGCGAGTGCGGAAGGCTGTTTTCGGGATGTCACACTCCCTTAGTTTGAGTTGGTGATAGCTGGATCTAAGGTCTATCTTGGAAAAATAACTTGCACCCTGCAACTGGTCAAACAAATTATCATTTTTCAGAAGGGGATACTTATTTTTGACAATGACTTTATTAAGATGACGATAGTCAATGCACATACGCAAAGAACCATTTTTCTTCCTCACAAATAAAACAGGGGCACCCTAAGGAGAAATACTGGGCCTTATGAAACCCTTATCTAACAGATCTTTGAGTTGCTCCTTCAACTCCTTAAGTTCTATAGGTGCCATACGGCAAGGAAGAGTAGAAATAGGTTAGGTTTCGGGAAGAAGATCAATCCTAAATTCTATCTCTCTATCGGGAGGTATCCCTGGAAGATCTTCCGAAAAGACATCGGGAAACTCATTAACGACGCTAATTGACTGGAGAGTTAGAGTCTCAGACTTAGTGTCCTTGAATCTAACCAAATGATAAATGCACCTCTTGGAAATAAGCTTTCTAGCCTTGGGATATGAGATAAAATGACTCTTGGGAGATACAGAACTCCCAGACCTCTCAAACACAGATTTATCAGAAAACTAAAACTTGACTACTCGGGTACGACAATCTATAGAGACATAACAAGAATGAAGCCAGTCCATACCCAGAATGACATCAAATTCCGCCATGTCCAACTCAATCAGATCAGCAAACGTGACTCTATGAAGGACTGTAATAGGACACTTTCTATACACTTTCTAGGCAACAATCTACTAACCCACTGGGGTAGAAACTAAGATAGGCTCAAGAATATTTTCAAGACTCACTTCAAAATTCACTGTAAATAGAGGTGTAACATATGAAAAACTGGATCCAGGGTCCAACAATGCATAAACATCAAACTGAAATATACGGAGCATACCAGTAACAACATCGGGAGAGTCCTCCTGCTCCTCGCGAGATAGTAAAGCATAAAACCAGTTCTGGCGCTGACCGCCAGTGATGCTAGAAGAGATACCCTGAGCTGGGACTGGGCGAGTCACCTGAACTGGAGCACTAGCAGTCTGAGTCTGAGTTTGAGGAAGATTATCGCGTCGCCCTTTCCTAGCATGTGGGCACTCCCTAAGCTTGTAACCCATGTCACCACACCCAAAGCAACCTTTATTCACTCCCCAACACTCACCCGAATGGATCCTACCACACTGGGTACACGGAGGATAATTTGTCTTACTACCAATTCTTTGCTGAGTCTGAACACATTTGGCTTACCACTTTGCTCCTGCCTGCCCCTAGGCGCGGGAGCGCTAGCTGACGATGGTGCTGGTGCTGATGAGCGATTCTGAAACTGAGGGAGGTCCCCTCCTTGCGATCTAGTCTGGCCATGTCCGTGCTGCTCGGACCTAGCTCTCTTATTCCCTCTTATTCTGTCCCTCTCCTTGATCTTGTCTTCTTTAATCTATTGGGCATGAGTCATCATCCTGGAAAGATTCATCTCACTATTTAGCATGGAAGATCTACACTCCTTAACCACGTAGCTTGACACCCCAGTCACAAATTTACTTATACTGGCTCAATTATCAGCTACTAAGTCAGGAGCGTATTTGGCCAACTAATTGAACTTTAAGAAATACTTCTTAATAGTCATAGAGCCCTGCCGTAAGTTTATGAACTCCTCCACCTTCGCCTACCTTATCTCCAAAGGGAAAAACTTATCTAGGAATACATTCTGGAACTCCTGCCAAGTCATAGGGGAGACACCCTCACCTCTACCCTTCATCCAAGTAACTACCCAGTCATAAGCAAGGTTCTTCAACCGATACAATGCCAACTCCACACTATGCTCCTCAGAGACATGCATCACCTGTCTGATCTTTCTCACCTCCTCCAAGTATAATTGTGGGTCCTCATCTGGCTTGGACCCATAAAACTCCAGCGGGTTCATCCGCATAAAGTCATGAATCCTCGCAGTAGCTGAATCACCTCCCTGCTGCTATGGATCCAGGGCCGGATTGGCCTGAACGTTCACAGTAACAACTTGGGCCAGTGCCTGAAAGGCTGCCCAGAACTCGACGTGGGAGACATTATCATTCAGTGGGACAGCAGGCTGAGGTTGCTGACCGGCGTTATTCCTTCTATCTCGGTGAGGAGGCATATTCTGAAATAAGAGAGCACGAATTAATAGCTGAAAGAGACACTATAAGCACGATAGACTTCTAAAAGAAAGAATAACCTTTTTCCTAAAACTTTTCGTAGCTTGTTTCTCATAGATATGGCGTGCTACACACCGATGATCAATACTCTACTTAACGCGGATTGTCAGACTCCTTTGGACACCTTAAACCTTAGCCTCTGATACAAGTTTCTAACGCCCCGAAAATGGGTCCCGAAGCATCACACGGTGCTTAAGGCTACAAGTATCCCCAAGCTATCCCTTTGAACCATATTCTACCATTCAACACTTATTTCAAGATCATTATAACCAAACATCTACGTAATATCATCATCAACCATGTCTCACAGTAATATGGATAAATGCGAGAAATAACAAAATACGAAAAGTCCAACAACTCTAACTCACTAGTCTAACAAAACCGGCCTGACAAGCCTCTACTATTCAATGTACCAAAGAGCCATTGGGACAAGCCCCAACTGACTCGAACTAAAAATATAAAGTATCAAATCAAACATAGCACGTCCTAGGATCATGAGGACTCACCGCAGCAAAGGATGTAGATTGATGTGCTCGAGAATCACCGTCAAGTCTGGAACTGAGCACCTGAACCTATATTATAGGGAAAATGTAGCCCACATACAAATACATGGGTCAGTACCATGGAATATGGACCGAGTATATAGTGGTGTGTGCAAGTTTCAGAAATCAAATATCATAAGTATTCATAGAAAACATGTATGTTATAACAAGTGACTCACGTATCTCGAATAAAAACATCTTAATCATAAAAGAGTAAGATATATCAAATAAAACACGTGAGTCATCATAGTAAGTTCTCAATTCACTTTCATCTCGATTTTCAAACCATCAGAGAAATCAAATCTCATTACAATTCTCTTTAGAATATAGTATTTCAATCTTTTGGAAAACAATAACTTTCTCATAACCAATTCTTCAAAACAATATATTCCTCTTAGATAGAATGGTAAACACACACACACATTGGGAGTCTCTCATAACTGACATAAACCATGTGAGCTACATAGAGTCCAACATTCTACCCACGTTGAGGAGAGTCGCCCTATTCCTTGCCATCAGAGTAGGACCTTAAATTATCAATCCAAACACTAGTGATCAATATGAAAATCAGCTTCAATTCTGGCTCTTATGGGGGCACGTAGATATAGAGAAGTACCAAACCCGCTATACCTCCCGCTCGGTACTAAAGACTACTCCCAGTCTTAGCTCAGATCTTTTCAAAAGAAAATCCACCATAAAACAGTTCAACAATTCACAACGGGAGTCATCATGCTACCCCTTTCATAATGAATCAATAAAAGTGGATTTCTTTTCTCATCTCGGATTCAAAATCAACCCCTTTTTTTTACGACCGAAAGTTCAAAGCTTCCTTATCTTTTCAAATCATTCAAATTCAAGGCGTTTATAACACATGTTTTCTCAAAAACAACAATCTCAAATAGAGTTCAAAACCCATGTCTCAATATCACATTAAAACTTATCAAGATTCAAGCTTTACATCATAAACACATATAAATTTCTTCAAAAGCTGGAAATTTCAGCTTTAAGCACAAAATATCATTGTTCTCATATAATTCCACTTCGAAAATATCAAAAATATCATAATCTCATGAGAATCAATATAGGATGTAAATTCATGCTTCAAATTCATAATAAAACATATAAAATCCATAACTTCATAAAAGAAAAACATTTTTGGGCACAAGAATGAAAGGGTGTCCTTGTTGAAAACCCCACATACCTTTATGGTAACGGTTTCGTTGAAAGATTGGACCTTCAATGTTGATTGTGCAACCCTAGTTTTTTTTCTCCTTTAGTTCTCTTGGATGATGAACTTAGACTGATAATAGGATTATGATGTGCTTAGAACCTATTAAATTCGTAAGGTTGAGTTTAGGGGTGTGGAAGGAGTGCCAAAAGACTTAATTGCCCTCAAAATAATTCAAAACGGAGTGTTTTTGCTACCTGAAACACTAAGTGTGTGCCGCACACCTTATGGCTTTGAAGTTTGCACTGCACACCTTATGTCACACTTTGAAGTGTGTCTCGCACACCTAATCGCACACCCATTCCAGTAGCTATGTGCAATTAGTTAGGCGACGCACTCTACTTTTCAAAGCCATAACTCCTTGCTCGGGTGTCGGATTTTGATAAAATTGGTATCATTGGAAAGATAATTCAATTCTCTATAATTTGGTGGGTCAAAATATGGAAAAATACCATATGTTAATCAAGTTATGCTTATTCAAAGATGACACTTGCAAAATCAAACACTAAAACTTGATGGATTCAAAACTCTTAGCTTGCACAACCTTAAGTAATTCATATAAACTCACTTAACACAGAATAAGCTCTCTTATAACTAGGATACTCATGGTAATTCATGTGCCCAAATATGGATTACAGAATTGGGGGTTTCACATGTACGAACAATGGTTCATTCTCTATCTTAGGAAAGTGCAGGGTATTACAGACTATGTCCCTCAACACTTGGTGAAAATTTCAAGACTTAAGCCCCTTAAGTATGCAACTAAGAGCTGAGACAAGCTAGGATTAGTATGGGGTATTACACCATCCTTTTAGCGCACGAACAACACTAGTGTACCCCACAAAGATATACTAGGACAAATATACCCCTTATCCAGAAGAACCTTAAGTTGCTCCTTGAGTTTCCTCAACTCAACCGGAGCTAATCTATAAGAAGGAATAGATATTGGATGACTTTCCAAAATCAAATCAATAGCAAACTCTTTTCTATAACGCCCTGAATTTGGTACCCAGAATGCTACACGATGTTCATGACCCCGAAGGACCACAAGCTAACCCATGACTGATATTTTACCTGAACACTGCATAATATACTATATAAATGCAGAAACATGAACTGAAAAGCCTTAAGGTTCAAAACTCAAACATAACTGATAAATTATAACATATGGATGAGGTATGAAATACCCAAACACTGAAATAACTATCTGAACATATTAGTTTGAAAAGCCTTTAACTGACTAAGCTGTCTGAATAAGGAGTTGATGGGATATGGCCCCAACTAACTCCAACTACCAAAATAAATTAATTAATGAGATAATAATAAATGGTCATGTCCTCGAAGTATGAGGACTCACTGCTATCTCTGACTGCTAAGAATGGAATGCTACTAATGCTCTGGAGCTCGTGCTTCTGAACCTATGATATAAAACACCATAGTGCAAATGCGCCAGTACTTTAAATGTACTAGTATGCATGGAAGGTAGGATGAATGCAAAAGGGTTAACATGCATGAACTACACTAACTGACTGGATAAAATGAACATGAGAATACATGCATGAATACATAATAACTATAACTGAGTTTGCAACAACATGATTACTGACCCTGAGTACTGATAACATGAGATACTGATAACTGTAAAACTAAAATAACTGATACTGAGCTACTATATCTGAAAGTCTAGTTTCTGATGGAACTATCTGAGTTCCGTACTGTACTGAGTTGACTATATCTGATAGTCCTGAATTTGAAGAACTATCTGAGTTCTTTTACTAATACTGAATGACTGTATCTGACAATCCTTATTCTGTAACTAAAATAGTAGGAGGTAATCATCTAATCTACATGCCCTAAAACTGAACTGGTGGGGTCCAACCTATAATCCCAGCTGGAAGGGTATCAATACCGTGCCATGGATAAAGACTAGCTGTGAGTATACCCGCTCTGACAGGGAGCTCTTCTGTCAACCCCTCTTGTTAGGTAACCCAAATGAGATATATAAATCCCTAAATGCGTAGGGTGCATCTCAACGTACGTTGTCTACATAGTTCTGGAATACAAGGACTACTTCTAAAGATCACACCCTCCACTGAATAACAGGTGAGTCCCCATCCTTGGGTTCACTTGGTGCGGAATTCTACTCCCAACTGAATAGACACTAAACTAATTAACTGAACTAAACTGATACTAATGGTATTGTTTAGCAGTGCTAAACTGAGTTTACTGAGTTCCATTGACTGACGGAATGCTACTGAGATCTGAGGACTGATTAAGAGTACTGAAGTTACTGAGATTTATTGGGAATACGGAGGTTACCAAGATTTCTGAGATTTTTGGGTTTTCCTGAGTCACATGTCTGACTGGGATTTATAGATCATAGATTGACTGAGAGTATCGTGAAAACATGACACTGTCTCTAGGCACACAGCTAAATTGTTGGGTACAAGTACCCCCAACACTCTATGGAAAGAAACTAACAAAGCATGACTTTCTTGAATACATGACTAAAAACAACAATCCATACTATACTAAGCTAGAGAATTCATGAAGTACAAGTTCTAAAGCACCACAATCACCACACATATATCCATAGTTCATTGACTAATACATTTCATCAAACACTTGACATACATAAACTTGTACATGAATGGGGATTACATATTATCATACTAGTATGCCACTTTTCTTTCACATAGGCATTTAATCAAACACATGGGGAGCATGTTATGGTTATAGAATCATCAACACATCTAATAATCATGGATACATTAATCAACTTGTAAATTGAAGGGGATTTATCATGGTTATTATGCAAATCTTCATATGCTAGGGTCAATTATTGGAATGTGCAATTTAAAACACGAATTAAAACCACACAGCATCATGGAGATGAATTTTAATTTAATTTAAATCATGAACATTCATAAATACCCAAATCTTGAATTTTAAAAAAGATTCTTGAGCTTCTTGGGTGAAAGGGACCCATGAATCAACACATGACATACCTGGGTTGTGAGTTTCTTGTAGTTATTGGACTTGAAGAACTTGAATATCTTAGTTTATTGAAAGAGGATTTGGATATTGTTCATGGAAATTAGCTTTGAGAGAAAACCCTAATTTGATGTTGTGAATGAATAATGAATTTATGAACCTTGGTCTGATATAATTAGGGGTTAAAATGGTTGGAAAATGACCCAAATACCTTTGAAAAATGATGCAAAACTTGTTGAATGGGACCTGCGATGGATCGTGCGATGGTCCATCGCTGGATCGACAGTCTGTCATTTCGACCATCGTACGTGGTCCAAAAAAAACTCACTGCCTTATAGCGACGGCTTGGGTGATGGTCCGTCGCAAGTTCAACGGTCCATCAACCTGTCTATCGCACCTTATCCAGAAAGTTGAATCACTACTTTGGATGTGATAGTCTAGGCGACGGTCGGTCTCTAGATCGACGGTTCATCAACCTGGTCGTCGCACCTGAGCGATTCTGACAGCTCTGATTAAAACGTCCATAACCTTTTACTCCGACACCGAATTTGGACGAAATTGGCATCGTTGGAAAGCTAATTCAATTTCCCAAATGATAAAAAGTGAAGATTTTAAAAATTCTATGTATACAAAAATGGATTCATATTTCAAAGTAAGTTTCTAACATTCTTGGGATGATTTCAAGCTAGGTAGAAGTATGGGGTATTACAATATCTCCCCCTTGAGAACAATCATATTTGAATGAGATTGAGTGAGAGAGGAGAAAACAAACTAACGTACATACTGAATATGAATGACTAGAACATGATCTCATGACTGACATGACTGGTAACTGAATATATCATACCGAACATGAATATCTGATGCATGTGTAACTAATTCAAGAATGCATGACTGAGTGTCATAATAAATTGAGTTTTTCTCAAAATGAGAATGCATATTTGATTCATAATTATATGACTGAACTGATATATGAATGCATGACTGAATATAAAAGAGTACTTAGTACTAAGTTTGTAATAGAGATTTGAGCATGAACGAAATATCAACTTTGTAATGGTAATTTGAACATGGAATTGAGTAAGTTTAAGAAAACTGTTACATGAACTGAAAAGTACTGATGAACCCTTGATTATGTCAGAAGTATGCATGAATGGAAACCTAAGTACATAACTGAGACTGAAATATGATATATGAATTAAATTTTATGAACTATATTGAGCCTCTAAATACATGGCTCACGACTGATATTGGAACTTGGGAGTCAACTTATAAGTACCCACTACTCCAATATGGATCCATTTCTAAAAAAGGGAGTGGGATGTTTAAGTTATGAAAGTTTGGGGAATTATAGTGTATCTCCCCCTTGGGACACTAGGTCCCTCTAGGTATACTGACTTGGCTGAGCTACTGAGGGAAACTGAGGTGATGTGCAAGGGACCTAGGAACTGATTCTTAACTGATTATCTGAGATCTAAAACTAAGGCCTGATACATAAACTGAGCTGAGCATGCATCTACATGATTGGTTCTTCTTAGAATAGTTTCATTCATGAGATTTTGGCTAGAGAGAATAGATGGAAAGATAGGAAACCAAACTATATGAACTTGTTTGTCTAAGACTAACACATGCTGAAAACCTATAGTTGACTGGAGCCTTTCTTTAACACTCTTTCTATAGAGCTCTAATGTCTTTAGGGCACAAAAAAATCTTGGTATGGTTTGAACAAGACAACTAAATAGGAAAAATCATTACCTGGATAAATTCGGTAAGGTGGGTTAAGACCTAGGATCACCATTTAAGATGAAATGACTAAGATTCTTGCACTGCAACTGAGACTACTGAAAAGATTCACATGGGCGTTGAGCACGAATGCACAAACATACTAAATTATCTGATTAAGCAAGTAACTGATAGTTGAATACTGGTCATGTGACACTGGTCTGTACTTAGTCCAAATAACTAGACTGATACTGTAGAATATTATGCATAAGAGGTAATGATTGACTAGATAACATGAGGTAACTGAGCATAAATAAGCAAAATTGTATCACCTCAAGAATGCAGGGGTAGGCATCTAGCATGATTTGGATATATTCTGTAGAATGACATACTAAAATACTACTGACTGAGTAACTGATAGTTGTAACATTGGTCAAGAAAGTCTGGAACTGAACTGAGTTTTGATCTAATTATTGAACTAAAGCTGGCATTATAACTAAGACTGTAGTAGAGACTGTAACTAAGTATGTAATTGAGACTCATACAGGTACCAAATGCTAGTAACTAAGGATGATACTGATACTAAAGTACTGAATCCTAATGGCTAAGTAACTGATAATGGATATCCATGGTCCTGTAGGAATATCTTAGTCCTTTATAGAATATCAATTACTAAACTGATGTTGTAACTGAGGGATGAGGGACAAAATATCAATGTCACAGATTTATCGAGGAATTTAAACTGAGAGTATACATGGCATAAGATGAGTTTGGCTAATCACTAGGAGAGAAGCATTAGTCATGTGGGCTGGACATACTGTAAAACATAACATGTGTACATAAGTCATGAGTTGCATGACCTGAGTCTAGAATTTCTGTGTTTATAGGACCTGATTCGTAACACTGAGTGAACTGGAATTCCTCATACTAAGTACTTGAAATACATACTATTCTACGAGAAGCGTGCGGATACAAGTTGTATTCGTGGAACTGAAATGGGTAGCATGCGTAAATATCATGATGACTATAGTACAAAACTTTGCACTAAGACAGGAATGGGTCAAAAATCGTATTCCCTTACTGATTATCTACACATATTGGAACTATAACTAGAATCTGAAGTCTTGACTTTCTGACCCCAAAGTTTAACTGCTATGCAAGGTTTCAAAAGAAAAGAAACTCATGAATATGAAGAAGTGTGAATATGTAAATGAGGGATCTATAACATACCAGTAACTGCATCAGAAGGACTTTCCTGATTCTGTCGGGACGGAAATGCATAGAGTCTGTTTGGACGTTTCCCACTGATAGCGCTGGAATTGGCACCTTGCCATTTCAGGCGATCAAACTGAGCTGAAGAATGACCATGCTGACTTCGAGGACCATTTTTAGGACAATCTCGAACTTTGTGACCTATTTCGCCACATCTAAAACACATATTACTACCGGCTCTACACACCCCTTATGATACTTACCACACTCTTTGCCAAACGGATGAGTAAAAATCCTTCTCTCACTACCCTGGGCCTTGGAGCCTGGTGTACTAGCTGAAGAGGAAACTGAGACTAAAAATTTCTAACTATGCTGAGAACGGTTACCACCCTGCAACACTGGCTGAGAAAAACTATAACTACCTGTTCTGGCCCTCTTATTTTCTCTCTCCTTCTTCTTAAGATTTTATTCCTCCATCTATTGGGCATAGACCATAAGCCTAGATATGTCCATATCGCTAATCAACATCGCAGTACTACACTTCTTAACCACTCTACCTAATACCCCTAACACAAACTTACTCATTATGGATCTGGTATCTGCTACTATATAGGGAGCATACCTGGCTAATTGAGTGAACTTAAGGGAGTATTATTTCACACTCATGGTGCCTTGTCTGAGATTTATGAACTCTAACACTTTTGCTTCTTTCTTCTCTAGCAGAAAGAATCTATCTAAGAAGGTCGTAGCAAACTCTTCCTACTCTATGGACTCTGTATCTATACCTCTGTCTACCTTTCACTTCTTATACTATGTATGGGCTACGTCTTGTAGCTGATAGGTGGCTAACACTATGCTCTCACTGGAAGTCACTCCTATGATGTCTGTGACTTTCTTAACCTGGTCTAGGAACTCATGTGGATCCTCTTCAGACTTACAACCGGTGAATAGGGAAGGATTCATTCGAGTAAAGACCCGAATCCTGGATGCAGTAGCATTGGCCCCTGGGTTGACCAGAATGGTGGCGGGCTGTTCATTCTGAGCTGTGACAGAATGAACTAGAGTAGTGAATGCAGTCCTGAATTATGCATGAGAAACGTGCTCATCCAGAGGACCTGGTTGGACGGGCTGAGGTACTGACTGATTTCCGTTTCCCCCTTCGCTAGACGTTTTGGGAGGCATAATCAGTAAACAAAGGGAAGAAGCAGATTAGACTGAGAGTTTAACTGGAGATTATGCTCACTGGAATGACATGAATACGGAAAAAAGGGAAATAGTTCCTAAAACATCTTATAGCCTCCTGCATATAAGTATGGTGCACAACACACCCATGCACAAGACTCAACTAGATCAGGCTTTCAGACTTCCTAGGACTCCATTGACCCTAAGGCTCTGATACTAAGTTTGTAATACCCCAAATCTAGTACCCGAAATGCTACACGATGCTCGTGACCCCAAAGGACCACAAGTTAACTCATGACTGATATCTGTACCTGAACACTGTATAATATACTGTATAAATGCAAAAACATGAACTGAAAGGCCTTAAGGTTCAAAACTGAAACATAACTAATAAATCATAACATATGGATGGGGTATGAAATACCCAAACACTGAAATAACTGTCTGAACATGATAGTCTGAAAAGCCTCCAACTAACTAAGTTGTCTGAATAAGGAGTTGATGGGACATATTCCTAACTAACTCCAACTACTAAATAAATAAATTAATAAGATAATAAAGAAACGGTCATGTCCTCGAAGTATGAGGACTCACTTCTATCTCAGACTGCTGATAATGGAATGCTACTGATGCTCTGGAGCTCGTGCTTTTAAACCTATGGTATAAGACACCATAGTGCAAATGCGTCGGTACTTTGAATGTACTGGTATGCATGGAAGGTAGGCTGAATGCAAAAGGGTTCATATGCATGAACTACACTAACTGACTGGATAACATAAACGTGAAAATACATGCATGAATACATAATAACTGTAATTGAGTTCATGATAATATGATTACTGACCCTGAGTACTGATAACATGAGATACTGATAACTATATAAGTGAAATAACTGATACTGAGGGACTATATCTAACAGTCTAGTTTCTGATGGAACTAGCTGAGTTTCGTACTGTACTTAGTTGACTGTATCTGATAGACCAGAATCTGAAGCACTATCTGAGTTCTTTTATTGAGACAAAATGACTGTATTTGAAAGCCCTAATTCTGTAACTGAAACTGTGGGAGATAATCATCTAATCGACATGACCTAAAACTAAACTGGTGGGGTCCAACCTGTAACCCCAGCTGGAAGGGTGTCAATACCGTGCCATGGGTAAAGACTAGCTGTGAGTATACCCTTTTTGATAGGGAGCTCTTCTATCAACCCCTCTTGGTAGGTAACCCAAATTAGATATATAAATACCTAAATGCGTAGGGTGAATCTCAACCTATGCTGGCTACGTAGCTCTGGAACACAAGGAATGCTTCTAAGGATCACACCCTCCACTAAATAATAGGTGAGTACCCATCCTTGGGTTCACTTGGTGCTGAATCCTAATCCCAACTGAATAGACACTGAACTGATTAACTGAACTGAACTGATACTAATGGTGTTGTTTAGATCCGCTAAACTGAGTTCACTGAGTTTCGCTGACTGGAGAAATGCTACTAAGATCTGAGGACTGACTGATAGTACTGAAGTTACTGAGATTTACTGGGAATACTGAGGTTACCAAAATTTCTGAGATTTCTGGGTTTTCCTGAGTCACATGACTGATTGAGTTCTATGGATCATATCTTGACTGAGAGTATTGTGAAAACATGACACTGGCTCTAGGCACACAGCTAAATTATCGGGTACAAGTATCCCCAGGACTCGATGGAAAGAAACTGACAAAGCATGACTTTCTTGAATACATGATTAACATCAACAATCCATACTATTATAAGATGGAGAATTCATGAAGTACAAGTTCTAAAGCATCACAACGACCACACATTTCATCAAACACTTGACATGCATGAACTTGTACATGAATGGGGATTACATATTATCATACTACTATGGCACTTTTCTTTCACATAGGCATTTAATCAAACACATGGGGAGCATGTTGTGGTTGTACAATCATCAACACATCTAATAATCATGGATACATTAATCAACTTGTAAATTGAAGGGGGTTTTTCATGGTTACTATGCAAATTTTCATATACTAGGGTCAATTATTGGAATATGTAATTTAAAACATGAATCAAAACCACACAGCATCATGGACATGAATTTCAATTCAGTTTAAATCATGAACATTCACAATACCTAAATCTTGGATTTTAAAAGAGATTCTTGAGCTTTATGGGTGAAAGGGACCCATGAATCAACACATGACATACCTGGGTTGGGAGTTTCTTGCAGTTCTTGGACTTGAAGAACTTGAATCTCTTAGTTTCTTGAAGGAGGATTTGGATCTTGTTCTTGGAGATTAGCTTTGAGAGAAAACCCTAATTTGATGTTGTGGATGAATAATGAACTTATGAGCCTTGGTATGATATAATTAGGGGTTAAACGGGGTAAAAAAAGACCCAAATACCCTTTAAAAATGACTCAAAACTCACTGAATAGGACCTGCGATGGTCCATCGCTGGCTCAACAGTCCATCGTTTTGACCGTTGTACGTGGAGCAAATAAATATTCATTGTCTTATAGCAATGGCTTGGGCGACGGTCCGTCGCAATTTCGATGGTCCGTCAACCTGTCCGTTGCACCTTATTCAGAAGGTTGACTCACTACCTTAGCTGCGACGGTCTAGGCGATGGTCCGTCTCTAGATCGATGGTTCGTCAACCTGGCCGTCGCACTTGGGAGATTATGACAGCTCTGAGTAAAACGTCCATAACTTTTTACTCCGACACTGGATTTGGATGAAGTTGGTATCATTGGAAAGCTAATTCAATTTCCCACATGATAAAAAGTGATAATCTTAAAAATTCCACGTATACAAAAATGGATTCATATTTCAAAGTAAGTTTCTAACATTCTTGGGACGATTCAAGCTAGGTAGAAGTATGTGGTATTATAATTTCCCTATCCGGATGAACACCAAGAAGATCATCCGGAAAGACCTCGGGAAACTTATTAACCACCAGAAATAACCAAAAAGAAGGACCCTCCAAGTTACAATCTTTAACCTGAACCAAATTATAGTGACAACCTTTAAAGATCAATCTCTGAGCTTTAAGATACAAAATAAATGCCCCCTTGGAGCAAGAGAACCACTCTCCTATTCTATAACTGGTTCGCCAAGGAACCTAAAGACAACCTTACGGGTCCAATAATATAAGGACGCGTTGCAAGAATATAACCAATCCATCCCCAAAAAAACATCAAAACCCACTATATCCAGCTCATAGATCCACCATGGTCTGTTTGCTACTAACAGCTACAACACACCCCCTATAGACTATCTTAGCAATAATCGAGTTAACTACTGGAGTAAAAATAAAAAAGGGATCCAAAATAACCTCAAGATCAAAATAAATACACAGAGCCATATATGGGTTCACATAAGAAAGAGTAGACCCTAAATCAAGCAGTCAATACACATCATGAGAAAAGAGTTGTAACATACCAATAACGACATCATGTAATGCCTCAGATTCCTGGTGAGGTGCAAGAGCATATAACCTCTTATAATCAACACCAGAACCAGGAGCAGTAACAGACGCAGATGCGGCACCACCGGGTGCAGAAGTAGAAGATGAAGCCACAGGAACCTTCTTCGCCCCCGTAGCCACCTTATTAATAGGACAATTCTTGAGAAGATGTCTTAGATGGCCACACTTAAAATATTTGTCCCTCTCTTTGTCATAATTACCCTGATGAGGACAACCATAGAACCAACAAGGAGGGCATAAAGAAACCGATTGGACCCTATTTTCCTAAGATTGGGCACCCTATGTCCCAAAATTTTCACCACTCAGATGCCTATCACCTGACTATGTCGGATAAGAAGTACAATCTGTAGAGAAGGAACCGAAACTTCTCTACTTTTTCTTTTGATATTTACCTTCATCCTGACCTTTCTGCTACTGAGCACCACCTTGCTCAGAGAACCTACTCCTCTTACCCTACCTATCTATGAATTCCGCCAATTTTTTTTCTCATTCTCCACTTGCTACATATGAACAATCAGCCTAGAAATGTCCATATCCTTAATCAGCAAAGCAGTCTTACTTTCCAAGATTAAATCCTAATTTAGCCCAAAAGCAAACTTTCTCATCCTCACCCTTATGTCAACCACCAAATCAGGAGCATAACTTGACAACTAGTGAAATTTCAAAGAATATTCCTTGACAGTCATCCTCCCTTTCTTAAGATTCACAAACTCCTCCATCTTTGTTTCCCTCATCTCTTGGGGAAAGAAACAATCCAAGAAGGTATTAGAAAAAGCCTTCTGTAAGGACATCTCCTCAATATCTCCCTTTACCTCATCCTATTCCATATACCATGGGTATACAACATCTTTGAGTAGATAAGATGCAAAGTTCACACCTTCCATATTAGTAGCCATCATTACCCTGAATATCTTCTCTATTTCATCCAAGAAGTCCTGAGGATCCTCCTCCACCTTCACACCAGTAAGGGTAGGAGGTCTCATCTTTATAAAATGGACAACCCTTATAGCCTCAGCAGATAACACACCAGAAATACCCCGCTCAGCCTGTGCAATGACAAACTAAGCAGTAACATAAATAGATTGGTGGAACTCCACATTAGGCACCTCACCCTAAGAAGGACAAGTAGCAATTGGAAAAAATCCAGAAATATCAAGGACAGGACCCCTGGAATGAGTATGGATCCCCTATGTCCCTTTCATATTGTCCCCAGATAGGACAGAAGAGTTTTTTTGTGTTCCAGATCTACAAGGCATGATCTGAAGACAAAAAAATAAGGATTAGAGAGGACGTTGGACCTTGCATCTTCAAAATAGAATACCAAGAAAGTGAAACATTCTTAAATGCCTTGTAGCCTCTCTCTTATGAGTGTGGCACACTACATACCCCTAAAAGAGACTCTACTAGACACGAAGTTATGGACTCTCCAATTGACCATGAACCTAAAGCTCTGATACAAACTTGATGTGACCTAACCCAAGGCCTTGTCGTAATGGGTGTCCGAAGTCCCACCGGGACTGGAGACCACCCTTGTTACCCAACCCAACCTACAACCTCCTACCCAGTGTTGGTTGAATTCCAAACATATAACAAGATAACATTATTGTTCATGTCAAGACTCTAGGATAGGATCACAGCCATAATCAACCCAATCAAGTCCAACCATCCAACCTACCATACCGACCGAACCAACTATTATAAAAATCAAAAGCCATAAACCAGGCCATGACCAAATGGATTCTAATACATAATAAACCCAAAATAAAATACAATGGAACAACCAATAATATTGTCCAAGGCTGGAAACCCAAGTACTATTGCTAATGCTAAAGATAACACCCATACCTATCCCACCTATACCAACCCATAGCAGTACCACAAAGCTTCTAACTAAAAGAGTAATAAAATCCAATTAGGATATGTCCCCAATGATAGCCCAAACTAAAATCCAAAACAAATCCAAAGTATAAGACAACATCCATGAAATGAAGACTTTCAGGAAAATAGAAGCTTATCACTTCAATTCAATGGCTGACCCGAGTATCCAAATACTAGACAGGAGGAGTAGAACGGCTGGTTCCTGCATAGCGTGGGTATACAGCCAGTCAAAAATGGGTTAGTGGGTGAACTTTAGCATGATCTCAAGATAAGGATAAAATAATGCCATTTATAAAACCAAGTAAAACCATCCATAATGCATACAACCATACATATATATATAACCATGTAGGAAAAGGAAATCAGTTTAGAATGCATTAAAAACTTTTACCAGGGTTGTGTAGCTTTGCCATCCTAAACCACCTATGGTCTATATGGGTTCAGCTCTCCCTACTAAAAGGGCCCTAGTATGAGCAGTCGTACGACTCAGGAAGGTACCCTGGGATGACTAGTACATCCCTAAATATAAAGTATGACGTCATGCACATGGTCACCAAGTACTAAACCTCACATCGGCAAATATGAGTTTCCAATATTTGTCCCCTCGGGACCTCCACCTTCCAAGGCTTTACTACACCTCCCATTTTTTAGCCAAATTAAAACTATTTTCCAAGTAACCAAACCATTATCCATTTATTAACCAAGGCCATTAATAGTGGTATCGTCATACCAACTAATTCTTGCAAGAACTATCCATAGCCAAACCATTTTGTGATCAAGGGATTTCCATGTACCCATAGATCATATTTTACGATTTACTTGAGAGATTCCCATGTACCCCACAAGTAGATTTATTAAGAAAAAACATTCCAAAACTATTTAAATATTTAGGGTTCCATTACTATGTTTAAACAATGCATAAGTTCCATTGAAAATCCCATGGTATAGTGAAAACATTGTTATGGGCATTTTATCAAACACATTGGAGGTATAATATTTCCAAAACAAAAATCCATTGCCAAGTAACCATTCCCATCCAATCCAATAATCCAAAACCACCATTAAAGCATATAAAAGTACAATTAAAACATTGGAAACCATAACCAAGCATTTATAAATTAAACCCCCAAATCATATTTGAAAACCCCAAACCATACAACAATCAAACCATGCAAACATTATACAAAACTATGCCTTTAATTTGAAATAACAATGAGGTAAGAGAACATGACTTAATTGATAAGTTAACAGAGACAAACCACCAACACAAGCCACAAATTAAGCCTTAAGGTAAAACCCTAGCCTCCTTTGCCCAAAACTTTAGAGAGGATTTATGAGCATTTTCTAAGTTTTTAAGAATAAAATAATAGGGCAAATAACCTCTAAAGTTCAATATAAGTCATGGGACCTTATTAGGATAAGTGGGGAAATGTCCAGATTTCCCTCACTTAAACTCCCTCAAAACCCCGTCAGGTAGGTACACCATACTAGTCGTACCCTTTAATACGAGTGGTAACCACCACTCATACCCAAGGCCGCCTCCCTTGGACCCAACACTGTCTAAGGTACGACTTTCTCAAACCATGTCGCATCCAAGTGTATAACTCATACCCATGATCCGTACCCCTGGCTGAATGGAATCCCAAGAAGATTGAAAATTATTTCATACCCTGGCTTATGGCTCCAGGTGAGCCACTCATACTCAGATCCAAGTTAAGTTACCAAGTTTAACATTAAGTAAAGGAACCCAATGATTCGTATCCACCGATACGACTGGTACCACCCAAGTTGTATCTATTCTAGTGACCAAATCCATCCCACCAACCAATAGTGGTTAGTATAAGACTGGACCATACCACCCATACCCCAGCATACGACTCATACCTATGAGTCTTATTAGGTCCAGAGACCAAAATTCCAGGAAATTTTCTAAGGTCTAAAAACCAGAGTGTTTCAGGATGAATTAGTAGGGATGTTATAATGTGTGAAAGATCCTAGGTTGATAACTTAAGAAAATTTTGAGTGGAAAATTGTGATGTATATATGTCTATGAGGATTAGTGTTGGAGCAATGAGTTTGTAACAGCCTGAGTGTTTGCGGAGTCTAAATTATGCTTAAAATGAGCTTATGTGGTCCCTAGATTATGTATAGGATGTCCCAGGATAATTCCTAATGCATTGGAGAAAGTTTGGGAAAGGAAAATAGGTTGTGCATCGAAGGGGGTGAGTTTACAATGGCATCACACCGCAATGAGCCCACAAAGGCTTACTACCTCAGCTTCACGCTAGGCTATATGTCATGAAGATGTTACTTCGCATTAGGCTTCACGTCGCAGAGCTAGAGGTTCTCTTTGGGCTTTGATCTATGGACCTCCATTCTTTCATCGATGAGAATTCATTTTAAAAGTGTTTAAGGGTTATTTTGGTCTTTTTGTGTTCTATAGACCATCTAATCTTTTTGTAACCCATTTTAAGCCTTAAAACTTCCTTATTCTATCAAAAGAGTCACCCTTCATTCATAAACTAAGGTTAAAAGGTAGTGAGGTTAGAGTTCAATCTTGGAGGCTAGAGAAAATTAAGAGTAGTGCCCTTGGGAGGAATGTCATAGCAAGAAGTTAGTACTTTCCTATAATAGTGTATTAGGGTGACCCTAGAATTCATATGTATAGTGATAGCCTTTTTTTTATAAGAGTTGTGGTTATAGATTGATGATAGGGTATATTTGCATGTCTAGGATTGTGACTTTGATCTAAGGGGGAGATTATGGACTAAGGTAGTTATTGAATTTTCTCATGGTGGTAAGTTTCAGGAAAGCGTCATGATAAATCTATTCCTATTCTATTGAACTCCTCCTACTTTAATTTAAGAGTACATTCCACTAATGTCATACGTATTCAAGTCATGTGTATGCCTAAGGTTTGAGTTCTGTATGCAATGTATGTCCATGTTTCAACCTCCAAACTAGAAGCAATAATTCCTCTTAGAAATTTAAGCATTCAAGTATTCAAGCTCTGTGTTATGATGATCATGGTCCATAAATCCATGTCTCATATCATGGTTAGTTCTAAGGAACTATGCTTTGTATACATTAACGACTTATTTTATGTCAGGATTAGCGAAAGTGATAAAGTTTATGCAAACACATGACTATCTCAGCTCTGAAAATGAGAAGCAATGGCTTCAAGCAATAATCCTTGTCATGTTACTTGAATATATGAATCCTAACTTTATGTTATACAACTCATGATATATGCTGTTATAGTTATTATTATGTTCAGTCCTAAGAACTCATGTTATGTTATGTTTATGACAAAACGATCATATATTTATGATCTAGACATTTGGTATATAAAGCACTTTGTGCCTATGGTATCGTATCGTACATCTCAGGCTCCACCTTGAGTAGTGCAACAAATATAAGTTATGATTGAATAGTGTTATTTCCATTCTTGATGCTTGTGATCTGGTCCCTCGATGAACCTTCTCATATTATTATTATAGTTGTTATAGAATCATAGTAATGCTTTAGATAAGGGAGTAAATGTTCTATATTGTAAAAGTTTTGGTGTGGCTACTCGAGCTAAGGTTATAGGTAAAGGGGGAAGAGGAGATAAACTTTCACTATGTGAAACGGTTAAGAAGGGGGGTATATGGCAAAAATATATATGAGAGTGATTGAAGTTACTGGTTTTAGTTGGAAAGATCCATAGAGTGGGTGCAGTAAAGATAGGCTTGAATGTTATAATTGATAAAAATCTAAACCAATGTACTATGTGGTTAGTACTCCTTGATTTAAGACCCGAGTTTGTTTTATTATAGTAATAAGGTAAAGTGATATCCTTAAAGGGATGTAAAGTATAGGGTCCCATAGCTTAAGCTAGTATCTTTTAACTCCGGGTTAGGCTATTACATGAAAGTAGTATGCGGTGAGATTCAGACTCGTGTAGTTAGGTCTGTTATGGAGGAATTGTAAGTTGGAAATGATGAGGTGTGTAATTCATTTTATAGAGTGTAGCCGATTAGTGTTACTAAATTTAAGTTCTATTGGTTGTATTATGTAAGATGGAGGATACCTCTATTCCTATATTCTGCAAAATCTTATCTCATGTTTAGTGTCAACTTAAATCAAGACCGATGATTACCAAATAAACTCATGCCTTATGTTGTGATTATAATGATTCATAGAACTTATGCGCTAGGTCATCTCTATTTGAATTCTTACTATCTCATGCTTTGTGCTGACATAATTCACTAGGGGTTATCAAGAAGCTCTTTTGATGACTTTGCCTATTTTGTTCAGAAAAAATCTGAATGGGAGGTTACATTCTTCATTCCATACTTTTAGAGCTTCAAAAAGTTCCTACCCATCATTCAAGGATAAATGATCCCAAGGGGGAGATAATGTAACACCCTATATTTTTGGGCTAGAGTTTGAACTATCATTCCTACGTATATAGACCTGAACACAATTGTTTTTACTTAGAAATAAGTGTGAATAATGAATCTTTAAGGTGGGAAAATCTTCAGAGATAGATTGAAGTCTTAAATATCTCCTACCTCAAAGTTAAGTAGAGCATTTTCCTACCAATTGAATTTTAGTTGACTTTTTAGTTGGGTCAACTTCCAGCGATTATTACTCCTAGAATTTAAAGAGTTATGTGGCCTACTATGTATCAAATTATATACCTTTGAGTCCTCTTCCATCGCAACTGACCATTTGTAAATTTGAGTTCTGAATCAAACATTATGAGTGTTTTAGTGAGACAATGTCTAGGGTGCTCGATTGGGTCATGAGGAAATGTTGGTGCATCACATTTAGGGTCGTGAGGCAAAGGTTTTGCTCTGTGTTTGGGTCTGTGGTGCAAAACCTCTTTCCCAGACGTTAAAACACATTTTTCCCACATTAAATCAAGGGCAAAAAGTTCCTTTAACCCCCCATAACTCCCCCAATCCGTCCTATAGCCCTAAAATCATTCCAAGACCAATTAAAAACCCACAAACCATCATTCTCTTTATCTCAAGAGCGTCAATGAGGGATTTCTCAATTCTAAAGCTTGTAGATTCTAAACTCGAGGTTATTCCTTGATTTTTCTCCGTCAAAGGTATATGAGACTATCCTAACTCTCATGGGCATAAATTGAATATTTTAACAAGTTTTAAAAATGTATATGTATGTATATGTATGGAGTTTTCAAAACCATTTGAAGAGCATGCATCATGAACCCATGTTTGATGAAATTATGAAAATAATAGGGGGTTTTCTATGAACTTGAGTTGTAGTCATGTGTACATATATTGTGAGTTTCGAAAAGTAATTTAAGAGCATGATTTAAGAAATCCCCTCGCATGATGAAATTTATTGTCTTAACATGTTATGAATTATGAAATGGGTTGAGAGCATGAACTATGAGTTCCCTTTTTTTATTATGATATATAAGTATTACTAGTGTTGGGGATGTTTATGAATAATGATAGTTCTTAAGTTTTAAAAGCCTCTTGATTTATTGTGCATGATTGTTTTATATGTTTTTCGAAGAAGTTATTATTATTCTAAATGCTAGAGTTTCCTAATGAAGAATTGCATGTGTTTTATGGATGAATTGGCCACCACATATTAAAGTATTGAAAATAGAGTGTTTTTGTAATACCCGTGCTTTTTCTTAGCTTGAAAATCATATCAAGGATGTTAGAACTTGCTTTGAAATAAGAATTCATTCTTATAAACATGGTATTTCCATAATTTTCACTTCCTATCATGTGAAAAATTGAATAAGATTTCCATCGATATATAATTCGCCCAAATCCGACACCCGGGCGAAGAGTTAGAGCCTTTTTAGTGAGACAATGTTTGACATGAGCCTTCAGTGCGTCGCGGAGATAGCACAAATGGCAATTGTCAAATTACAGTGTTGCTTCGCGATACTAGCACGTCACACCAAACTTCTAGGTCATAGACAAGGTGGCAACTCCATAGCTCCGTGTCGCGCTACCATGCAATTTCTCAATTGTCAATTCCCAGTGACACGGCACGATAACGCCGTGTCATGCCAAGGGCCCAACTAGAAAAATTTTATTGAAAATTTAATGATGTGTCCAGGTTTAAAAAGATCAACTTCCTACACCTATAAAATCCCTTTAACACGTGATTTAGCCATTTTTCACCTAAAATATATTAGTTTCTCTCAAGTTTATCTCAAGAACAAACTAGGGTTTCTATTGGGGATTCAAAATTAGGAAGGTTTCACCATCAATCTTTACAAAATCACGAACTAAGGTATGCATAGTGTTTATTTCATGGACTCCTTTTGTCCATGAAATCCAAGAATCCTTTTTAACTACAAGTTATGGATTATCTTCATGTTTTCATGCTTTGTATGTTCTCTTTCATGTGGATAAATGAGGAATTGATTTCTATTCCATGATTTGATGATAAATTCCATATGGGCTGATTAGTATAGATAAAGATTTACTAAATCTCATAAATAAAACATTTTATGATGGAATTGGAATTGAAGCATGATGTTTAATTATTTTTAATGTGTTTACATGTACTATGTCTGCCATATGTTTGATAAAATGCCTAGATGAAGGAAATTTGCCTAACTAGCATGATATCATGAAAATCCCCATAAATGTACAAGATTATGCCCATTAGACGTTTGATGAAATGCTTCAATAAACGTATTATGGTGATTATCATGTATTCAAGAATATCAAGTCATGTCAGTTTCCTTCCATCGAGTCCTGGGGGTACTTGTACCCGAAATATTAGTTGTGTGCCTAGTCGATGTCGTGTTTTCATGATACTCTCAGTCAAGCTATGAAATTTTATACTTCAGATAGTCTTATGACTCAGGAAAAAATCTCCATGATCTCATGACTCAGTCAGTTATCAGATATCAGTAGTATTCCATCAGCCACGGAAATTCAATAACTCAGTTCAGTTTAGTAAATGATGTTCAGTGTCCATTTAGATGGGAGTAATAATTAGAATCGAGTAAACTCCAAGGATGGGGACTCACCTGTTATACGAGGGTGTGATTCCTAGAAGCAATCCTTGCATTCCAAAACTATGTAGCCAGCATAGATTGAGACATCGTAGCCTGCTATATGAGGGTAGATGAGGTGGATTAACCTGTTTTGTGAGGGTTCCCACCGTTCTTTCTAGAGTTACCTGTTATATGAGGGTTACTCATATGTTGTCCTTACTAGTGACACGGCATTGACACCCTTCCAATAAGGGCATAGATTGGACCCCAGCTCAGCTATCATAGCACCTTTGGGGCATATCGGTTAGATACTACTTCCCACAGTTTCATGTTATAGAATTAGGACTGTCAGATACTGTCAATCAGTCTCAGTAATAGAACTCAGATTGTTCTTCAGATTTTAGGACTATCAGACACAGTCAACTCAGATACAGTACGGAACTCAGATAGTTCCATCAGATTCAGGATTATCAGCTACAGTCACCCACGTTATTAGTTATACTCAAATACAGTTACCCATGTTATCAGGATTATTCAAATATAGTCCTTCATGTTATCAATCATATCAATTACTAGCATGTCACGTTATCAGTATACATACTCAAAAATCACAAAATCATGTTGTCAGTTACAGTTACATGTCTATGCATGTATTCTCACATTTATGTTAGACAGTCAGTTAGCATTATTCATGCATGCAAACCCTTTCATATAGTCTACCTCACATGTATACTAGGTACACATGTACTGACGCATTTGCACTATGGTGCTTTCTTTTTATGTTACACCATAGGTTCAGAGGCACGAGTTCCAGATCAGCAGTAGATTCTAGATTCAGCAGTCAGAGTAGAAGTGAGTTCTCATCCTTCAAGGACATAATGATTTTCTAGTATCTCATTGATTAGCTTATTAGTTGGAGTTAGTTGGGGATATGTCCCATCAACTCCTTATTTAGATTCTTCAGACAGTAGAGGCTTTCAGTCTAAATACAGACTAAATACAGACTTTCATGTCTTATACTTCAGTTTTGTTTTGGGTATTCTATTACCCCACACAAATGTTACGTTATTCAGTTATGTTCATGATCGAACCTTATGGCCTTTCAGTGGATATTTCTGCATTATTATGTTATCTTATGCAGTATATAGGTACAGATATCAGTCATAGGTTAGTTTGTGGTCCTTCGGGGTCATGAGCACTTTGTACCATTTTGGTTCAGCAAATAGGGTCGTTATAAACTTGGTATCAGAGCCTAAGGTTCAATAGATTCCTAGGAAGTCTGAAAACCACATCTATTAGAGTCTTGTGCATGGGTGTGTTGCGCGCAACATTTATGTGCAAGAGGCTATGAGATGTTTAAGAACAGTTTCCCCTCTTTCAGTATTCATGTTTTTCCAGTGATCATAATTATAAGTCAGTCTCTTAGTCTAATCCGTTTCTTCTCTTAATTTCAGAACATGCCTCCTAAGAGAAGAAATCAGTCAGCCCCTCAGCCCCAAGAACCTTTGGGCGATCATGTTTCTCATGCAGAGTTGAGGACCACATTTACCACTCTTGCTCAATCAGTCGATGCTCATAATGAACGACCAACAGTTATTCCAGCCAACCCAGTGGCCAACTCAGCTGCAGCGAGGATTTGGGACTTCACCCGAATGAATCCTCCAACCTTTCTCGGATCTAAGGTAGATGAAGACCCTCAGGAATTCTTAGATCAAGTTCAGAAAGTGATAGACACCATGGGGTGACTACTATTGAGAATGCTGATCTAGTTGCATACTAGTTGCAGGATGTGGCTCATACTTGGTTCAAACAGTGGAAGTCCAAAAAATCAGATGATGCAGGTCCTATAGAGTGGGAAGAGTTTGTTAGTGCTTTCTTAGACAGATTCTTTCCCCAAGATCTTAGAGAAGCCAAGGTTCTAGAGTTCATCAACCTCAGGCAGGGCAATATGACAGTGAATGAGTATTCTTTTAAGTTTACTCAATTATCCAGGTATGCCTCTCCTGTGGTTGCAGACAGTAGATCCAAGATAAGTAAGTTTACTTTAGAGTGAACGACAGTGTGGATAATGAGTGCAGATCCACCATGCTGAACAGTGACATAACCTTAGCTAGACTTATAACCCATGCTCAGTAGATAGAAGAGCAAAAGATTAAGCAGAGGGAGAAACAGAATAAGAGAGCGAAGATAGGTAGTTTTAACTTCGCTCATCCTAAGTCAGAAGAAGGAAACCGTTCCCAGTTTCATCCTAAGTAATCAGTTCCAGCTCCCTCTATAGCCAGTGCTCCAGTTCCTAAGTTCAAAAATGGTAACAGAGATAGAGCGCCAGGCTCTAAGACCCAGGGCAGTGTTAGCAGTTCCCACACCTATCCTCTTTGCCAGACTTACGGTAAGCATCATCCGGGTATTTGTAGAGCGGGTAGTGGTATTTGTTTTGGTTCTGGCAAGCTAGGACACAGAGTTAGAGACTGTCCTCAGCCAGGTCCTCGAGGTCAACAGAATCGCTCCTCAGCTCAGTCTGTTCATCTAAATCAATAGGGTACCATTTCCAGTGCTACTAGCGGGCAACGCCTAAATAGTCTCTATGCTCTTCAGACTCAAAAGGATCAGGAAAATTCTCCTGATGTAGTTACTGGTACGTTACAGATCTTTCATGTGTATGTTTATTCTTTGCTATATCCAGGATCTTCCTTGTCTTTTGTTACTCCTTATATAGCAGTTGATTTCGAAATTAGTTCCGAAATTCTAGCAAAGCACTTTTTAGTCTCTACCTCAGTGGGTAAAACCATCATAGCCCGACGATTATACAGGAACTTCCCGGTTATGACATTTCAGAAAGTCACTTCAGCAGACTTAATCAAATTAGAGATGAGTGATTTTGATATCATTCTCGACATGGATTGGCTTCATTCCTTCTATGCCACAGTCGTCTGCAGAAATAGAATAGTTTGGTTTCAGTTCCCGAATAAACCCATCCTTGAGTGGAGGGGTAGTACTTCAATGTTCAGAGGTTAGCTTGTTTCCTACCTTTGGCCAAGGAAAATGATATCTAAGGGATGTGTTTATCATCTAGTTCATGTTAGAGATTCCAATTTTAAGGCTCCCATTCTCAAATCAGTCCCAGCAGTGAATGAATATTCAGATGTCTTTCCCAAAGATCTTCCAGGAATTCCTCCCAAAATGGAAATAGACTTCGGTATTAATCTTTATTTAGACACTCAGCCTATCTCTATTCCTCCATACAGAATGGCACCAGCAGAACTTAAGGAACTAAAAGAACAGTTGAAGGATCTCTTAGATAAGGGATTTATTAGATGCAGTGTTTCCCCGTGGGGTGCACCAATCTTATTCGTTCTCAAGAAAGACGGTTCTCTCAGAATGTGTACAAATTACCGTCAACTCAATAAAGTCACGGTCAAGAAAAAGTATCCTCTTCCCAGAATCGATGACTTGTTTGACCAACTTCAGGGTGCCAGTTATTTCTCTAAGATAGACCTCAGATCCAGCTATCATCAGCTCAGAGTTAGAGAATGTGACATCCTGAAGATAGCTTTTCGTACACGGTATGGTCACTTCGAATTTTTAGTTATGTCCTTTGGTCTTACTAACTCCCCAGCCTCTTTCATGGACTTGATGAACCGTGTGTTCAAGAAGTACTTGGACATGTTCATCATAGTTTTCATAGATGATATTCTGGTCTATTCCCGCACTGAGCGAGATCATGCAAACCATCTTAGAATAGTACTCCAGACTCTCAGAAATCATTAGTTATTCACCAAATTCAGTAAGTGCAAATTTTGAATAAGATTAGTAGCATTCCTTATCCATATTATTTTCGGTGATGGTATTAGAGTAGATCTTCAAAAAACCAAAGCAGTAAGAAATTGGCCTCTCCCTGTTTATCCATCAGATATCAGGAGTTTCTTAGGTTTGGCTGGCTATTACAGACGGTTTGTTGAAGGATTTTCTTCTATTGCATCCCCTATGTCCAGATTGACTCAGAAGAAAGTCAAGTTCTAGTGGTCATATTCATGCGAGAAGAGTTTTCAGGAATTGAAAACTCAACTCACCTCAGCTCCAGTTCTAGCATTACCAGACGGTTCAGATGGTTTCGCAGTATATTGTGATGCATCTAGAGTGGGTTTAGGTTGTGTCCTCATGCAGCATGGTAAGGTCATAGCCTACGCCTCCAGAAAGCTTAAACCCCATGAGAGAAATTATCCTACTCATGATCTTGAATTAGCAGTCGTAGTCTTTGCCTTAAAGATTTGGAGGTATTATCTCTATGGAGTTCATGTAGACATCTTCACCGATCATAAGAGCCTTCAGTATGTCTTTTCTTAAAAAGAACTCAATCTTTATCAGAGAAGGTGGTTAGAGCTCTTAAAAGATTATGACATGAGTGTCCTCTATCATTCGGTCAAGGCCAATATAGTGGCCAACGCTCTCAGTAGACTGTCTATGGGTAGTATTTCTCATGTTGATGATAGTAAGAAGAAGTTAGTCCAGGAAGTCCACCAGCTTTCCAGACTAGGCATTCTCTTAGTCGACTCTTTAGAGGGCGGTGTATGTGTTCAGAGTAGTTTAGAATCATCTCTAGTTTCTAAAGTAAAAGAAAAGAAAGATAAGGATCCTAGCCTTGTCAATCTAAAAGAGTCAGTTCAGAATCAGAAAATAGAGGTTTTCTCCCAAAGGGGGAGATGGTGTTCTTCGTTGTCAGGGTTGTCTTTGTGTTCCAGAAATAGATGACATAAGGCAGCAAATTCTTGTAGAAGTGCATGGTGCACGCTACACTATTCATCTAGGGGCCACAAAGATGTACCGCGACTTGCGGGAAATCTATTTGTGGAGTGGGATGAAAAGAGATGTTGTAGAGTTTGTGGCTAAATACTCTACATGTCATCAAGTTAAGATAAAGCATAGAAGCCTAGTGGTCCTATAAAGGAGTTCAGTATTCCTAATTGGAAGTGGGAAGTTGTGAACATAGACTTCATGAAAGGTTTGCCTCAAACTCGTCGTCAGCATGATTCAGTCTGGGTCATTGTAGAAAGAATGACCAAATTAGATCTTTTCCTTCCATTTCATACCTCTTATTCAGCCGAGGATTACGCCAAGCTCTACATTAAGGAGCTAGTCAGATTGCACGGTGTTCCGTTGACTATTATCTCAGACAAAGGTACCCAGTTCACCTCTTATTTTTGGAAAGCATTCCAAAAGGTTCTTGGTACCCAAGTTCATCTCAATACAGCCTTTCATCCTCAGAAAGATGGTCAAGTAGAAAGGACCATTCAGATGTTAGAAGATATGCTAAAGGCGTGTGTAATTGATTTCAAGGGAAGTTGGGATGACCACTTGCCTTTGATTGAGTTTGCATACAACAACAGCTATCATTCCAGTATTCAGATGGCTCCATTCAAAGATCTCTATGGTAGGAGATGTAGATCTTTGATTGGTTGGTTTGAAGTTAGTGAGGCCTCAGTCATAGGTCCTGACTTAGTATTCAACACCTTAGATAAAGTTTAGTTAATTAGAGAAAGACTCTGGGTTGCTCAGAGCCAACAGAAGTCTTATGCAGATGTTCGTAGAAAGGATCTCAAGTTTGATATTGGTGATCATATCTACCTTAATATCTCTCCCATAAAGGGTGTAAAGAGATTCGGCAAGAAGGGAAAGCTCAGTCCCCGATATGTTGGTCCCTTCAAGATTCTCAATTGTTTCATCAAGGTAGCTTATGAGCTCGAATTGCCTTTAGATCTATCCTCAGTTCATCCAATCTTTTATGTCTCTTTGATCAAGAAGTGTATACGTAACCCATCAGTCATAGTCCCTATTCAGAGCATAGATGTTCAAAACAGCCTCTCTTATGAAGAGATTCCAGTTGAAATCCTAGACTATCATACTCGTAGATTGAGGAACAAAGAAGTCCCTCTAGTTAAGGTTCTTTGGCGAAATCAGTCCGTAGAGGGAGCTACTTGGGAAGCAGAAGAAGATATGCATACCAAGTATCCTCACATCTTCCCCTCCAACTCAGATCAAGCTTAAGGTAATAGTTCTCCTTAAGGTTACTCAGTTTCATGATTAGTGTGCATCACTAACTTAGTATTCAGTCTCATGTTCATGTTCCCATGATAATCTTGGTATCAAGAACCACCGCATATTCAGTCATGCATTCATGTATCAGATCAGTTATATAGTTATGTATCAGACATGCATTCTCATTATAAGAAAACTTAGTTCTTTAGAACTTTCAGTTATTCATTTATGAATTAGTTACGCATGCATTAGATATGCATGTTCAGTATGTTATGCTTATCTTGTCAGTCATTTTTGTCATGAGATCATGTTCCATTTAGTCATGTTCAGCTTATTGTTTCCCCTCTCAGTTAGTCTCATTCAAGGATGAATACTCTCAAGGGGGAGATATTATAATACCCGTGCTTTTTCTTAGCTTGAAAATTATCTCAAGGATGTTAGAACTTTCTTTGAAATAAGAATTCATTATTATACACATGTTATTTCCATAATTTTCACTTCCTATCACATGGAAAATTGAACAAGATTTCCATCGATATATAATTCGCACAAATCCGACACCTGAGCGAAGAGTTAAAGCCTTTTTAGTGAGACAGTGTTTGACCTGAGCCTTCAACGCATTGCGGAGATAGTTTAAATGGCAATTGTCAAATTCCAGTATTTCTCCGTGATACTGGCTCGTCACTCCAAACTTCCAGGTCGTAGATAAGTTGGCAACGCAATAGCTCCACGTCGCGCTACCATGCAATTTCCCAATTGTCAATTTCCAGTGACACGGTGCGATAATGCCGGGTCGCGCCAAGGGCCCAACTCGGGAAATTTTACTAAAAATATAATAATGTGTCCATGGTTAAATGGGTCAACTTCCTACCCCTATATAATCCCTTTAACACATGATTCAGCCATTTTTCAGCCAAAACATATTAGTTTCTCTCAAGTTTATCTCAAGAACAAACTACGGTTTCTATTGGGGATTCAAATTCAGGAAGGTTTCACCATCAATCTTCATGAAATCACGAACTAAGATATGCATAGTGTTCATTCATGGACTCCTTTCGTCCATGAAGTCCAAGAATCCTTTTTAACTACAAGTTATGGATTTTTTTCATGTTTTCATGCTTTATATGTTCTCTTTCATGTTGATAAATGAGGAATTGATTTCTATTCCATGATTTGATGATAAATTCCATATGGGTTGATTAGTATAGATAAAAATTTATGAAATCTCATGACTAAAACCTTGTATGATGGAATTGGAATTGTAGCATGATGTTTAATTGTTGTATAATGTGTTTACATGTACTATGCCTACCATATGTTTGTTAAAATGCCTAGATGAAGGAAATTTGCCTAACTAGCATGATATCATGAAAATCCCCATAAATGTACAAGTTTATGCCCATTAGACATTTGATGAAAGGCTTCAATAAATGTGGTGATTATCATGTATTCAAGAATATCAAGCCATGTCAGTTTCCTTCCATCGAGTCCTGGGGGTACTTGTACCCAAAATATTAGTTGTGTGACTATATCCATATCATGTTTTCACGATACTCTCAGTCAAGCTATGAAATTTTAGACTTCAGATAGTCTTATGACTCAGGAAAAAATCTCCATGATCTCATGACTCAGTCAGTTGTCAGATATCAGTAGTATTTCGTCAGCCATGAAAATTCAGTAACTCAGTCCATGCTCAGTTCAGTTTAGTAAATCATGTTCAGTGTCCATTCAGATGGGAGTAGAAATTAGCACCGAGTGAACCCAAGGATGGGGACTCACCTGTTATACGAGGGTGTGATTCCTAGAAGCAATCCTTGCGTTCCAAAACTATATAGCCAGCAGAGGTTGAGACATTATAGCCTACTATATAAGGGTAGATGAGGTGGCTTAACCTATTATGTAAGGGTTCCCGCCGTTCTGGATAGAGTTACCTGTTATATGAGGGTTACTCACATGTTGTCCTTACCAGTGGTGCGGTATTAACACCCTTTCAATCAGGGCATAGATTGGACCCTAGCTCAGTTATTATAGAACCTTTGGGGCATGTAGGTTAGATACTAATTCCCACAGTTTCATGTTACAAAATCAGGACTATCAGATACAGTCAATCAGTCTCACTAATAGAACTCTGATAGTTCTTTAGATTTCAGGACTGTCAGACATAATCAACTCAGATACAGTATGGAACTCAGATAGTTCCATAAGATTCAGGACTTTTAGCTACAGTCATCCACGTTATCAGTTATACTCATATACAGTCACCCATGTTATCAGCATTATTCATAGTCCTTCATGTTATCAGTCATATCAGTTACTAGCATGTCACGTTATCAGTATACAGACTCAGAAATCACAAAATCACGTTGTCAGTTATAGTTACATATTTATGCATGTATTCTCACATTCATATTAGACAGCCAGTTAGAATTATTCATGCATGCAAACCCTTGTATATATCCTACCTCACATGTATACTCGGTACATATGTACTAATGCATTCACGCTATGGTGCTTTCTTTTTATGTTACACCATAGGTTCAAAGACACGAGTTCCAGATCAGCAGTAGATTCCAGATTCAGCAGTCAGAGTAGAAGTGAGTTCTCAGCCTTTGAGGATATAATGATTTTCTAGTATCTCATTGATTAGCTTATTAGTTGGAGTTAGTTGGGGACATGTCCTATCAACTCCTTATTCATATTCTTCAGACAATAGAGGCTTTCAGTCTAAATGTAGACTAGATACAGACTATCATGTTTTGGACTTCAGTTTTGTTTTGGGTATTCTATTACTCCACATAAATGTTAAGTTATTCAGTTATGTTCATGATCAAACCTTATGGCCTTTCAGTGAATGTTTCTACATTATTATGTTATCTTATGTAGTATAGAGGTACAGCTATCAGTCATGGGTTAGCTTGTGGTCCTTTGGGTCATGAGCACCGTGTAGCGTTCCGGTTCAGCAAATCGGGTCATAATAATTTTGCATAAGTTTCACCAGCTAATTGAAATAAGAACTCTCATGTGATGTTTAAATCTTTTGGGTGGTCAATAACATGTTTTATAATGAAAAGAGCTATGGATTTGATATGATATGATGTAGCTTGCAACTCTAGGTATGAAGATATCCTATTATGATATGCCCTTAATAGAATAAGAAATGAATATTTTATGCATGATGCGTGATTTTAAAAGGCTAAAAATATGCTCTAAGAGAGTTAGATGATTATCTGAAGAAGGCACGAGTTTAGATAATTCATTGCTAGAAATTGAGTTTTGCTAACGCAGATTTATTATGTCCTGGAATATGTATTGTATGCTTGTTATATTCTTTTGGCGTATTAGATAGTAGAAACTTCAACCCTTGCGGAAAACTTGGGTTTGGAGCTTGGTCGACAAGTTAATGACGAACCCATAGAGCCTGTGGTACTAAGTTGTAGGGTGTACCATCTAGCTCAGAAGTAAATCAAAGAGTTGAGTCAATGTTATAAAAGCATGAATCAAAGTTCTTTATATTATGCCCATGTATTATATATATATATATATATATATATATATATACATATATATATATATATTATACTAAATTGTTTTCACAATTCTATCAATTATTTTACATGAAGTATATGTTATTTTTTGTTAGTTTTGTATACCAATACTTTTCAAGTAATGACCCTCCCCCCCAATACAGGTTCTGAGGTATATTCCTGTGGTCTATCACATCGGTAGAATATCTAGGATAATAATAGTGTTGGTGAGCCTTCCATTTTTTGGATGACACTTATTCATATATTGACTTCTTTCAGTTTATGATCCAGCCGGGGGCCTTGTCCCAGCCTAGATAGTTAGTATTCAGTAGAGGCTTCGTAGACGGAATTTGAGCATTGTAGTGTCATAACTTTATTGATATATTTTAATCGTACTAATCAACTTGAATTTCATTATATCTTTCGTACTTTGATTTATATATGGAGTATGTTTATGATAGTATGCTAAGAGGTCTCTCTTCCCTTCATAGTTCAGGATGTCCTTCGTGGCCAGGGCCTCTGCTCGGATCGTGAAAACTTGGCAAGCTCGAAATTGAAAACTGCATAGAGAGGTCATAGCTGATTAAGAATTCCTTGCTGACCCAGATTGCTCAATTCAATCTCTCTCAATCTTGTTATTTTCTATAATATTTAATGAGAAACTTTTATACTAAAGCCACACAAATAAATCATAAATAATCTTTATGTGTTTGTATCATTTTTTCTCTTTGGACTCTATTTTGAGGACTACACTAGATATATATATATATATATATATGTATTGTTGTTGTATTGATCTAGACCTACTTAAATTCTAGCACTTATTTTCTTTTAATCCCCACTTTAAGTTTTGGGTCATGTTGTCACATAAGAGAAACTACAAAGATTTTTTGTCATGAAACTTATTGATTGTACCTCAGAATTCTCACAGTTTCCCTCAAAATCTCTAGTGCATTCAATGTAAGAAAATGGTTATCCATTCGGGTCGTATCTAGTGATTCCAATTTGAATTCTTGATGATTTGGGTCATATTTTTTTCCTTCAATTGATGTAACTAATTAGTTACTCTAGGAGTCGGTTATCTTGAAATTTTCATCTTTCACCAATCACAATTGTTCAAAATATTCCACAAAAAAGACTTTTAAAAAAATATAAAACAAAATCGAACTTGTTATTCACTGTTTTTCAGCTCGAGTATATAATAAATTACACCCTCGGCCTAATAACATTAAATTTTGGATATGTCTCTATATATTAGCTCTTAAAAAGTGTTACCTGTATCTGGATTTTAAGACTGAATTGACAAGTTTTATAGTGAAACTTGGATGATAGTTTTGTAAAGTAAAAGGGTACATGTAAAACTTGAGATCCAACAAAAAAATGCATTACCTGAAACACCTTTTAAGCCTCTTCCAATGGTCCAAACACAAAAAGGGGTATATGATTTAATCAAATATAAAAATTGAGTACAAATATAAAAATTAAAGAGGATCTACCAGAGAGAAAAAGGAAGAAACATAGACATACTTATCGGTGATAGATCATTAAGGCTACTCAAATTAGAGCTGCTTCATCACCATTGAAGAAAACTCCAGAAGCTCAAAGTGGAAATAATAGTTCTTTTCATCGATAAAACTATGGGAGGATGTAAATCTAATAAAAGATATTTTGCAGCAACAACAATTTTATAGCTATATCATTTTGTCATGACAAATAATTATTGCCATTTAAAGTCATCTATTGTCACAAATTTTCTAACTTGAAGAAAAAATAATTATTTAGCCATAAATTTTCCTTCAAAGAATTTATTGTGGTTAAAAGATTATATAAATTTTCCTTCAAAGAATTTATTGTGGTTAAAAGATTATTATTATTACAATAAATTTTAATTCGTAGCAAAAAATAATAATTAGCTATGAAAGTTGATTATAAAAAAAAAAATCCATGGCTATTTTTTTTTACTATTGTCACAATTTTTATAACTTGAAGCAACATTATTTAATTTAGCTAAAATAGTTTGTTTCGGATAATTAATTATGGCCAAAAGGTTAAAATTGCGGTAGATATTTTTATCGAGTGGCAAAAACTTATAGTCAGCTATAAATTTTTATTGTAGCTATAAAATTGTATCTACTTAGATAATTATAGCCACGATATTTAGCAATTATAGCAAAAATGAAGATTTAGCTTTAGCATTTTATTTTTGTGGATATGAAATTTTATGAATTTATAGATAGCCATAAAAGTTATTTTTTGTGGCTATAAACTAGGTGATAGCTATGATTTTAAAATTTGTAGCTAAGATTTCGTAGCTATAAGTACATTTTCTTGTAGTAACGTACTGAATGAAATGACTAATTTTAACTTGAATATTCGTCAAACATCTTGTGTAGTGAACTATATATACAACGTGAATTTTTCATTTTTCCTTAAGATATTTGTGTCGAACAAGTGTAACATGAGTATGTGTATCATAAAACTCATAAAAATATACCGTGAAATATATATTTTTAGATAGCAAACTGGTGAATGAAATTCAAGGATCAAAATTAGCAAATAAAACAGACAGAAGAGGAAAATGTTATGGTATTCATGATGCTTGGAATATTGTCAACTTGGAACTATTGTGCAATTAACATCACACATTGCTAAATTGCAACTTCTGGATCATGATATACTTACTAAGTGGAATTTTTACTAACAATTGCATTATAATCGTAAGTGCATAAATAAGGTGAATTTCTCATTTACCATAATTGCATTATATTCGTAAGTTTAGTGATTTGTCTCATGAGGCTAATGTGGTAGTGAAGTTGGATTCTTAGGTCATTCAGAAGAGGGAGATTTTCATGTATCTTGGGTCTATGATTCAGGAAAATGGTGAGATTGACGAGGATGTCACGCACCGTATTGGTGCAGGGTGATTGAAATAGAGGCTTGCTTCGAGTCTTGTATGATAAGAAGGTGCCTCCGAATCTTAAAGGTAAGTTCTACAAGTGGCAGTCTGACCAGCTATGTTGTATGGCGCGGAGTGTTGGCCATTTAAGATCTTCCACATCTAAAAATTAAAAATGGCGGAGATAAGAATGTTGCGATGAATGTGTGGAATTACTAGGAGAAATAGAATTAGAAATGAGATTATTCGGGAGAAGGTGAGAGTGACTTCGATGGAGGGAAAAAAGTGTAAAGTGAGATTACGATGGTCCGGGCATGCGATAAGGAGGTGATTGGATGCTCCGGTACGAGGGTGTAAGAGTTTGGCTAAGAATAGTCTTAGGCGGGGTAGAAGCAGACAGAAGAAATATTAGAAGGAGGTGATTAGACATGATATGGAGCAGTTACAGCTTATAGAGGACATAACCCTTGATGGAAAGGTGTGGGATGAAATTAGGGTAGAGGGTTAGTAGGTAGGAGTTCTCTCATAACAGTAGGGAAGAGTGCTTTGTTTGTATCGACGCTTGGAGTTTTTTATTCATGGTGTTTTAGTGATGTCTATAAATTTAAATAGATAGTTTATAGTATTATCTTGTCGTAACGACCTAAAAATTCGATGAAATATAAGAAATATGTGTTTCTATCTGAAGTGATTATTTTACCCCTTCCTTTAGTTGCATTGTGGTATTTCTGGGCTGTGGGAGTAATTGGCATGGTTTTTGATGCATTTTGGTGTCTTCTATGTAATATTGTGGTTTTTGGAGGCTTCGAGAGTCTTATTATGTACTTATCTAGTTATCTTTTGATCCATTCGATGGATGGCTGAATAGACTATGCCAACATATTCGAAAAATCAATTTTAGGGTGGTAACATGTTTGGTTTGATTTTACGGCTTTTAAATCTCATTTTGATCCTCGATTTGGAAAATAATGAATTCGGATTTTGGAGCTCAAAATTATGAAAATGACATCTTTTCAAAAATCCTACTTCGCCAACGCATTTGGAACGTCGAATTTAGTAGGGTTATATAGTTCATTTGTGTAAATCGGATTTCAGACGAATCTCGGGCACCCCATCGAAGTCCATTTTGGACTTAAAAATCTAGTGAACCAGGTTAACTGGATAAAGGATAGAATGCATTTGGTTCATGCATTTTATGGCTCAAAATGTAAATCATATATAGGGCCTGCTATTTATGCTTATACACCTAGTAACCTGATGTGACATAAATCATATATGTGACGTATAAATAGCCCTTTTACCCAATTTTAGCTCATTTTTCACCTTGCCTCTTGAAAGTTAAATCCTAAAATAGTGTGAGATTTTAAAAGTGAAGCTTGTGGATGATTGAAAAGCTATATTAACATCTATTTCTCAATTCTTTTACGGATTTAATGTGAGATGTCATCCTTTTCTTACTTTGGTTCTTGATTCATTATTCAAAAAACCCCAAAAACCTTATAACTTGATTTATCCCAGAATTTCAGTCATTTTTACTTGAATAATGTTTCTAATCCTATAATTACTTATTTTTGCTTGATTGCATTTTCAAACCATCCTCAATTCTTGAATTTTTAATGTATTTCAAAGAATTTACCCGGTAAAGACTAAAAATAGGTTTTCTTCAATTTGAACCTTGGTTTTTACTCGATTTGACTTGGGTTTTCAATTGTATATTCCTAAAGGTATGGGGAACACATTTTTGTAATATAATTTTATTATTTTGTAATATAATTTTTTCCCTTGTTTTTTGAAAACTCATTTTTGGAGTCGGTTTTGACTCCAAACCAAAAGTAGGTAATATGGATATCGTTGGATTTATTTTGACGTGTAGATTCTATATTTGTTGGTTTTAGTTGACTTTGGGATTGTTCATAAGGAGAAATTTGAGATCAAAGTATAGCGGATCGATTTTGGCATTCTTGGTAGGTTATGGCTTAACTCTTTAGACTTGGGCTGCGTAGTTAATTCTTATACCAAAATGCATGTTAAGGATGAAAAATAATTATGAAATATGGCTATCTATGTGTTGTTCTTGTGTGGGGGCATGTATCTGATGTAATTATTGAATCTAAGATATCATGTGATCTTCATGACTGTGTGGGGTCTTATGTGATGTTGATAGCCTGGAATATATGTGAATAATTATATTTATTATTAGAAATGCCTATTGTGATTCCTTTAGTGTATGTGATATATTCATACTTTGTGGGCGTATGAATCATGTGGAAAATTTATGGATAGGAAAATAGTGAGTGGATATTGTCTCATGTGGTTGTCGAATTGTAACATTATGGTTGGTTGTGAAAATACATCATATGGATTTTTTGTGGAAATTCATCATATGGATTGGTTGTGGAAATACATCATGTGGATTGGTTGGGCAAACTCATTTTGAATGGTGGTGAACCTTGAATCATCATTCTCATATCATCATATGCATCATTTCACTTATTTATTTTATTATTTTATATTTACTTGTTGTCATGTAAGTGTACCAAATTTGTGTCTTGCGTTATGTATTTTCTTTGAAAACTCTAGAAATATTGGAATTACTGAAAATATTGAAAACAGTGAAAATATTGGAAACACTAAAGATACTGAATATTGCTCAAGGTTGTGTGCCAATCTCAAGGTTGTGTGTCAACCTCAAGGCTGTGTATCAATCTCAAGTATGTGTATCCACCTCGTGCATCATCATCATCATATTATTATTATTATTATTATTATTATTATTATTATTATCATCATTATTATTATTATACATTGCATTTTCTTTATTGTGATTGATGTTGTGATTGTATTTCCATATTGACTTGTTATATGTCTACTTGCTCTATATCTTGTTACTTATACTTGACCATCCTGCATATACATGTTTTCTCTGTTTATACTTGCATATGATATAATGTATACTTGTGTTATACTTGTTGCATTGCTATTGTGCTATACACACACACACACACACACATACATATATATATATATGTTAGAACTATTTATATATATTCAAACTATTAGGGAAAGCGGTGTGTGCTACCATTGTGGGACATTTTTTTATTGCAGGTGACATGCCCTTAGTGTGTATTTTATGTACTTTATTTTTACTTTGCTCGTTCGGCCTATGATACCTATTGAGTACAAGTGGACCTACTCACTCCTACTGTAATATTTTGGTGCAGATTTAGGTTCGAGTGCACCCCTCCCTACTTGACTTAAGCGACTGGTGGAGCTTTCAAGGTAGTTGATGATTTTCAGGCGTTCGAATATTTTCTACTAACTTTCTTTATATACTATGTCTTTACTTTTATTTCAAAGGTAGAGTTTCTCTTATACTTGGATAACTTATGTATTTCTAGGGATTCAAGTTGTACTAGATACGTTCTTATACTGTTGACACCTAGTTTTGAGAGTTGTAACTGCATTGTTATAATTCTGTCTACATTTATTGTGCTTGTATGGTTTAGTTTCATTCTAGAAGCCTTACATTGGGTTTATTATTATCCCCCCCTTTGTGTATTGGTTAGGGTGTTAGTCTTACTTGTTAAGGTTCACCGCGACAAGTGCCATCATGACTCCTTTGGATTTTGGATCGTGAAAAATTGGTATCAGAGCATCCAAGTTTCATTGGTCTCAACGTTGTAGAACTGGATGTCTAAAATATTCTCATAAATTAGTATATAGACATCCATATCTATTTTTAAGAGGCTATAAGATGTCTTTAGAAATCTTCTCTCACTTTATCCTTTATCGTGCGAAGTTCTTTCATACCCTATATTTTAAATTATTTTTCACTCTTTCTACTCAGATGGTGCTGACTAGGTTCAGTGTGATCAAAGATGTAGAGTCGTTACCTAGAGGGTGAGCCTCGAGTCGTGGATGAACTCAAGAGAGTGGACAGGCCCATGGATCAGCCTCGTCGTGAGAGAGTGCTAGGGGACTCTCCCCTGATCCTCATATTGAGCAAGTTGGAGGTATGATTCTACTCCAGTTCCTCAGAGTTCTTCAACCTTAATCTTAGAGAGATTGTTTATTCATCTGTTGACCCATTCATAGGGTGCCTCTTTGAGTTCATGTGGTATTCCCCTAGCTCCGAGCATGGCTCCTCCATCTGTGCCAAAGTCTATTTTTAGTGCTCCTCTAGTTGTACCTACTTCAGTTTTGGGTATTCCTTAGACCCCAGGTACTATTCCTCCTTATGCGCCATCATTTGAGTATGGTGTTCCAAGAGTAGGAGTTTAGCCTTCAGCTATGTTGCCTCCTCAGATATGGTCTCTCTCATCTAGGCTTGTTATGTCTCTAGATCTTCGATTACACATGATGTAGATGGTAATGTTTGAGACATCATTTCAGATTATAGGGGACCAGGCTCGGATGCAGGGATCTATTCCTCGGGTATCTCAGAGCGGCATTAAGAAGGTGCACAATTTTGTTGGGTTCAGAGGTCAGACTTCTCAAGGTAGAGATTTTAGAGGTTCTCATGGGTCTTCTAATTTAGTAGTGTAGGGTGGCCATTCGGGCCTAGTGGTTCCCTCTTCTATTGCGGTAGGTCGTAGGACTTGTTATATGTGTCGTGATGTTGGCCATTTGGCCAAGGACTTCCCCCATTGTATGATTAAAGCTACTTTTTTTATAAGTGGAAGGTAGGGATACAACCAAAAGTATGAGAGGTAGAGGTGGTGGAGCCCGCGGTGGTGGTTGTGGGGCTACTCAGCCAGTTGATGGTCGTGGTTAGTGTTATGCTATACCCGCCAGGATAGGGGCGAAGGCTTTTGTTGTTGTGATTACAAGTATTATCCCAATTTATTTTAGATTTGTATCTATGTTATTTGACCCCGGATTGACTTTCTCTTATGTGTCTGCATATTTTGCTTCAGGTTTTGATTTTGTTAGTAAGCCTCTTGCTATGCCTATTCATGTATCTTCCCCTATAGGAGATTCTTTAGTAGTGGATCAGGTGTACAGATCTTGTGTTATGACTTTTTATTCCCGTGAGACTTGGGTAGATTGGATTGTGTTAGATATGGTGTATTTTGATGTTATTTTAAGTATGGATTGGTTGGCTCCATATCATGTTGTTTTAGATTACATTACTAAGATTGTGACTTTAGCTTCGTTGAGTGTGCCAAGGATATCTTGAAGGGTGTGCTTCATTCAGGTCCTAAGAGGGTCATATCATATGTTCAGGTTTGTAGATTGGTTAAGAAAGGATGTTTATCTCGTTTGTCTCATATTCATGATATTAGTGTTGTTTTACCTCCTTTCTTGGATTCTATTTGTGTTGTCCGTGAGTTTGTGGATATGTTCCCTACAGATTTGCCTGGTATGCCTCTGAATTGTGATATTGATTTTGCTATTGATGTTGAGTTAGGCACCATGCCTATTTTTATTCCTCCATATAGGATGGCCTCAGCTGAGTTAAAGAACTAAAGGATCAGTAGCAAAAGTTGTTAGATAAGATAGTTATCTGACCTAGTGTATCGCCTTGGGGTGCGCCTATCTTATTTGTAAAGAAGAAGGATGGATCTATGCATATGTGTATTGATTATCGACATTTGAACAAGGTGACGGTTAATAATAAGTATCCTCTTTCTCGCATTGATGATTTATTTGATTAGCCTCAGGGTATTGTGGTGTTTTCAAAGATTGATTTATGTATGTTTATCACCAGTTGAGGATTAGAGCTTTGGATATTTTGAAGACAGATTTTCAGACTCTATATGGTCATTATGAGTTCTTGGTCATGTCTTTTGGTTTGACCAATGGCCCTACCACATTCATGGAGTTGATGAATCGAGTGTTTCGATCGATCTCGACACCTTTATTATTGTATTTATAGATAATATCTTTATTTATTCCAAGAGTGAGGCTGAGCAAAAGGAATATTTACAGATTGTGCTTCAGATATTTTAGGAGAGAAGTTGTTTGCTAACTTCTCCAAGTGCTAGTTTTGGTTGAATTCTATTTCTTTCTTGGGTCACATAGTGACTATAAATTGTATTATGGTTGATCCAACCAAGGTTGCAGTGGTTCGTGATTGGGCTGGACCTACTTTGCCCCCCGAGATTCGGAGTTTTGTCGATTTGGCTAGTTATTATTAGAGTTTTGTTAAGGGTTTTTCATGTATTGCAACTCTATTGACTAAGTTGACTCAAAAGAATATTTCTTTGTAGTGTTCCAGTGCTTGTGAGATGAGCTTTCAAAAGCTCAATGATTTGTTGACTTTAGCTCATATTTTGGCTTCGCCCAAGAAAGGTGTGGGTTTTGCTATCTTTTGTGATGCTTCAGGTGTTGGGTTAGGTGTTGTGTTGATACAAAAGGGTAAGGTAATTGCTTATGTGTCTCGTCAGTTAAAGTCTCATGAGAGGAATTATACTACCCATAATTTAGAGTTGTGTGCAGTTGTGTTTACTTTGAAGTTATGAAGGCATTACTTGTATGGAGTTCATTGCAAGATTTTGTCGAATCATCATAGCCTTCAGTACTGCTTCAACCAGCAGGATCTAAATATGAGGTAGAGTCGTTGGCTTGAGTTGCTTAAGGACTATGATGACTATTCTCTACCACCTGGTCAAGGCTAATGTTATTTTGGATGTCTTGAGTTGAAAGTCAACTAGCATGGGTATCTTGGTGCATCTTTTTACCTAGGAGAGGCCTTTAGCCTTAAAGGTTCAATCTTTAGCTAAATAGATGGTTAGGCTTGATATTACGACACCTAGGTGTGTTTTGGCATTCATGGAGGCTATATCTTCTTTGATGGAACAGATTCAAACTCACCAACTTAGTGAAGTAGGATTAAGATCAATTCTACATATGGTATTGAGTGGGGAGGCTAAGGAAGCCTCACTTGATTGAGATAAAGTTTTAAGGATTGGTCGTTGAGTTCGTGTGTCGAGAGTGGGTGATTGGATAAGATTGATTTTATAAGAGGCCTATTATTCCAGATATTTTATCCATTCGGGAGTGACTAAGATATATCGTGACTTAAGGAAGCATTACTAGTGAGGTGGTATGAGGAAGTATGTAACAGATTTTGTAGCTCGTTACCTTTGTTGCCAGCAGCTGAAGTTCGAGCATATGAGACCAGGTAGATTACTTCAGAGGTTACTCATTCCTGATTAGTAGTGGGGACAGATCACTATGGACTTCGAGAATGGGTTACTTTGTGTGGGTATGGGTCAGGTGACATAACTTGTAAGGTATCTAGTAAGTGGTGATTGGGTTTCTATTATGGTTACGACTTGGTGGTACGGGTCGTATGGTTTGGTGATGGGCCGGTCCTTTATTTAATATGAAACGTAGTAACTTGCCTTGGCTCTGAGTTTGAGTGGCTCACTTAGAGCCGTAAGTATTAGGTATGAGTTATTGGTGGAAGTCATATGATGTCCAGTGTCAATCCCTTTGGTATCTGTCTTGGGTACGGCTAATACCATACGAGTCATATGGTCATGTCACAAGTGGGGTGATGGAGTCGTATAGTGGATAGTGTGTGGGTGTCCAACACTTTGTCTTGGTGACGACCCATGGGTACTAGTCGTATGTTGTGGTCATGAGTTAGGGGGTCGACTCATAACTGCCTACAATAATTTTTACAGTTTTAGTAAAGGTATTCTGGAAATTTTCCCTTGTAACTCTTTTTAAACCCATGATATAAAACACCTTTGGGACTTCATTAACCTATTATTCTCAATCAAACACACTTAAAATTCTCTCAAACTCTTTGTTCAAGAAAGAGGCTAGGGTTTCTTCAAGATAATCAATTAGGGGCTTTCAAAAGTGATTCTCTCCATCTTTCTTGGTGTCTGGGGCATGTTACTCTTCCCTCATTGTTAGTTCAACTAAAAATATGTGTTTTAATGTTTGGTTTTCTTGGTATTATTTGGTTTTGAAATAGATGCTAGGGTTTTTGGTTGTTCATGGTTGGATAATGTTTTCCCATGTTTTACTTATGAATTTTCTTGTTATAATTATGATTTGCACATATGGTTGCATGGGAATGATCAATTGATACTTGATTTTGGTTTTGCAAATTATATGCCTTCAACCCGTTTTTTAAAATGCCAATAAGAAAGATTTTGTCACAGGGTTTGACTATTCTTGAAATCCTTTCATTGCATAAAAGGTAATGGAACCTAAATCTGGTTGGTTTTAAAAGGTTTGGAAAATTGCTAGTGGCCATGGTTTTGGTTAATTGGAAATTTGGAGTCAACTTAGTTTAATGGCTTCGATATGGCATAAATGGATAGACTTGCAATCTCTAATTTCAGGTATGACGATACCAACGGTTAATGCCTAGTTAAAAGACCCCTTGGGGAATGGTTAGAATGTGTAATTGGTAATATGGGCTTAAAGGGGGATGTGCTAGTGTTGCATCCTGAGTTTTGCCTTAGAAATTTTCCTTGAAATCTGTTCTCTGGACCCAATACGACTCAAGGGTACAAGCAGTATGCTAGGGTATGAGTGGTATGGTTCTGTCGTAAGCTGACTAGTGCTAGTTGGTGGGATAGTTTTGGACACTAGAATGGATATGACTTAGGCGTATGAGTCGTAAGGATTGGTATGAGCCGTATTGGTGACTCGTATGGTGGGCAACATTTGATCCTCCTGGTAATTTATTCTTCTAGAGATACGGATCATATGCTGAGGTTACGACTTGGTTGAATGAGTCATATACTGGACAGTGTCTGATCTAAAGTTGAGGACTGGGTACGACTGGTGGAAACCAATCGTAAGAAAGGGTACGACTCGTAAGAGGGTCAATCATATCCCTGTGGCTGGTTTTTAAGGGACTTAAGTGGGGGTATTCTGTACATTTCCCTACTTACCCTAATTATGACCCACGACTTCTAATAAACTTAGGAGGTTATTTACCCTATTGTTCTATTCACTAACACTTAAAAAACTATTTCCAAACATTCAACAATTCTCTCAAGAGCTTTTGGGGTAGGAGATCTAGGGTTTCAACTTGGGGATTGCTTTGGAGCTTGGTTTGGTGATTTTCTTCCATCATCTTTCTTTGTTTAAGGCATGTGTCTCTTTCCTACTTATTATTTCTAAAAAGGCAAGGATTTTATGGTTGTTTTTATGGTTTCAATGTTGCATGGTTTATGGTTTTCAACTATTAATTGGGGGTTTTGATGTAAATAGTTTGGTTATGGTTTTCAATGGTTTAATTATGCTTTCATATGCATTAATTGTGGTTTTAGGCAATTGGTTTGCATGGTAATGGTGTAATGGTCTTTGGAATTGGTTTTTGTTATATTATACCCCCAGGGTGTTTGATAAAATATTGATAAAAATATGTTTGTTGCATTGACTTCTTAAATGGAACTCTTAACTGTTTTCAGCTTATGCATGAAACTATAAATGGTTTAAATGGTTTACAAAGGCTAAAGGCTTATTGGTTATGATTGTGGAGCAAATGGAAGTCTCCCAAGAGGTTAATATGGTAAATAGAAAAGGCGCTTGAGAGTCCCCTTAACCAAAATGGTTTGGCTATGGATAAATCTTGCAAGTATGGTTGGTATGATGATACCACTAATAAATGTCCTTGGTAAATAAATGGTAAATGGATTTGGTTAGACATGGTTATAATTTGAGCATTAATGGCAGGATGTGTAACTAAGCTGTAGAAGGTGGAGGTTCCGGGGGAACTGAAATTGGAAACTCATATTTACCGATATGAGGGGTCTTCTATGGCCCCGTGCGAGTGTCACATTCTATATTAGAGGGATGTACTAGTCATCCCTTGATATAATTCCTGATCGTATGGCTACATGCACTAGAACTCTTTCAGTAGGGGGAGCTGAACCCATACGGCCCATGGGTATGGTTAAACAACAAGGTTACATAGCCCAAGTAAAAGGCTTTATATGCATGCTAAACATGGATTCCCTTTCCCGGCACTTATATATATGTATGGTTGTATGCATTATGGATGGTTTTACTTGGTGGTGTAAATGGAATTACTTTATTCTTATCCTGAGATACATACTAGCGATCATTCGCTAACCCGTCTACTAACGGTTTTATATCCACGCTATGTAGGAACTGACTATTCGAATCCTCCTACATAGCGATTGACTCGGGGACAACATTTGGATTGAAATGGTGAGCTTCCATCTTTTTTGGAAAACTCCATTTCATGATGTAGACATTATTAGACATTTTACTTTTGTTTTGGATATTGGTTTTGGCCATGGTTGGGGTTATGTCCCAATCGGATATTTGTATTCTTTTGGATAGAGGCTTTGTGGTACTTCTGGTGGTTGGTATGGACGGGATCGGTATTGGTGTGGGCTTTGGAATTAGAATAAGCTGGGAGACTGGCATCATCTGACATAATTTCTGACCCTTTTATCGCATCATATTTTGGGTTTGATTATCATATTATGTTTTGATATTCTCTTTGGTTCTGTATGGTATAGATGTGGGTTTGGTGCGGGTAGACTCGGTTGGGTCGGTCATGGTTGTGACCCTATCCCAGAGTCTTTATAAGAGCATCATGCAATCTTGTTATATGCTTGAAATTTAGTCCATCTAAGGTTGTATAAGGTGGTTGGGTTGGGTTAAGAGGGTGGTCTCCGATCCTGGTTGGACTTCAGATGCCCATTACGTCTAGGCCCTGGTTTGGTTCATGATAAATTGGTATCAGAGCTTTAGGTTCATGGTCAACTGGGGAGTCCACAAAGCCATGTCGAGTAGAGTCTCTTTAAGGGGTGTATAGTGTGCCATATTCATAAGGGAGAGGCTGCAAAACATTTAGAAATGTTTCACTTTCTTAAAATTCTCAGTCCTGAAATCTTCTCTAATCCTTGGTTATTTGTCTTTTAGTTCATGCCTCTTAGATAAGGACCATAAGGAAATTCTTCTATCCCATCTGGGGATAATGCTGAAGGGGTACCTCTTACGTCTAGAGTAAATCTTTGATCTCATAGTCCTATTCCTGATTGAGCTGGAGTTCCTCCTATTCCTTCTACTGCTCCGCAGGACCCTCAGGGTAATGTAACAAACTTAGAGTTTTGTCAGTCTATTCATGTTATTTCACATATGGTCGCTGCTAGGGTAGAGCGGGGTGCGGCTAGTGCTTTATCTGCCGAGAACATAAGGGTTGACCAATTTATGAAGATAGGTCCTCCTACTTTTATAGGTGTAAAGGTAGAGGAATACCCACAGGGCTTCTTGGATGAGCTAGAGAATATATTTCAGGTTATGCAGGCTTCTAACATGGAGGGAGTTAGCTTATTAACTCAAAGATATTTCTTATTAGTGGTATGAGGAGTGGGACAGAGATAAGGATGATATGGAAGAGAAAGGGTTATGGGAGGCCTTTTCTAATTCCCTCATGGATTTTTTCTTTCCTCAAGAGTTGAGGGAAGCTAAGATGGAGGAGTTTTTGAACCTCATGCAAGGGAGGATGTCTATAAGGGAATATGTCTTAAAGTTTCATCATTTGTCAAGGTATACTCCTGATTTGGTGGCTGATATGAGGTCAAGAATGAGGAAGTTTGCCTTTGAGTTGAATAGAGATTTGATTTTGGAGAGCAAAACTGCTTTTCTTATTAAGGATATGGACATCTCTAGGTTGATTATTCATATGCAAATGGTTGAGGATGAGAAGAGAAGGTATGTGGAATTTGAGGATAGGCAGGAAAAGCGGGGTAGGTTTTCTAACCAGAAAGGTGCATAATCTCAGGGTGGTAGAGATGGTGGAAAGTAGCAGAAAAGGAAGTGGAAGAGTTCTGGTTCCTTCTCTGATGCCAATGCTCTTTACCCAAGGTGGTGATAATTCTTGATCATAGGTTACCCAATCTCAAGCGAGAGAAGGTTAGTCTATTTCTTCATGCCCTCCTTGTCGGTTCTATGGTCATCCTTATCGGGGTTCTGTGAGGAAATGAGAGATAAGTGATTTAAATGAGGCCAGGTAGGCCATCGTCTTAAGGATTATCTGGCTAACAAGGCTGCTACGGGGACAAATAAGATTCTAGTGGCTTCAACTTCTGCTCCTACACATGGTGGTGTGGCATCTTCTTCTGTTACTTCTCCTAGTTCTAGTATTGGTTGGAATAGTTTGTATGCTTTAGCATCTCGGTAGGAATTCGAGGCATCACCTGATGTTGTTACTGGTACGTTATAGCTCGTTCCCATGACATATATTGTTTGCTTGATTCGGGCTCCACTTTTTCTTATGTGACTCCTTATATAGCAGTGTCTTTTGGTTTTGATCTGAAAATATTTTTGGATCCTTTTTCTATTTCTACCTTGGTAGGAGACTCGGTCATTGCTAAACGGGTCTATAGCGGGGTATTGTATCTGTTGGCAATAGGCAAACCTTGGTAGATCTGTTTGAGTTGGGTATGGTGGATTTCAATATGATTTTGGGTATGGATTGGTTGCGTTCTTGTTATGCATCTTTAGACTGTTGGACTCATAAGGTCATCTTTAGGTTCCCTGATGATCCAAAAATAGAATGGGAGGGTTGTTCTTTAGCTCTTAGGGGAGATTTATTTCTTATATTAGAGCTCTAAGGTTAATCTCTAAAGGGTGACTTTATCACTTGGTCTGGGTTAAAGATTCCAACTCGGAAGGTCCTTCTTTGCAGTCAGTTTTGGTAGTTAATGAGTTTCCAGAGATCTTTTCAGATAATCTTCCTAGTGTTTCTCTGAATAGGGAAATAGAGTTTGGTATTGATTTGCTTCCGAACACTCATCCAATATCTATTCCTCTATATAGAATAGCTCCGCCTGAGTTAAGGGAACTCAAGGAGAAAATTAAGGATTTTCTAAATAAGGGGTTTATTCATCCTAGTATTTCTACGTGGGGTGCACCGGTGTTGTTCGTGCGCAAGAAGGATGGTTCCCTTTGGATGTGCATTGACTACAAGAAGTTGAACAAGATAACAGTTAAGAACAAGTATCCTCTCCCAAGAATTGATGATATGTTTGATTATTTATCGAGTGTCAAGTTCTTTTCCAAGATAGATCTTTGGCTTAGGTACTATCATCTTAAGATTAGGGAGGTGGATATCTCTAAGATAGCTTTTTATACTCGAAATAGGCATTTTGAGTTTTTGGTGATGTCATTTGGATTGACAAATGCTCTGACAGCATTTATAGATTTGATGAACAGGGTGTTCAGGCAGTATTTGGATCTCTTTGTCATTGTGTTTATTGATGACATTCTGGTGTATTCAAGAAGTGAGGTGGATTATGCTAATAACCTTTGTGTGGTGTCGCAGACCTTAAAGAAAAAATGGTTGTTCTCCAAGTTCTCTAAGTGTGAGTTTTGGTTGAATATTGTGACTTTCTTAGGTCACATTATTTGTAGTGAGGGGATAATGGTTTATCCTCAAAAGGTTGCAGTGGTGAAGAGGTGGCGTAGGCCCATGACTCCATCTAGTGTTTGGAGCTTCTTGGGTTTAGCCGAGTATTATAGGTGGTTTTTGGAAAGCTTCTCGTCGATAGTTGCTCCTTTGACTAAGTTAATTCAGAAAAAGGTTAAGTTTTCTTGGTCGGATGCTTTTGAGGAGAGTTTTGAGAAGTTTAAGGAGAAGTTGACTTTGGCTCCAATTTTGACTTTGCTGGAAAGTAATGATGGGTTAGTGGTTTATTATGATGCATCTCAGGTAGGGCTTCATTGTGTTTTGATGCAGCAAGGGAAAGTAATTGCCTATGCTTCCAGGAAGTTGAAGGTGCATGAGAAGAATTATCCTACTGATGATTTTGAGTTGTTGGCTGTTGTATTTGCTTTGAAAATATGGCGGCATTATTTGTATGGTGTTCATGTGGATAGCTTTTCTGATCATAAGAGTCTTCAGTACGTGTTCACATAGAAGGAGCTTAATATCAGGCAAAGGAGATGGCTTGAGCTTCTCAAGAACTATGATATAAGTTTTCACTATCACCCAGGTAAGTCTAACATGGTTGCCGATGCTCTTAGAAGGTTATCTATGGGAAGTTTGGCTCATGTGAAAGAACAAAAGTGGGAATTGGTGAAGGATATTCACCATTTGGCAATATTAGAGTTCGTTTTTTAATTCTAAGGATGGTGGTGTGATGGTGCAAAAAGTGGTTTGATCATCTCTTGGAGCAGAGGTTAAGGAGAAGCAAGTATTAGATCCAATATTGGTGAAAATCAACAGTGATGTTGGTGGGCAGAAGGTAGCGGTGTTTGAGATTAGTGGTGATGGTACTTTGTGGTACCAAGGGAGGTTGTATGTTCCGAATGTCGACAGTTTACAACAAAGGATTTTGGTTGAGGCACATGAGTCACGCTATGTTGTCCATCATGGTTCAACTAAGATGTATCATGATCTTAAGAAGATCTATTAGTGGAATGGTAAGAAGAAAGATGTGGTTGACTTTATGGCCAAGTGTGTGGTGTATCAATAGGTTAAGGTTGAGCACATGAGGCCTGGTGGGTTTCATCAAGAGATAGAGTTTCCTAAATTGAAGTAGGAGATGATCAATATGGATTTTGTTACTGGACTTCCTCGGTCTCAGAACTAATTTGATTCGATTTGGGTCATCGTGGATAGGATGACAAAGTCTTCTCACTCTTTGCCAGTAAGGATTATCTTTTTGGCGGAAGATTGTGCGAAGTTGTATCTTCAAGAGATTGTGAAGTTGCATGGGGTGCCTGTTTTGATTATTTTTTATCGTTGTACGTAGTTTACATTTTATTTCTAGCAATCTTTCCAGAAAGGATTGGTGACTAAGGTTAGTCTGAGTACTATTTTCTATCCACAGTCGGATGGGCAAGAGGAGAGAAATATTTAGACATTGAATGATATGCTTCGGGCATGCATGATTGATTATGGTGGCAGTTGGGTTGAGCAGCTACCTTTGGTAGGTTTGCTTACAATAATAGCTATCATTCTAGTATTGGTGTGGCTCCTTTCGATGCATTTTATGGTAGGAGATGTAGATCTCCTATTGGATGGTTTGAGCTTAGTTAGGCGGATATTTTTGGTCCCAATTTGGTCTACCAAGCTATGGACAAAGTTAAGGTGATTTGGGATAGGCTTAAGGCTGCTTAGAGTCATCAAAAGTCCTATGCAGATGTTAGGTGTAGAGACTTGGTGTTTGAGGTTGGGGATAAGGTGTTCCTAAAGATATCTCCCGTGAAAAAAGTAGTGCAGTTTGGGAAGAAGGGGAAGCTTAGTCCTCGGTTTATTGGTCCTTATGGGATTTTGTGAAGAGTGGACAATGCTACTTATGAGTTGGAGTGCCCTGCGAGTTTGGGTTTGGTTCATTCGTTCTTTCATGTTTCCATGTTGAGAAAGTGTATTGGTGATCCTTCTTTGGTTGTTCCTTTGGAAGGGTTGGATATCTCGGATTATCTATCTTATGAAGAGGTCCCGAATGAGATATCAGATAGGCAAGTTCATAGGTTACGGACCAAGGATGTGGCTTCGGTTAAGGTTTTATGGAAGAACCATAAGGTGGAAGAAGCTACGTGGGAAGTGGAAGAGGAAGATTCCATTCTTGTTTTCTGCTCCTGGTATTTGTGCGGAAGGTATGTGTTCTTGAACTCATCTTTATTTTCCGAGTTTGTTAAACAAAGAGTTGCATCTCTTGTATCATTGTTTTTTATCTTTGTAAAGGTAAGAGTAGAGACATCATAGGTGGGATTGATGTTGGATAATGCAAATGACTCTGTGTGTGGTTACCCCTACCTTGTCCATCATTTGGGGACGAATGTTCCTAGTAGGGGAGAGTGTTACATGCTAGGTTTTGGCCTTAGAAATTTTCCTTAAAATCCATTCTATAGACCCAATACAACTCAAGGGTACGAGTCGTATGCTAGGGTATGAGTGGTATGGTCCTGTTGTAAGATGACCAGTGTTAGTTGATGGGATGGTTTTGGACACTGGAATGGATATGACTTAAGGGTACAATCGTAAAGATTGGTATGTGTCATATTGGTGACTCGTATGGTGGGAAATATTTGATCCTGCTGGTAATACATTCTGCCAGGGATACGAATCATGGATGTGGATCGTATGCTCAAGTTATGACTTAGTTGGATGAGTCGTATACTGGACAGCGTCTCATCTAAGGTTGAGTCCTAGGTACGACTTAGTAAACCAATCGTAAGGAAGGGTACGACTCGTAAAAGGGTCAGTCATATCCCTGTGAGAGGTTTTTAAGGAACTTAAGTGGGGGTATTTTGGGTATTTCCCTACATACCCTAATTATGACCCACGACTTCTAATATACTTAGGAGCTTATTTACCTTATTATTCTATTCATTAACACTTAGAAACTATTCCCAAAAATTCAATAATTCTCTCAAGAGCTTTTGGGGCAAGAGAGATAGGGTTTAAAGTTGGGGTTGCTTTGGTGATTTTTGTCCATCATCTTTCTTGGTTTAAGGCGTGTGTCTCTTCCTTACTTATTATTTCTAAAAAGGAATGGATTTTATGGTTGTTTTTATGGTTTCAATGTTGCATGGTTTATGGTTTTGAACTATTAATTAGAGGTTTTGGTGTAAATGGTTTAGTTATGGTTTCCTATGGTTTAATTATGCTTTCATATTCATTAATGGTGGTATTGGGCAATTGGTTTGCATGGTAATGGTTTATTGGTCTTTGGAATTGGTTTTGGTTATATTATACCCCCAAGGTATTTGATAAAGTACTTATGAAGATATGTTTATTGCATTGAGTTCTTTAAATGGAACTCTTGCTTGTTTTTATCTTATGCAGGAAACTATAAATGGTTTAAATGGTTTACACAGGCTAAAGGCTTATTGTTTATTCTTGTGGAGAACATGTATGTCTCCCAAGAGGTTAATATGGTAAACAGAAAGGGCACTTGAGAGTCCTCTTAACCTAAATTTTTTGGCTATGGATAAATCTTGCAAGTATGGTTGGTATGACGATACCACTAATAAATGGCCTTATTAAATAAATGGTAAATGGATTTGGTTGGACATGGTTTTAA